>JAAGEH010000029.1:16265951-16513451 GCA_011751065.1 Lasiurus cinereus
AAAAAAAAACTCTTGGAGGATATTAAGGGAGACATTGACAGCAATACAATCATAGTAGGAGACTTTAATACGCCACTGTCACCATTGGACAAATCCTCTAAACAAAAAATCAGCAAAGAAACATCAATCCTAAATGAAACACTAGACCACATGGAATTAATTGACATCTTCAGAATATTTCACCCCAAAGCCACAGAATATACATTTTTCTCCAGTGCACATGGGTCATTTTCAAAGATAGATCAAAGCCAAAACCGGTTTGGCTCAGTGGATAGAGTGTCGACCTGAGGACTGAAAGGTCCCAGGTTCGATTCCGGTCAAGGGCATGTCCATTAGTTGTAGGCACATCCCCAGTAGGGGGTGTGCAGGAGGCGGCTGGTCGATGTCTCTTATCAATGTTTCTACCTCTCTATCTCTCTTTCTTCATTTCTGTAAAAAAATCAATAAATCCTACTTGGTCATGGTGTATGATCTTTCTGATATACTGCTGGATCCGATTTGCTAGAATTCTGTTGAGGATTTTGGCATCTATGTTCATGAAGGATATTGGCCTGTAATTCTCTTTCATTGTGTTGTCTTTATCTGGTTTTGGTATTAGGGTGATGCTGGCTTCATAGAAAGAGAATTATAGACCAATATCTCTCATGAACATAGATGCCAAAATCCTCAACAAAATTCTAGCAAATCGGATCCAGCAGTACATCAGAAAGATCATACACCATGAGCAAGTAGGATTTATCCCAGGAATGCAGGGATGGTACAATATCCTAAATCAATAAACGTGATACATCACATAAACAAATTGAGAGATAAAAATCATATAGTCATATCAATTGATGCAGAAAAAGCATTTGACAAAATCCAACACCCTTTCTTGATAAAAACTCTCAGCAAAGTGGCAATAGAAGGAGCATACCTCAACATCATAAAAGCCATATATGATAAACCCACAGCAAACATCATACTCAATGGACAAAAACTAAAACCATTTCCCCTAAGAACAGGAAGAAGACAGGGATGCCCACTCTCACCTCTCCTGTTCGACATAGAACTGGAAGTATTAGCCATTACAATTAGACAAGAAGAAGAAACAAAAGGCATCCAAATTGGAAAAGAAGAAGTAAAGCTGTCCTTATTTGCAGATGACATGATATTGTACATACAAAAACCCAAAGGACTCCATTCCAAAACTAATTGACTTAATTAATGAATTTGGCAATGTAGCAGGATACAAAATTAATGCTAAGAAGTCTGTGGCATTTCTATACACTAATAGTGAAATTACAGAAAGAGAGACTCAAAAGCAATACCATTTACCATCGCACCAAAAAAATTAAGATACCTAGGAATAAACCTAACTAAAGAGGTAAAAGACCTATATGTAGAAAACTACAGGACACTGAAAAAAGAGATAGAGGAAGATGTTAACAGACAGGAGAGCTTACCATGCTCATGGATTGGGAGAATCAACATCATTAAAATGTCCATACTACCCAAAGCTATCTATAGATTCAATGCACTACCCATTAAAATACCAACGACATATTTCACAGACCTGGAAAGAATTCTTCATAGATTCATCTGGAACAAAAAAAGAGCATGAATAGCTACAGCAATTCTAAGAAAGAAGAATAAAGTAGGTGGGATCTCAATACCAGATTTCAAGCTGTACTACAAAGCAACTGTTCTCAAAACAGCCTGGTACTGGCACAAGAACAGACATATAGACCAATGGAATAGAATAGAGAACCCAGATATCCACCCAAACCACTATGCTCAACTAATATTTGACAAAGGAGGCATGAACATTCAATGGAGCGAAGATAGCCTCTTCAATAAATGGTGTTGGGAAAATTGGACAGATACATGCAAAAAAATGAAACTGGACCACCAACTTACACCAAATACAAAAATAAACTCAAAATGGATACAGGACTTAAACATTAGAAGGGAAACCATAAAAATACTAGAGGAGTCCACAGGCAACACAATCTCAGATATATGCCGAAAGAACTTCTTCACTGATACTGCTCCAAAGGCAATGGAAGCTAAAGAAAAAATAAACAAATGGGACTACATCAAAATAAAAAGCTTTTGCACAGCAAAAGAAACCATCAACAAAACAACAAGAAAGATCACTGTATGGGAGAACATATTTGCAAATGATATCACTGATAGAGGTTTAATCTCCAAAATCTACAGCCAACTTATACAACTTAACGATCCAATAAAAAAAATGGGCAACGGACCTAAATAGAACCTTTTTGAAAGACGATAGAAGAAAGGCCAAGAGACACATCAAAACATGTTCAAAGTCACTAATCATCTCAGAGATGCGATACCATCTTACACTTGTCAGAATGGCAATCATCAACAAATCATCAAACGACAAGTGTTGGCGAGGATGCGGAGAAAAAGGAGCCCTTGTGCACTGTTAGTGGGAATGCAGACTGGTGCAGCCACTGTGGAGAACAGTATGGGGTTTTCTTAAAAAACTAAAAATGTATCTCCCATTTGACCCTGTAATCCCACTCTTAGGAATTTATCCTAAGAAATCACAAACACCAATCAGAAAGGATTTATGTACCCCTATGTTCATAGCAGCACAATTTACAATAGCCACAATTTGGAAACAGCCTAGTTGCCCATCAGCAGATGAATGGGTCAGAAAACTGTGGTACATTTACACAATGGAATTCTATGCTGCCATTAAAAAGAAGGAATTATTACCATTTGCAGCAACCTGGTTGGAACTGGAGAACCTTATGCTTAGTGAAATAAGCCAGTCAATGAAGGAGAAGCATCACATGATCGCACTCATTGGGGGATAATAAAGAACATTATAAACTGATGAACAAAATGATAGATACAGAGGTAGTAAAGCATCAGACTGTGAAATTACAGCAGGAAGATTAAAGTTAGGTGAGGTAGATAAGAGATCAATCAAAGGACTTGTATGCATGCATATAAGCATAATCAATGAACATTGACACTGGGGGATTGTGGTATGCTAGGGTGGGAGGGGGGGCAATGGCGAGATATGTATAAAAATTAATAAAAAAGATAAAAAAGAGAAATATGCCATTGCTATTTTAATTGGATTGCATTGAATATGTAGATTGCCTTGGGTAGTATGGACATTTTAATTATGTTTATTCTAAAAATCCATGAACATGGTATGTTCTTCCATTTATTTATGTCTTCCTCTATCTCCTTTTTCAATGTCCTGTAGTTTTCCGAGTACAGGTCTTTTACCTCTTTAGTTAAGTTTATTCCTAGGTATCTTAATTTGTTTGGTGCAATGGTAAATGGGATTTTTTTTTTTTGCTTCTCTTTTTGTGAGTTCATTATTGGTGTGTGAAAAGGCCACAGATTTCTGGATGTTAATTTTGTATCCTGCTACATTGCCAATTCATTTATTTGGTCTAGTGGTGGGATTTTTTTTTTATGAAGTCTTTGGGGTTTTCCATGTATAGTATCATGTCATCTGCAACTAAGGACAGTTTTACTTCTTCTTTTCCAATATGGATGCCTTTTACTTCTTCTTTTCTGATCACTATGGATAGTACTTTCAGTACTATATCGAACAAGAGTGATGAAAGTGGGTATCCCTGTCTTGATTCTGTTCTTAGGGAAAATTAGTTTAATTTTTGCCCATTGAGTATGATGTTGACTGTAGGTTTGTCATATATGGCTTTTTTTATATTGAGGTATGATCCCTCTATTCCCACTTTGCTGAGAGTTTTTATCAAGGAAGGGTATTGGATTTTGTCAAATGCTTTTACTGCATCAATTGATATGATCATGTGATTTTTGTCTCTCAGTTTGTTTATGTGATGAATCACATTTATTGATTTATGGATATTGTACAATCTTTGCATCCCTGGAATAAATCCCACTTGGTCATGGTTTATGATCTTTTTAATGTAATGCTGAATCTGATTCGCTAGAATTTTGTTGAGGATTTTAGCATCTATGTTCATCAAGGATATTGGCCTGTAGTTCTCTTTTTTTGTGGTATCTTTTTCTGGTTTTGGAATTAGGGTAATGCTGGCTTCATAGAAAGAGCTTCAAAGTGTGCCTTCCTTTTCAATTTTTTTGGAATAATCTGAGGAGGATAGGTTTTAGTTCTTCTTTGAATGCTTTAGTTCTTCCCCTGTATAGCCCACCTGGACAAGAGCTTTTGTTTGCTGGAAGATTTTTGATCACTACTTCAATTTCTTTGGTACTTATCATCCTATTCAGGTTTTTATTCTTTCTGGTTGAGTTTTGGGAGTTGTATTTTTCTAAGAATATGTCCATTTTGTCTAGGTTGTCTTTTTTTTTTTTTTTGGAAAAGAGTTGTTAATAGGATCAGTTGTTACTTCACCTCTTTCATTTCTGATTTCATTTATGTAGGTCCTCTCTCTATTCTTCTTGGTGAACCTGGCTAAAGGTTCATCAATCTTGTTTATCTTTTCAAAGAACCAGCTCTTGGTTTTGTTGATCTTTTGTATTGTGGTGTTTTTTGTTTGTTTGTTTGTTTCGTGGGTGTGTGTGTGTGTGTGTGTGTGTGTGTGTTTTGTCTCTCTGTCATTTATTTCTGCTCTGATCTTTATTATTTCCTTCCTTCTGCTTAGTCTGGGCTTTTCATTTTGCTCTCTAACTCTTTGGGTTAGGTAGTTTATTACCATTTTTTCTTATTTTATTGAGGTAGGCCTGTGGAGCTATGAACTTCTCTCTCAAGACTGCTTTCATTTTGTCCCATAGATTTTGGATTGTTGTGTTTTCATTGTCATTTGTTGCCATGTTTTTCATTTCTTCTTTGACCTCTTTAGTAACCTAATCATTGCTTAATAGCATGCTATTTAGCCTCCAGTTGTTTGATTTTTCCCCACTTTTTTATTGTACTTGATTTCTAATTTTATACCATTGTGATCTGAGAATATGCTTGATATTATTTCTATCTTCTTGAATTTGAAGAGACTTTGCCTGTGTCTCAATATGTGGTCTATGTTTGACAATGACCCATATGCACTTGAGAAGAATGTATATTATGTGTCTTTGGGGTGAAATGTCCTGAAGATGTCAATTAAGTACATCTAATCTAGTGAATCATTTAGGATTGATATTTCTTTTCTGATTTTTTGTTGAGAAGATCTGTCCAGTGGTGTTAGGGGGGGGTATTGAAGTCCCCTAGTATGATTGTATTGCTATAGATTTCTCCCTTGATATCTTCCATCAGTTGTTTTATGTATTCGGCTGCTCCTGTATTGGGCTCATAAATTTTTACCAGAGTGATATCCTCTTGCTGAATTGCTCCTTTTAGTATTATGTAGTGGCCTTCCTTATCTCTTCTTATGGCCTTTACTTTGCAGTCTATTTTTTCAGATATAAATATCACTACCCCAGCTTTATTCTCATTTCCATTTGCATGAAAAAAATTTTCCCATCCCTTTACTATCAGTCTATGTGAATCCTTTGTTCTTATGTGGGTCTCTTGCAAACAGCAAATATATGGGTCATCTTTTCTTATGCTTTCAGCTACTTTATGTCTTTTGATTGGAACATTTAGACCATTTACATTTAATGTTATTATTGATAAGTACTTGTTTGTCATCATTTTTGTTTTTAATGTTTGTGTTTCTTCTTGTCTTTCTGTTTCTTTTTTTTTACACAGTCCTTTAATCATTTATTGCATTGCTGGCTTGATGGTAATAAACTCTCTTATCCCTTTATCTTTTTCTTTTTCTTTAATCTGTGAAGCTCCTGATTCCACCTTTAATTTTTAATGATAGCCTTGCTGGGTATAATATTCTTGGATTCATTTTCTTGCTTTGCATCACTTTGTATATTTCATTCCATTCCCTTATGACCTGGTGTGGTACTGTTGAGAGATCAGTTGACATTCTAATAGGAGATCCCTTGTAGGCAACTTTCTGTCTCTCTGGCAGCCTTTAAGAATCTTACTTTGTCATTGATGTTTGCCAATTTAATTATGATATGTCTTGGTTTCAGTCTTTTTGGGTTCATCTTGTTTGTGAATGTATGTGCTTCGTGGACTTCTGTGGTTTCTTTTCTTGCCAATATCAGGAAGGTTTTTTGTCATTATTTCTTCAAATAGTCTTTCTATTCCTTGCTCTGTTTTCTTTCCTTCTGTTACCCTTTTTATGTGGATGTTGTTTTGTTTTGTGTTGTCCCAAGCTCCCTTAGGCTCTCCTCTTACTTTTTAAATCTTCTTTCCAGTTGCTGCTGTGTTTGTGTGTTTTTTCCTACCTTGTCTTCTAATTCACTGATGTGGTCCTCAGCCTCTTGTAGTCTACTGTTTAAGCCTTCCATTGTGTTCTTTATTGTAGCTATATCATTCTTCTTTTCCTCTTGGTTCTTTTTCATGTTGGTGACATTCTCATTTAGCTCCTTATAATTCTCATTGAGTTGTGTGTATTTGTCATCTTGCCATTTGAGCATCTTTATAGCCATTACTCTGAATTCTTTCTCTGACATGTTGATTTCCTCCATTTCTTTTAATTTCCTTTGTGGTGATTCCTCTCTGTATTTCCTTTGGGATTGTTTTTTGTCTCCCCAATTTTTTTTGTAACATTTTAATTATTTCTATTTCTTAGATCCAACTGCTTTGCTTCCCATGTTCTTTTGGGGATGGTACTAGAGGTGCAATCTCTCAGGTCTCCTGGGCTTGGTGATCTCACAAAGCTCCCTGCTTGAGCTATTGGGTTCTCTTGATGTAGTTGGATCTTATATGTTAGTTTGTTATTCATGGATGAATTCTAGTCTCAGCTTGGCAGTGTGACTCACCCCCAGCTTAATTGTGCACTTTGTTTTGGATATGATTGTGGTTCCGGCTCTCGGCTCTCATGTCAAATATTACCTGAGGTCTTGTTGGTATGTTATCATTGTGGCTTCCCAGAGTCTATAGCCTGGGAGGAAGGAATCTTAGGGCCTGAGGCACAGATACTGTGACTTTGGCAGTGTGGTGTGACTCCTGCTGGATTAGCATCACTTTGCAGCTCACTGCAAGGGGCACTGAGCCTATGACAGGTAGGAGCAGGTGTCTCATAGTCTCTGGTTAAGGCAGTGGGACTCTGGCCAAAGTGATTTCCCTCTCTGAATCATGAAGGGGTTCAGGATCCAGTGGTTGGGCATGTGCGAATCTCAGGGTTTGTGGCTGAAATAATGTGACCTTGTCCAGGGAGGCCAGTCTTCAGTAATTCACCAAGCTGTCCTGAGGTAGGCAGCAGGTAGAGGGATGTGGATCCTACTGAGGGAGCCATGCACCCCGTTTGGAGAGGTACACTCCCAGTGGCAGCACACAGAGGGCCTCAGGCACCTTCTGCTGGGAGTGTGAGCTCGTGAGGCTCACACACTGGATTGAAGTGCTTGTGGTGTGCTAGTGGCTCTGTGGAGGGAAAAGTCCCAGTTTCTGTTTCAGGGAATGTGCACCTTTGATTGGATATGCATGCTCAATGGCTGTTTACAGAGGCACCCAGGAGCTGTGTGCTGGGGTAGTGGGCTCAGGGGGCCCTTTTGCCGGAGCAGCACTCCCGCAGGGACTGAATGCCAACAGCTGGGGTTGTGCCTTACAGAAGTTCCAAGAAGCACCTGGGGGCTGCTTGCCAGGGCAATGGACTCAGGGGGCTTGTGCAATGGATTGGTGCGACTGCAGTGACCAGAGGTCAGCAGCTGAGGAGTGGGAAGTCCGAGTTTCTGTTGCGAGGCCTTGAGTCTTTGGTTGGATACAAGTGTGCCTAGTGGCAGCTTACAGAGGCACTCAGGGGTCGCCTGCTGGGGTAGTGTCCTCAGGGGCCTGCATGCTCAAACCACATGACACAGTGTCTGATGTCTGTGGGTAGGCAGCTGGGAAGGGGGAAGTACAAATTTCTACTGCCGTGGCCGTGCACCCTTGTTTGGATACAAGCATGCTGAGCTGGGGCTCAAGGATGCCCCCAGGAGCTGCCTATAGGGCAGCAGGAGCTATCTGTTGGGGTGGTGGGGCTCAGGAGGCCTTCTCTCTGGAAATGAGTGACTATGATATCCTGAGGTTTCAGCTGTGGGTGGGAAGACTCAGTTTTTGCTGCAGACACCTTGTACCTTTGCTTGGATTCACACGCTCCCTGCGGCAGCTCACTGAGGCATCTGGAAGCCGTTTGGCAGGATGGCACATTCAGCATGGTCCTTGCTTTGAAGCCATGTGACAGAGGTGTCTATATGCAGGCAGCCAGAATAGGGGGGAGTCCGAATTACTATTGCTGGGGCTGTGCACCCTTGTTCGGATAAAAGTTTGCCCACGAGGGCGCATAGAGTCACCCAAGAGCTGCCTTTGGGGCGGTGAGGTCAGGAGGCCTGTGGGCTGAAAAAGTGTGACTGTGGTTTCAGAGGTCCTCAGCTGTGAATTGGGTAGACTCAATTTTTGCTTCTTTGCCCTTGATTGAATTTGCGTGCGCCCAGTGGTGGCTCATAGAGGTACCCCTGGTCCTTTTGCCAGGGTGGTACACTCAGTGTGGCCCTCACTTTGAAGCCCTATGATCAAGGACTCTGTGGGCAGGTATCAGGAAAGGGGAAGGCTGTAGAATTCTATTGCTGGGGCAGTGGGCCCTTATTTGAATAAGATCATGCCTACCAGGGGCTCACAGGGGCACCCAAGAACTGCCTTTGTGGCCTTGGGCTCAGGAGGCCTCGTGCAGGCAAAGTATGGCTGTGGTGTCCACACGTCGGCAGCTGTGAAGTGGGAAAACTCAGTTTTTGCTGCTGTGCCCTTGGTTGAATTCGTGCTCACCCAGTGGAGGCTCACCTGGGTACTCTGGGGCTGATTGCCAGGGTGGTGCACTCAGATAGGCCCTTGCACTGAAGCCACGTGATTGAGGTTTCTCTGGACAGGCAGCTGGGAGTTGGGGAAGTCCATATTCCTGCCCTTGGTTGGTTTTGCGGAGGCCAAGTGGTAGTGTGCTCAGGCACCCAGAGGAGCCCTGGCATTGAATCCACATGAACGAGATGGCTGGGGGGAGGTATAAGAAAGGGGGAATCCAGAATTTCTGCTGCTGGGCAGTGGGCCCTTGTTTGGGTCAGAGCGTGCCCTGTGGCAGCACACACTATCGGCCTGTTGAGTGATGGACTCAGGCAACCTGTTTACTTGAAAAGCGCAACTATGACACTGGAGAAGCTCCACTGTGGCATCAGGAGTTAAGCCACTGGGGAGGGGGAAGTTGCACATACTGCTGCTGGAACAGGCACCCTTGGAAGTGGAGGTTCCAGGGTCTGTGGGTCTAGGGGTCGGGCAGCAGGATTTTGGCTGGAGTGGCTACTGGGTTGCAGGCAGTGTCCAAGGCCTGTCCAGGTGGTGGTGTTGATGAATTCTAAAAGAGACCCTATATCTGTTTTTGTTCATTGGTTTATATTGTTCATTATAATAAAAAGAATGAGTGAGATCATGTGATATTTATCGTTCTCTAACTTATTTCACTTAGCATAATGCTCTCCAGCTGCATCCATGCTGTTGCAAATGGTAGGAGTTCTTTTCTTTTTACTGTGGCATAATATTCCATTGCATAGATGTGCCAAAGTTTTTTAATCCACTCATCTGCTGATGGGCACTTAGGCATTTTAAAAAGTAAATAGCATTGTTCAATAGGAACAGCGTGCAAACACATAGTAACTTCAGATTTTCTAATAAAAATATTTTAAAACGTAAAAAAGAAATAGGTAAAAGTAATTTTAATAATATACTTTATTTCTCCCAATATACCAGAATACTGGTTAAGCATGTAATCAATAGAACATAATTGAGGAAATACTTTACATTGTTTATTTTTTAAATTTCTTTATTGATTACAGTATTACATATATGTCCTAATTCCCCCATTACCCCCCATACCCCCCTGTTGTCTGTGTCCATTGTTTAGGCTTATATGCATGCATACAAGTCCTTTGATTGATCTCTCTCCCTTACCCCCACCCTCCCCTACATTCCCTCTGAGGTTTAATGTCTGATCATTGTTTCTCTGTCTCTGGATCATTTTTGTTCATCAGTTTATGTTGTTCATTATATTCCATAAATGAGTGAGATCATGTGATTTTTATCTTTCTCTGCCTGGCTTATTTCACTTAGCATAATGCTCTCCAGTTTCATCCATGCTGCTGCAAATGCTAAGAACTCCTTCTTTTTTACCACAGCGTAGTATTTCATTGTGTAGTTGTACCACAGTTTGTTAATCCACTCATCTGCTGATGGGCACTTAGGCTGTTTCCAAACCTTAGCTATTGTGAATTGTGCTGCTATGAGCATAGGAGTGCATATTTCCTTTGTAATTGGTGTTTCTAGTTTCCTGGGATATATTCCTAGAAGTGGGATCACTGGGTCAAATGGGCATTCCATTTTTAGGTTTTTTTTGAGGAAACTCCATATTGTTTTCCACATTGGCTGCAACAGTCTGCATTCCCACCAGCAGTGCACAAGGATTCCTTTTTCTTTGCATTCTCTTCAGCACTTGTAGTTTGTTGATTTGTTGATGATAGTCATTCAGACAGGGGTGAGATGATACGCATTGTCATTTTGATTTGCATTTCTCGGATTATTAGTGACTTTGAGCATGTCTTCATATGCTTCTTGGTCTTCCTTCTGTCTTCTTTGATAAAATATCTATATAGGTCTGTTGCCCATTTTTTGATTGAGTTATTCATCTTCCTCTTCTTAAGCTGTATGAGTTCCCTGGAGATGTTGGAGATTAAGCCCTTATTGGTGATAACATTGGCAAATATGTTCTCCCATACAGTGGGACTTCCTTGCTGTTTTGTTAATGGTTTCTTTTGCTGTGAAAAAGCTTTTTATTTTGATGTAGTCCCATTTGTTTATTTTGATGTAGTCCCATTTGTTTATTTTCTCTTTAGTTTCCATTGCCCTAGGAGCTATGTTGGTGAAAGTATTACTTTGGCTTATATCTGAGATCTTGCTACCTATGGATTCCTCTAAAATTTTTTATGGTTTCCGTGTTACTTTTAAGTCCTTTATTTATTTTGAGTTTATTTTTGTGTATGGTGTAAGTTGGAGGTCTACTTTCATTTTTTTTTTGCATGTGTCTGACCAAATTTCCCAGCACTATTTATTGAAGAGACTATCTTGACTCCATTGTGTATGTTCTTGCCTCCTTTGTCAAATATTAATTGAGCATAGTGGTTTGGTTTCTCTATTCTATTCCATTGGTCTATATGTCTGTTCTTGTGCCAATACCAGGAATTTTTGAGAAGTGTGGCTTTGTAATACATCTTGATATCTGGTATTGAGATCCCTCATACTTTGTTCTTCTTCCTTAGGATCGCTGCAGCTATTTGTATTTTTTTTTTAATTCAAGATGAATTTTAGGAGAGTTTTTTCTAGATCTCTGAAAAATGCCATTGGTATTATAGTGGAGAGTGCATTGAATCTATAGATTGCTTTGAATAGTATGGACATTTTAATGATGTTGATTTTGCTAATACACAAACACCGTATGTTCTTCCATCTGTTTATGTATTCTTCTATCTCTTTTTATCAATGTCCTGTAGTTTTCTGAGTAGAGGTCTTTTACCTTCTAAGTTAAATTTATTCCTAGGAACGTATCTTGATTTTATTTTGTGCAATGGTAAATATGATTGCTTTTATAATTTCTCTTTCTGTAAGTTCACTATTGGTGTATAAAAATGCCATAGATTTCTTGGCATTCATTTTGTACCCTGCTAAATTGCTGACTTCATTTATTAAGTCTAATAAATTTTTGATGAAGTCTTTAGGGTTTTTATGTACACTATCATGTCATCTGCAAATAAGGGCAATTTTACTTCTTCTTTTCCAAATTGAATGCCCTTTATTTCTTCTTCTTGTCTCATTGCTATGGCTAGCACTTCCAGTACTATGCTGAACAGGAGTAGTGAGAGCAGGCATCCTGTCTTGTTCCTGTTATTAGGGAAAATGGGTTTAGTTTTTGCCCATTGAGTATGATGTTGGCTGTAGGTTTATAATATAAGGCTTACATTATGTTGAGGTAGGATCCTTCTATTCCCACTGTGCTGAATGTTTTTATCAGAAAAGGGTGTGGACATTGTCAAATGCCTTTTCTGCATCAGTCAATAGGATTATGTGATTTTTGTCTCTCAATTTGTTTATGTGATATGTCACATTTATTAATTTGCAGATATTGTATCAGCTTTGCATCCCTGGAATAAATCCCACTAGGTCATGGTGTATGATTTTCTAATAAAATGCTGGGTCCAGTTTGCTAGAATTTTGTTGAGGAGTTTAGCATCTATGTTAATCAGGGATATGGCCTGTAATTCTCTTTCTTTGTGGTATCTTTATCTGGTTTTGGGATTAGGGTAATGCTGGCTTCTCAGAAAGAGCTTGGAAGTGTGGCTCCCTCTTGATTTTTCTGGAATAGTCTGAGAAGGATTGATTTTAGTTCTTCTTTGAATGTTTGGTAAAACTCCTCTGTGAAGCCATCTGGTCCAGGGCTTTTTTTTTTTCCTTGCTTTTTTTTTTTTCCTGGAAGCTTTTTGATTACTGTTTCAATTTCATCAGTAGTTCTCTGCCTATTCAGGTTTTTTGGTTATTCCTGATTGAATTTTGGAAACTTGTATTTTTCTAGGAATGTGTCCATTTCGTCTGGGGTGTCCAGTTTATTGGAGTAAAGTTGTCCATAATATTTTTTTTACAATCTTTTGTATATCAGTATGGTCAGTTGTTGTATTACCTCTTTCATTTCTATTTTTTTTTAATTTGGGCCCTCTCTCTTTGTTTCCTGGTGATCTTGGTGAGAGGTTCATCAATCTTGTTTATCCTTTCAAGGAACCAGCTCTGGGATTCATTGATCTTTTGTACTTTTTTTGTCTCCATGTCATTTATTTCTGCTCCCATCTTTATTATTTCCTTCCTTCTGGACACTGTGGGCTTTTCTTGTTGCTCTCTTTCTAATTCTTTAAGTTGCAAGGTTAGATAATTTATTACTGTTTATCTTTTTTTTTTTTTTAGGTAGGCCTGTAGAGCTATGAACTTCCCTCTGAGGACTGCTTTCATTGTGTCCCATACATTTTGGATGGTTGTGTTTTCATTGTCATTTGTTTCCAGGATACTTTTAATTTCTTCTTTGATATCTTTGGTAACTCAATCATTGTTTAATAGCCTGCTATTTAGCCTCCAAATGTTTGATATTTTTCATTGTTTTTATTGTTCTTGATTTCTAGTTTTATGCCATTGTGATCTGAGAAAATGCTTGTTACGGTTTTTTTCCTCTTGAATTTGAAGAGATTTTGCCTGTGTCCTAATATGTGGTCTGTCTTTGAAAATGTTCCATGTGCACTGAAGAAGAATTTATATTCTGTAGATTTGAGGTGAGATATTCTGAAGATAAGTCCATCTGATCTAGTGAGTCTTTTAGGATTGCAGTTTCTTTTCTGACTTTTTATTTAGAGGGTTTATCCAGTGGTGTACTAAAGTCTCCTATTATGACTATATTGCTATCAATCTCTCCCTTATTATCTTCCAGAAGTTCTTTTGTGTATTTGGATGCTCCTGTATTGGGTGCATATATGTTTACCAGAGTGATATCTTCTTGTTGAATTGTTCCCTTTAATATTATGTAGTAGCCTACCTTATCTCTTGTTATGGCCTTTACTTTGAGGTTTATTTTGTCAGATATAAATATCACAACCTCAGCTTTTTTCTCATTTCCATTTGCATGAAAAAATTTTCCCATCCCTTCACTCAGTCTGTGTGAATCCTTTGTTCTTATGTGGGTCTCTTGCAGACAGCAAATATTTGGATCATGTTTTCTTATGATTTCAGCTATCTTATGTCTTTTGATTGGAGCATTTAGATCATTTACATTTAATGTGATTATTGATAAGTACTTGTTTGTCATCATTTCTATTCTTTTTTAATTAATTTTTATTAATTTTTTATACATATCTCCCCATTGCCCCCCTCCCTCCCAGGCATACCCCGACCCCCCAGTGTCTGTGATCATTGGTTATGTTTATAAGCATGCATACAAGTCCTTTGATTGATCACTTATTTACCTCACCTAACTTTAATCTTTCTGCTATAATTTCACAGTCTGTTTGATGCTTTATGATTTTTGTCCTCCTGAGAATTATCAGTCTACTCCCTTTCTGTGCTCCTGATTCTATTATATTCACCAGTTTATTCTGTTGATCAGATTTTTAATTCACTTAATTTTTAGATTCACTTGTTGACAGATGTGTATTTGTTGTTCATAATTTTTTGTCTTTTACCTTTTTCTTCTTCCTCTTCTAAAAGGGTACCTTTCAGCATTTCATATAATACTGGTTTGGAGTTGATGAACTCCTTTAGCTTTTTCTTCTCTGTGAAGGTCTTTATCTGCCCTTCAATTCTGAATGATAGCTTTGCTGGATAGATTATTCTTGGTTGTAGGTTCTTGTTGTTCATCACGTTGAATATTTCTTGCCACTCCCGTCTGGCCTGCATCGTTTCTGTTGAGAAATCAGCTGACAGTCGTATGGGTGCTCCCGTGTAGGTAATAAACTGTTTTTCTCTTGCTGCTTTTAATATTCTCTCTTTCTCTTTTGCTCTTGGCATTTTAATTATGATGTGTCTTGGTGTAGTCCTCTTTGGGTTCCTTTTCTTTGGGGTTCTGTGTGCTTCCTCGACTTGTAAGTCTATTTCTTTTACCAGATGTGGGAAGTTTTCAGTCATTATTTCTTTAAATAGGTTTTCAGTATCTTGCTCTCTCTCTTCTTCTGGAACCCCCACAATTCTGATGTTGGTACGCTTGAAGCTGTCCCAGAGGCTCCTTACATTATGTTCACATTTTTGGATTCTTTTCTCTTCTTGCTTTTCCAGTTGAATGTTTTCTGCTTCTTTATATTTCAAATTTTTGACTTGATCCTTGCCTTTCTCTAGTCTGCTGTTAGTACTCTGCGTAATAGTATTCATTTCAGTCAGTGTATTTATTATCTTCTCTTGGGTCTCACTAAATTTATCCATCTTTTCTAGCATATTCTTGCAAAACCTTATAAGCGTGGTTTTGAACTCTATATCCAGTCGTTTTTTTTCCTCCATTTCTTTTGCTTGTAATCCCTTCCCTTGTCTTGGCATTTTCACTGTGCCGGGGAAACTTCTGTGCTGGATTCAGCCGCAGCAGCCTCTGCTGAGCTTGGGAGGGGTGGCATCTCAGGGCTTAAGGGACCGCCTTGCCTTCCAGTCGGCCCCGCCCTCCACGGCCCCTGAGTCTCCCGTGACTGGGTAATGGCTGGAGCGGTCCTTGTGCGCTCGCGCACCCGCAGCGCCTCCAACAGCTGCCTTTCCGGCTCCCCTGCGAACCAGGACCACACGAGTCTAGGTCCCCAGGGTTTCGCCCAAAACAGGGGCCCAGTGGACTCAGAAGTGGCACAGATCGGAGGGTCTGTCTCCCGCCCACTCGCGAAAGCCAGCGGCACAATCAGCAATCCATCCTCCGCGTGGTGCCGTGCGCGACCAGACCTCCGATCCTTTGCAACTCCCCTAAATTTCCGTGCACTTCTCCCTTTTCACAGTCCAAACTCCCCCCGTATGAGTTTCGGCTGGATCTGGGGTTTAGTGTTGTAAGATAAGGGGTTCAATGCCGTTGGGAGTCTCCATTTCCCTCCCGCCAGAGAAAGCCAGCCAGGTACTCCGGCACCCGCTCTCTCAGCGCGCTCTGTCTCCGTACCTCAGCTTTTTGCAGCTCCTCTGGGTCTCCGTGAGCCCCTCTCTTTCCCTCTAGTTGTAGAACTTCCACTCAGCCAGCTTTCCTGTGGTTCTGGATGATGTCCGTTCTGTATTTTAGTTGTAGTTTTGAAATTGTTGTGCGAGGCAGCAGTATAGGTGTTTACCTATGCCGCCATCTTGGATTCTCTCTCATTTCTATTCTTAATGTTTGTGTTACTTCTTGCCTTTCTGTTTCTTCTTTTTACACAGTCCCTTAATCATTTCTTGCATAGCTGAATTGGTGGTAATAAACTCTCTTAGCCCTTTTTCTTTTATCTGTGAAGCTCCTATTTCCACCTTCAATTTTGAATGATAGCCTTGTTGGGTATAGTATTCTTGGACACATTCCCATGCTTTGCATTACTTTATATGTTTTATTCCATTCCCTTCTGGCCTTGTGTAGTGCTGTTGACACATGAGTTGATACTCTGATGGGAGACCCTTATAGGTAACTTTCTTTTTTTTACATTTATTTATTTATTTATTTATTTATTTATTTATTTATTATTTTATTAATGTGTTACATGTATACATATCTTCCCATTGCCCCCTCCCTCCCAGGCATACTCTAAAACTCCAGTGTCCTGTGTTCATTGGTTATGCTTATGCATGCATCCAAGTCCTTTGGTTGATCTCTTATATACCCCACCTCTCCTTAACCTTCCTGCTGTAATTTGACAGTCTGTTTGATACTTTACTGCCCTGTATGTATCCTTTTGTTCATCAGTTTATAATGCTTTTTATTGTCCACAAATGAGTGATATGTGGTGTTTCTCCTTCATTGGCTTATTTCACTTAGCATAAAACTCTCCAATTCCATCCAGGTTGCTGAAAATGGTAAGAATTCCTTCTTTTTAATGGCAGCATAGAGTTCCATTGTGTAGATGTACCATAGTTTTCTGATCCACTCATCTGCTGACAAGTACCTAGGCTGTTTCCAAATTGTAGCTATTGTAAATTGTGCTGCTATAACCATAGGGATGCATAAATCTTTCTGATAGGTGTTTCTAATTTCTAAGGATATATTCCTAAGTGTGGGATTGCTGGGTCAAATGAGAGTTTCATTTTTAGTTTTTTGAGGAAACTCCATACTGTTCTCCACAGTGGCTGCACCAGTCTGCATTCCCACCAACAGTGCACAAGGGTTCCTTTTTCTCCACATCCTCGCCAACACTTGTCATTTGTTGATTTGTTGATGATTGCCATTCTGACAGGTGTGAGATGGTATCACATTGTTGTTTTGATTTCCATCTCTCGGATAATTAGTGACTTTGAACATATTTTCATATGTCTCTTGGTCTTTCTTCTGTCGTCTTTCAAAAAGGTTCTATTTAGGTCTTTTGTCCATTTTTTTATTGGATCATTTATCTTCCTTTTATTAGGTTGTATAAATTGGCCTTAGATGTTGGAGATTAAACCTTTATCAGTGATAACATTTGAAAACATATTCTCCCATACAGTGGTCTTTCTTGTTGTTTTGTTGATGGTTTCTTTTGCTGTGCAAAGCTTTTTAGTTTGATGTAGTCCCATTTGTTTATTTTTTCTTTAGCTTCCATTGCCCTTGAAGCAGTATCAGTGAAGAAGTTCTTTTGACATATGTCTGATATTGTGCTGCCTGTGGATTCCTCTAGTATTTTTATGGTTTTCCCTCTTATGTTTAAGTCCTGTATCCACTTGGAGTTATTTCTGTATGTGGTGTAAGTTGGTGATCTAGTTTAATTATTTTGCATGTATCTGTACAATTTTCCCAAAACCATTTATTGAAGAGACTGTCTTGACTCCATTGTATGTTCATGCCTCCTTTGTCAAATATTAATTGAGCATAGTGGTTTGGGAGCCTATCTGGATTCTCTATTCTATTCCATTGGTCTACATGTCTGTTCTTGTGCCAGTACCAGACTGTTTTAAGAAGAATGGCTTTGTAATATAGCTTAAAATCTGGTATTGATTTCCCACCTACTGTATTCTTCTTTCTCAGAATTGCTGTGGCTATTTGGGGTCTTTTTTGTTCGAGATGAATCTTTGAAGAGTTATTTCTAGGTCTGTGATATGTGTCGTTGGTATTTTAATGGGTAGTGCATTGAATCTATAGATTGCTTTGGGTAGAATGTATATTTTAATGATGCTGATTCTCCCAACCCATGAACATGGTATGCTCTTCCATCTGTTTATGTCTTCCTTTATCTCTTTTTTCAGTGTCCTGTAGATTTCTGCATATAGGTCTTTTACCTCCTTAGTTAGGTTTATTCCTAGGTATCTTAATTTTTTTGGTGCGATGGTAAATGGGATTGCTTTTCTTACTCTCTCTTTCTGTAATTTCACTATTAGTATATAGAAATGCCATAGATTTCTTTGCATTGATTTTGTATCCTGCTACATTGCCGAATTCTTTATTAAGTCAATTAGTTTTTTGATGGAGTCCTTCGTTTTTTTTTTTATGTACAGTATCATGTCATCAGCAAATAAGGACAGCTTTACTTCTTCTTACCCAATTTGAATGCCTTTCATTTCTTCTTGTGTAATTGCAATGGCTAATACTTCCAGTACTATGTCGAGCAGGATTGGTGAGAGTGGGCATCCCTGTCTTGTTCCTGTTCTTAGAGGAAATGGTTTTAATTTTTGCCTGTTGAGTATGATGTTAGCTGTGGGTTTATCATATATGGCTTTTATGATGTTGAGGTATGATCCTTCTATTCCCATCTTGCTGAGAGTTTTTATCAAGAAAAGGTGTTGGATTTTGTCAAAAGCTTTTTCTGCATCAATTGATATGACTATGTGACTTATATCTCTCAATTT
This sequence comes from Lasiurus cinereus, assembly GCA_011751065.1. Lineage (NCBI taxonomy): Eukaryota > Metazoa > Chordata > Mammalia > Chiroptera > Vespertilionidae > Lasiurus > Lasiurus cinereus. The sequence continues at coordinate 16,284,475 of JAAGEH010000029.1, forward strand.
GTTTATGTGAAGTATCACATTTATTGATTTGTGGATATTGTACCATCCTTGCTTTCCTGGGATAAATCCTACTTGGTCATGGTGTATGATCTTTCTGATGTGCTGCTCGATCTGATTTGCTAGAATTTTGTTGAAGATTTTGGCATCTATGTTCATGAGAGATATTGGACTATAATTATTTTTCATTATGTTGTCTTTATCTGGTTTTGCTATTAGGGTGATGCTGGTTTCATAGAAGGTGTTTGGAAGTGTTCCTTCTTGTTGAATATTTTTGAATAATCTGAGGAGGATAGGTTTTAATTCTTCCTTGAATGTTTGGTAAAACTCTCCTGTGTAGCGATCTGGTCCCAGGCTTTTGTTTGCTGGAAGTTTTTTGATGACTGCTATAATTTCTTCCATAGTTATTGGACTAATGAGATATTTGGATTCTTCCTGATTGAGTTTTGGAAGGTTATATTTTTCTAGTAATATGTCCATTTCCTTGCAGGTTGTCAAATTTGCTAGAATAGAGTTGTTCATAGTATTTTTTAACAATCCTTGTATTTCATTGGGGTCTGTTGTTATTTCTCCTCTTTCACTTCTGATTTTGTTTATTCAGGTCTTCTCTCTTTGTTTGGTGAGCCTGGCTAGAGGTCCGTCAACCTTTTTTATCCTTTCAAAGAACCAGCTCTTGGTTTTGTTAATCTTTTGAATTGTTTTTTTGGTCTCCATGTTGTTTGTCTAGTGGTGATAGTTCATATTAAAGTCTCCTACTATGATTGTATTGCTGTCAGTCTCTCCCATGATATCCTCCAGGAGTTTTTTTACGTATTTAGGTGCTCCTGAATTCGGTGCATTTATGTTTACCAGAGTTATTTCTTCTTGTTGGGTTACTCCCTTTAGTATTATGAAGTGGCCTTCCTTATCTCTTGTTATGTGATTCACTTTGAGATCTAATTTCTCAGATATAAGTATTGCAACCCCAGCTTTTTTTTTTTCATTTTCATTTGCCTGAAAAACCGTCTTTCAACCCTTCATCCTCAGTCTGAGTGCATCTTTTTTTCTGAGGTGCATTTCTTGTAAACAGCAGATATATGGTCATGTTTTCTTATCTAATCCATTACCTTATGTCTTTTGATTGGATCATTTAGTCCATTTGCATTTAAAGTTATTATTGATAGGGAATTCTTTGTCACCATTTTTATTCTTTACCCCTGTGTTTCTTCTTCACTTCCTCTTTCTTTCCTTCTTTCTTTCTCTTTTGCTTCCTTCTTTCCTTCCTTCCTTCCTTCCTTCCTTTCTTCCTTCCTTCCTTCCTTCCTTCCTTCCTTCCTTCCTTCCTTCCTTCCTTTCTTCCTTTCTTTCTTCATTTCTTTCTTTCTTTCTTTACAGCAGACCCTTTAACATTTCTTGCATTGCTGGTTTGGTGGTAATACATTCCCTTAGTCCTTTTTTGTCTCTGAAGCTCCTGATTTCACATTCAATTTTGAGTGAAAGCTGTGCTGGGTACATTATTTTTGGAATCAGACACTTCTTTGGATGACCTTGTATATTTCATTCCATTCCCTTTTGGCCTGATGAGTTTATGTTGAGAAATCATTTGCTAATCTGACCGGGGTTCCTTTATAGGTAACTTTCTTTCTCTCTCTCTGGCCGCTTTTAAGATTCTTACTAAGTAAGAGAGAAAAGAAACAGAATTATAAAAAAAGGGGAACAAATCATATATATGAGGAGAAAACTCCACTAGAACAGCCATTAATCCCAACAAATGCAGGCAATAAGTACCTGATGATTAATACAAACCACAAATACCAACTAATATCAAGGAAAGTGAGGAAAAACAGAGATCAAAAACAAAAACAAAAAGAAAGTAAAAAATACTAGAGGAATCCACAGGCACTACAATCTCAGAGATATGCCGAAAGAACTTCTTCACTGATACTGCTCCAAGGGCAATGGAAGCTAAAAAGAAAATAAACAAATGGGACTACATCAAAATAAAAAGCTTTGCACAGCAAAAGAAACCATCAACAAAACAAAAAAAAGCCCACTGTATGGGAGAACATATTTGCAAATGTTATCACTGATAAAGGTTTAATCTCCAACATCTAAGGCCAATTTATACAACTTAATAAAAGGAAGATAAATGATCCAATAAAAAAAATGGGCAATGGACCTAAGTAGAACCTTTTTGAAAGACGACAGAAGAAAGACCAAGAGACACATGAAAACATGTTCAAAGTCACTAATTATCGAAGAGATGCAAATCAAAACGACAATGTGATACCATCTCACACCTGTCAGAACGGCAATCATCAACAAATCAACAAATGACAAGTGTTGGCGAGGATGTGGAGAAGAAGGAACCCTTGTGCACTGTTGGTTGAAATGCAGACTGGTACAGTCACTGTGGAGAACATTATGGGGTTTCCTCAAAAAACTAAAAATGGAACTCCAATTTGACCCAGTAATCCCACTCTTAGGAATATATCCTAAGAAATCACAAACACCAATCAGAAAGGATTTATGCACCCCTATGTTCATAGCAGCACAATTTACAATAGCTACAATTTGGAAACAGCGTAGGTACTCGTCAGCAGATGAGTGGATCAGAAAACTATGGTACATCTACACAATGGAACTCTATGCTGCCATTAAAAAGAAGGAACTCTTACTATTTGCAGCAACCTAGATGGAACTGGAGAGCATTATGTTAAGTGAAATAAGCCATTCAATGAAGGAAAAACACCACATGATATCACTCATTTGTGGATAATAAAGAACATTATAAACTGATGAACTAAAGGATAGATACAGAGGCAATAAAGCATCACACAGACTGTCAAATTACAGCAGGAAGTTTAAGGAGAGTTGGGGTAGATAAGAGATCAACCAAAGGGCTTGTATGTATGCATATAAGCATAACCAATGAGCACAAAACACTGGGGGGTTAGGGTATGGCTGGAAGGGTGGAGGGTAATGGGAGGATATGGATACATGTAATACAATAAAAAAATAAAAAAATAAAAAAGAAATTAAACAAAAAGCAAAATAAAACAAGTAGAATAAGCAAAAACAATCTCACAAAAAAGTATAAAATCGATATAATCAACGTTCAATGAAACAATAATAAAAGGATATAGAGAAAAACAATTTTTTGGATAGTGATGACAAAGAAGATAGAGGTGTGTATGGACTTGGAGTAGTGGATTTGAAATTAAATATATAAGTGGGGTAAAATTTTAACTGGGTAAAAACAAAGAATAGGAAAAGTGTAAGAGAAAGAAGACAACAAAATGGGAAAAGTTAAGAACCCAGTGTTTGCATAAAGATAGAGTTGAGGTAGATTAAAAGGATGCTAAAGGAAAGATGAAAATAGAATATAAAACTATAATTCCAAAGCAAAATAAAGAGAAAATAAAATGACATTAAAAAAAAGTAAAATAGTAGTAGTAGTAATAGTGGTTGAAAATAAAAATGTAATAATTAAAAAGGTAAAATCAATGGAGGAAAAAAGAAAAAAAGTTTTTTAATTAAAACATGAAAAAGTAAAAAATAAAAAATAAAAATAAATAAAAAATGACTAGAATGTGCAATAGTGAAGGTCATTCACTTCCTCTATTCTACTGTTTGGCATGCCTGTTTCCCAGTCAGGAAAGTATTTCAGTTCCCTGCATTCCACTGCTGCTCTAGCATTTCTTGCAGTGCTGGTTTGGTGATGATAATTCTCTTTAGCCTTTTATTGCCTTGGAAGATCTTTATTTCACTATATATTTTGAATGACAGCCTTTGTGGATATAGTAATCTTGATTTTAGCTTTGCTTTTCATTACTATGAATATTTCATGCGGTCCCTTCTGGCCTATAAAGTTACTGATGAAAAATCCACTGACAGTGATATGGGAGCTTCCTTTTAGGTAACAAACTGCCTTTTTTCTTGCTGTGTTTAATATTCTCTCAGTCTTTAATTTTTGACATTTTAATTATAATGTGTCTGGACATGAGCTTATTTGGACTCTTCTTGTTTAAGACTCTCTGAGCTTCCTGAACTTGTATGACTTTTTCCTTCACCAGGTTCGGGAAGTTTTCTGCCATTATTTCTTCAAACACGTTATCTATCCCTTGCTCACTTTCTTCACATTCTTGCACTCTTATAATGTGAATATTGTTATGTTTCTTATTGTTCCACAGCTCCCAAATGGGGTGTCTCTCCTCCTCTTTTTTAATTGTTTTTTTTCTTTTTGGTTCTCTAATGGAGTGATTTTTTTCTACCCTTTTCTCTAATTCAGTGACCCAATCCTCAGCTTCACCTAATCTGCTATGTATTACTTACAATATGTTCTTTATTGGTGCTATGTAATTCTTTATTTCCAACTGGTGTTTTTTTTTCATACCTACTGTACCTTTTCTCCTGCTCTTGATAACCCTTACCATCATTATTCTGAACTCTATATCTAATTTCTTATCTCCATTTCACTTAGCTCTTCTTCTAGAGAATTCTCTTGTTCTTTCATTTGGGGCCTGTTTTTTTTTTCTCTCCTCATTTTGGCTATCTGTTTGTATTTGTTTCTATGTATTAACTAAATGTGCTATAACTCCCAATTTCTGGTGCAGGACAATGTCAGGTTATATTTGAGATTGGCCCTGAGTAACGTGTTTGTAGCTATCAGCAATCCACAGTTTGTGGCTCCCTCTGCTGGGGCTGGGTACCTTTGGAGGACCATGATGTGTACCTGGGTCTGATTTTCTTAGTCCTAGTCCCAAATTAGATTAGGCAAAGACTCAAAGCCTCCAGAGACCTGCCTCTACCTGCAGTCTGATTGTTATTCAGTCTTGATTAACTTCAGGCTATCAACCTATTGGAAGATGTTTGCCAATAGGGTGGGGAAATTGCTTTTCCCCCAGGCAAAAGCTGCCTGGATTAAAGGTCTCCTGGAGAAATATGTCCTCTGTAGTGTGAAGAAATGACTCAGAACAGCCTTGGGTGTCTGCCTTCTGAGGTCTAACTTCAAAACCCCCAACCCTGGATTCCACTCACACTGCCTCAGTTCATTCTGCCCTCCCTCTGCCAGATGACTGACTACACACAAAATTTTGTGGGTTGGCCCTTTAAGAGATGGAATTTCTAGCCATCTTTTCCTGGCACACAGCACTCCTGCTACTTTTCACATCCAGATGTTCTGTGGCCACCTTTCTCAATCCTGATGCTCTAGTAAGGGGATCCCAACTTGGGGTTTATACCCCAGAGTTCTCAGTGGGAATCCTCCCATCACTGAGAACTTCAGCTACTTTTTGTGGGAGTTTGGCCAGTCTTTTCACACCTTGGCACTTCCTACCAGTCTCTATGTGGTATCCACTTTCTGCCCTTGGTTATCAGGTTCTCTTCAGCTAGTCTTCAGATGATTATTCAGGGTGATTTTTATGTATTTTATTTGTAATTCAAGTTTGGTCCTGGGAGAGTTTCAGTATAGCTTCCACTTCCTCTTCTGTGTTTTGGGACTATCATGAGAACCTTTATGAGAAGTAGTACATCAACTACACTCATGATGTGTCCATGTTATATTTATAATATCCCATATTCTTCCAAGTTACCAGTCTTCCAAATAAATGATAACTTAAATATTAAATAACTAAGTTTACTTTCTTCTACAGTGGTGGCTCTCAAACTATGGTCTCCAGATAATCAGCAGCAGCCTTCTGCCCATTTTTTAATTGGATAGTTTGTCTTCCTTTTGTTGAGTTGTAGGAGTACTTTATATATTTTGGAAAAATTAATCCCTTATCTAATGCATCATTGGCAAATGTGTTCTCCTATACAATGGGTCCCCTTTTAATTTGATGCTGGTTTAAACTCTCTTCACTCCAAGAGTACACAATAAAGTCAAGATAGTCTCTTCAATAAATATTGTTGGGATAATTAGACAGGTACATGCAATAAAATGAAACCAGACCACCAACTTCACCATATACAAAAATAAACTCAAAATGGTTTAAATGATTACATGTAAGTTATAAAATTATGAAAATCCTAGAAGAAAGTGTAAGCACTAAAATATCAGACATCTCATGTAGCAGACTTTTCTTTGAAACAATGGCTAGGGCAAGAGAAATAATGGAGAGAATTAACAAATAAGACATCAAAATAAAAAAGCTTCTGCACAACAAAAGCAACATTTAATGAAGTGACTGTATTTTTTCTCCATTGAGTGTTCTTGGCTACCTTCTCAAACATTAGTTGACCAGATATGCTCTGGTTTATTTTTTGGCTTTTAATCCAGTTTTATTGTTCTATTTGTGTGATCTTTCTGCTAGTAATGTTTTAATTGCTAGAGATTTATAGTACAGCTTGAAACTAGGAAGTGTGATGCCCCTCACTTATTCTTTCTCAGGATTTCTTCAGCTAATAGAGGTCTTTTGTGATTTCATAGAATTATAGGAATGTTTTTTTTCCACTTATGTAAAATATGCGATTGGAATTTTAATAGAGATTGTGTTGGATCTATGGCTTTTGGTAGCATGAATATTTTAACAATATTGGTTCTCCCAATTCATGAACATGGGACACTTTTCTGTTTATTTGTAACTTTTTCAATTTCTTTCATCACTGTTTTATAGTTTTCACAATATACATTTTCCACTTCCTTTGTTAAATTTATTCCTAAGTATTTTTTTTGTTTTTGATGCTATTATAAATGGGATCAATTTCTTTATTTCTTTTATTTAGAAAATTCATTGTAAGTGTATAGAAATGCTACTGAATTTTGCATGTTACTATTTTTGTTTACTACGTTATTTTTTTAAATTTCTTTATTGATTAAGGTATTACATACATGTCCTTATTTCCCCATTACCCCCCACCTACCATGCATGCCCCCAACTCCCTGTTGTCTCTGTCCATTGATTAGGCTTATATGCATACATATAAGTCCTTTGATTAATTTTTCCCCTTACCCCCACCATCACCTACCATGCCTGAGGTTTGATGTTCTGATTGATATTTCTCTGTCTCTGGATCTATTTTTGTTCATCAGTTTATGTTGTTCATTATATTCCACAAATGAGTGAGATCATGTGATATTTATCTTTCTCTGCTTGTCTTACTTCACTTACCATAATGTTCTCCATCTCCATCCATGTTGTTGCAAATGTAAAGAACTTCTCTTTTACTGCAGTGTAGTATTCCATTGTGTAATGTACCAAATATTTTAACCCACTTATCTGCTGATGGGCACTTAGGCTGTTTCCAAATCTTAGCTATGGTGAATTATGCTGCTATGAACATAAGGAATCACATATTCTCTCTGATTCAAGTTTCTAGTTTCTTGGGATATATTCCTAAAAGTGGGATCACTGGGTCAAATGGGAGTTCCATTTTAGTCTTTTGGAAAACTCCATATTGTTCTCCACAGTGGCTGTACCAGTTTGCATTCCCACCAGCCATGCACGAGGGTGACGTTTTCTATGCATCCTCACCAGCACTTGTCATTTGTTGATAATAGCCATTCTGACAGGTATGAGATGATATCTCATTGTTGTTTTGATTTGCATCTCTCAGATGATTAGTGACTTTGAGCAAGTTTTCATATGTCTCTTGGCTATCCTTCTATCTTCTTTCAAAAAGTATCTATTTAGGTAAGTTGCCCATTTTTTGATAGAGTTGGTTATCTTCTTTTTGTTAAGCTGCATGAGTTCCCTGTAAATGTTCGAGATTAAACGCTTATCATTGATATCATTGGCAAATAATGTTCTCCCATGCAGTGGGCTTTCTTGTTGTTTTATTAATAGTATCCTTTGCTGTGCAAAAGCTTTATATTATGACATAGTCCCATTTGTTTATTTTCTCTTTCTTTTCTATTGTCCAAGGAGCAGTATCCGTCAAGAAATTGCGTCGGTATATGTCAGAGATTTTTCTGCCTGTGGATGCCTCTAATATTTTTATGGTTTCCTGTCTTATGTTTAAGTCCTTGATCCATTTTGAGTTTATTTCTTGTGTATGGTGTAAGTTGGTGTTCTAGTTTCATTTTTTGCATATATCTGACCAATTTTCCCTACATCATTTATTGAAGAGACTATCTTGACTCCATTGTATGTTCATGCCTCCTTTGTCAAATATTAATTGAGCATAGTGGTTTGGGTTGATTTCTGGGTTCTCTATTCTATTACATTGGTCTACATGTCTGTTCTTGTGCTAGTACCAGGCAGTTTTGAGAACTTTGTAATGGCTTTTTAATGCAGCTTGAAATCTGGTATTGAGAATCCACCTACTTTGTTCTTTTTTCTCAGAATTGCTGTAGCTATTCGGGGTCTGTTTTTATTCCAGATGAATTTTTGGAAAGTTCTTTCTAGGTCTGTGAAATATGCTGTTGGTATTTTAATGGAGATTGCATTGAATTTATAGATTGCTTTGGGTAGTATGGACATTTTGATGATGTTGATTCTCCCAGTCCATAAACATGGTATGTTCTTTTATCTGTTTATGTCTTACTCTCTATCTTTTTTCAGTATCCTGTAGTTTTCCATGGATAGGTCTTTCACCTCCTTAGTTAAGTGTATTCTCACGTACCTTAATTTTTTTTTTGGTGTGATGGTAAATGGGATTGCTATTTTAGTCTCTCTTTCTGTAAGTTCATTATTAGTGTATAGAAATGCCATAGATTTCTTGGCATTAATTTTTATCCCACTACCTTGCCAAATTAATTTATTAAGTCTAATAATTTTTTGATGTAGTCTTTAGTGTTTTCTATGTACAGTATCATGTAATTGGCAAATAAAGACAGTTTTACTTCTTTTCCAATTTGGATGCCTTTTATTTCTTCTTCTTATCTGATTGCAATGGCTAGTACTTTCAGCATTATGTTGAACAGGAGTGGGGAGAGTGGGCATCCCTGTCTTATTCCTGTTCTTAGGGGACATTGTTTTAGTTTTTGCCCATTGAGTATGATGCTGGTTGTGGTTTTGTCATATATTGTTTTATTATGTTGAGGTTTGATCCTTCTATTCCCACCTGACTGAGAGTTTTTTTTTGTTTTTTGTTTTTTATCAAGAAAGGGTGTTGGATTTTGTCAAATGCTTTTTCTGCATCAATTATATGACTATGTGATTTTTATCTCTCAATTTGTTTATGTGATGTATAATGTTTATTGATTTGAGAATATTGTTCCATCCTTGTATCTTCAGGATAAATCCTACTTGGTCATGGTGTATGAACTTTATGATGTACTGCTGGATCTGATTCCCTATAATTTTGTTGAGGATTTTGGCATCTATGTTCATGAGGGATATTGGTCTATAATCTCTTTCATTGTGTTATTTTTACCTGTTTTTGGTATTATGGTGATGCTGGCTTCATAGAAGGAGGTTGGAAGTGTTCCTTCCTCTTGAAATTTTTTGAATAGTCTGAGGATGATAAGTTTTAGTTCTTCTTTGATTGTTTGGTAAAACTCCCCTGTGAAGCCATCTGCCCCCAGGCTTTTATTTGTTGGAAGCTTTATCATGACTGCTTCAATTTTTTCTATAGTTATCAACCTATTGAGATTTTTAGAATCTTCCTGAATAAGGTTTGGATGTTTTTGGTTTTTTTTTTGTTTGTTTGTTTGTTTTTCTAGGAACATGTCCATTTCCTCCAGGTTGTCTAGCTTGTTAGAATATGTTAGAATAGAGTTGTTCATAGTATTTTTAAATAATCATTTGTATTCTGTGGGTCTGTTGTTATTTCTCCTCTTTTATTTCTGATTTTGTTTATTTGGGTCCTCTCTCTCTTTGCTTCTTAGTGAGCCTGGCTAGAGATTCATCAATCTTGTTTATCCATTCAAAACACCAGCTCTTAGTTTCATTGACCTTTTGTACTGTGTTTCTTTTTTTTTTTTTGTCTCCATTCATTTCTGCTCTAATCTTTATTATTTCTTTCCTTCTGTTCACTGTGGACTTCTCTGGTTGCTCTCTTTCTAATTCTTTGAGTTGTGACCTTAGATTTTTTTTATTACTTTTGTTGTTGTTGTTGTTTGTTTTTGTTTTCTTTTTCTTTTTTTAAGTAGGTCTGTAGAGCTGTGAACTTCCCTCTCAGGACTGCTTTCATTGTGTCCTATAGCATTGCATTGTTTTGTTTTTATTGTCATTAGTCTCCAGGATATTTTTAATTTCTTCTTTGATCTCATTGATAACCCAATCATTGTTCAATAGAATGCTATTCAGCTTCCAAGTGTTTGAATTTTTTGGAATGTTTGTATTATAGTTTATTTCTAATATTATGCCATTGTCATCTGAGAAAATGCTTGATGTGATTTCAATCTTTTTGAATTTGGGGAGACTTTTTTTGTGACCCAATATGTGGTCTATTTTTGAAAATGTCTCATGTGTACTTGATAAGAACATATATTTCATGGCTTTGGGGTGAAATGCTCTGAAGATATCAATTAGGTCCATCTGATCTAGTGGGTCATTTAGAATTGCTGTTTCTTTTCTGATTTTTTGTCTGTAGGATTTATCTAGTGATGTCAATTGTGTATTAAAGTACCCTACTCTGATTGTATTGTTGTCAATCTCTCCGTTGATATCTTCCAGGGTTTTTTTTTATGTATTTGTGTGCTCCTGCATTGTGTGCTATATGTTTATCAGAGTTATGTCCTCTTGTTGTATTGATCCCTTTATTATTACGAAGTGGCCTTCCTTTACTTTGAGGTCTATTTTGTCAGATATAAGTACTGCTACCCCAGTTTTTTTTTTAATTTCCATTTACCTGAAAGATGTTTTTTCATCCCTTCACTTTCAGTCTGTATGAGTCCCTTTTTATGAAGTAGGACTCTTGTAGACAGTATATACATGGGTTGTGTTTTTTATCCATTTGGCCACTCAATGTCTTTTGATTGGAGCATTTAGTTCATTTACATTTAAAGTTATTATTGAAAGGTATTGTTTGTAGCCATTTTTATTTTGTGTCTGTGTTCCTTCTTACCTTTTTATTTCTTCTTTTTACACTAGTCCCTTTAGTATTTCTTGCATTGCTGGCTTGGTAGTAATAAACTCCCTTAGTGTTTTTTTGTTTGTTTGTTTGTCTGTGAAGCTCTATTTTCCCTTCAATTTTGAGTGATAACCTTGCTGGATAGAGTATTCTTGGATTCAATCCCTTGGTTAGCCTCACTTTTTAAATTTCCTTCCATTCTTTTCTGGCCTGATGTGTTTCTGTTAAGAAATCATTTGGTAATCTAATGGGAGCTCCCTTGTAGATAACTTTCTGTCTCTCTCTTGCAGCCTTTAAGATTCTCTCTTCTTCCTGAATATTTGCCATCATAATTATGATGTGTCTTGATTTGGGTCTTTTCAGGTTCATCCTGTTTGGGACTCTGTGCTTGTGTGACTTTTTTCTTCACCACATCAGGGACATTTTTGGACATTATTTCTTCAAATACTGTAGGTCTTCTAACCCTTGTTCCTCTTCCTGCTGTTCTGTTACCCCTATTATTTGCATGTTGCTTTGTTTCATGTTGTCCCATAGCTCCCTTAGACTCTCCTTCTGTCTTTTAATTTTTTTCTCCAGATGCAATTCAGTTTGGCTGTGTTTTGCTTCCCTGTCTTCTAATTCGCTATTTCTGTCCTCCGCTTCTCTTTGTCTACTGTTGAAACTTTCCATGGTGTTTTTTATTGCAGCTATATCACTCTTTATTTCTTTTTGATTTTTACATAAGTTGTAAAAATTTCTTCTTGATTCTTACATAAGGTGTTGATTTTTTTCTTCCATCGGGTTTATGAACTCTATGACCCTTATTCTGAATTCTTTTTCTGACATATTTCATGGCTTTGTTTCACTTAGCTGCTTTTCTGGCGATTCCTCCTTTTCTTTCCTTTGAGGGTATCTTTGTCTACCAATTTTTGGTCTCACCAACTGCTCTAGATGCCGAGCTCTGCAGGGTCTGCTTTTTGGGTGGCAGTGGTTTCTCTGGTTGTACTTGCTTCTCAGGTGGTCATGGTAGTAGCTGCTTCTCAGTTTGCAATGGCTTCTCTAGTGGGTGCTGTTTGCAGCAGTGATGCCTTCTCTGGCTGGTGGGCAAGGCTGCTCCTATAGCTGCTGTTCCTTGGATGGGGTTGGGCTGATTATGAGGTTGCTGCTCCTCAGAGGGGGATGGGTTGCTCATGTCTGCTGCTCCTTGGACAGGCGCCAGCTGCTCATTTGGCTGCTGTTCTTTAGATGGGGGCTGGCTGCATTCTGCTGCTGTTCCTCAAATGGTACAGGCTATCATGATGCCACTGCTCCTTGGACAAGGGCAGGCTGTTTATAGGGCTGCATATCCTCGTACAAGTGTAGGTTGCTTGTGCAGCTGCTTCTCCTCAGACAGGGAGTAGTCTGCTTGTGTGGCTGCTTCTCCTCATGTGAGAGTGAGCTGCTTGTGCTCTTGATGTTCCTCAGACAGGGACAAGCTGCTCACCCAGCTCCTTCTCATTGGGCAGGTGCAAGGTGCGTGTGCATGCTGCTCCTTGGACCAGTGTGGACTGCACAGGGCTGCATCTACTTGGACATGGGAAGTCTGCTTATGTGGCTGCTGCTTCTCAATGTGGGGAAACTGCTTGTGTGACTGCTGCTCCTCAGAAGGGGTGGGATGCTCACACAACTGCTGCTCCTCAGATGGGGGCAGGCAGTTTGTGTGGCTGCTGCTCCTCGGAAAGGGGCCATCTACTCATACAGCTTCTGCTCCTCAGACAGGGGTAGGCTGCTTACACAGTTGCTGCTCCTTGGAAGGGTACTGGCTGCTCATGCTGTACAGCTGCTATGCTTTGGACAGGTGCAGTGTGTGGGCTGCACACAGCTGCTGCTCCTCAGTAGTGTGTGGGCTGCTCCTCAAATGGGGCGAGCTGCTTGCGCATTTGCTGGTCCTTAGATGGCAGAACTGGCTGCTCACACAGCTGCTGCTCCTTGGACAGGGGCAGGCCACATGAAGCTGCTGCTCTTAGTCCTGTGGCAGGTTGCTCACGGGGACTGCTGCTCCTTGGACAGGAGCAGGCTGCTCATGTGTCTGCTATTCATATGGTTGCAGTGCCCTGGGCGAAAGTGCTGGGCTGGTCAGAGGGGAGCCTGCTTCTGAACTCACAGGAGCCTGCGCCCAAGGTGTCTGGAACCTTGTTGACCATGGGATCACAGCCTAGGTAGCATGTCCCTGGCAGGGGTGGCTGTAGAGTCCCAGATGTTGTCTGAGGGAACTTTGGGTGGAGTTGAGGCTGGGAACCCAGTTACAGCAGCTCTCCCCTTCAAAAACGCTGGGCCTGTAAGGACAAGCTGGCCTCCCAATACTGTTTCCAATGGTAGCAGAAGTTGCCTAGTTAGGCGATCCTGATTAGCCTGCCCCTGAATTTCCTGTGGGATCTGACTGTGCCTCACTCACTTTCACACACACTCACCCCACCTAACCACACACTCCTCTTTTACTCCTTCCCTCACTCATGCTCTTTCCCTCACTGCCACATTCTTTCTGCATCTGTAGTTGGGTCTGGAGTATTATTGACTGGTTTGTGGATGGAGTTTCCTCTCCAGGTGTCTGCTTATGTGGCTTGTTATTAAGTCCCTTGGCCAGACAGGATAAAATTCACCTCAATAGGACACAACACAAAGGGAACTAAGCACAAATGTATACATGACACCAATAACCCCAATATAAGTGACCACCTGAGAAGAAAGAGTTAGGGCAGAGAAAAGAGAGCACAAATGCTATTGAAGAGAGATAAAAAGATAAGGGATAAAGGACAAAGGAATAAAAAGGAGAATATATATATGTATGTGGGAGTAAGATACCACAGAACCAATAGATAAAACAAACAAAATACAAACACCACTCACCCAGTAAAGAGGATTTGCATGTTAATTTTTTTAACTTTTAAGCAGCTTTATTGAGATATAATTAATACAGTAATACAGTTGGCCATTTTATATTCAATTTTTTGTATTTATATTTTTTATTTTTTAAATCTTTATTGTTGAAAAGTATTATATATGTCCCCTTTTACCCCCATCAACCCCCCTCTAGCCTATCCCCGCTCTCCACCCCAGGCCCTCACCACCCCATTGTCCAGTTTATAGTTGTTCACAGTAGCCTCTTATGATCTTTTGTATTTGTTCACTATGTTGTCTCTTTTTCATTTATAATTTTGTTGATTTGGGTCTTCTTTTTATTTTAGTCTAGCAAAGGGTTCATTAATTTTGTTTACCTTTTCAACAAGCTAACTCTTAAATATTTTTATTTCTGCTCTAGACTTTATTATTTCATTTTTTCTGTTAACTTTGAAACCAGTTTTTCTCTTTTTATTCACAGTAGACCAATACAGTCACTGTGTAGCTGCTTCTCTTAACCATCTAATGCAGTCTCTCTTGGTTTCTGTAGTGCAAGGGGGTGTTTCAGCCTCCCTCCTTTGTCCTGGGATTTTGTCAGTTGGTGTCTTGTTCATGAATGGTGTTAGTTATTCTTCTAGTGAGAGGAGATGAAGTCAGGAATGTCCTATGTTGCCTTCTTTGTAATATCAATCTCCCTATAGTGGCCTTTTTGGGGAAAGATATTTTTTTTATGTGGTCAACTCAATTAAAAAGTCCTTCATGCTAAAAACAAAACAAAACAAAAAGCACAGACCTCAAAATATCAACAAACACCAGGTACTTTTTCTATTTTTATGTAATTTATTGCATTTGTCAACAAAATTTGTAAAGATAACTTCTAAGTAATAATTCACTTCCCTGTTTTTCTGATTGCTATTTTTAAATTCTTGTATAAAGATACAGTTTGCACTTTATGTTAATTGTTAGTATGTCTTGTACCTAAATATCAGCCATTAGATAGTGTTTGCCATTAGTTTGAGCAATGTACTATTTAATGTATTATTTAAGTATGCTAAAACACAAAATAGCATTTGCCTTGTTAAATTATGACAATGTAATGATTATATTAACAAGACCAGTTGGACCTCTAAGTTAGTCTTATGGCATTTAATCAGTCTTACCTTGATATCTAATCTCCTTTCTAAAGATTGCAAATTTAAGTAAGATATAAATATATATAGTAATGGCATATTATATATTCTAGTACATTGACTAATATTCTCATGAGTCATAATACTTTGCATATAATATTTTTTCCATTTTTTATTGTTTCAAGTATTACATATATCTCCATTTTCCCCATTGACACCCCCTGGCCACTCCCACCCCCAAAGAGAGCCCCCATTGCCCCAGTGTCACTGTCCATTGGTTATGCTAATATGCATGCATACAAGTCCTTGGGTTGATCTCTAACTTCCTCCTATCCCATGACCCTTGTCTCTGAGTCTATTTTTGTTCATCAGTTTATGTTGATCCTTATATCATACATATGAGTGGGATCATGTGATATTTAACTTTCTCCAACTGGCTCATTTCACATAGCATAATGCTCTCCAGTTCCATCCATGCTGTTGCAAATGGTAAAAGTTCCTTCTTTTTCATATCAGCATAGTACTCCACCGTGTAGATGTACCACAGTTTTATAATCCACTCATCTGCTGATGAGCACTTAGGCTGTTTCCAAGTCTTTTTCTTTTATTAAATCTTTATTATTCAGATTATTACATTTGTTTCTCTTTTTTCCCCTCCTTAGCACCCCTCCACCCAGCTCCCACCCCTCCCTCTGCCCTTAGCTCCCTCCCATTGATCTCATCCATAGGTGTATGATTTTTGTCCAGTCTCTCCCTGTATACCCCTCACCCCTTCCCCCCTGAGAATTATCAGTCCACTCCCTTTCTGTGCTCCTGATTCTATTATATTCACCAGTTTATTCTGTTGATTAAATTTTTAATTCACTTAATTTTTAGATTCGCTTGTTGATAGATCTGTATTTGTTGTTCATAATTTTTTGGCTTTTACCTTTTTCTTCTTCCTCTTCTAAAAGAGTACCTTTCAGCATTTCATATAATACTGGTTTGGAGTTGATGAACTCCTTTAGCTTTTTCTTATCTGTGAAGCTCTTTATCTGCCCTTCAATTCTGAATGTTAGCTTTGCTGGATAGATTATTCTTGGTTGTAGGTTGTTGCTATTCATCACGTTGAATATTTCTTGCCACTCCCGTCTGGCCTGCATCGGTTCTGTTGAGAAATCAGCTGACAGTCGTATGGGTGCTCCCTTGTAGGTAATAAACTGTTTTTCTCTTGCTGCTTTTAATATTCTCTCTTTGTCTTTTGCTCTTGGCATTTTAATTATGATGTGTCTTGGTGTAGTCCTCTTTGGATTCCTTTTCTTTGGGGTTCTGTGTGCTTCCTGGACTTGTAAATCTATTTCTTTTACCAGATGTGGGAAGTTTTCAGTCATTATTTCTTTAAACAGGTTTTCAGTATCTTGCTCTCTCTCTTCTTCTGGCACCCCCACAATTCTGATGTTGGTACGCTGAAAGCTGTCCCAGAGTCTCCTTACATTATGTTCACATTTTTGGATTCTTTTCTCTTCTTGCTTTTCCAGTTGAATGTTGTCTGCTTCTTTATATTTCAAATTTTTTACTTGATTCTTGCCTTTCTCTAGTCTGCTGTTAGGACTCTGTATAATATTTTTTATTTCAGTCAGTGTATGTTTAATTTCTATTTGGTCCTTTATCATCTTTAGTAGGACCTTTTCCATCTCTAGTTGGCTCTTTTGTATCGCTAGTTGGTCCTTTTTCATCTCCTCTTGGGTCTCACTAAATTTATCGATTTTTTCTAGCATATTCTTGAAAAACCTTACAAGTGTGGTTTTGAACTCTATATTCAGTCATTTTTTTTTTTCTCCATTTCTTTTGTTTGTGATCCCTTCCCTTGTTTTGGCATTTTCACTATGCCGGGGAAACTTCTGTGTTGGATTCAGCTTTATGATGCCAGAGGCAAAGCCCCAGAAGCCTCTGTTGAGCTTGGGAGGGGTGGAGTCTCAGGGCTTAAGGGACCGCCTTGCCTTCCAGTCGGCCCCGCCCTTCATGGCCCCTGAGTCTCACGTGACTGGGTAATCCCTGGAGCGGTCCTTGTGCGCGAGCGCACCCGCAGTGCCTCTAACCGCTGCCTTTCCAGCTCCCCTGAGCACTAGGACCACAGGAGTTTAGGTCCCCAGGGTTTCGCCCGAAACAGGGGCTTAGTGGAGTCAGAAGTGGCACAGTTCGGAGGGTCTGTCTCCCGCCCACTCACGAAAGCCAGTGGCACAATCAGCAATCTGTCCTGCACGCAGCACCGTCCGCGTGCGAGACCAGACCTGATCTTCTGCGACTCCCCTAAATTTCCGTGCACCTTTCCCTTTTCACAGTCCAAACTCCCCCCGTATGAGTTTCGCTGGATCTGGGGTTTAGTGTCGTAAAATAAGGGGTTCAATGCCGTTGGGAGTTTCCGTTTCCCTCCCGCCAGAGAAAGCCAGCCAGGTACTCCGGCACCCGCTCTCTCAGCGCGCGCGTCTCAGTACCTCGGCTTTTTGCAGCTCCTCTGGCTCTCCGTGAGCCCCTCTCTTTCCTTCTAGCTGTAGAACTTACACTCCGCCAGCTTTCCTGTGGTTCTGGATGATGTCCGTTCTCTCTTTTAGTTGTAGTTTTGAAATTGTTGTGCGAGGCAGCAGTGTAAGTGTTTACCTATGCCGCCATCTTGCTGGTTTTTTTTTTTTTTTGTTTCCAAGTCTTAGCGATTGTAAATTGTGCTGTTATGAACATAGGGGTGCATATACCCTTTCTGATTGGTGTTTCTGGTTTCTTGGGAGATAGTCCTAGTGGAATTACTGGATCAAATAGGAGTTCTATTTTTAACTTTTTGAGGATAATCCATATTATTTTCCACAGTGGCTGCTCCAGTCTGCATTCCCACTAGCAGTGAACTAGGGTTCCTTTTTCTTCACATCCTCACCAACACTTGTCATTTGTTGATGAAAGCCATTCTGACAGGAGTGAGATGGTACTTCATTGTCATTTTGATTTGCATCTCTCATATGATTATGTGACTTTGGGCATGTTTTCATATGTCTCTAGGCCTTCTGTATGTCTACCTTTGAAAAGTGTCCATTTAGGTCCTTTGCCCATTTTTTTATTGGATTGTTTATCTTCCTTTTGTTAAGTTCCTCCTATCTCCTGTACAAGTTCTCTATAAATTTTGGAGATTAAACCCTTTTTTGCAATATCACTGGCAAATATGTTCTCCCACGCAGTGGGCTTTCTTGTTGTTTTGTTGATAGTTTCTTTTGCTGTGCAGAAGCTTTTTATGTTGATTTGTTTATTTTCCTTTCAGTTTCCATTGCCCTAGGAGCTGTGTCTGTAAAGATATTGCTATGACAAATGTCTGATATTTTGCTGCCTATGAAGTCTTGTAAGATTTTTATGGTTTCCCATCTTACATTACTAGTAAGTCCTTTAACCATTTTGAGTTTATTTTTGTGAATGGTGTAAGTTGGTGATCTAGTTTCATATTTTTTGCATGTATCTGATCAAATTTCCCAGCACCATTTATTGAAGAGACTGTTTTGACTCCATTGTATGCTCTTGTCTCCTTTGTCAAATATTAATTGAACATAATGGCTTGGGTCATTAATTGAACATAATGGCTTGGGTTCTCTGCTCTGTTTTATTGGTCTATATGTCTGTTGTGCCAATAGCAGGCAGTTTTGAGAACCGCGGCTTTGTAATATAGCTTGATATATGGTATTGTGATCCCTCCAACTATGTTCTTCTTAGGATTGCTGTGGTTATTCCAGATCTTTTTTTATTCCAGATGAATTTTCGGAGAGTTTGTTCTATGTCTGTGAAATATGCCATTAGTATTTTAATGGGGATTGTATTGAATCTATAGATTGCTTTGGGTGGTATGGACATTTTAATGATGTTGATTCTCCCAATCCATGAACACTGCATATAACATTTTATATAGAGTAATATTTTATACATAAATATAGTAATATCCAGCAACTCACAGGTTGAGAACCGCTATAGGGTCGCCTAAGACCATCAGAAAACACAGATATTTACATTATGATTCATAACAGTAGCAAAATTACAGTTATGAAGTGGCAACGAAAATAATTTTATGGTTGGGGGTCACCACAACATGAGGAACTGTATTAAAGGGTCACGACATTAGAAAGGTTGATAACCACTGACTTAAATTATGAAAACGACAGCCATATGTATATAGAAATTGAAATGCATAATACATACAAAGAGTAGCTTCATCTGCATGGTTGAAGAATACTTGTTCTCATAATTAGCTTCATATTTAGCTGTTTCCAGAGAGCCATTCAAATTATAAGATGGTTGGTTATAAGGATTATCCTCTTTGGATTTATGAAACATAAAACTATTTAAAAAAATAAACATGAAATGTTTTAGTATACTTACAAATTTTGGATACTTAACCCTAATAAGATGCACTGGAAAATATGTTCTCTCATTCAGTTGGTTAGCTTTTCATTTTGTTAATGGTTTCCTTTATTTTGCAAAAACTTTTTAGTTTGATGTAGTCCCATTTGTTTAGTTTTTCTTTTTTTTCCCTTGCCCAATAATACTTAAAAAAAAGAAAAGAAACAAGAAGCTCACACAGTGTGGAGTTGTGATGAAATAAATTATCACTATTATATAGGTAGCAAATGAATGGCATATATACACCAGAAGTCCCATTAGATTAATATAGTAGATATAAGAAAATAATGAAATCCTCATAATACAAAGAAAACCAATCTTTTATTCTTCTATTTCTCACTAAAATTAGGGGTTTTGTTATGGAATATTTGCTATGTTCCTTTGCAGAATATCTGAGAAATTACTACGATAGATAAGTGAAAGAAGCACAATTTAAAAATCTTATAGATTTTGTTCAGTGCTGATTTTTTTTCTCAGGAAATGTGTTATCTTCTACTCTGGCATGAATGCAAGTATATATTAATAGTTCAAAACATTGTTAGTTCTTACGGTGCTCCTTCTTCTCTGCAATCCAAATTCCTACTTAAAAATAAATACGTAATATTCTCTACTAAAATTCATTCTAAGATCCTATTTTTTTCTCTTTAAGTATTAGTATTTACAACCTTTTACCTTTCTTTTTTGAGATAAAAACTGTATTTCTTTCTTTTTTATTTTAATTTTATTGTTTAAAGTATTACACATAGTAGTACATATATCTCCTTTTTCCCCCCATTGACCTTACCCCAGCCTCCACTACCCCCTTGTCTCACCTTCTTTTTAAAGAGATAGCTTATTTGTAATTTCTTTCAGGGAATTGTGGTGGAGATGCAGGACTAGCAGGATGGACATTCTGAAGGGATAGGGTCTTTGGATTCTGCACACAGATGTTTTTAAGGAAAAAAAATGAAATTGTTAGCCATAATTTTAAGGAATGTTAGAAATACCATAGCCCACATTGATTCTGTATATTAAAAATCTAAATGTCAAGATAGCTCCAGGCCTAATCCCAAAATCTGACAAAGGTTTTTACTAAAAGGCAAATGTTTTTGCATTATAATTACACCTGAGAAAGTTTCCCTATGTCTACCTATCATCTATCTATCTATCTATCTATCTATCTATCTCTCTATCTATCTATCTATCTATTTTCTATATATCTAATCTATCTATCATTTATCTACCTTCCTGCAATGGGTAATGGCTTACTGAAGAGGAAATGCAAATGGAAGATACATTTTAGCTGCCATTCTAAGCATGAAGTGACCCTTCCAGCCAAAAGGATTAAATATAAATGCTACTTCCTATTGTCACTATGTATAAAACACATCCCAGAGAAAATATAGTCCACAAAAGTAACTCAGACACAAAATACACAGGGTGAATATAGAGACCTGCATTATCCAACAGCCATTGGCATACTGCATAGACTCTTGAGCGAAACTAATCTTATCTAATAAAAGAGTAATATGCAAATTGAGACAAAAAATTATGAACAACAAATATCTATCAACAAGTGAATCTAAAAATTAAGTGAATTAAAAATTTGATCAACAGAATAAACTGGTGAATATAATAGAATCAGGAGCACAGAAAGGAAGTAGACTGATAATTCTCAGGACAAAAATCATAAAGCATCAAACAGACTGTGAAATTATAGCAGAAATATTAAAGTTAGGTGAGGTAGATAAGTGATCCATCAAAGGACTTGTATGCATGCATATAAGCATAACCAATGATCACAGACACTGGGGGGTCGGGGTATGCCTGGGAGGGAGGGGGGACAATGGGGATATATGTATAAAAATTAATAAAATAAAAAATATATATGCAAATTGACCGTACCTCTGCTACACCCATAAGCAAATCAAAGCAAATATGCAAATTAAACCAGCCAAGATGGCTATGGCTTCAGAGAGAGCAGGAGGGAGGCTTATGTTGCCCCTGGCATTGGAGTAGGCCAAGCTTTCTGCAAACCCTGGCTGGTGCTAAAGGCCACAATGTTTCAATGGCTGCTGCCACTGAGCAAGGCTTGGGTTGCCCCTGGCGATGGAGGAAGCCAAGCTTTCAGCACACCCTGATGGGAAGGCCTCTGCTTAAGGCAACAAAGTTTCAATGGCTGTGCAAGCAGAAGGCTTGGCACCGCTCCAGGCTACAAAGTTTCAATTGTAGAAGATAAATAAATCCCAGATACCGGGCAGGGGGGGGGGGCGTGACCAACCTGCAAATCATGACAGGCCCCTCACCCAGGCCACCCCATGTTCCTGATCCAGGACACCCTTCAGGGCAAACCAGCTGGCCCGTGCACCAGGCCTCTATCCTATCTAATAAAAGAGTAATATGCAGATTGGCCATCACTCCAACACACAAGATGACTGCCCCCATGTGGACACAAGATGGCCACCACAAAAAGGCCAGCAGGGGAGGGCAGTTGGCAGGGACCAGGCCTGCAAGGAAGGGCAGTTGAGGGTGATCAAGCCTGCAGGGGAGGGCAGTAAAGGGTGGCCAGGCCAGCAGAGGAGGGAAGTTGGGGGTGATCGGGCCTGCAGGGAAGGGCAGTTGGGAGGGACCTAGTCCTGCAGGGGAGGGCAGTTAGGGATGACCAGGCCTGCAGGGGTGGACAGTTACAGGTGACCAGGCCCACAGGGAGGGGGCAGTTAGGGGCAAACAGGGTGGCAGGGGAGCAATTAGGCATCAATCAGGTTGGCAGAGGAGTGGTTAGGGGGTGATCAGGCTGGCAGGCAGAAGTAGTTAGGGGCAATCAGAAAGGCAGGCAGGTGAGCAGTTGGGAGCCAGCAGTTCAGGATTGTGAGAGGGATGTTCGACTGCCTGTTTAGTCCCAATCCTACATGGGTCAGGCCTAAACAGGCAGGAGGATATCCCTTAAGGGGTCCCAGATTGGAGAGGGAGCAGGCAGGGCTAAAGGACACCTCCCCCCTTGCACCAGGATATGAATAAATTAATAAAGACTTGTTACTTAAAGTCCATGCCTTGAATAAGTATTTATGCAAAGAGTAAACTGTAGTAAATGGGCATTGAAGCAAGAAATTCGCATGTTGACACACATGAGGCATATCACAGTGGATCTAGACCAGATTTACTCAGAGCCTATTCTTATAGCCACACTGGTTATAGGTGGGTATATAACATTGTGACATGGCCATTTTGATGGAATCATATTAAAATCAAGGACATTTTACACAGCTACTTTGCTAGAGATATTTTGACATGGGGAAATTTGCAAAGAATATAAAATAATCCTTTGTACTTTTATTTTAAAAATTAGCAGCCTGTAAAATATACATCATTACATCCTAAAGTTTCAGCTCATGTCTACAAACACCCATGGGGGTAGTTAATTTTGGATTGGTAATAATGTTAAAGATCAGATAAAGATTATGTAGCATCTAAAAAGATAAACTAATATGGACAGAAAGAATGACACAGACCTTAATCTTCATTTAGTTATCTCTCCTTTATCTTTGGGCTTTCCTTTTCTGCTTTATTTTCTTAATCTTCTTGAAAATCAAAATGAAAATCAAAAGGAAGCATAGGAAGAAAACCATTGTTCTTGAAAATGTGATTTCAGTAAGCTTTCTCTGCCACCTTCCTTTGTATCTATGGACAGAACCTCTGAACTTTGCTCCCTGATGTCATAGTGGACAAAATCAAGGGTTCCTGACCATTCTGTACATCAGTCTTAAAGGGCCCAAACCATTTTTACTACCATGCAGGAGAGTAATATACCTGATATGATGAAAAGAGGCCTACCTATAATTTGGATTTGGAGGCCATAAACCTGATTCTCTAATTTCAGCCCTATTGCTATATTGGGAGAAGGGTCTTAAAAGAAGTTGGGAGGAGGATCTCAGCATATAGAAGATAGGGAGATACATTTTTTACCTTTTTAAAAAAAATTTATTTTCTTTATTGATTAAGGTATTACATATGTGTCCTTATCCTTCCATTGCCTCCCAAGCCCCCCTTATGCCATCACCCCCCTACTGTCTGTGTCATTGCTTATGCTTATATGCATGCATACAAGTCCTTTGGTTGATCTTTCTCCCTTACCCCTACCTTCCCCTGCCTTCCCTCTGAGGTTTGACTTTGACGGTCTGATCAATGCTTCTCTGTCTCTGGATCTGTTTTTGTTCATCAGTTTTTGTTGTTCATTATATCCCACAAATGAGTGAGATCATGTGATATTTATCTTTCTCCAACTAACTTATTTTGCTTAGCATAATGCTTTCCAGGTCCATCAATGCTGTTGCAAATGGTAGGAGTTCTTGCTTTTTATAGCAGCGTAGTATTTATTTATGTAGATGTACCACAATTTTTTAATCCACTCATCTGCTGATGGGCACTTAGGCTGTTTTTTACCTTTCATTTATCCAGTTTTAGCCTAATTTAAAGTAATTAATTTAGACTTAGCCCTTGATTTCCATTAGGTAGTTGTAGAAAAGTATTTCAGGAATAATTTAGGAATAGAAAATTATAGAGAAGAAGGCAGAATTAGACTAATATTGTGAGATTATTTTTTGACATCAGGCCCTCTGTTATGAGCACATAGCAGTCCAGAAAAAAATAGCAGCTAGCTACTGAAGACAGTTTTTTCCAGGATTAGTGAACATTTTAGACCCTTGAAATATAGTGACCATATAATTTATTGTGAAAATAAGAACATTTATGAATGTGACAGGGGAAACTATTAATGTTTGCATTGGAAAAACCAACAGAAAGCGGGACTATCCTGATCACTCTACCTTGATATCACCATTGTTGGACCCAAAGCTGAGCCGCCAATGTTTTTCAGAAACAGAATTAATGCGGTTTCCAATTTCTGTATCAAAAGTATTTTTTCTCAACTTTTAGTCTCATTTCTAATATCACCTATTTAAAGAATCTTTACTATCATTCCCATCTAGTGTTGTTCACCCCAAGTCAGTATTATATCACCCTGCTTATTGTAGTTAGAGAATTTATGACACTCTGAAATTATCTTTTCTTGTTTGTTTGTCTGTTTCCTCTCCCTTCTTTAATATAAGCTCCATGAGGACAAGATCTAATCTCAGGTGCCAGTGTATCCCCAGAATATAGAAGAATTCTAATCACACAGTAGGCATTCAATAATTTTGTGAATAAATGAAAAATGCTATCTAATGAACACTACTGGGTGTACTTTTATGCTAAGGACCAAAGGGAATAACACTGGTTCATTTTCATATGGAGTCTGAAATCCATTTATTGTGACCCTATTCTTTAATGGCCTTTGGATATATCTATCTTGAAAGAAATCCAAGACCAGCAGAGGAATAATGTGAACAATAAATAAGGCATACTGGATTCTCAATCAGAACCAGTCTACTGATTATCCAAATGCTTTA
Source organism: Lasiurus cinereus (assembly GCA_011751065.1). Lineage (NCBI taxonomy): Eukaryota > Metazoa > Chordata > Mammalia > Chiroptera > Vespertilionidae > Lasiurus > Lasiurus cinereus. Next base: position 16,309,226 of record JAAGEH010000029.1, read on the forward strand.
CTTCTATATCATTTTGACTGCCTATCTTTTGGTACCTTTGTGTCCCCATACGGAGAATAAAAATGAGAGATAAAATTTAATACTCAAACTCATTAATTATGCTTCCATTAGCAGATTTAATCAAAAGTTGCTTGGAGAAAGTATATTATGAAAGGAAATCTGTTTGTTATGTTTTGTTTTTGGTTTAGAGATTTAATATATCCACATTTACCCCCGTGTCACAATTTAATCAAAGATAATTAAGCATTGGGTATTTAAGATCTGGCAAATGGTAGTCACCTATCCAAGGAATAAGTGACTCAAAGAAATGGAAGGGAAAGAGATCAATAGTCTTCAACCCCCTGTCCAATGATCATTAAGTGATTGTTTTTTTCCCCCTACATCCCAAATAATAGCCCTTTTCACCAAAAAAGTTACTCTAGGCCCGCTTTGAGTTCTTTAGGATCAGTTGTGAAGAGAATTTTAGCTTTGTCAGCGTTATTTAATTTATGCTAGACTGGCCTGCAAAATTCAGAGAAAAGCTTAACACTTATAACTGAAAAACCCCTTATCCATTAAAACAACTCATTAAGAGTACAACTTTAAAACAACCAAGTATTCATTAATACACAATACAATATTTAAAATCTGCTTTTAAAAGTAGCATAATAGAGCCTTAATTTCCTTTAAAAGTTCATGTTAATTAATACTTTCTAGGTTATGTTTAAATTACCTCTAGCCAAAAGCACAGAAGTCTAATGAAAGTAAGTACTTTAAAGTTTTGAGGAATATTTTTCTTTATATAAAATACACACATACACATGCATTTATGTGAGTGTGTTGGAAGCTACACTGAAATATTAAAATGCAGTCATCTACCAGGGATTCTAGTAAGTACCATGATGCCATGAAACAGTACCCTGAAGTACTATAAACCTGAAAGAGTGAATGTGTCTGCCAAAGATACACATTTTACAACTGTTGAGTATTTTAAATCCCGGGAGAATCTGACTCATTCTAATCACAATTTCCTCCATTGGCACTACACCTAATAGAGAAACCATATGTTTTAAATTTTTATAGGGAAAACACTGACTTCTTTTCACTCATATGTGGAATCTAATGAACAAAATATACTAAAAACAAACTAGAAAGGAACTCACAGATAGAGAACAGACTGACAGCTGTCAGAGGAGAGGGGTGTTGTGGATAAAAAATTTGTAGGTGTTCCAGATTGACTACCATCAATAAACCAACAAATAAATGTTGGCAAGGATGTGGAGAAAAGAGAACCCTAGTACACTACTAGTGGGAATGCATACTGGTGCAGCCACTATGGAAAACAACATGGAGTTTCCTCAAAAGTTAAAATGGAACTGCCATTAGATCCAGTGATCCCACTTCTGAGAATATATCCCAAGAACCCTGAAACACCAATCAGAAAGAATATAGGCACCCTTATGTTAATAGCAGCATCATTTACAACAGCAAAGATCTAGAAACAGTCCAAGTACCCATCAGTAGATTAGTGTATAAAATAAACATAAATTAGCCAACTATATGAACATTTCCAGCTAAGCACTCATACAAATATATATTCACCTCTTTCTTTTATATAGAAATGACACATACATACATGACATTATGATTCTGGCAAAAATAAATTCAGAGATATTAAAAATATTCTCAAGTTTTTGCCGAAACCGGTTTGGCTCAGTGGAAAGAACAACGGTCTGTGGACTGAAGGGTCCCAGGTTCGATTCTGGTCAAGGGCATGTACCTTGGTTGCAGGCACATCCCCAGTGGGGGCGTGCAGGAGGCAGCTGATAGATGTCTCTCTCTCATTGATGTTTCTAACTCTCTATCCCTCTCCCTTCCTCTCTGTAAAAAATCAATAAAATATATTTTAAAAATCAATAAAATATATAAAAATATATTCTCAAGTTTTAAAGATGGTGTGGAATAAGTTTTAACAACATTCCACATGAATGAAAACCCCTGAATTAATTCCATAATTTTCATGCCAGAAGCATTGTTGGTTTAACTTTGTTCTGAGAACAAATCTTAGTATCATATACATTGGCTTATTAAAAATTAAGGTATTTTGTTTACACTGTATCTCAGTGTGGAAAAAACCTTTATTGATTATTTGCTATGATGTTTTAAACTTTCAAAGTCTTTCAACATAAGAAAATAGCTGCACACATTTGAGTTGTTTTGTTTTGTTTTTATAAAACACAATCTAAAAAAGTAATGATGATTGGTCTTTGCTTTTCCTCGTAATAAGTTTTGTCTTATTTTTCCCATAGTATAAAGTATATTCTTATGAAAGGTTGGGTGAAGATCCAGTAGTTCTTTAACAATGTTGCCAAGTGACCATATATATCCCAAATGCAACAAAAGTGAACAATCTTCACAGTATACTTTCACCTTATTAAAGTTGAAGCTGCTCCTTTTGTATATTTTTCCACTTCAATGTGAAGTAGATTGTTAGGGTTTCATTAGTGGTTTCATATGTGGTTTTGATTTCTTCCACAGTTCACCGTTCTCCAATGAGACTTGTTTGGAAATCATATAGTCTAGGGATGTTTTGAAAAACCAAATGCTCTTTAGTAGATGAAGTCTTTCAATGCAACTGTAGTAAATAAGTATCTATAGCCTTAGCAATATTATCAATATATCCTGGAACCAAAGTAAGATGGTTTTCTTGTTCCCATAATCCACTTAATTGTGTTTTTTAAATAAATCTTTATTGTTCAGATTATTATAATTGTTTCTCTCCCCCCCCCATAGTTTCCTTCCATCTAGTTCCCACTCCACCCTCTGCCCGTACCTCCCCTCCCCACTGTCCTCATCCTTAGGTGTATGATTTCTGTCCAGTCTATTCCTGCACCCCCTCACATTCCTTTCCCTCTGAGTATTGTCAGTCCACTCCCTTTCTATGGCCCTGATTCTATTATATTCACCAGTTTATTCTGTTAATCAGAATTTTTATTCACTAGATTTTTAGATTCACTTGTTGATAGATATGTATTTGTTGTTCATAATTTTTATCATTACCTTTCTCTTCTTCTTTCTCTTCTTCAAGGATACTTTTCAGCATTTCATATAATATTAATTTGGTGGTGATGAACTCCTTTAGCTTTTTCTTATCTGTGAAGCTCTTTATCTGACCTTCAATTCTGAATGATAGCTTTGCTGGATAAAGTAATCTTGGATGTAGGTTCTTACTATTCACCACTTTGAATATTTCTTGCCACTCCCATCTGGCCTGCATAGTTTCTGTTGAGAAATCAGCTGACATTTGTATGGGTGCTCCCTTGTAGGTAACTGTTTTTCTCTTGCTGCTTTTAATATTCTTTGTCTTTTACTCTTAGCATTTTCATTATGATGTGTATTGGTGTGGTCCGTTTGTATTCCTTTTGTTTGGGGTTCTCTGCACTTTTTTTGACTTATAAATCTATGTCTTTCAACAGCTGGGAAAGTTTTCTGTCATTATTTCTTCAAATAGGTTTTCAGTATCTTGCTCTCTCTCTTCTTCTGGCATCCCCATAATTCTGATGTTGGTATGCTTGAAGCTTTTCCAGAGACACCTTACACTATTTTCATATTTTTGGATTCTTTTTTCTTTTCTGGTTGGGTGTTTTTTTGCTTTTTTGTATTGCAAATATTTTCCTTGACTCTTGCAATCCTCTAGTCTGCTGTTGGATCTTTGTATATTATTTTTATTTCAGAAAGTGTATGCTTTCTAGTTGGTCCTTTTTCATATCCTCAAGAGTCTCACTAAATTTATTGGCCTTTTCTAGAAAATTCTTGAAAAACCTTATAACTGAGCTTTTGAACTCTATATCCAGTTGTTTGCTTTCCTCCATTTCTTTCATTTGTGATCTATTTCTTTGTCTCCACATTTTGGCTGCTTCCCTGAGTTGATAGAGTGGATTTGTGTGCTAGGTGTCCTACAGGGCCCAGTGGCTCAGCACCCCCAGTTACCTGAGGTGGAAACTCTTGGTGCACCCCTTGAGGGATGTGTGTACAGTCTTGTTGTAGTTAAGCCTTGATTGTTGTTGTTATCACTAGGGGGAATTGATCTCCGGGCTAATTGGCTGTGAGGATCAGCTATGTCTACTATGGGAGAACTGTGCTGGAGGCACTCTTATGAGACAAGACTTGCTTCAGTGGTGCTTTGGTGCTCACTGAATCTGCCCCGAGTGAGGAGTTATAACCTGGATGGTCCCACTCTGATTGCTGGGTACACTGGCTCTTGGATCTCCAAGGAGGTGCTAACTGAGCCTCTGCCTGAGGCCACCCAGCAGGATCTACAGAGAGATCTATAGATTCCTCTTCTTTGTTTGGGTTTTGGTGGTGCCCTGATGAGGCCCAGCTGTGAAGCAATGCAAGCTGCTGCAGAGCCTTGGGCCTTCTTTTGGATGTTCTGGGTTTCACTGACTCTGCTGTAGGTAAGTTTAGAATTCAAAGGACCAGGCCATTCATATGCAAAAGCCTCTGCACTCAGCTTGGATTGGAGGAGTCTCATGCTGGAGCAAACAGCTATGGCTTCATGGGGTGGGATCACAGGGCAGGGCAAACAGCAATGGCTTCCTGTCAGCCCTGCCCTAAGAGGTCCCTGGTTCTCAGTGTCCCATGGTAATCACTGCAATGACCTCTGAGAGAAAGCCGCCCTCGAGTTTCCCCTGCTGCCAGACAGTCCAGTTTCTCCCTGAATGAGTCTGGGTCCCCCGAGTCCCGCCCAGAATTGTAGTTCAGAGCAGTCAGGAGCTTTTGTCTCCCTCCTGCTTGAGAGAGACCCCGGGTACTCAGTTGCCAGCCCTCTCTGCATGTGCGCTTCCATACATCTGCCTTCCACAGCTCCTGTGAGTCTTAGTGTGCATTTCTCTTTCCTTCTAGTTGTAGAATTTCCACTCAGCCAGCCTTCCTGTGGTTCTGGATGATGTCCATTTTGTCTTTTAGTTGTAGTTTTGAAATTGTTATGCAAAGCAGCAGTTTAGGTGTTTACCTATGCAGCCATCTTGGTTTCTCCCGCTTAATTGTTGTTTTAAAATCTGAATATTTACATAATTTATAATTTCTGTTTTTGGATGATAGTTCTGACTTCCACCTTTTTATGACTGTTTGAAGCCAGTTTAAAGTAACTATTATATATTCTTCAAATTTGCTTTTAAGTAGTTACATTACGAGAGGCAACAAGTCTACACAGCAGCTCAGTGAGATGTATTGTTTTTCTTCCTACAAACTATTAGTAAGCACAGGAAGGCAATCCACCACCATTGCAAGGTCTTCTATCTTCACCAAATAAGTTAGAAGTTCACTTATACTTCTTCTTTTTCCAGAAAGTTAAAGCTACATTCAATCTCAAATTCCTGCTAATCAAATCATGCACCATTATTTCATGATCCTAAGAAACCTCAGAAAAAAAAATCAGAGCAGTCAGGAGCTTTTATCTCCCTCCTGCTTGAGAGAGACCCCGGGTACTCAGTTGTATTTTGATGATGCACTTTCTGTCTGTGAAGAACCAGAATCACTGGGGTTAAGCAAATATGTTTGACTATCATGGTGTAATTTTTCAGTTTGGTGGCCTGCACAAGCCATTTCATTTTCTTTATTTGGCATGTCACAGCCCCCACTTTCAGGGGACTACTTCTTTTTAAAACAAGAATTTGGAAGAGGGTAATGAATTTTCTTTCTGTGGTAGATCACCTTATGTAGTTTATCTGGGCTTCTCACAATGTGTCCAACTGTTCTATTTATGTAAGCTGCCAATTGTTTTAGAAATTTCTTAACCTCCTTCATGTTCTTATTAGTGAAATTAGAGATCCTTTTCCTAGGACAATCAGTGATCCTCAATATTATTATAAAAGTCCAGTTTTCTTAACATTGTGGGTTTCAGATGCCATATCCTCTTAAATACCAGTGCCTTAGTCCAGTCCTGGCACTGATCAACTGTGCCTGGAAGCCTAGAGAGTCTTTGGGCTCCAGGCTGAGTCTCATTCAGGGCCATTCAAATGAGGCCAAGGGCAGGGTGCTGGGATTGCTCCCCCTGGGGTGTTTTTCAGACTCCACCCAATGTTCCCATTTATATATTTTCTTTAGAGAAATCTATTTGACAAAATTGTAATTAGGTTATTTATTTTTTATTTTTGAGTTGCAGGAGTTGTTTATTTACTTTGGACACAAGTCCTTTATTAGACACTAGAGGCCCATTGTATGAAGATTTGTGCAATAGGCTTTCCTTCACCTGGCTGCTGGCACTGGTTTTCCTCTAGCACCTGGGACCCAGGTCTTTGCTCTGGCTGCCACCTTCCATGTTTTCTTTGGCCAGAGCCTTCAGTTTTCACTCCAGCTGGAGCGCCACTCCTGTAGTTCCCTCTGCCTCTCGCCCTCCCCCCTCATCGCAGGCATCCCACCCGGCCCTGCTACTCTGTGCCTGCATGCATTCTGCCTAGAGGCCCAGAGCAGCTGGGGGGCAAGACCGCCGTAATCTTTGTCAGGTTAATTTGCATACTCATTCCTGATTGGCTGGTGGATGTCATGGAGTGATGATCAATTTGCATAGTTTATTTTATTAGTGTAGATATGACTTACCAAAAAAATTAAGGCTGTCTTTGTACTTTCCTGATGGTGTCCTTTGAAGCACAAGCATATATTTTGGTGATTTCCAATTTAACTATTTTTTCTTTCATCATTTGTGCTTTTGGTATCATATCTAATCAACTATTGCTTAAAACAAAGTCATGAAGATCTATACCTGTTTTCTTCTCTAAAGAGTTATAAGGCTTTAGCTCTTACATTTAAGCCTTTGATCTATTCTGAGTTAATTCTTATATACTAGAGGCCAGATACACAAAATCTGCACAGCCTACTCCAGCAACTGCCTCTGCCTCAGCCCCACCACCGACACTTCGTCCAGAAGGTCTTCCAGAAGGACATCCAGTCTAATTATCATATTATGTTTTTATTATATAGTGTCATATAAGTGTCCAATTTCATTCTTTTGTATGTGAACATACCATTGTCCCAGCACAGTTTTTTAAGATTATTATTTCTCTCATTGAATTGTATTGGTGCCCTACTGAAAATCAATTGACTGTAATGTGATGGTTTATTTCAAAATAATTAATTCTATTCCATTGATATATATGTCTATCCTAGGTCAGTACCTCATCATCGTGATTATGTAGGATTATTGAGCAATGTGAATATTCTTTGTTCTTTATCAAGATTGTTTTGGACATTTGACAGAGCTTACATTTAATTTGTATATCAATTTGAGGAGTATTGCTATCTTAACTTTATTAGTCTTTCAATTCATGAACATAAGATGTCTTTCTGTTTATTAAGGTCTTCTTTACTTTGTTTCAACAATATTGTGTAATTTTGTTCTCTTCTTTTATTAAACTTATTCTTAAGTATTATATTCATTTTGATATTATAATTGTAATTATTTCATAATTTAATACTACGATTTCTTATTGCTATGTATAGATATACAATTGATTTGTGTATATTATTCTTGTATCCCACTTAATTTCAACCATAGGCTTAATGTAATCTTAGGTTATAGCCAATCTCTTGGTTAGTGTGGGCTTGTAGGAATGTGTTGGGTATGCTATGCTTCCCCCTTTAAGAGCTAAATCCCTGTGTTTTTCCTCCAGTACTGAGGAATGCACATGTTTATAAAATAATTTAACTACTTCTAATCCAATAGTCATGTAGTTATAGTGATCTTTGTAAAATTCAATTCTGAAGATGCCCTTAATTTTCTGAGGAATAACAAAATTATTTTTATGTGGACTCAATCTTACCTACTTTTCTTTAGTTTCAATGAAAAATGTGTCCTTCCTTCTAAGTCCTACATCCTATCTTCAGTTCTTTGACCCTAAATTGTCTCAGGAATAACATTATTTCTTGAGTTCTTCACACTTGATTTTCTTAGAAGTATGGACCACACTACCTCCACTCCTTCACTACTCACTCTCTTCTCAATATCCTACTATCTACTTCTGTCTTCCACTAGTCTACTTAAAATGTCTAGAGCTCAGAAGAATATCTTCGGTTAAAATAAAAGATTTGGAAGTCATTTATTCCCATGGCTTTAACTAGCATCTCCATGGTGATGTGTCTCAAATAAATATTTATATCCAAGGCCTTTTTCCTAAGCTGCAGACCTATATATTTAACTCTATACTGTATGTCTTCACCCTCAGGAACCACAAGTTTGTGATAGTTAACAGGGACAAAACTTTTGTCTCCAAATATGTTCTCTTTTATTCCTAGTCTTAGTGAATGATATACCCAGTACCCAAATCATTAGCCAAACCACCCTGTTACCCAAATCTAAGACTGTATTCTGGACTCTCCCTTAACTCATATCTTATCAGACCTGTTTATTTTATGTTTACAAAACACTTTTCAGTTCCGTTAGTACTAAATCATTTCAGACCATGATCAGCTTTTGCCTTGATTATAATTGTTGTCTCTGTCTGCAATCTTCTGAACTATTTCTTTCACTCACATCTATTTTACACACAATAACCAGTGATATTTCTAAAATGCAAATCTGATAATAACAATCTTCTATTTAAAGTTCTTCAATTATTTTTTTCAATTCCTCATCCACTGTCAAAATCTTCAGGATGAAATTTCTTACTATGAGCTAGATAATCTTTGAACTGGACCATCCTTTTTTATCCCAGTATCTTCTGTGTTCTAAATATATTGAAACTTGCATAAATCATATGTAGTTATTCAAATAAGCCACATTTTCAGTAATTTCTATGCCTTTTCATGGACCCTTGCACCTGGATTATCTATTCTATTTCTTTGCCTCAATTAAATCCTACTCATTTCAGGGAAGTCTTCCTTAACAATGTCTGAGTTAGGCACATATGAGCCCCATAACCATGGACTATAAAAGCCTGTGGGAATAGTAGCTGAGAGACATGGAGGCTGCTGGAGACCCTGAGAGTTCCTCTCAAATGATTGGCACATGGACTTACTAGGATTCAGTCCTTCTGAGCACCAGCACTGGGTAAAAGGCTTAGTGGGGTGTGGGGGAGAGGGGAACAGTGACATGTGGGAAGGAACTAGATTGCCTGGCATTGGGGTAAGAACCCTGGGGCAGCTTTATCCCAGACAGGGCTGCTCACAAGGGTCATTGTTCCTATGCTAAGACATCCCCTACCACAAAGATGACTGGAATGCACCACATCTGAGTCTTCTATCAACCTGGTTCACACTGTTCCTCCCAACCTGTAATTCCCTGTGACCCCCTCCCCGCAATTTACAGCTCCACTCAGGCTATTTGCAGAGGCCTTTTCACATGAATGGCCTGTTCTAGCTCAAGATTCAGACTTTCCTAAAATCATTCAAGCAAACAGTAGCTGAACTTAGTGTGCCCCATATCTCTTAATAAGTGGCACCAGGCCCAGACCCAGCTAAAGCTTGCCGAAGTTCACAGGTTGGCCTCTCCTGGGCACCTCTGAGTCCAATACAAATAAGAGCCATCTGCAGATCACTCTGAAGCTTATTCTGGATAGCCCCAGGAAAGGCACAGGCAGTGGCTGACTTTGCACCTTCCAGGAGGCCATAGAAACAGTGCACTCGATGGACAGCTTCAGACCACACCAGATTACAACCTTATTCATCCATGAGAGACATATTCAAGGGCAAAGCTCAGGCAGCACAAAAGCCACATTGAAGCAAATCCTGCTCCACAGGAGTGTCCCCTGCACAGCAGCTTTTCTGCTGTAGTCACAGCAGGTCCTCACAGCCAATTGGTCTGGGGATCAATTCTTTCCAGTGATACCAATAGCAATCATGGCTCAATTATAACTGGACAGTGCACACATCCCACATAGGGGCATTCATAGAATGCCTGCTTCAGGTGACTGGGGAAGCTGAGCCATTGGGCCCTACAGTACTCCTACTACACAAGGCCATTCTACCAATTCCAGGATACATAGCAGCTCTACCTAATACATAGAAAAAAAAACACAGGGAAGCAGGCAAAATGTAGAGACAGAGAAACATGTCACAAATGAAAGAACAAAAGAAATCTCTAGAAAAAGAAGTAAATGAAATGGAAGAAAACAGACTATTAGATACAGAGTTCAAAACAATGGCTATAAGGATGCTCAAGGAGCTTAATAAGAGCTTCATGGGACTTAGTGATAATTTCAAAGATCTTAGTGAAAACACCAAAGACATAAAAAAGGATCAGTCAGAAATGATGGCTACACTAACTGAAATTTAGGATAATTTACACAGAATCAACAGTAGAGTAGAAGATGCCAACAATCAAATTAGTGATTTGGAATAGGGGGAAGCAAAAAACACCTAATCAGAAGAGCAAAAAGAAAAAAGGACTAAAAATATGAAGATATTATATGGAGCCTCTGGGACAATTTCAACCATATCAACATTCACATTATGGGGGTGTCAGAAAGAGAAAATAAAAGGCAAGATATTGAAAATCTATTTGAAGAAATAACAACATAAAATTTGCTCTACTTGGTGAAAGACAAGTCCAGGCCCATACCAAGACATATCATAATTAAAATGCCAAAGTTTAAAGACAAAGAGAGAATCTTAAAAACAGTAAGAGAGAAACAGTTGTTTACCTATGAAGGAGTGCCCATATGACTGTCAGCTGATTTATCAACAGGAACTTTGTAGGTAAGAAGGGAAAGGCAAGAAATATTCAAAGTGATGAATGGCAATGACCTGCAACCAAAACTGCTCTACTAGCAAAGCTATCATTTAGAATTGAAGGTAATATAAAGCTTCACGGACAAGTAAAAGCTAAATGAGCTCATCACCACCAACCATTATTACATAAAATTTTGAAGGGTCTTCTAGAAGAAGGAAGAAAAGAAGAAGAAGAAGAAGGAGGAGGAAAAAGAGGAGGAGGATGAAAAGGAGGAAGAGGAGGAGGAGGAGGAAAAGGAGGAGGAGGAGGAAAACATGAACAATGAAACGGGCAATAAATGCATATCTATCAACAACTGAATCTGAAAATCAAAATAAACAAATAATCTATTGAACAAAATAAACTAATGAATACAATAGAACCAGAGTCATGGAAACATGTAACAGACTAACAAATCTCAGAGGGAACAGTGGAGGGGGAGGTAGGAAGAGATTAACCAAAAAACTTATATGCATTATCCCACAGAAAATAAGGTGGTGACGGCCAGGGATGTGGCAGGATTTGGATAGAGGAGTGTTAGGAAACACACAAGACTTGGTTAGAAAGTGTGTAAGGAAGACATTCTGAGAAAAGGGAAGTGTGTGGAAGGCTGCCTGCCTTGTTTATTGGAATTCCAACTTAGGGGAGCATCAAAAGCAATGCCCCTAATTATTCCTTGACCTTTCCAAACAAGTCTGTGCACATGTAGACCCCCAGGTGTTTACTGGAATCCTTATATTTAATCTTTGGGTGTCCTTGCTTAAAGGACATTACAAGCACATGTGTACTCCCAATATTACCCTACTGATTGTGTTTAAAAGATGAACTTTATATCAAACTGCTGTTACAATAAAAGCCTAACGAGGCAGGCAATTTAGGCTGTCTGGTTTCTTTAGCCAGACAGTCCCTTAGCCATCTCTTTTGAAACAAACATTGTGTCATAGTAATCTATTCATCTGTTGCTCAGGGTCTGCTGGTCAGCCCGGGCAAGGTGGTTCCCCATGTGAGGATCAAGGATTTTCAAGTCTGAGGGTATGTTTTTCAGCTAAGGTTTCACAATAGGACAGCAGCTGTCCACCAAGTAATGGATCTCTTTGTTACTTAAAAAGTTATTAAAAGCAAATCGTGTGTCAATTACAGAGAAACAATTAAAGGGCTGTTTGCAGACTGTTATAATTTATAATCCTTGGTTCCCTTAGTATTTCCAAGTTCGAGGGAATTGTTTTTCAGATAAGGTTTCACAATGGGACCAAAGTTGTCCATAAAACAATAATATATAACAGCACTTAAACAGTAGTTAAAAGTAAATGGTGCCTCGGTTACAATGAAATATTTAAAGGGTCTTTATAACTATTATAACTTATTACCCTTGGTTTCCTGATGCTGGAACATTAGACCTTGATCTCTAGGAACAAGTATGTAGGAATTTAAAGAGAAACCAGGCCCAGGGAAAACTAGTGTCTTTGTCATCTTTAACTACATGGACTCTTGTTCGAGTTGCACTATGACCACTTCATCAAAAGCCTATAGAACACCAGGAGAATTTACCACTGCCCCATCCTTCTGAAGTAGAGCCTCTAAAGCCTATAATGCTTAAGGGCCCACCACAAGAGGAAATATTTCCCAATCCTCCACCATCGATGTGAGAAGGCTCATCAACTAGATCCTGAGGTATGGGATCATATATAAGACAAACTATGTTAGAGGAAGAGCTTTTAGCTTGCCAGGTTATGGAATATCATCAAGGTGGTTGGATGCATGAATCTCTCTCCTTTAATACCTTTAAAGAATTAAGGAAAAGTGTTAGAGAAAATGGAGCTGACAGTCAATTTACAAAAGGATTCTCTAATGCTTTGTCTGCAAATTACCATATGATGCTTTAGGACTGGCATATTTTGGCCAAAACAACTCTGGACACCAGTCAATATTTGCTATGGAGAGCAGAATATGATAAGATCTCTAAACAACAGGCTGTTGTAGGTGTTAACTGGTGAATCCACCTGGGAACCCACTGGGCCACACTCTGGTTGTATATCCTGGGCAATGTAAAAGATCTGAAAGATCCATGAAAAATATTCTGATTTATTAAGTCTTGTTTGTGTGTTATGTGTACCTATAAATATCATTTATGAGTGTCTGTTGATTGTTGTTTTATGTGTCTTTGTTGTTTGGTTTAACTTGTTTTAAGGATGGGGCATATTTCACTTTGCTAGAGGCCCTAGCTACTTGTGGTGGGCTGAACACATGGCAGGGATTGCAGGAATTTTCCAGCAGCTGCCAAAAATTTTTAATCTTGAGGATCCTTTCTGCTCTCCCTCTCAAGTTATCAACTACTGGAAACTCTTAGCTAGTGAAAGTTCTTTTCTGTCTGTAATATAACTTGGTTATTGATGAGTTTTACTTACTTTCTTATCTTTGGAGGACTTTGTTTATTCTTCAACATTTTTATGAACATAGGGAATTCTCTGTCTCTGCTGTTTGGGCTTTGTGACACTCAGAACCCATTTGCTGTGCTGGGTCAGTGTGAGATAAGATTATAAGGCTAATGTCCCAGTCCACCCTTTTATGAGTAGTCTTTCATTTACTGTTCAGTTTTTCTGGTTCTGTTTTCAAGATATCTTCTTATATGCAAGATTTCATGTTGTTAGTCTACTCAGAAGGAAAAATTATGGGAAATAAAACCTTCAAAACCCCCCGTCTTTTTCCTACAAGGATCAGACATGGAAAAGTGCCCTCCAGCAGGCGGCAAAAATAGCAGTGGGGGTCACTCCCATTTTTGTAAACAAAAAAATAGTACTTTCACATTAAAGCCACTGAAAGCCAATGAGTTAGCCCTGTTACAAAATTTGCCAAGAAAATGCCTCGGGTAATAATAATTGGCTTTAAAATCTCAAAGTTGTTAAGGCAAAATAAATATAATTAAATGAAGAGTATATGATAAAGTTTTTTCAGTGGTGATTATATGTACCTACATATAGTTTTCCAATTTTTTTTGGTAACTTAAAACTTCGCAGTTTTCTGAATTAAATAATAAAAATTATTAAATATCTAGGTATTTTGAAATAATAGGATACTAAAATATTATTCATTGGAGTTTACCTCATATGAAGAATCTAGCAGATGAATTTGAATCTGTTAATGAATAAGTCTTGTATTTTATATGAAATAGCTCATAAATGTGAATGTATTGTTAATCTGAGGGATGTTAATTATACATGTCACCTAAAAATTAAGTTTTCTAAGGGTGAAGGCATAGAGATACATTTTGAAGGAAAAAAAGTGGATTGTAAGACTGCTTATTTTTTAAAGTTATAAGGATTCAGAAGGAATATTTGTGAAAGTAGTACAGAGTTTGAGAAGTTGTATAATTTTGTGAAATGTCGAAAGGAATTTATGTAAATAACACAGGCCAATAAGCCAAGACAAGTAGAATAGGGAAACTGAAATGGTTAAACAGTAATTTGGAGCCAACTAGTAAATCCTATATTCCCTAAACCAAGGACACTTAAGAGTAAATGATGTGCATTTTGCCTCCCTAACCAGAGGGTATAACCAGATGTTAAGTAGCTTATATCAATGTACTCAGGGAGACTGATAGCAGAAATTCAATTAGTGTAATTTGCACACCCAAAGACAAATGAGGTTAGAGAATAAATCTAATTTTATTTAGCCCTTTCCTAGTTCTATAAATTATTAAAATGGTTATAAGTTATATTAATCAAAAGTATTTTTAAAAAGCCATTTTTTAATCATTGGCCTATGTTTGTGCCTAATACAGTTTGATATATGATCTTTTGGTAAAATAAATTTGACAATCCTTCCAGGGTTTGAATTTTAAGAAACATTTTTTGACCTAGAATTGGCTTTACTAGTAGATCGCTCCATAGTCTCTGGAATGCCTCAAGTACAGTATTGGTTTTCTTATTGATGAAGGAAAATTTTCTGCTTAAGGAACAGGGGAAGCTTTGCCAAATAAGTAACTATATTATGCTTTCATTTATTTCATTCTGGAATATTGTGTTTTGCAGAAAGGACAAGATTCCATGGTATTTGCATTACTCTATAAAGTATTTGGATTTATAGAAGTACTGGCAGAAAATATCAGGAGAAACAAAAATCTTATTATAGGGATGAATGAATGGAAAATAATTATATAGTTTTTGTAACCTTTGTTGAAAGTATTGCTGCCAGAGAAAAAAATGGCAGTGGAATAGACGGACGTGTCCTGAGCCTTGTCGCTGAGCAGACAAAGAACAGCTGAGGGTCGCACTGGGAGTGTTTGTTGGCAAGTTAAGAGACAGTTACCCTCCAGGAGAAGATGGGGGACTGCTGGACGGGGCTCCCCTGACCAGGCAGCCCCACTGCCACGGGGGTTTTTCTCCCAGAGCCACAAGCGCGAACGCAGAGATGGCACCATCTTGCAGGGGGAAGTGGATGTCTATAGTGGTCTGAAGAGCTAACTGCAGCACCTATTGAACAGCCAGGGGACCCAGAACACCACTCTTCAATCAGCACAAATACACTCAGAGGAGCTCCACACGCCACACGGAAAGGTCAGATTTTGCCTGGGATAAAGTGAGGTCTTTTGTCTCGCAGAACAGAGAGACATGCACACTGTGGAAACTAGACTGGAGGAAAGCTGCTCCTAGAGAAATCCGTGGAAGTGGGGCAAGGCATGATCCCTAAATGTGGAGGGGGGCCTCAGAGCTATTAACAGAAGGGAGCTCTAGAAAACAATCCATTTTGACCTGAGGCTGAAGGACAGCCTGGGAGTTATTAAAGTTTCCCAGCTGCTCAAACAGGAGTGGGGAAGGGGGAGTGTACAGACTGCACTCTTTCCTCTTCAGACGCTGGCTTCTAATCGCTAAGCCCAATATATAGGATCACGCAATTGGAGACATCCTGAGAGACTGCAGGGGAAAGTTATTTTTCTAGAACCTGGGGATCAGAGCACAGAATAACCATCAGAGAATCAGCTCTGGGCAACTCACCCACACTAACCAGTATTGAGTACCACAGAGTAAGCAGGATCTAAGCACAAGCTAGAGAGGTCCTGTGCTTAGTCTCAGAGGTCAATTCCAAAACACTGCCACCCAGTGGATGACTCACAAATTGATTCTAGCACAATCAAAAAAGAATAAAGAGATTAAGACACACTCAGCATTGGAACTCAGGGAATTGCAATACCTCCCGATTGGGAAACAGGAGTACCAAACAAAACAATAGTGGAAGTGAATGACCTCCACTACTGCCCATTCTATTCTTCTATTTTTAATTTTTTTGTTATTTAATTTTTATTTTATTTATTTTTTGCATATTTTAATTAAAAATTTTTTCTTTCCTCAATTGATTTTACCTTTTTAATTATTACATTTTTATTTTCAACTAGTATTATTACTACTATTATGTTACCTTTTTGAAAAAAAGTGTCATTTTATTTTCTCTTTATTTTACTTTGGCATTAGAGTTCTACATTCTATTTTCATCTTTCCTTTAGCATAATTTTACCCTATCTCAACTCTACCTTTATGCCAACACTCTCTTCCTAACTTTCCACATTTTGTTGTCTTGTTTCTCTTTCCCTTTTCCAACTTTAGATTCTCCCTATTCTTTCTCTTTACCTGGTTAAAATTTAACCTCACTTATATATATAATTTCAAATCCCCTACTCCAAGTCCATACAAACCTCTCTCTTCTTGTCTTCACTATCCAAAAAATTGTTTTTCTCTATGTCCTTTTGTTGTTGTTTGCCTGAACAGTGATTATATTGATTTCTTATACTTTTTTTGTGAGTTTGTTTTTTTATTCTACTTGTTTTATTTTGCTTTTTGTTTGCTTTGTTTTGGTTTGTTTTTTACCTCTCTTTTCTCTTGCCTCCCTTTATATTAGTTGTTATTTGTAGTTTGTATTAATCTCCAGGTATTTATTGCCAGCATTTGTTGGCGATTAGTGGCTGTTCTATTAGAGTTTACTCCTCACATATATAATTTGTTCCCTTTTTCTTTCTTATTCTCTTTCTTTTCTCTCTTTTTTCTTTTTTTCTCTTCCCCCTTCCTCCTCCTCCTCCTCCTCCTCCTCCTCCTCCTCCTCCTCTGCTTCTGCTTCTTCCTTTTGTTTCTCTTTTTTTCTCTCTTCTCCCAATTTGATTTTGGTACTTCCTTCTTTTCTTTTTTCCTCATTTCTCTCTGCTTCTTTCTCTACTTACCCCTAATTTGTCTTTCATTGATGGTCACCTTATTTGTGGTTATTAACATCGTGAATAGATTTCTGTTCAGTGTCTTGTGTGTTGTACTTGGTTGTGTTGTAGTTTGTGCCTTTAAATCAATGTAGGAGAGAGAGCTACATAATCAGACACCCAGAGAAGAAAGACCATGGGCAGACAAAGAAACAGCCCGCATATGACAGAAAAACAGGTATCACCAGAAAAGGAAGTAAACGAAATAGAAGCAGAAATAAACCTGCCAGAGAAAGAACTCAGAGAAATGGTCATAAAGTGGCTGAAAAAAATGGAAGTCAAAATCAACAATATGAATAAGAGCCAAGAGGAAATAAAGAAGAGCTAAGAGGAAATGAAAAAGAACCAAGAGGAAATGAAGAATAATCAAGAAGAAATGAAAAATGATATTGTTGCTATAAAGAACTCAATAGAGAACATCAAAAGTAGACTAGAAGAAGCAGTGGACAGCATCAATGAGCTAGAAAACAAAGTTGGAAAAAATGCCTAAGTACAGTAGCTTCTAGAAAAAAAATTAAAAAGCAAGATGAGAGCCTAAGGGAACTTTGGGATAACACGAAACAAAAAACATCCAAATAGTTGGGGTTCCAGAAAGAGTGGAAATTGAGCAAGGAATAGAAAACCTGTTTGAAGAAATAATGACAGAAAACTTCCCTAATATAAGAAAGAAAAAACCCACACAAATCCAAGAAACTCACAGAGTCCCAAGTAAAGTGAACCCAAAAAAACTGACACCAAAGACACATTATACTTAAATTGGCAAATACCAATGACAAAGTAAGAATCGTAAAAGCAGCCAGAGAGAAACAGAAAGTTACCTACAAAGTAACCTCCATAAGACTAGCAACTGATTTCTCAACAGAAACTCATCAGGCCAGAAGGGAATGGAATGAAATATACAAAGTCATGCAAAGGAAGGGTCTGAATCCAAGAATACTGTACCCAGCAAGGCTTTCAATCAAAATTGAAGGTGAAATCAGGAGCTTCACAGACAAAAAAGGACTAAGGGAATTTATTACCACCAAACCAGCAATGCAAGAAATGTTAAAGTGTCTGCTGTAAAAAAAGAAATAGAAAGTGAAGAAGGAACACAGGGGTAAAGAATAAAAATGGTGACAGATAAGTACCTATCAATAATAACTTTAAATGTAAACGGATTAAATGCTCCAATCAAAAGATAGGGTAACCAATTTGATAAGAAAACACAATCCATGTATCTGCTGTCTACAAAAAACCCATCTCAGGAAAATAGATGCACACAGATTGAGGGTGAAGTGATAGAAGATGTTGTTTAAGCAAATGAAAATGAAAAAAAAAGGTGGGGTTGAAATACTGATATCTGACAAATTAGATCTCAAAGTGAAGGACATAACAAGAGATAAAGAAGGCCACTTCATAATACTAAAGGGAACAATCCAATAAGGAGAAATAACTCTGGTAAATATATATGCACCCAATTCAGGAGCACCTAAATACATACAAAAACTCCTGGAGGATAATAAAGGAGAGATTGACAGCAATATAATCATAGTATAAGACTTTAATACCCCACTATCACCAATGGACAAATTCTCTAAACAAAAAATCAGCAAAGAAACATCAATCCTAAATGACTCACTAGACCAGATGGAATTAATTGACATCTTCAGCACATTGCACCCCAAAGCCACAGAATATACATTCTTCTCCAGTGCACATGGGCCATTTTCAAAGATAGACTATATGTTGGTTCATAAGAAAAGTCTCTTCAAATTCAAGAAGATAGAAGTCATATCAAGCATTTTCTCAGGTCACAGTAGCATAAAACTGGAAATCTACTATCATAAAAACAACACAAAGAAATCAAACACATGGAGACTAAACAGCATACTATTTAACAACAACTGGGTAACGAGAGAGATCAAGGAAGAAATAAAAAAACAGCATAGCAACAAATGTCAATGACAACACAACAATCCAAAATCTATGGGACACAGTAAAAGCAGTCTTGAGAGGGAAGTTCATAGCTCTACAATCCTACTGCAATAAAACAGGAAACAACGGTAATACATTACCTAACCCTACAACTCAAAAAGCTAGAAAGAGAGCAACAAGAAAAGCCCAGTGTAAGCAGAAGGAAGGAAATAGTAAAGATCAGAGCAGAGATAAACAACATGGAGACCAAAGAAACAATTCAAAATATCAACAAAACCAAGAGCTGCTTTTTTGAAGGGATAAACAAAATTGATGGACATCTAGCCAGGCTCACAAAGAAGCAAAGCGAGTACACCGAAATAAACAAAATCAGAAACGAAAGTGGAGAAATAACAACAGACCCCGCCTAAATATAAAGGATTGTTAAAAAAAATACTATGAACAACTCTATTCCAACAAATTCGAAAACCTGCAGGAAATGGACATATTCCAAGAAAAACATAGCCTTCCCAAACTCAATCAGGAAGAATCTAAACATCTCCATAGTTCAATAACTATGGAAGAAATTGAAGTAGTCATCAAAAAGCTTCCAGCAAACAAAAGCCCGGGACCAGATGGCTACACAGGAGAGTTTCACCAAACATTCAAGGAAGAATTAAAACCTATCCTTCTCAAACTTTTCAAAAATATTCAAGAAGAAGGAACACTTCCAAACACTTCTATGAAGCCAGCATCACCCTAATACCAAAACCAGATAAAGACAACACAATGAAAGAGAATTACAGGCCAATATCTCTCATGAAATAGATGCCAAAATCTTCAACAAAATTCTAGCAAATTGGATCCAGCAGTACATCAGAAAGATCATACACCATGACCAAGTAGGATTTATCCCAGGAATACAAGAATGGTACAATATCTGCAAACCAATAAATATATCATGTAAACAAATCGAGAGATAAAAATCACATAGTCAAATCAATTGATGCAGAAAAAACATTTGACAAAATCCAACACGCTTTCCTTATAAAAAACTTTCAGCAGGGTGGGAATAGAGGGATCATACATCATAAAAGCTATATATGATGATCCCACAGATAACATCATACTCAATGGGCAAAAATTAAAACCATTTCCCCTAAGAACAGGATCAAGATAGGGATGCCCATTAGCACCATTTCTATTCAACATGGTACTGGAAGAGTTAGCCATTTCAATTAAACAAGAAGAAGAAAAAAAAGGCATCCCAATTGGAAAAGAAGTAGAGCTGTTCTTATTTCAGATGACATCATATTGTACATAGAAAACCTGAAAGACTCCATCAAGAAACTAATAGACTTAATAAGTAAATTTGGCAATGTAGCATGATACAAAATGAATGCCAATAAATCTATGGCATTTCTATACACCAATAGTGAAATTACAAAAAGAGAGACTAAAAAAGCAATCCCATTTACCATTACACCAAAATAAATAATAATACCTAGGAATAAATTAAAATAAGGAGGTAAAAGTCCTATACACAGAAAACTATAGGACACTGTAAAAAGAGATAGAGGAAGATGCAAACAGATGGAAGCACATACCATGCTCATTTGTTGAGAGAATCAACATCATTAAAACATCCATATATCCAAAGCAATCTATAGATTCAATGCACTGCCCATTAAAATAGCAATGGCATATTTCACAGACCTAGAAAGAACTCTCCAAATATTCATCTGGAATAAAAATAAGACCCCAAATAGCCACAGAAATCTTGAGAAAGAAGAATAAAGTAGGTGGGATCTCAATGCCAGATTTCAAGCTGTATTACAAAGCCACTGTTCTCAAAACAGCCTGGTACTGGCACAAGAATAGACATATAAAACAATGAAATAGAGAATCCAGATATTGACCCAAACCACTATGCTCAACTAATATTTGACAAAGGAGGCCTGAACATACAATGGAGTCAAGAGAGTCTCTTCAATAAATCTGGTGTGAAAATTGGACAGATACATGAAAAAAAATGGAACTAGACCACCAACTTACATCATACACAAAAATAAACTCAAAGTGGATACAGGATTTAAACATAACACCAGAGACCATAAAAATATTAGAGGAATCCACAGTCAGCAAAATCTCGCATATTCCGAAGTAACTTCTTCACTGATACTGCTCCTAGGGCAATGGAAGCTAAAGAGAAAATAAACAAATGGGACTACATCAAAAGAAAAATCTTTTGAACAGCAAAAGAAACCATCAACAAAATAACAAGAAAGACCACTGTATGGGAGAACATATTTGCAAATGTTATCACTGATAAAAATTCAATCTCCAAGATCTACAGGCAAGTTGTACAACTTAATAAAAGGTAGATAAATGATCCAAT
The DNA here is from genome assembly GCA_011751065.1 of Lasiurus cinereus. Classification (NCBI taxonomy): domain Eukaryota; kingdom Metazoa; phylum Chordata; class Mammalia; order Chiroptera; family Vespertilionidae; genus Lasiurus; species Lasiurus cinereus. The sequence continues at coordinate 16,330,436 of JAAGEH010000029.1, forward strand.
AAAAAATGGGTAATGGACCTAAATAGCATCTTTTCAAAAGAAGAGAGAAGAAAGGCCAAGAGACATATGAAACCATACTCAAAGTCCCTAAATATCTGAGAGGTACAAATCAAAGGACAAGTGTTGGTGAGGATGCGGAGAGAACAGAACCCTTGTGCACTGCTGGTAGGATGGCAGACTGGTACAGCCAGTGTGGAGAACAGTATGGAGTTTCCTCAAAAAACTAAAAATGGAACTCCCATTTGACCCAGTAATCCCACTCCTAGGAATATCTCCTCAGAAACTAGAAACACCAATCATAAAGGATATATGCACCCCTATGTTCATTGCAGCTCAATTTACAATAGCCAAAATTTGGAAACAGCCTAGGTGCCCATCAGCTGATGATCAGAGAACTATGGTACATCTAAACAATGGAATACTATGCCGCCATAGAAAAGAAGGAATTCTTACCATTTGCAGCAACCTAGATGGAACTGGAGAGCATTATGCTAAGTGAAAAAAGCTAGTCAATGAAAGACAAATACCCCATGATCTCACTCATTTATGGATAATAAAGAACATTATAAACTGATGAAAAAAAAGATAAATACTGAGGCAGTGAAGCATCAAACGTACTGTCAAATTACAGCGAGAAGGTTAGGCAGAGATGGGGTAGATAAAGGATCAACTGAAGGATTTGTATGCATGCATATAAGCATAACCAATGGACACAAGACACTGGGGGTGAAGTCATGTGTGGGAGTGCAGTGGGGGGCAATGGGAAGATATGTACACAAGTAAAATCTTAATAAAAAATTAAAATACGCTGAAACCAGTTTGGCTTAGTGGATAGAGTGTCTGCCTGCAGACTGAGAGGTCGCAGGTTCGATTCTGATCAAGAGCATGTACCTTGGTTGTGGGCACATCCCCAGTAGGGGACGTGCAGAAGGCGGCTGATCGATGTCTCTCTCTCATTGATGTTTCTGACTATCTCTCTCCCTTCCTCTCTGTAAAAAAAAAAAAATTAAAATACAAGAAAAAATAAAAAATAAATAAAATTAGCTCTATTGGGTTATAATTTAAAAAAATAATTTTTCTTTCTTTTTTCTTTTATAGCATTTTCCTTTTCCTATTCTTTATTTTTATTTTTTCCTCTTCGTGTTTTTCTTTTATATTCTTTTTTCTCCCCCACCTTTTTCTTCTCATATTCTTCTTTTTCTTTTGTTTTATTACTCTTGTTCTCTTTTCTCTTTCCTAATTCTGTTTTCTTTTTGTGGTTATTTTAGCTGCTATTGTTGGTTTCTTTTGTATGTTTTTTTTGTTTGTTTTCTTCTGTCAACATCTGTACAACAGCTCACATGCTGTGGTAGGTGTTGAGCCTCCTAGGTTGAGGGCAGATTCCACCCATGAATGGGACAACACCAATGAAGACTAAGTTATAATAGGATAACCCACAAAACCTACACAAGGGACATTCCTAGAACACCCATATCAGGCAATCAAGAAGACTGAAATGCTGGGACACACAAGACACTTTCTACATAAGGTCACCCCATGGATACTGAGAATCATAGCAGATCTATGTAATTTATATAAACAAACACAAAGAGACAGCTAAAATGGGGAGACAAAGAAACAACACCCAAGAAATAATACCTAAATGAAATGGAGGCAAACAATTTACCTCAAACAATATAGAAATGAAAGTAATGGTTATAATAATGCTCAAGGAACTTACTGAGAACTACAAGAAACTTAATGAGAATTATAAGGAACATAGTGGGAACAACATCAGCATGAAAAAAAAAAAACAGAATACATGAATAAGAACCTTTCTGACATCAAGAATGCACAGGAAACCTTAGCCGATTTTTGCTCAGTGGATAGAGCATTGGCTTGCAAACTGAAGGTTCCCGGGTTTGATTCCAGTCAAAGGCACATGCCTGGGTTGTGGGCTTGATCTCCAGTAAGCAGTCAATGATACTCTTTCATCATTGATGTTTCTTTCTCTCTCCCTCTCTCTTCCTCACTGAAATCAATAAAAATATATTTTTTTAAAAAAGAATGCACAGGAAGGCCCTGGCAAATTTTGCTGAGTGGTTAGAGCTTCAGCCCATGGACTAAAGGGGTGCAGATTTGATCCTAGTCAAGGACACATACCATGGTTGCAGGCTCAATCCTTGGCCCCAGTCAGGAGCATTTTCAGGAGGTAACAAATTGATGTGTCTCTCTCATATCAATGTTTCTCTCTCTGTGTCCCCCCCCCTCCCTTACACTATCTCTGAAAAAAAAATGAATAGAAAATAAATCCTTGGGTGAAAATTAACAACAAGAAAAGAATACACAGAAAAGGCATTTATCTGAAAACATTCTTGCTGGAAGGGGCTTCCTGGGGTTTTACTTTGAAAGGTGTCCTGGAGCGTAGAGAACCATTAATAATTTCTAAGATAAACCTGATAGTGGAAAGACCTCAAGGACTCAAAAAGGGTTGCAGAGTACCTGGAGGCTCTGTCTGCTTACTCCCAAACCGGGCCAGATTTTCAGCAAAACTGTGGATCATTCAGTTTGAAAAAACAGTTTAAGTGTAGCTGATCTGAAGTATTGTAGGCATGAAAAGGGGAGAAAAGACAGGAGGAGATGCAGAGAGTGTGAGCGAGCTTCTGTACCTCCAAGGTGGGCATGGGGGAGGTGGATGTAAAGTATGGCAGTGGAATGCCCACCCCCTGCAACTATGAGGTCTGGGCTTCACACAGGGATCCCCAATCCAGAGCAACAGAGAAGGGAAGGGAAGCCTGCATCACAACAGGCAATGGGAATCAGTGTAGATTTGGTCCAAATGGGAGTCTCAGACAGAACCAGTCTAATAAAAAGGACAACATCCTTGTTAAAACACCAACCTGGGAAGGTATATACCTATGGGAGGGACCATGCACCATAGACAGGGACCAACAGAGGTGTCTGATTGGTACACCTAGCAGTGAATCTGAGGAGCCCTTTATTCTCTGGCAGAACTTTGGGCAGAGAGCCAGAAGGGGAATGGACAGTGGATCCTCCCTGGCCTGACACACCTGGGGTGATACTGTGGCTCAAAAAGCATCTACAGAGTGAGTAGGGTTCCTCTGGCAGGCAGGGCCCCTTGAATCAGCCTGCGGGGATTGGGCCAAAACTGGCTCTCTTACATCCCCCAAGGGCTCCTGAATTGAGAGAGGGTAGTTCTTGGGTGATGCATCCAGGAATGGGGCTCCCTCCTCTCTGGTTCCAGGGTGTATCACCTAAGAACCAAAGCTGCCAAGTCACCACAGATCGGCAGCTCCTGCATTGAGTCTCTGCCCCCTGGTGGTCATTGCACATTATAGCTACCAGTAGGACAGTTAGACAGTCACTTAGCCTTTTGTATATATATATAGATACCCTTGCATTCCTGGAATAATTTTTATCATGATGTGTCACTAGATACTGTTATAATTTTTTCAGGATTTTAGTATATATATATTCATAAAAGTAATTTGTCTATGGCTTTATATTTTTCTTTTTCATAAAGAATTGGTTTTATTTAGAGCATACTTGACATACAATAGTATATGAGTTTCAAGTGTACAGCATAGTTATTTAACATTTATATTCATTAAGAATCAATTATAGTAATAATTCTAGTAACCATTTGTCACTGTACAAAATTATTATATTCTTGACTATATGCCCTATGCTGTACATTACATTCCGTGACTTATTTATTTTATAGCTGAAAATTTGTACCTCTTGCTCTCCTTCAACATTTTTACACCACTCTCTCATGATTTTCTTTTTAAAGGCTATCTTTTTCAGATTTTGATATCCATTAAAATGTTGGTAGTTTTTTAATATATATATATATATATTATTGTGTTACATGTATACATATTTCCCCATTGCCCCCTCCCTCCCAGGCATACCCCAACCCCCCAGTGTCTATGTTCATTGGTTATGCTTATATGCATAGATACAAGTCCTTTGATTGATCTCTTATCTACCCCACCTCTCCTTAATCTTCCTGCTATAATATCACAGTCTGTTTGATGCTTTACTGCCTCTGTATCTATCCTTTTCTTCATCAGTTTACAATGTTCTTTATTATACACAAATGAGGGACAGCATGTGGTGCTTCTCCTTCATTGAATGGCTAATTTCACTAAGCATAAGGCTCTCCAGTTGCATCCAGGTTGCTGCAAATGGTAAGAGTTCCTTCTTTTTAATGGCAGCATAGAATTCCATTGTGTAGATGTACCACAGTTTTCTGATCCACTCATCTGCTGATGGGCACCTAGGCTGTTTCCAAATTGTAGCTATTGTAAATTGTGCTGCTATGAACATAGGGGTGCATAAATTCTTTCTGATTGGTGTTTGTAATTTCTTAGGATAAATTCCTAAGAGTGAGATTGCTGGGTCAAATGGGAGATCCATTTTTAGTTTTTTTAAGAAAACTCCATACTGTGCTCCACAGTGGCTGCACCAGTCTGCATTCCCACCAACAGTGCACAAGGGTTCCTTTTTCTCCGCATCCTCGCCAACACTTGTCATTTGTTGATTTATCCATGATTGCCATTCTGACAGGTGTAAGATGGTATCGCATTGTCGTTTTGATTTGCATCTCTCAGATAATTAGTGATTTTCAATATGTTTTCATGTGTTTCTTGGCCTTCCTTCTGTCATCTTTAGAAAAGGTTCTATTTAGGCCCATTGTCCATTTTTTTATTGGATCGTTTATCTTCCTTTTATTAAGTTGTATAAGTTGGCTGTAGATGTTGGAGATTAAACCTTTATCAGTGAAACATTTGCAAATATGTTCTCCCATACAGTGATCTTTCTTGTTGTTTTGTTGATGGTTTCTTTTGCTGTGCAAAAGCCTTTTATTTTGATGTAGTCCCATTTGTTTATTTTTTCTTTAGCTTCCATTGCCTTTGGAGCAGTATCAGTGAAAAAGTTCTTTCGGCATATGTCTGAGATTGTGCTGCCTGTGGATTCCTCTAATATTTTTATGTCTTCCCTTCTAATGTTTAAGTCCTGTATCCATTTTGAGTTTATTTTTGTATTTGGTGTAAGTTGGTGGTCCAGTTGTATTTTTTTGCATGTATCTGTGTTGGTAGTTTTTTTTAAATGTTCTGAAATAGTTCAATATCATTGGAATTACTCAGTGAAACTGGTGGGCCTAGGGCTTTATATGTGCATTTTTGTGGCTGGGGTGCTTTCTATATGAGTTTCATGGAAATCAGTCTGCTTAAATTCACTATATTGTCTGTAAATAGTTATAAATTCCCTGAAAATACTTTAATTCATCTTTTAAAATACATCTGCACAGAGTTGCGCAAAGTTGTATCTTGTGATTCTTTTAATTTCTTCTGGTTTTGAAGTTATTTCCCACTTTATCATTTATTTTGTATATTTGAAAAGAGAAAATAATTTTTAACCTGGAATTTTGAAAAACATGGAAAAATTGAAGGAATAAAGAAAAAGCACCTGTAGTCTCCAAATTGATGAAAAGTTAATACAATATTAATAAATAATTAACATTTTGGAAAATGCATTTCAATAACATGTATATTTTAGAAAAACATAGTTTGATCCTTCAGCATCTCTAGTTTTCTATTTTCCTATTATTTATGTGATTGGTTCTTCTTTAAAGGCCATTACAGTGACACAAACTAGTTAAAATTTTATCAGAATCATCAAAATTTTATACTGGTGGTAGTCTTCTGAAAAAATTGACTGAATCCTTAACCATAGAGTTTCTGGGGTTTTTTTACATTTACATAACTTTTATTACAGTATGTTGCTATAATATGTTTTTCTGTGTTTGAATTTATACAGAGAGGCTCTCTCACTGCATATCTGGATCATAAACAATGTAAAGGCTAATCACTGCCATCTGCTGGTAAAAATGGAATATGTCATCCAGTGACTTCTTAAGGCATGGGTATTTTATTGTATAGGAAAACATTTTAAAAATAATTCCAGAAATTTTTGGAGAACTTAATAACGTAAATGCATATATGCATAGTCCATGGACATAGACAATAGTGTGGTGAAGACTTGAGGTTAGGTGGGAGTTGGGGTTAGGAGGCCAAAGTGGGAGTAAATGGGGGACATCTGTAATACTGTCAACAATAAAACAAAATTTTAAAATTAGGGGACATGATAATATTTAATAAAATTCCAATGAAATAGGAGTAAAACATTAAGGAAGCTTAGAAGTTTAGTCAAAACAGTGTTTTTTCTCTGGGATTTTGTTTTCAATATAAATATAAATTTTGTTTTCATTTTATAGATATACAAAACTAATATAATCTTACTGATCCTAAACCAGCTAATAATTCTGTAAAACCAGGTTTTTAGGTTTACCATTTTTTAACGTACTGTATGGTGTGAACAATATCATAATGGTGGATTAACATAAGGCAGAGATTGAAGTTAAAATTGTAATTACTTAGCTTTTTATTATTGATTCACATATTTATTTTGCTTAATACATGCCTGTAGAAGCTTTAAATAAGACAGTCAGTCCAAGAGGCACAGGGAAAGAAGGACAGATGAAAGAATGGCAAATCATTTGAGGCATAGAATAAATGAAAGAACTTTCTTTCTGTTCTATTACATGTACCATTTGAATTGAATTGGCATTGCCCTCCTTCAAAACAATTATTGCAATTAGAATTTCATATTTATTTTATTATTATTTCATAGATATTTGTGGAGTTTTTTACTAGACTAGAAGCTTCATAAGAGACTGATTTCTTTGTTTTGACATTACATCCCCAGTATCTAGCAGAGTGTCTGACAAGCAGTAAATACTCAATAAGTATTTTTCAATGCATGTTTATGTAATAAATACTTTATATATCCTGCGTATTCGTGAATATATTCTCTTTTTAATAATTACAGACTTTTTTACTTCAAGTATCATTTCCAGAGGTTTTGAAGGGAAGGGAATATAAGATAATGGGTTGATAATATCCCTTCCTTGCTTTTTTAATGTAGAAGGTGAGAATTTGGTGCACTACCATCAGACAGACCTTTTCAAAAGGAATATGAGTGGTATGATTTTAGGGGAAAATAATTACATATCAAGTGATAAGTACTTTCACCCTATCATAATGCCATGCAGGAGTTTTCATCATTAAAACTTTTTTTTGCCTTGTCTTTTAAGTCATTCTTGCAGTCTAGACATTAATGTTCACAAACATATGAGAGTATGTGTTTACCTACATAATCCTTTCTTGAGTAGAACATGCAAGATAATGCTAATTATAGCTCTTATTTATTGAATGATTTATTGCTGTACACAGTTACCCCAAAGTGTGTGAGTTTTGTCCTCTTTTTTTTTTAGATGATAAAATTGGCATTTGATGAGGTGCCAAGATCACAGAGCTAGTAAATCTTGTAGTTCCTCATTCTTGATTCTTTTCTCTTCATACTCTATGTTATATCCTGAAGCAATCTGTTTAACTCTCAAATATATGCCTTTAATCCCTGTTATCTACAGACCAAAGCTCTAACAGTAGCCTGCTAGAAAAAAAAATGCTGGAAAAGTCATATGATGCAGGCCATTCTACATCCTGCTATTCTTGAAGATTAGGACCATGTGATGCTGTCCAAGTTTTATAAAATTTTCCCCTATAAATTTTTCAGGCTAGAAAAATTTACAGGGTAGGACAGCCTCTATTGCCTTTTTAAATTTCTCTCTTACTAGGTAAAGAGCCTTCCTAGTGGTTTTAGCTAGGATTCAGACCCAGAATTTTATCCTGGTCCAGTATGAATATGATGAAGAATACTAGTCAATTCAAGATGATGGTTCCACTTGTACACAGGCTGTTCTAGGTTATAGTGTTTGGAAGCACCACTATACAGTACTAAATCCCTTCAAAACAACCCTCAAAACTTCACTGAAATATTTATAGCCAAGAGCTTTAACCCAGTATGGAAAAAAATCTATATAATAAAATCCTAAGCTACCATTATGGTGGAATGACCAGAATGACCAGTAGCTATGATGCACACTGACCACCAGAAGGCAGACGCTCAGTGCAGAAGCTGCCCCCTGGTGGTCAGTGTGCTCCCACAGCGGAAGTGCCACTCAGCCAGAAGATGACGAGTGCAGCAGCTCATGGTATGCAGACATCCTTTGAGGAGTCCCAGACTGTGAGACGGTGCAGGCCGGGCTGAGGGATCCCCCCTCCACCTCCACGCTTGTGCATGAACTTTGTGTACCAGGAACTCTAGTAAATCATAAAGAAATAAACATGAAGATGTTTTCCTGAGTTCTCCTGTAACAAAATAGCCTGCCTGCTCCATAATCTTAGAAGCATTGTCTCCAGGACCACCAATCACTTGTCTGGCATTATGGGAATTCCTTGGTTGAATAGCGCATGATACTAGAATTCCACTTCCAGACATGCAAATACATTTCTCAGGATTAGCCCAAAAGTGGACAATCTAGGAATTCAAAGTTTCCAGGGGTCTGGTATGATTAGATCAAGATATAAGTAGGTAAATGAAACACCCTTTGATCTAGAAGGTCACTTTACCAAGTCACTTTACTCTCATTCAGTAATCAATGAGAGACAACAGGCTCTATCATAGGTTATTTAAAAATTAATGTGTATTCAAATTACGATATATTTAAAGGTTCCTTTACATATGCCACTCTTCCTGTCATTGTAGGTATCCCAAAGTCCCAGCTTTATTAATAGTTTTTCTCCATAGATGGAAATTGATGAGGTCACAGATTGCCAATCAGGAGAGGTTGAAGATCAAGCAGATAATGGATATTATTAGCCGCTCCATGCGACCCTCTAAATAATTCAGGTTTGGTGGGATAAACTATGGGGTATGCCAAACCAGTTATCTATCTACAAGCTGCTTTTTGTTCCCAGATCTGTCATGGCTTAGACCTGAAAGCCATTATCTGCCACTTTCTTTTTCATCAAGTGAGGATGTAGGGTATTAATCCCTTGTTTTTGCAGCTGAGGGAGACTATCTTGGATGGAGTCCAATTAGTTTTCAAACCTACCCCTCCAACATCAGAAAGTTATTTGTTTTTCCAGCAGCCAGCATGAAATTTTATAGGCCAGATACCAGCACTCAGTGAGCCACCTTGCCAGCATGCAGAGAGTTTCTTTGTTTTATGCCCTTACTAAGGGAACCAATAAGAGCAGGTCCAGAGTTAGCTTTATGGGTTCATGATCATCCCAGAGGGGTGAGGGAATCTGTTGTAATAGCAAGGAGATGTGAGCAGAATACAAACAAATTCTATCCTTGCACAAAGACTTGAGCTCTGAGAAGTCTAGATGGTGCCTCTTGCCCCATCATAGGCCCTTCTGGAATTAGAGCAACTGTTCAAGTTCATTCTGTGATAGTTGATGAAGATGAGGTTGCAATTTAGTAATAATTCAGGCTACTTTGCCATACCCTCTCCACTATCCCTTTACCCACCAGTGACACCGTTTCTTTGATTACATGTTGGTGGAAAGTACTGTACTACTTTGCTTTTCAGGATACTAGTGTTATTCTATCTATATTCATAGACTTCTGGAATGCCAAAGTAGTACAGCATCCTGCTTGTTTCCTCCCAATAGATAGTTGACATAGAATATTCTACACTCTCTTATTTACAGTAAATATTAGTAACAAATATCACTTTAAGAGTGTTAACACAGGATTAGGAATAGACTTATCCTGATTGATGCTAAATCAAACTGCTTGTATATAATATCTCATCAGTCCTTTTTAAGAACATTATAAGACATATTAATTAAAATCTGAGACCCAGGATGCTTATGTAACCATCCAATAGTCAGTAATTTCTAGGCCTCTGGTGCAACATCTTATATTCTTATAAGATTTTCATGTTGCTTCATGAAATTCAAACTCTGGCTTCAACCACATAATTTGGAGGTAGGAGGTATAAAGCAATTCTTTGGAAATTTTCCAGGTGCTGGGAGCAGGAGAAACATAGGGAGAAAATCAGGCAGTGGACAGTTTGCAAGTGCAGTGCCAGTAGTTCAAGCTTCTACTATACAGTTGCATAGTGAGCACTCTCCGTGAGGCAAGCTTATGTTGCAGCACAATAGTGTTACCTGTATATTGAGATTCAGATATTGGACATGGGGCAGCTGCATAAAGGACTAGGGAGAGAGGAGACATTCGCAAGGGATAATACAAACGCTGGAGATAATTCTAAATAGAGTCAATGTAGGTGAATAAAGTAGGGAAAGAATGATATTGTTGTGTAGTGGAGAGAAGATAATCTATCAAAGTTGTGACTAGAATATAAAATTTAAATTTAACCAATAAATTTGTGTATCATAAAATAGACTATGTTTTTCCTTATTAACTCAGAACAAACAAAGAGATCTACCAAAATACTTAGGAAACAGATGATCAGATGATCAATAGATTTTTTTCCCCTCACTGTTTTGGTTGAACATTTTCAGGGAACCATCTTAGAAAAACTCTCAATGCCAAACTTAAGTGTTTAAATAGTAATAGGGAAATAAGTAGATAAATTCTGAGGACAGATTTAAAATGGAGAAAATGGCACATAATATGTTATTATTTTCTTTTTAAACTTCTCTTATCATCAATTCATGTCTAACAAATCTTATGGTGAGCCTAGACAAAAGATAATTTATTTTAATAGCTCTCTTGATTAAGGAATCTTTAATGATTAAGTTTCTGAGTATGAGAGACATTTTGTCTCTTCTTTTTTCAGGCTTGGGGTATACACAGACTTTCTTATTTCAGATTAAACACACGAGTTGGAAGGGAAAGATTTTCTAAACATGAAAACACTTGTTCAAAACCACAGTGATAACTGTCAGAGGGGAGAGGAGTTGTAGGGAGGTTAAAGGAATTATACAGAGAAAGAGAGGGAGAGAGAGAGAGAGAGAGAGAGAGAGAGAGAGAGAGAGAGAGAGAGAGAGAGAGACTTATATATACAGAGAGTAGTATGGCAATATGGTGATAGCCAGAGGGAAAGGGACTGGGGAAGGTAAAAGTAGGTATGGGGATAAATGATTATGTACACATGAGATCTATATAATTTTATTAACCAATGTCACCCCAATAAATTCAATAAAATTAAAAAAAACACAGTGAGATATTACCTCACACCTGTTAGAATGGCTATTAACAATAAGAGAAGAAATAGCAAGTGTTGAAGAGGATGTGGACATAAAGGACCCCTCACTCATTGCCGGTGGAATTGTAAACTGGTACAGCCACTATGGAAAACAGTGTGGAGGTTTCTTTAAAAAGTAAGAATAGAGTTACCTTATGACTCATTAATCTCTATTCTTGGTATCAACCTGAGAAAAAATAAAAACATTTATTCATAAAGCTATATTTTCACCTATGTTTATTGTAACATTATTCACGGTAGCTGAGATATGGAAATAACCTAAATATACTTCAACAGATGATTTAATAAAGAAGTGGTACATTTTTTGTTTTATTTAAAAACAAAAAAATGATGAAATATTGTCATTTCTGATAGCATGGATATATCTTAAAGAGTATGCTAAGTGAAATAAGATAGAAAAAGATAAAAAACATATGATTTTACTCATATGTGGGATATAAAACAGAAAGCAGCAAATGAACAAATAAGATAAACTCATAGACACACAATAGAGTGGTGGTTACCAAAGAGAGTCAGAAACATCAATTACATGGTAAAGGGGGTCAATATATTGTGACGGAGGGAGACTTGACTTTAGATGGTGAGCACACAATGACATTTACATATGATGTATTGTAGAATTGTATACTTGAAAATTATATAATACTAGAGGCCCGGTGCATGACATTTGTGCATGGAGTGGGGGGTGTCCCTGAGCTCAGCCTGCATCCTCTCCAACCTGGGACCCCTTGAGGGGTATCTGACTGCCTGTTTAGGCCTGATCCCAGTGGAATCAGGCCTAAATGGGCAGTCAGACATCTCTCTCACAATCCAGGACTACACATCTCTCTCACAATCCAGGACTACTGGCTCCCAATTGCTCGCCTGCCTGCCTGGCTACCTGATAGCCCCTAACCACATCTGCCTGCCAGCCTAATCACGCCTAACCATTCCCCTGCCACCTTGATCGATGCCTAACTGCTCCCCTGCAAGCTCAATTGCCCTTAACTGCCCTCCTTTGCAAGCTGGTCATCCCCAACTGCCCTCCCCTGCTGGCCTAATTGCCCACAAATGCCCTCCCCTTTGTCCATCTTATGATGTCTATCTTGTGTCCACATGGGGATGGCTATCTCTGGCCACATGGGGGTAGCCATCTTGTGTGTTGGAGTGATGGCCAATTTGCATATTTCCTCTTAAAAAATATAAGATTACCAATTTAAATATTTAATTCAATAAATTAAAACAGATAAAAATTGGTCAGGCAGAAAAACAATTTTAACAATGTTAATGACAGTTATATATTCATTAACTGTATTTCAATAACATCCTTTAATAAAGATACCAAGAAAGCACAGGAATTAAATAATGTGTTGATTCTATTATATAAATAGTCATAATTATGTTTTAATGTTGTCTGTGGATTTTCTTTTTCTCATATTAAACAGTAAACAGCAAAAAATAAAAGAAATCTCTAGTTTTGTATTCACAAAACAGGAGTGGGAATAGGATTATCCTGTTTTTTTATGCTAAATCTCATGTTTTGTCTCCTTTTAACCAGTGGCTTAAATTTAGAGTTTGTAACCATGAGAAGCTAGTATTCTATCAGTATTGTATAGTTTCAAATCACCATGCTAAATATTCATGACTCCAGAGGTCCCTTTTTAGTGACCAGATCATCAACATATGACACTTCATACAATGAGTAAACTAAAACTCATAAGGGAGTATTCATTCACTTATTCATGCTTTTAAATTTAAAAAAAATTATTGAATTTATTGAGGTGACATCCTATCTAATAAAAGAGTAATATGCAAATTGACCATCACCACAACACACAAGATGGCTGCCTCCATGTGGTCAAATATGGCTGCCCCCATATGGACACAAGATGGCTGCTACAAGATGGCCTGCAGGGGAGGGCAGTTGTGGGGGGACCCAGGCCTGCAGGGGAGTACAGTTAGGGGGGCACCAGGCCTGCAGGGGAGGGAAGTTGGGGTGGGGGGAACCAGGCCTACAGGGAAGGGAAGCTGGGAGGAACCAGGCCAGCAAGGGAGGGCAATTAGGGGTGACCAGGCCTGCAGGGGAGGACATTTAGGGTTGACCAGGCCTGCAGAGAAGGTCAGTTGGGGGTGACCAGGCCTGCAGGGGAGGACAGTTAGGGGCAATCAGGCCAGCAGGGGAGCAGTTAGGCATCAATCAGGCTGGCAGGGGAGTGGTTAGGGGTGATAAGGCTGGCAGGCAGAAGCAGTTAGGGGCAATCAGGCAGGCAGGTGAATGGTTGGGAACCAGAAGTCCTGGATTGTGAGAGGGATGTCCAACTGCCCATTTAAGCCTGCTCCACAGGCAGTCGGACATCCCCTAAGGGGCCCCAGATTGGAGAGGGTGCAGGCTGGATTGAGGGACACAAACCCCCTGTGCACAAATTTCATGCACTGGGCCTTTAGTTCATTAATAAAATTATGTTGGTTTCAGGCATGCATATATAATTCTAATATACATCATCTGTATATTGTATTGTGTTTGCCATTTGTTCATGTTTTTATTCATGTATTCAAACACTAAGTTTCTTTTTTATTTATTTTTATTTTTTCTATCACCATTTATCCCCTCTATACCATTCATTCATGCTTTGATCCATCTATTCAAGCATTCAGTTTCCATTTTATGTCCAATGCTTGCAATAGGCAATATTGACAATAGGATGAAAAATAACAAATTCACAAATGATCCTCTGCTATGCTGCCTGGCAGAATGCTTGCTTCATCGCTGAGGTGACAAGGCAAGCATTCCACGCCTGGCCGCAGATGGGCCTTTGGGCCACGGAGAGCCTCTGGGTAGTGGGTGCGTAGCAGCCAGGCCCTGCAGAGAGCTACTTTTCATCAGTGTAAGATATAATATTTACTTTTCATCAGTGTATCAGATTACTGTCAATCATCTTTTAAACCATTAATATTTAGTGGAAATTAATATTTCCACCATTGTTTTAAAAAACAAAGTTAAAAATGCTACAGAATAAAATTTAATTTCCAATTACTTAAATTCCTTTACTATATTTAGCCTACTTAATATTTTTTGTCCTAAGCAAAATATGGGCTTTTGAAAAGAAATAATCTCAGTAAAATATGTCATTTCTATTTTGCTGATTTCCAGTTTACTTTAGATAACTGGTTGCCTTGAACAAATTAATTTCATTAATTGGATAAGTGGCAAAACATAACATTTCAACTATGCAAATATTAATAAAACTGTGACTTATAATCTACTGATAAGGTAGACTTAATGTACATCTCAAGTGATAGTGCATACTGAAAACATAGCAGTGGTCTGGAGATTATCACAGTTTTCACAATGCCATCTGAAGTGGAATGCTTGTTACTGTTTATTTGAAGATTATATAAACAAATTCAAAGAGATATTATTTAAATTATGATAATATTGTCAGACATGTAATTACTGGATATTATTTTTATGTATTATCTAAGAATAACATTTTGGATTTTGTAAATGGAAAATTTAAAGTATATCTTACTATCTTCCACTTTCAATTTATTTTATTTGAAAACACACAGATTCAGTAATTTGATAAGTCTTTGATTATCACTGTTAAATTTAGAAAATTTTATTGTTCTTCAAAGTACCCTTCATTTTCAATGAGCATTTCTCAGTGTTTGTTACCTCTATTAGATGGTTTACTATATAGTCTTTAGGCCATGACAGTATTTATTTCTATGCTCTTCAGACTATGCCTATTCTTGGGTCTCTATGTAGCAAATGTAGTTGTGATATATTTTCACCAGGTAAACGTAATGAGAACATGATATATCCTGTGTAAATGACTGAACCATACCATGAAAGCCTGGTTTAAAGGCATATAAACTTTAAAAAAAAAAAAGAAAAAAACACCACTAATCTCGCTTCTAGGAATATATCCCAAGAAATCAAAAATACCAATCAGAAAGAGTATATGCACCCCTATGTTATAGCAGCACAATTTACAAAAGCTAAGATTTGGGAACAACCTAAGTGCCCCTCAGCAGATTAATGGATTAAAACACTGTTGTACATCTACACAATGGAATACTACGTAGCTATAACAATGAAAGAACTCTTACCATTTGCAGCAGCATGGATGGACCTGAAGAGCATTATGCTAACTGAAGTAAGCCAGTCAGAGAAAGATAAGTATCACTCACATGTGGAATCTAATGAATAATATAAACTAATGAACAAAAATAGATCCAAAGACATAAAGCATGGGACAAACTGTCAAACCTCAGAAAAAATGCATGGGAAATTGGGCATATGAACTTGCATTCATATATACACAAACCATGGACACAAACAATAGGGGTTGAAGGTCTGGGGTGAGAGGCAGGGACAGTCTGGGAAAGGTTAATGGGGAAAAGGGGGACATATGTAATACTTTCAACAATAAAGATACTTAAAAAAAGAAACCCTGTAAAAACACATTTATGATCAAAACAACAACCAAAAATAACAAAGGCAATGGTGCCTTTTTATCACAGGACTAAAGTGTGCAGTATACCTTCCTACCAGAGATTTACAGAATATATTTGGATTTCTAATTATATGCTTATGATAGGATTATAACAACTTTGAAAGTCACAAGCTACTTTGTGCTAAATGTATAAGTAGGGGTGGGATGGGGAAAAGAAGGTAACATATATGTAGTCTTATCTCCACCAGTGAAATCTAATTGCTAAGTCAATTAGAAAAGATTAGCATTAACAATGCCACAAAACCAAGGCTGCTAACAAAGACTCATGATGAACATCAACAACCTGGTTTATGAAATAAACAAATTAACAAAATCATACAAGATGCTACCTGATGTAGAAAAGGAAGTGCAGGTACAAATGGAAAGAGGATACAAAATAGTGGCAGAATAGGCAGACATGTCCTGAGCCTTGTCCTGGAGCAGATAGAATGAGCACTAAATCAACATCCACCCTGAATTGGTGAAATAGACACAGCTGATGAGACAATTCACTGCAGGAAGGGCAGAGGAAGCCTAGAGAATGGTAAAATAAGGGATCTGGACTAGGGAAAACTGTGAGACCTCTGAGCCCAAAAGGTCAGAAGGAAGCTGCATGGAACTGAGGCCACATCACTTGGGAAAGGCATAGCATCTGACTATGGAAGGAGGTCCACAGGACTGTGGGCAGCAAGGGATTCTAGATCTAAGTCCAGAGCCACAAGAGACTGAGCCCTAAAGGGGCAGCCTGGATGGCTGTCTAAGCCACGCTGTGCCAGGCAGAGAGGGACTCACAGTGGCACAGCTCTTTGCCCTCTTTTTGGTCTTTGCTTTTATTCACTAAACCTCATTCATTGGACCTTTCAAATACAAACACTCACCTGTGGCTGAGGAACAGGTAGAGGTGCAGACTTGTGGAGTCTGGGGAGAGGCTGGGAGAGGAGAGGGTCAGGGAGAGGTGGCCGCAATTCTGCCGCTGAGTGCACCAGACATGCCAGACATAGGCAGCCATATTCTCCTGAAGAGATAGCCCAACCTTGTAGTCACCAGGCAGCCACACCCAGACTACAACCTGAGTGGTACAAAGGATACCAAAAAAAAATCTGAATCATCCCTGAGAGTCCTTAGGGACAGGCCTCAAGAAAGGCTGTTCAGCCCTAACTGGTTTGGCTCAGTGGATAGAGCATTCTGAAGGGTTCCAGGTTTGATTCTGGTCAAGGGCATGTGGGGAGTGTGCAGGAAGCAGCTGATCAATGTTTCTCTCTCATTGATGTTTCTAACTCTCTATCCCTCTCCCTTCCTTTCTGTAAAAAAATATATTTATATATATATATATATATATTTTTTTTTTTAAGAGAGATTGTTCAGTCCCGGCAACAGGAAACTG
This sequence comes from Lasiurus cinereus, assembly GCA_011751065.1. Lineage (NCBI taxonomy): Eukaryota > Metazoa > Chordata > Mammalia > Chiroptera > Vespertilionidae > Lasiurus > Lasiurus cinereus. Next base: position 16,347,453 of record JAAGEH010000029.1, read on the forward strand.
AGAAGTGGTAGACAGTACAGAAGAATGGGATCTTAAACTAGCTCTCATGGGGAATTAAAACTCAGCAGAAAGGAATGACACTGTCCTTTTTCATTTTAATTTAATTTTATCTCTTTTTGTCTTTTTGGTTTATTTTCCTTTGTTTCTGTATTTTCTATTTCTTTATGCATTATTTTTCCATCATTTTAATTTTTTATTTTGTCCTATTTTTAATTATTTTTAAATTACCTAATATTTTTTCTTCTCTTTCTTGTTGTTCTTATCTGCTCATCCTCTTTCTACTTCCTTTTTACTGAACTGAGGTCCTCTCCATATTCACCCAATTTTTTAACCTTTCTGTATATAAGCTCGGCTCTACATATTCTGCCCTCACCCTCTTTACTGGGTATTTGGTGTTTGTATGTTTTGATTAATCTGTTTTTTTCTCTGATGTTTTTTCCCCATAATATATATATTTCCTTTATCTTCCTTTTTCTTCTTTTTCTTTCCTCTTATACCATTTTTTTTCTCTCTCAATATCATTTGTTCTCTCTTTCCTCTCCCCTAATTCTCTTTCTCTGGTGGTCATTTATATTAGGGTTATTGATGTTATTAGTACATTTGTGTTTTATTCCCTTTGTGTCGTGCCTCTCGAGTTGCATTTTGTCCTGTTTAGCCAATGTGGTAGATAGCAAGCCACATAACCAGACACTCTGGAAGGAGACTCCATCCACGAACAGGTCAATAACACTCCAGACCCAATTACAGAGGCAGAAAGAAGGAGGCAGTGAGGGAGAGAATGTCAGTGAGTGAGGGAGCAAAAGAGGAGTGTGTGGACATGTGTATGTGTGGGTGATTGAGGCACAGTTAGATCCCACAGGATGTTTGGGGGCAGACTGAATGGGCTAACCTAACCAGGCAACCTCTGCTACCAATGCAAACAGTCCCAGAGTGGCTGACTCTTACACAGAGGCCATGCCTTTTTGAAGGAGAAAGCTACTGTGACTGGGAGCCAAGATTCACCTCCATAAAGGCTGCCCTCAGAAAACATCTGGGACTCTACAACCACCCCTGCCAGGGACATACTGCCTTGACTATGGTCCTCCATTCACCCATACACCCACCATCCTGGATGTGGGTTTGACGTAGCTCCAAAACACACTTCACTCTGGCCAGCACAATGCTTTAGCCCAGAGCACTGTGATCTCAAAAACAACAGCCACGTGAAGTCTGCCCCCATCTGAGTGTGGTAGTCACGTGACCAGCCCACCCCCATCCAAGGAGCAGCAGCTGCATAGAACCCACCCCCATCTGAGGACCAATAGCCGCAAGAACAGCCCGAACCTGTGTGAGGAGCAGCTGCCATGCAAGCATCCCACCCCTGTACAAGGAGAAGCAGCCTGTGGGCAGACTGCCCCCATTTGAGAAGCAGCAGCCATGTGAGCAGTCCATCTGTGTCTAAGGAGCAGCAGCCTCATGAGCAGCCTACCCCCACCTATGGAGCACCAACTGCATGAGCAGCCCACCCCCTTTCAGCCAGAGGAGCTCCCACTCCTGCAAACATCACACACTAGAGCAGATGCCACCAACTTAGGAGCAGCCACTACACGACTAAATACCTGGATCCTTTGGTGAGAGCAAAAATGGGGAGACAAAGAAACCCCCAAAGGAAAGAAAATGAGGAATCACCAGAAAAGCAGCTAAGTGAAACAAAATTCAGGAAAAGGGTCATACAGTTCATAAATTGGATGGATGAAAAAATCAACAACTTACGTAAGAATCAAGAAGAAATAGACAGTGATATAGCTGCAATAAAAAAAAAAACATCATAAAAATTTTCAACAGTAGACAAGGAAAAGTGGAGGACCGAATTAGCAAATTAGAAGATAGGGAAGCAGACACACCCAAATTGAACTGCAATTGGAGAAAAAAAATTAAAAGACAGGAGGAGAACCCAAGGAAGCTTTTGAAAAACATGAAACAAAGAAACATGTGAATAATAGGGGTTTGAGAATGAAAAGAGAGAAACAAGGGTTAGAAAACCTATTTAAAGAAATAATTTCAGAAAACTTCCCTGATGTGGGGAAGAATAAAGTCACACAAGTACAGAGAGCCCAAAACAAGATGAACTCAAAAAGACCCACACCAAGACACAACATAATTATGATGGCAAATGTTTAGGCAAGAAAGAGAATCTAAAAGCCTTCAAGAGAGAGACAGACAGTTATGTACAAGGTATTTCCAATTAAATTATCAACTGATTTCTCAACAGAAACACATCAGGCCAGAAAGGAATGGAAGGAAATTTACAAAGTGATGTAAAGCAAGGGACTGACTGTAAGAACACTCTATTGAGCAAGGCTATCATTCAAAATTGAAAGGGAAATAAGGAGTTTCACAGACAAAAAAAAGACTAAAAGAGTTTAGCAATACCGAATCTGGAATGCAAGAAATGCTAAAGAGGAGAAACCAAGATGGCAGCTTAAGGTGAACATCTAAGATACTGTCTCACACAACAATTTTGAAACTACAACTAAAAGACCGAACAGACACCATCCAGAACCACAGGAAAGCTGGCTGAGTGAAAATTCTACAACTTGAAGTAAAGAGGGGCTCACAAAGACTCACAGGAACTGTAAAAAGCTGAGGTATGGAGACATGATCATGGAGAGGACAGGCAGAGGAGGGTCTAGTTGGCTTCCTCTAATGGGAGGGAGGCGGAAAATCCTGACTGCACTGAACCCTAGCTCCAGGTGAGACTCATATGGGGGAGTCTGGACTGTTGTGAAAAGTAAGGAGTGCATGGAAACTTAGGGAAGCTGCGAAAGACAGAGGTCTGGTGGCTTGCAAAAGTGCATGCGAAAGTGTGCACGAAAGTGTACACACAGAGCGCTGACTACTGATTGTGCCACTGGCTTTCTCTAGCGGGAGGAAAATAGAACCTCACAACAGCACTGAAATCCAGGTCCAGTGCACAAAATCCATGCATGGGTAGGGTCCCTAGGCCTGGCTGGTGATCAGGGCCGATCTGTGGGGCAACTGGTGGGGCAATCGGGGGCCTTGGCTGGCCTGGGGCCTGCAGGCTAAGGGCAGCTCCTATGTTGAGCATCTGCCCCCTGGTGGTCAGTGTGTGTCATAGTGAGTGGTCATTCTGCTGTTCACCTGATTTGCATATTAGCCTTTTATTATATAGGATATCACCCAATACATTTCATTTTAAAAAGATAAATAAATAAATAAATAAATAAATAAATAAATAAATAAATCCAGGTCCAACTGCACTGAATCTCAGTTTCGGGAGAGAACCTGAGGACCCAGACTCATATGGGTCCCTAGAGTGCATGGAAACTCAGGGGAACAGGAAAGGCAGAGGTCCAGAAACTCATGCTCAGGCACGCAAGAAAGGCAGAGTTCGGGAAGCAAGGGCATATGTACAGACACAGCTGATCCTCACAGCCAATTGGCTTGGAGGTCAATTCCCCCCAGTGACACCAACAGCAATCAAGAATTAACTACAACAAGACTGAACACACAGTTCACAAAAGGGTGCACCAAAAGTGTCCCCCTCAGGTAACAGGGGAGGCAGAGCTACTGGCCACATAGGACATCTAGCACACAAAGCTACTCTACCAACTCAGGGAAGCAACAAAATATGCAGAGACAAAATAACAGATCACAAACGAAAGAAATGGAAGAGCACAAATGACTGGATATAGAGTTCAAAACCATGGTTATAAGGTGTTTTAAGAATTTCCTAGAAAAAATGGATAAATTTAGCAAGACCCAAGAGGAGATGAAAAAGTACCAACTAGAAATTAAGCATACACTGACTGAAATAAAAAATATTATAGAGAAACCTAACAGCAGACTAGAGGAAGGCAAGAATCAAGTCAAAGATTTGAAATTCAAAGAAGCAAAAAACACTCCACTGGAAGAAAAAAGAAAAAAGAATCCAAAAATGTGAAGATAATGTAAGGAGCCTCTGGGACAACTTCAAGTGTACCAACATCAGAATTATGGGGGTGCCAGAAGAAGAGAGAGAGCAAGATACTGAAAACGTATTTGAAGAAATAATGACTGAAAACTTCCCCCACCTGGTGAAAGAAATAGACTTACAAGTCCAGGAAGCACACAGAACCCCACATAAAAGGAATTCAAAGAGGACCACACCAAGACACATCATAATTAAAATACCAAGAGCAAAAGACAAATATTAAAAGCAGCAAGAGAAAAATAGTTAATTTACCTACAAGGGAGCACCCATACGAATGTCAGCTGATTTCTCAACAGTTACTATATAGGCCAGACAGGAGTGGTAAGAAATATTCAACATGATGAATAGTAAGAACCTACAACCAAGAATACTCTATCCAGCAAAGCTATCTATCATTCAGAATTGAAGGGCAGATAAAGAGCTTCACAGATAAGAAAAGCCTAAAGGAGTTCATCACCACCAAACTAGTATTATATGAAATGCTGAAAGGTAGTCTTTAAGAAGAAGAGGAAGAAGAAAATTGTAAAGGTAAAAATTATGTACAACAAATACATATCTATCAACCAGTGAACCTAAAAATCAAGTGAATAAAAAATCTGATGAACAGAATAAACTGGTGAATATAATAGAATCAGGGGTATATCGTTCTGGTTTGCTATCCTTTTTTAGTGATTTCTTTTCCCCTTTGTTATATGTTTTAAATTTCCCTAAGACTACTATTGATGTGTGTTTTAACTTGATTTTACTTGGAAACAGATGATGGAGAGAAGAAGTAGAGAGCACTCCCATTGTAATTTGCTCCAGGCCTTGCCTGTACTCTACTGATAAATAACCCGTCATCAGCCATCCCTTATTTGTGCAATTCAGTTTTCTGATAACACTTCATTTTATTGTTTCTGAATACTTCTTCAATATCCCAACCTTCTTTTTGTTTCTGCAATGCAATTCTCTTTTTGGTGTTTTTTGTAAACTTAGTTTACCTGACAAGTGAGTTTTGTTGGTTACTTGGCCTTGATTAGGTTGAGAACATTTCATAGCCGTATCAAAAACAGAGGCATAATTATGCTAAGGTTGAAATTCTGATGAATTCTTTTGTTCTCTGGCAAGTTAAATAAATAAAAACACATAATTAGTATAAAACACTTGTTTAATTAATCATAAATCACTTTTTTAAATGTACATTTTTATTGTTGAAAGTATTATAGATGTCCTCCCTTTGTCCCCCATTGACTCCCTCTACCCTGCTTTCATAATGCCCACCCCTAGGCCTTCACTGCATTTTTTTTATAAACAAATTTTTGACCATACAGAATGAGTTCTCCCATCTTAGACTCTGTTATTATATGTATCTGAGACAAAGCAATAATAAAGGCTAATTTTTTTTAATGATTTCCATGCTCAAAGTGTTTTCCCTAATTTATCCCAAATAATTTATTAGGAAAATTTTCAAATATATAGCAAAATTAAGTTTTACAGTGAATACTCATGAATCTACCACCTCAATTTTTATCACTAATATTTTACTATACTTGCTTTAACATATATGTGTCCATCCATCCATCCCTGTATCCCTCCACTAATCCATCTTAGTATTTTGATACAATTGAAAGTAAATTTTAAATATCAGTTTATTTTGTAAAAATTATCTTATTTGAATATTTAGGAAAAACCCTGCAAAATAGGTATTGTTAACTCCTTTTTTTGTAAATGAAAAAATCTGAGGTTGAAAAATTTTAAGGAAATTCCTCAAAGTGACACAGTCATTAACTTATAGTGCAGAGACTTGAGCCCCAGTCTGCCTAGCTCCATTATCATATTTTTCCACTATATTAAGAAAACTCCCAGAGTATATACAGAATCACTTTGTCAATTCATAATTTACAGAGGGGAAAAAGGAGTTTAAACTAAATTATATTCTAACTGAAGGGAAATATTAGAAATAAGGCAGTTTAATTTTCATCCCCAAAACCTCTCAATAAGCCCAAACACTTGTGAACACCACTATTATCCTGATTTATAATCAAGGCTTTTATTTTGCCTTTGCTTCTCAATGCAGTTTTCCATTAATTGACTATGAAGAAGTAGGAATTTATAAAGGAGAAATCAGGGGCTACGCAATTCATTCAAAGTCATAGCCATTTAGTAGAAGATAGATGATTGGGAAACAAATCCAATGTTTTAGAAAGCTTTTTAGTAGAAAAGCTGTGGAGAATCCTTAAAAGGTGAATTGTTTACAGGTATGATTTTTAATTATAATAATTCTTTAAAATCTCAGTAGGGTTTCTAACTTAAGTCAAGGGATTATATGAAATTCTTCACATTAATTTCTTTATTTTTCATTAAATGTATTGGGGTGACATTGGTTAATACAATTACATAGGTTTCAGATGTACAATTCTACAATATATCAACTGTCCTATTCACCACCCCAAGTCAAGTCTTCCATCATCATGCTGATTAGCATTGATTTTATACATATATACTTATGTACCACATTGTATTTTAAACAGAATGGAATGATGGTACAATGGTTAGGATTTTGAAATGGCAGCAATATTGGCTGGCAAATATCTAAGACTGTTAAAACTGTTGATTTTACCATACTTTGTAAGCCTATTCTTAGAAGTGTGAGGCTTACATTACCAGCTACTTCCAATTTTAAAATATTTCAAATTCTCCTCATACTGCATACAGTTTAACATTATCTTGTCACTGGAGAATGATACTTCAAAGTAGATGCTAATTTGAATTAACTGGTCTAAAATTTATGAGATTTTACCCTACTGATATTTACCCATCATATTTCTATGGTTCTAAGGCAGCACTAAATATAAAGGGTATTGCTTGCTTTTAAGTGAAGAGACAAAGGGTATGCAACAGGGCTATGCAGCTTTCAAAGCAATGTTTTGTCTTACGAGATTCCATTCCTATGGCATGGGGGTTAAGGGTTTTAGGCTTGGAGCCAGATTGTCTGGGCCCTATAACTTCAGCCAAGTTATTTGATCTGTGCTTTGGTAATATAATCTGTACTTTATACAATGCTGGTTAGGATTAAATGAATTAATAGGTATAAAAGATATATAATTCAACCTAGCATACATAATAAACCCTCAGTAAATGATTATTGCTTTCAGTATCATTCTCATCATCTCTATAAGGTGGGTAGGACAGATTATAACAATCTCTATTCTATAGATGAGAAAATGGGAGCTGAGTCATATTACAATCATATTACAATCATATTACAATCTCTGCATTTCTCTGACATTGTTGCTGGAGGGTGTGATGAATAGAAAGTACAGCAACCCCACCCCCCACTAGGACAGTATGTGTAGTACACACAAATAGAAGGAAGACACTGTAGCAGGACAATTCTTTAGTTAATTACACTTTGATTTTATCCATATATGAATCCATATTCTGACCAAAATGAATTTGGTTATCTGAACCTTTTTGTTTGAACATAATTAAATGTTGATGAATATGAAAGAGAATTTACCAGAAGCATGCATGATAAATAATATCCATTATTTCTTGATTTGTTTGCTGGATCTCACAAGAGATTTCCCATCATTCTAGGAGGTATTTAGAAATTTCTTACCTGTCATCATTTATATTCTTCTTTGACTTCTTTTTACAGTAGTGGACAATCTGGATTGTTACACCAACTAGTAAAGCCAGTCCTATTCTAGGCAATGTTGCTACTAAAATCAGGTCCAGAGTACTCAGAGTTGGTCACATTTGGCCTCCATATACCAAAAATTTCCCCACTGACCTCTGAAATTTGGACATCTAAATAGAGAAAATAGAAATAGAAAAAGCTTACAAATCAGAAAAATAATGTCTTCCCTGAATGAATCAAACCTTTAAGGACCTTAAGAAATTTATGTTGTTCCATTTTCCACGTGAGCAAACACTCTAAAACCTACAGGTTTGAACTCATTTAGTAAACATGCAGAAGGCTGTTAGGATTTCCCAGCCATTAGCTAATGTAGATATGACATGTAGCTAGAAATGAGAAAAAAAAAAAGCCTCACCAAGAATGGTTGTCTCAAGACTGCTTTTAAAACTATCCACATTTTGTCCACTGCTCATACCTCACTTTACTTTAGCTACTTTAGTTCTGTGAGTGTTATGAAAAAAGTTTGAAATAACCTAATCTACTAGTTATGTAACTGCAGGTTCTGATTTTCCCCCACCCACTCTTATAGTAATGAATGATGGCTAGCAAACTGCCTCTACCACTCTACAGCAAATACAAGAAGTAACATGAGAAGGTGAGACTAGATTGTCTGCCAGCAATATCTACCTCCATCATTCCCACGACTCCATATTTTCCTCCTCTATTTTATAAAAATAAATGACTCATATAGAAATGTCTAGTGTTTTTATAAAGCCCTGATACTCTGCCAAATAACCTGAATGTAGTTCTCTGGTGCAAAGACTGAACTGGTATGGCATACACCCACATAGATATGTCTATGGGTTTGTGGAGAGGAATAATATGACTTCTCATCATTCTCCATGGGAGTGGCTAATGGTGAAGTTAGTTTTTGTAGTATCTTTAGAGATTGCTTCATTGTTTTCTATGGAATTAGTAATGGATTACTCAATTGACCAACAAATGTCAGATCCTAAATAAGCTTCTCTTGGTTGGTATCATTCCAATATATTGAAGAGTACTGTCATGGATGGTATGAAGTGATTGATTAGACAGTTATCATAATATTTTATAGCTTTGATAGTCTAGGATTCTATAAGAAAATAAATATACCAGCTTCAAATAGATAGTAATCTACACAGTAAGAAATGGCTTCTAATATGTAAGATAATGTCATTCATTTAAGGAGGTCAAAAACATTTTTAAAATATTTTATCAATCCTCATGGATTTGTTCTTAGCGGGAAAAAACCTTTCACAAGAATATATTTCTTGCCGAAACCAGTTTGGCTCAGTGGATAGAGCATCGGCCTGTGGACTGAGAGGTCCCAGGTTCGATTCTAGTAGGGGGCATGTGCCTTGGTTGTGGGCACATCTCCAGTGTGGGGCGTGCAGGAGGCAGCTGATTGATGTCTCTTTCTCATTGATGTTTCTAACTCTCTATCCCTCTCCCTTCCTCTCTGTAAAAAAATCAATAAAATATATTTAAAAAGAATATATTTAGATTAGAAATGAATCACAAATGAATTGTCTATTAAGTAATAACATTCATTAATTTATTCAATAACATTTAGTGGGTACCTACTATGTGCCAATCACTGTTCCAGTCATTTAAGATAGACCAGTGAACAAAGATCCATGTCCTAAAGTAGCTTAAATTGTAGCAGAGAAAGACAGATAACAAAAATAAGCATCATTACTAAATTATCTAAGATGTTTAAAATTGACAAGTGCTAAGGAAAGAAGAAAAGGAGCAGGATAAAGGGATTGGCAATGTGGGAAGAGGGGCGCAGGTAGTAGAACAGGTTGCAGTGATATAATAGGATGGTAAAGGTCAGGTCTCATTGAGAAGTAATATTTGAAGGAACTCTGAGACTAAAACAAGAGGGTGTATGCCTGCATGTTGACGAACCCAAGGAAATCAGTGCTACTGGAGCTAAGTGAATGATAGAAGATAAGGCTGAGAAGGAAGGAAACAGATCACAAAATACCCTACAGGTCATTATAAGGACTTTGATTTTTATAATTAATAAAATGAGAAACAATTACAGGTTTAGGAGAAGAGTGATATGATTTAGGTAGTTTTGAAAGCATTGCAATCTTTTCTACTGTATTGAAAACAGATTGTACTGAGACAAAAGTAGAAGCAGGGAGAAAGGTCACAAAGCTGTTCAGTATTATAGGCAAGAGGTAAATAGAATAGTTTAAACCAGAATGATAACAATGTTGACGAGGTACAAAAAAGAAAAAAGGCCGATTTCTATTTTTCTATTTTTAAGGCAAAACTAATAGTATTTCCTGATGGTTAAGAATTAGAGTGTGTAAGAAAAAAGAGGATTGATGATGACTTTCAAATTTTGGCCTAAAGAAATGACAGCATGGAGTTGTCATCTACTGAGATGGGAAAGACTATAGATAGAACATGGTAGTGATGGGAGTTGCACAGTTCAGTTCTGTACTTGCTGATTTTGAAATAGATATTAGATATTGAAGTGGAGATGTAATTTTTCCCACTTTGAATGTTATTTAAAGCATGAGACTGGATGAGATCACCAATGGAGGGAGTAGAGATAACAAAGATGAATAACTAAGCCCTGTGACATTCCAATTTTAAGTCCAAAATTAAGTAAGTGGGGGACCAGAGAAGAGACTAGCAAACGTAATTGAAAAGTGGACAGTGAGGCAGAAGGAAGAAGTAAAAACAGGAGAGAGGGATATCCTGGAAGTCAAGTGAAAACTCAAAGAGGGGTAGTGATCAACTCTGTTAAATGCTGCTGATGTGTAAACTAAGATGAAGGTTGAGAATGGACTATTGAGCTTAATATCATAGAGGCTAGGGAGAAGGAAAGAATTAACATTTTAGAGTACCTTTTCAGCCAATTACTATGTGAGGAATTTTAAGTATTTTATCTTATTTAATTCTCCTAGTATTCCTGGGGGATATATAAATGTTTTTCTTCCTATCATCAATCCTATCTAATAAAAGAGTAATATGCAAATTGACCATCATTCCAACATACCAAATGGCTGCTCCCATGTGGACACAATATGGCCACCACAAGATGGCTGGCAGGGGAGGGAAGTTGCAGGAGGTCAGGCCTGCAGAGGAGGGCAGTTGTGGGTGACCAGGCTAGCAGAGGAGGGCAGATGGGGATGACTAGACCAGCAGGGAAGGATAGGGGGGGGGGACCAGGCCGGAGGGGAAGGGCATTGGGGGGGACCAGGCTGGCAGGGGAGGGCAGCTAGGGACAATTGGGCCAGCAGGGGAGCAGTTAGGCATCGATCAGCCTGGCAGGGGAATAGTTAGGGGATAATCAGGCTGGCAGGTAGAAGTAGTTAGGAGCAATCAGGCAGGCAGGCAGGCGAGCAGTTGGGAGCCAGTAGTCCTGGATTGTGAGAGGGCAGTCGGATATCCCTCAAGGGGTCCCAGATTGGAAAGGGTGCAGGCAAGGCTGAGGGACACACCCCCATGCACAAATTTTATGCACTGGGCCTCTACTAAGAAATAAAACTTTTAGATATGAATACATTTGAAATGTAATCTATATATTTTTCTCAATAACTAATAAGTATGTGAGAAATGTGAACATTGATTATTTTCCAAATAAAAATAGATTTTTAAAAGAAACAAAGAATGGAGGTTATCAGGGGCTGGAGAGAGGAGGAAATAGGGAATTGTTTTTCAATATTATAACATTTCTGTTAAGCATGATGAATAAGTTCTAGAGATCAGTTGTACAACATAGTACCTACAGTTAAGAATACAGAATTGTGTACTTTAAAATATGTTAGGGAATATACCCCATGTTAAGTGTTCTTATCTTAAAAAGTGAGGAAGAAAGAAAGAAAAAAGAAGAAAAGAAAGAAAAGATACCACAAACAAACACACATAATGAATATGTTTAGTGCCTTGGCAGTGTTGATTCTGTCACTGTTGTATGCATATGTCCAAACTCATCAAGATATATACATTAAGTGTGTGCAATTTTTGCATACTAATTATAACTTAATAAAGAAAAAAAAAGTGAATCCTGTTTAGATCTATTGCAGTACTGTTTCTCAATTTGAAGACAGTATCTGAGGTAGCAGATCAGTTAGTTGAATTTTTAAAAATCTAAAATTTTTAATTTGTATTCTATTTGTAACAATGTAAATATAGTTCTTAAGAGATATAGAAATATTTTAAGAAAAAATGAAAATTTAAAAATTATATATCAGGCATGTGCTCTTAATTTGGCCAATTTTAAGTTGTCTCTCTAAATATTTTAAATTTGGCTTTTGATATTTTCATTTTTATATGAATTAAACATTTGGAACATGTGTGTGTGTGAGGGAGCAATTTGCCTGTAGGGATGTGGGTGGTGGTGGTATGTGTGTCCTTAGAGAGTTTCAGCAATGCCATTAAATTTATTAAATAATTTTATAATTATTGTTATATAATTTGGTTTCATGCGTTTAATTCTGATTTGTAGTACATAATTCACAATATCAAAATACCTGGCCCAAACTGTGTGGTGTGGTGATAAATATATTTAGTAATAAAATGATCCCTTGCCATCAGATAGACATTCAAAGAATGTAGGTAATTAACTGTTTTTCTCTTGCTGCTTTCAAGATTCTCTGTCTTTTGCTCTTGGTATTTTAATTATGATGTCTCTTGGTGTGGTCCTCTTTGGATTCCTTTTATTTGGGGTTCTGTGTGCTTCCTGGACTTGTAAGTCTATTTCTTTTACCAGGTGGGGGAAGTTTTCAGTCATTATTTCTTCAAATAGGTTTTCAGCATCTTGCTCTCCTTCTTCTGGCACCCCCATAATTCTGATGTTGGTACACTTGAAGTTGTTTCAGAGGCTCCTTACATTATCTTCACATTTTTGGATTCTTTTTTCTTTTCCAGTTGAGTGTTTTCTGCTTCTTTGTATTTCAAATTTTTGACTGGATTCTTGCCTTCCTCTAATCTGTTGTTAGGTCTCTGTATAATTTTTTTTTTATTTCAGTCAATGTATGTTTAATTTCTAGTTGGTCCTTTTTCATCTCCTCTTGGGTCTTGCTAAATTTATCCATCTTTTCTAGGATATTCTTGGAAAGCCTTATAACTGTGATTTTGAACTCTATATCCAGTCGTTTGTTTTCCTCCATTTCTTTTGTTTGTGATCTGTTCCCTTGTCTCCACATTTTCACTATGCCAGAAGAACTTCTGTGTTGTATTCAGCCTTATGATACAATACTTGCAAAACTGCAAAAGCCTCTCTGTTGAGCTTCGGTGGGGTGGAGTCTCATGGCTTAGTGGACCACCTTGCCTTCAAGTCAGCCCTGCCCTACATGGCCCCTGGGTCTCATGTGTCTCTTGGTAATCACTGCAGCCATTCCTGTGTGCATGCAAGGTGCCTCTAGGCCTCTGCCTTTATGGCTCCCCTGTGCTCTGGGACCCGTATGAGTCTGGGTCCCCAGGGTCTGGCCCGAAACTGGGTTTCAGTGAAGTTAGAAGTGGTGCAGTTGGGAGGCTCTGTCTCCTGCCCACTAGAGAAAGCCAGCGGCACAATCAGTACAATCTGTGTGCCCCCAGACTTCTGCCCTTTCACAGGTCCCCTAAATTTCCGTGCACTTCTCCCATTTCACAGTCCAGACTCCTCCCATCTGAGTCTCGTCAGGACCTGGGGTTCAGTGCAGTAGAATAAGGGGTTCAGTGGAGTGGGGAGTCTAAGTCTCCCTCCTGCCAGGGGAAGCCAGCCAGGCACTCCAGCGCCCACTCTCTCCATACACGCATCTCCGTACCTCAGCTTTTTGCAGCTCCTCTGAGTCTCCGTGAGCCCCTCTCTTTCCTTCTAGTTGTAGAATTTCCACTCAGCCAACTTTCCTGTCGTTCTGGATGATGTCCACTCTGTCTTTTAGTTGTAGTTTTGAAATTGTTGTGCGAGGCAGCAGTTTAGGTGTTCACCTATGCCACCATCTTGGTTTCTCCAGTATAATTTTGTTAACAAGTGTCACCACAATAAATGCAATTAAAAAAACACAAAGTGTTTCAAATCTAATTTGCTGACACACACAAAAATAAATTACTTCCATAAGTGTATCAAAAAAAAAATAGAGACCTCTGACCTTATAGCCATCAAGACTGCTAAGCAATAATCTAAAGATATCATTGAGTATCACTGGTGAAGAAAATAGATGAAGAAATAGTGAGAAAAAAAGGAAGTGGAAGAAGGCAGAAAGAGAAACAGAAGTAAGGAGAGCTTCCAGGAATAAAAATAAAGAGTAGATGGGGCCAGTGTGGCTCAGTGGTGACCCGTGAACCAAGAGGTGACCAGTTTTATGGCTAGGTTGCTGGCTCAATGCCCATGGTGGGTGTCCAAGAGGCAGATGATAGATGTTTCTCTCTTATCAATGCTTCTATCTCTTAATCCCTTTCCCTTCTTCTCTCTCTAAAATAAATAAAAATATATGTTTAAAAAAGAGTAGATGGCGAAGGAAGTATTATGCAGTGCAATAGATGAAAGGGCAGAGCAGGACTAACTCCATTTCATACCGTGTCCTCCATCTTGTGTAGCTATGTCTCTGACCTGACCCCTCTTCTGAGAAAGGCCGTAGAATATGTCAGTTACCCAGCTCACCCTTAAATCAACTAATTGGGATTGGTCAACTCAGTGGTCCGAGGAGGCCCCACCTCCCTTATAAAACCTTTGTAATTTTAAGACTCGCTCTTCTTCCTGCATCCTCTGCTGTGATGGTGGAGGAGGAGAGCCAAGCCCGGGGCTTGAATAAAGGCTCGTTGCTTTGGCATGGGACTCGTATCCCTGGTGGTCTTTGGGTATCTTGAAATCTGGGCATAACAATAGACACAGATGTAATCCAGCTTGAATACCAAGCTTTCATTAGGATTCTTCTTTATATTAATTCGTATTTACCCCTCACCTTCTTCTTTTTTAAACATTTATCTTTATAGTTGAAGTTATCACAGATGTTTCTTTTTTTCCCCCTTGACCCCTTCTAGCCCACCTCCAGTCCTTGCTCCAGACATTCACCACACTATTATCTGTGTCAGTGGGTTATACTTATATGCATACAAATTCTTTGGTTAATCTCTTCCCACCCACCCAGCCAATCCTTTTCTCTATGATTCATTAGAATATTCCATACTTCTATGTCTATGAATTTATTTTGTCCATCAGTTTATTCTGTTCTTTAGTTTCCACATATGAATGAGATCAAGTGATATTTGTATTTCTCTGGCTTCTCCAGATCCCTCCATACATTTACATCATGGAATATTATGCAGCATTAAAAAAGAAGGATCACCCTTCTCTTTTTAAGTCCACATTTGTCAGTATGTTAGTTCATATATTGCTAGTATTACCTACCATATATATTTCCATCAGGTCATTTTTATAAATGGTTAACTACTATTTCTCTACCTACTGACAACTTTATTTTATGTAGTTTCCTGCTTGCAATTTATCCATCATTGTACTTTATTCTCCACCCCTTATTTCTGACATCCAATAAAATGACAGTATCATGAGAGCTCCAGGTTGAACCTTCATGCCTCCTGTAAATATAGATAATTTTTAATCTACATGACCTATCTTGACCCAGTATGATTTATGTTTCTAATTGTTGTTTTCTCATTTAAAAACAATATCCTTGCTTCACAATACTTATAGCAGTAAAATTATGTACTTAATTTTATTAGTGCAGTAGTATGAAAATATATACATGTTTTTGTTGTTTTTTAAAAAGAAACTATAAAATTAACAATTTATTAAAATTTTAATGTTTAAAATTTATTTCAACGGTTAAGTAAAAAATAGTTATATGGTTTTACTCTGACATTCTAGGTCTGATTAAAGTATTTTTAAAAAATTCTTTATTGTTTAAAGTATTACATATGAATCATTTTTCCTCTATTGACCTCTCCCTGCAACTTCTCAGCCCCCAGCACATGCCCTCACCCCCCCCTACTGAATGCGTCCATAAAAATCTTAGAATAATCCATAGGCAGCAAAATATCAGACATACATCATAGGAATATTTTTACTGATATAACTTCTAAGACAAAAGAAACTAAGGAGAAAATAAACTAATGGGCTACATCAAAATAAAAAGCTTCTGCATAACAAAATAAATCATCAACAAAACAACAAGAAAGCCCACTGCATGGGAGAACCTATTAGCCAATGTTATCTCCGATAAGGGTTTAATCTCCAACATTTACAGGGAACTCATACAACTTAACAAAAGGAAGATAAACACTCTAATAAAAAAAATGGGTAACAGACCTAAATAGATACTTTTTGAAAGAGGACATACAGAAGGCCAAGAGACATATGAAAATATGCTCAAAGTTATGTACACATACATACATATAAACACATATAATTTGTAAGAGGTGTTATATTAATATTAATGGAATAGAGCACTCATTATTTGGAGTTTATATACTTTGGGATATTTAGTTCTGAGCACAGAAGAAATATTCTGCTCCTGGTGCAAAATTGTTTTATTTTATTTACTTCAAGAGTTCCCTAAAACATGTTTCTCTCTGTTTATTTTTGGATAATGCAAAGAAAGTAATTTCTTTTGTCCTATATAAGGTAACATAAGTATAGCATTTTATCTATCATCATTTATAAGTACAGAACACAGGGGTAATTAAAATCATTTATTCATGCAAAAGAGTTATAAGCTACTAAGTAGCAACACAAGGTAATGATATAAAATAACTTACTTCATGGCATGGTAATCATTTGGGTTGAAAAAATCCAGTAGTACTTTAGATTTTTTTTTCTTAGTATCAGATTTCAGTTATTTGCCAACAGGATATGGAGGAAATTAAGATAATTAAATCAAAAAGTGTTAAAACTTTTTTATAAAAGGAGAGAATGAAGTTCAGAGAAATAAATACCTTCCCCCAGATCATACATTTTAGGGGCTAATCTAAACTAGCATTTCTTTGTTCTCAGGTGTGATACTATGAATAATAATAAAATCTACATTTCCATAGTGCTTTTGAGTTTAAAAAATACTTTCAGACACTAACTTCTTTGATCCACAAAACCATCTTTGAGATAAGGCAAATTTTATCCCCAATTTATAAGTGAGAAAGCAGGGGTGAGGTGAAGGGGACAGGGATCAGAGAAGTTAAATAACCTGAAATGTTATAACTTGTAAAGATTTAAAGTGTTTTGGCTTTAAATCACATATTAAATCACAATAAACTATATTGGAATTGAGATCAGCAAGTTAGTAACAAAAATAGAACAGACTCTGGAGCTACGATGCCTGAATTTAAATCCCAGTTATACCACTTACTGTGTAACTTTGGACAAATCCTGAGCCTCAGAGTCCCCACCTGTGAAATGAAAATTATGATGTTACCCATATCATAGGATTATTGGGAATATTAAATGAATTTATATGTTGATAATGTTTAGGAAAGTTCTAGCTACCAAATACTGTATATGTGAATAAAAGAGAAAATAATGTATACAGTATTTTGGATACATGGGACAGGTAGAGTATATGGGTAAGACCTGAAGCTAGGGAGACCAAATGAGAAGCTGGTGCATTAATCCAGATGGGGTGGGTAGGATAGATATAAAATTCAAAGAAATTATGGGCTTCTTTAGTGATAGACTGGTTAATAATGAAGGGGAGAGAGAACCTGAAATCTATTGTACATATGGATCAATCCTCAAAATAACTCTTGAGAAGCTAAGTCAATTCAGGGACCTTTGATATCATTTAGGGTTTACTAGGTCTGTACTGAAACAGGCACAAAACTTTTTTTGGCCTTGGAGAGATCTTCTAGACCAGCAGTAATGCTGATTATTGGTGAGTTACATCACTGGTCAGGCTAATATTTTCCTTCGGAGTTCATTAAATACCTTGAGCAGGCAGTTTACAATAACAAAAAAATAGACATTGAAATTTAAAGCATTGTTTAGCAATGAATTTCATATTGGGTGAGGTCTTCAATGGAATGATTCAAGAATGAGTGACTTGATTGTATAAGGACAGTTTTATTATTGCAAGTTTTATGGCATTGAAAAGTTAAGAAAAAAGTAAAGTTTGCTAGTAGAAAGACTGAAAGTATTTGAAAGTTTTTGTCTATAAAATATTACATATTTTATATTTATAATATAAATATTTTAATTGTATATATTTTTATTTGAAATCTTGATAGTATGTGTTGTGATAGTACAGAATTTTGAGTAAGCAAATTCCTATGGGTCTATTATAGATAAGTTCTTAATCTTAGAGATAAGTTCTCATTCGTGCAGAGTTCAAAAGTGATATCTGCTATTTACATAAGCCAGTGAACAGTTCTCCTTTCTTTTTTATCTCCCTACACACACACACACACACACACACACACACACACACACTAAATTCCTTATGCTTTTCTACCTTCAAGTGGAAGAAAAAACAACATGCTTCAAGTTAAAAAAAATAGAGGGCTCTTTTTGCTTTTGCCTTTACTTTTTGCCTGGCCCAAACCTACTCAATTAAAAAAATATATATTTTTTATTGATTTCAGAGAGAAAGGGAGAGGAAGTGAGAGATAGAAACATCAACGATGAGAGAGAATCATCAATCAGCCATCTCCTGCATACCCCCACAAAGGGGATTGAGCCCACATCTGGGCATGTGCCCTGATGGGGAATTGAACTGTGGCCTTCTGGTTCCTAGGTTGATGCTCAACCACTGAGCCACACTGGCTGGGCCCTACTGAATTTAATTGTCACTTCCCAAGGAAAGTACCCACCTCTCCACATTAAAAGCAATACCAACAAATTGGATACCCCTATGATACTTTCTCATAGCTCCCTGTGGTTCTTCTTCATGGTACTTTTCACATCTTTTTCTCTAGACCGATCATATAATGTCTGTCTTGCCCACTACACTCTACCTGCATAAGGGAAAGGACCATGCTGGCTGCGCACCAATGTATTCCCAGTATACAAAGTGATGTCTGGCAAATGGTTGCTCGTACATTTGTTTTATGAACAAAATGGAGAAGGAAGCTGGCATTTATTGCTACCTATCCAAATGCTAGACATTGTAAACATAAACTCACATTTGTTCTTTACCACAGTTTTGTGAGGAAGGTATTAAGTAGCATACTCTAAAGAGGTGTAAACTGAAGTTCAGAGAGACTAACCCTTGTTATGTCACAAAATAATTAAATGGCAGTGCAGATTCAGACTAGACTGTTTTACTTCAAAGCCAGTGCTCTTCACTCTTTTATTTTCAATTGAGATATAATTAATGTATAGCATTGTGTAAGTTATATATTGCCATATGATCACTATAGTTAGCTAACATCTTCATCACATAATAATCATTTCTTTTTTTGTGTTGAGAACAGTTAAGATCCAGTCTCTTAGCAACTTAGAAATTGGTAATACAATATTTTAAATATAATCACTATGCTGTGCATTAGATCTCCAGAAGTTACTTATCTATTAGCTGTAAGTTTTTACTATTAAACAATATCTTCTCAATTCCTCCATCTCACCCCCTTTCCACATTGCTTCAATATCTATTTAGTATGTCTTCTCCAGTAAATCAGTAATGCAAGGGATGTACCTGAGCCATATTTAAAAGGCTCAGAATAAAAGAATAAGGCAAATATTTGAAGCTAAATATATCCACTTCCTTCCCCAAAAATCTGAATGTCAGATAGAAAGTTGTATTATAAACAACTAACCAAATGCATTTTTATAGTGTAGCATATTAAAAATCAATAGCACAACTCTTAATTTTTTAAAACAATTTTTTAATTCGGAGAATTTTTAAAATTTTTTTAAAAAATATATATATATTATTGTATTGCATGTATACATATATCCCCTTTGCCCCTCCTCCCTCCCAGGCATACCCCAACCCCCCAGTGTCTATGTTCATTGGTTATGCTTATATGCATGTATATACAAGACCTTTGATTGATCTCTTATCTACCCCACCTCTCCTTAATCTTCCTGCTGTAATTTGACAGTCTGTTTGATGCTTTACTGCCTCTGTATCTATCCTTTTGTTCATCAGTTTACAATGTTCTTTATTATCCACAAATGAGTGAGATCATGTGGTACTTCTCCTTCATTGACTGGCTTATTTCATTAAGCATAAGGTTCTCCAGTTCCATCCAGGTTGCTGCAAATGGTAAGAATTCCTTCTTTTTAATGGCAGCATAGAATTCCATTGTGTAAATGTACCACGGTTTTCTGATCCACTCATCTGCTAATGGGCACCTAGGCTGTTTCCAAATTGTAGCTATTGTAAATTGTGCTGCTATGAACATAGGGGTGCATAAATCCTTTCTGATTGGTGTTTGTAATTTCTTAGGATAAATTTCTATGAGTGGGATTGCTGGGTCAAATGGGAGACCCATTTTTAGTTTTTTGAGGAAACTCCATACTGTTCTCCACAGTGGCTGCACCAGTCTGCATTCCCACCAACAGTGCACAAGGGTTCCTTTTTCTCCACATCCTCACCAACACTTGTCGTTTGTTGATTTGTTGATGATTGCCATTCTGACAGGTGTAAGATGGTATCTCATTGTCGTTTTGATTTGCATCTCTCAGATAATTAGTGACTTTGAACATGTTTTCATGTGTCTCTTGGCCTTCCTTCTGTCATCTTTCAAAAAGGTTCTATTTAAGTCCGTTGTCCATTTTTTTTTATTGGATCGTTCATCTTCCTTTTATTAAGTTGTATAAGTTGGCTATAGATGTTGGAGATTAAACCTTTATCAGTGAAACATTTGCAAATATATTCTCCCATACAGTGGTCTTTCTTGTTTTGTTGATGGTGTCTTTTGCTGTACAAAAGCTTTTTATTTTGATGTAGTCCCATTTGTTTATTTTTTCTTTAGCTTCCATTGCCCTTGGAGCAGTATCAGTGAAGTTCTTTCGGCATATGTCTGTGATTGTGCTGCCTGTGGATTCCTCTAGTATTTTTATGGTTTCACTTCTAATGTTTAAGTCATGTATCCATTTTGAGTTTATTTTTGTATTTGGTGTAAGTTGGTGGTCCAGTTTAATTTTTTTGCATGTATCTGTCCAATTTTCCCAACACCATTTATTGAAGCGGCTATCTTGGCTCCATTGTATGTTCATGCCTCTTTTGAGGCATATACTCATATATAACATATACTCATAATTTTTTTTTGGAAAAAATACCAAATTATATAAAGTGAAAAAGAAAATCTTTTATCCTCCCTTGCAATACCCTTCTCAGGCAGTAACCAGATTTATCAATTTGCTGTGTTGTGAACATGCCTTATTGGTTCCTGAAAAATCACCTATAATTTCCATTAAAAAGACTGTTAATGAAACTCATAGTTAGCAGTTATTATGACAGTGAACCCTAGGAGCTGGTGAATGTTTTTAATTTACATTTTCATTACCCAAATGATTCTAATGGCAGTCTAAAGATCTGGTCTGTAGTAACATCTGGGGCTTCAGGGTTACTGATTCTATATCTATTATCTGTTATAAATAAAACCTGTTGGCTTTCTTAGAGGAAGGAAGACAGAGTCTTCACAGATTTCTTCATTTCTGGCTTCAGAGCAATTGGGGTGGTGAGAAGCATGTCTCAGGGTTTCATCTATTTCTCCTCCAGTTGGCCCATCGTCCTTGCTTTCTAACCGTCTAACACATCCCCTCAAGGATCTTGGCTCTGAATTCTTTCAGAGAAAATGTGCATCAGTGGGCTCCTCTAACTGCTTCAATGCTGAGGAGGGAAGAAGGTTTCTTTCAGAGCCAAGAGATCCTTGCTCTCTGTCAAAAGGATGATAAGGCCTGGGCACAGAAGGAGGTGGGCTTGTGACCTGGTGGAGACAAACTGTATTATAAAATTTAGTATTATTGCGCAATTAGAACAGCAAGAATTATAACAAATGGTCTGGTGGAAGGGAAAGAAAACATTTCAGTCCTAATATTTTCCTATTAAAATAGAATTTTTCTCCTTAAAATCGCCCTTATTTTTATTAAAGAGCTAAATTAAGACCAATTTATCTATTGAATTAAGTCTAGTTTCAATTTGGCCCGATTATTTGCATAAACACAACAAGAACGGTAACTGAATGCCTTTGCTGGAATTTCATGATTGAGTCTCAATGTGCTCCAGAGGGCAGAGAAGCCAAGCTATCCAGCTGCTGTCAGGCCTGTGTGCACTATCTGCTGGGTTAGGTAAATTCCTCACCAAGATCTGTACCTGCAGCGGCTCCATACAGGCCTGCACCCTAGGCTTCAAAGCCCATCTCAGCAGCCCTCCTATTTATTGCGGCCTAGAATGCATGGGGGGTTCGTCAGGGATGCAGAGGCGCCCTTGTTGCTCCCCTTCCACTCTGAGCAACCACCAACAATGGCAGGATATGGGTCTGATCCTTCAGCACCATCCATTTTCAGGGCTACCAAGCAACATATCAGGCTTTCTCCATGGCACTCTTATTGGCTTCAAGTCATCAGAGTCCACACATGACTCTTTAAAACATGACACTCTAGTCAAAGTTTCTGGTCAATAAAACCACCATTGGAACCGGTCTTATTGAATTTATGCAAAGAAATGCATTGCCATGATTCATTCATTAAGAATTGTCATTTCGGAAGGATCATATAGGGAGAAAAATACACTAACTTGCTTTAAGATCTTCTGATTTTCCTTGCCAGTCCTTTCCATGGACTCTTCAGAAGATGTAATATTTTTCCAAATGCATTATAACAAAACAGTTACTGTCTCCAAATGACAAGAAGAAATTTAAAATGACACAGTTATGGATTTCGTTATAATGCAAATGATATGGAATGTTGTCCTTTCTGTAAAACCCAATATTCTATAATATTATAACTAATAACTATTAGTTATAACTATATTTGACAAAATTTATGTACTTACAATATAAAATTTTCCTTCATGAGAGAGAAAACAAATATTTGAGGCATTTCAGAGCCTATTGGAATGATCTACAGCCAATTCTAAGATCAAGAGAAAGTTTCTGAAATTCAAACTCATAAAAGATTGTCAAACTTGATTTTACCAAAAGATTATATATCAAAGTGTGTTAGACACAAACATAGGCTAGCAAACTTAGTTCCCATGATTAAACGATAGTATTTTTTATTTTTTTAAATTTATTTTTATTGATTTAAGAGAGGAAGGGAGAAGGAGAGAGATAGAAACATCAATAATGAGAATCATTGATTAGCTGCCTCTTGCATGCCCCCCACAGGGAATCGAGCCTGCAACCCAGGCATGTGCCCTTCGCCAGAATTGGACATAGTATCCTTTAGTCAGCAAACTGACTCTATCCACTGAGCCAAGTCGGCTAGGGCAGATAGTCTTTTTTATTAAATACCTGATTAATATAACATAGTCATTTTACTAGTAAAGAACTAACCAAAATAAGGCTTATTTTCTAACCTCATTTGTCCTTGGATGTGGACAGCAAATGACAATAATTGGATTTCTGCTATCAGTATCCTTGAGTACATTTACATAAGCTATTTACCCTCTGTTTAGGGAGGCAAAATGCAAATCATTTACTCTTAAGTGTCCTTGGTTTAGGGAAGGTAGGATTTTCTAGATGGCTATAAACTGCTTGGCATCTGAATTTTCTAGATGGTTGCAAACTGCTGTTTTACTACCTCAGATTCCTTGTTCTGTTTGTCCTGTCTTACTGGCCTATGTCATTTAATCAATTACCTTTTAACATTCTTTCTAAAAACGTTCTATAACTTTCAGAGACATTCTTACAACTTTCAGAAACATTTTTATACACTTTCAGAAATAGCCAGCTTTAGAAACCACCTTCTTTCTCCTTCAAAATGCATTTCCATGCCTTATGCTTTCTCTATTGCACCAAAGTCATACTTTTCTTCCAATTAGAATTCTTAACTCTAATTTTTAGGTGACATGTACGTAATCAACATTCCTCAAATTAGCAATACCTTAATATTTTAAGAGAGATTTCAAATAAAATACAAGATTTATTCATTAGATTCAACTTCATCCTCTAGATTCTCCAGAGGATGCAAACTCAGATTAATTCATGTTTCAGTTATTTCAAGATATTTAGATGTTTATCATTTAACCCAGCAATGCTCTAAGGCCTTGAAGTTATCAAAGACTTTGGAAAATTATGTAAAGACCTAGAAGGCTGGAGAAAAAGGTGGGGGAAGAGGGAAGAGGCCCCATAGCCTGTTCCCAGACCTCTATCTGCTTAGATTCAAAACTGCCACTTTTTCCTTAGATATAACATGCTAGGTTGAGTGACCCTGCTGTAGCTTCTGTTTCTAGCCCTACGGGCCAGCCCTTCCTTGGGCCACTTGTTTTACAGTTGTGAACATTATGTTAGTTTTCTATTTCTGCCTTTCTTATTTTTATGTACATAGACTTTCTGAGCCTTTTTAACAGCTCTTCTGTACTTCTATCCTTCCAGTTCTCTAACTTCGCAGTTTTCTTGAGATGTCAGGCCAACTATTGGTGACAAAATGAAATTTTTAATATTTCTTGGCCCAACACGTCCTTGGGGTCTGGCCCAGAGTACTTTCTTATTTGATCTTTTAGTCTTGGTAAAATTTGAAAGGCCCTTCTTCTTTGTCTTGAAGGCTCTATTTAGGCTCTGAGACTGGAGAACTGCTTTCTTAATCCCTTTAATTGTTGTTTCCATGAGAGATCTCTCATGTGTCCCGTATGTGCCTTGTTGTTAAGGTCCCACTGGGGCTCCCGGGTTTAGAAATTTTACATCTGCTGGAAGCACACCAGGGCCAGCCAGGTGCTCCCTTTCCCAGATAGCCATAGCCAATCTTCAAATCATTCCCCCTTCTTTTCCTGATAATAGTATTCCCATGATAGACATTAACTCAGGTCTATGTATACATTTATGGGCCCAAAAATGGGATTTGCTGGTCAGCTAAGCCACGAGAGTCTTCCAGCAGAGATTTTAACTTACTTTTTGTTTTGTTTTTTTGGGTTGCTTGTTTTTATTTTTATTTTTGTTTTTGTTTTTGCCCTAACTCCTTTCACAACCTAGAAAAAACTGATTTCTGGTGGTGAAGAGGCCTCAGGGCTTTCGGATGAGGGGGAGGCTGGGATTTTAAATTGCCATCTTGGCTGTTGTCTCAGATTGTCTCCTGGTCGCATAGGGAGGGAAAGTCAGGATAATTTCTCTGTCTGCCCTTGTTCTCTTTTAGGCTTCTCTACCTTTACAGGAAGAAGGATGACTTGCCCTTTTGTCCAACAGAGAGCATAGTCAATCTCCTCTTGAGTGATTGGACTTTTATTATTAACATATTTATAATTATTACTGAAAAGCTTTATCATAAAGCCTTCATTTTAGTTACATCCCATTTATTATATCTTAACAACTTTGAGATTTTTAAAGCCAATTATTACTTTAAAAATTTTATTGACCAATTTTGAACAAGGATAACTCAATGTGAAAGTATTATTTTATTTTTCTTTATAAAAATGGGAGTGCTCCTGCTTCACAGCTAGAGAGTATTTCTACAGATCTGTTCTTCCCAGTGTTATAGGGAGACTCTCAAAGGCATTGAACCCCTTATCTGACGACACTAAACCCCAGATCCAGCCAAAACTCATATGGGGGGAGTTTGGACTGTGAAAAGGGAGAGGTGCACAGAAATTTAGGGGAGTCGCAAAAGATCAGAGGCCTGGTGGCACGCACGGCACTGCGCAGAGGAGATTGCTGATTGTGCCACTGGCTTTCGCGAGTGTGTGGGAGACAGACCCTCCCAACTGTGCCACCTCTGATGCCACTAAGCCCCTGTTTCGGGTGAAACCCTGGGGATCTAGACTCGTGTGGTCCTGGAATGCAGGGGAGCCGGAAAGGCAGAAGTCTAGAGGCACTGCAGGCCCGCGTGCACAAGGACTGCTCCAGCGATTACCCAGTCACGTGAGACTCAGGGGCCGTGGAGGGCGGGGCCGACTGGAAGGCAAGGCGGTCCCTTAAGCCCTGAGACTCCACCCTCCCAAGCTCAACAGAGGCTTCTTCGGTTTTGCAAGTCTGGTATCATAAGGCTGAATTCAACACAGAAGTTTCCCCGGCATAGTGAAAATGCCGAAACAAGGGAAGGGATCACAAACAAAAGAAATGGAGGAAAAAAAATGACTGAATATAGAGTTCAAAACCACGCTTACAAGGTTTTTCAAGAATATGCAAGAAAAGTTGGATAAATTTAGCGAGACCCAAAAGGAGATGAAAAAGGACATACTAGAGACACTGACTGAAATAAAAAATATTATACAGAGTCCTAACAGCAGACTAGAGGATGGCAAGAATCAAGTCAAAAATTTGAAATATATAGAAGCAGAAAACATTCAACTGCAAAAGCAAGAAGAGAAAAGAATCCAAAAATGTGAAGATAATGTAAGGAGCCTCTGGGACAGCTTCAAGCGTACCAACATCAGAATTGTGGGGGTGCCAGAAGAAGAGAGAGAGCAAGATACTGAAAACCTATTTAAAAGAAATAATGACTGAAAACTTCCCACATCTGGTAAAAGAAATAGACTTACAAGTCCAGGAAGCACACAGAACCCTAAATAAAAGGAATCCAAAGAGGACCACACCAAGACACATCATAATTAAAATACCAAGAGCAAAAGACAAAGAGAGAATATTAAAAGCAGCAAGAGAAAAACAGTTCATTACCTACAAGGGAGCACCCATATGACTGTCAGCTGATTTCTCAACAGAAATGATGCAGGCCAGACGTGAGTGGCAAGAAATATTCAACGTGATGAACAGCAAGAACCTACAACCAAGAATAATCTATCCAGCAAAGCTATCATTCAGAATTGAAGGGCAGATAAAGAGCTTCACAGAGAAGAAAAAGCTAAAGGAGTTCATCATCTCCAAACCAGTATTACATGAAATGCTGAAAGGTACTCTTTTAGAAGAGGAAGAAGAAAAAGGTAAAAGCCAAAAAATTATGAACAACAAATACGTATCTATCAAGTGAATCTAAAAATTAAGTGAATTAAAAATTTGATCAACAGAATAAACTGGTGAATATAATAGAATCAGGAGCACAGAAAGGGAGTAGACTGATAATTCTCAGGGGGACAAAAATCATAAAGCATCAAACAGACTGTGAAATTACAGCAGAAAGATTAGTTAGGTGAGGTAGATAAGTGAACAATCAAAGGACTTGTATGCATGCATATAAACATAACCAATGATCACAGACACTGGGGGGTTGGGGTATGACTGGGAGGGAGGGGGGGAAATGGAGAGATATGTATAAAAATTAATAAATTAAAAAATTACAAAAGGAAAAAAAACTGTGGTACATCGACACAATGGAATACTATGCTATAGTGAAAAAGGAGCTTCTACCATTTGCAACAACATGGATGGAGATGGAAAGCATAATGCTTAGTGAAATAATTCAGGCAGATAAACATAAACATCACATGATCTCACTTATCTGTGGATTATAATGATTGACATAGACTGATGATCAAGATCATATCCAGAGAATGAGAAACATTGATCAAAACATCAAACCTCGGGAAAGGTGGGGGTTGGTGGGAATAAGGGGGAAAGATCAACAGAGGGACTTTTGTACATGCATATGAACATAATCATTGGGCATAGGCAACGGGGGAGGGCATGAGAGGTAATGGATGGGGTAATGGGAGAATAAGAACACAAGTAAAAAAAGTTAATTAAATTAAAAAATTATTATTATTATAAAACATTAAATTTAAATACTGTAATCACCATAGCCTTAAGAGAAATTGTTTCATGAGACAAAGATTTTGAAATGAAACTCTGTAACATGAAAATCATTTTAGAATGAAATAAAGACAAGTTTCCTTCAAATGTTGTAAGGATTGTAATTAAAACTCAACATATTTGGCTTCTTGAGCTAAGGTAAGTACTGAATCTGTGTTTTGGCCTCCCAGAAAAAGTTTATATAAAGTTATAAAAAGAAATTGACAGCCAGTTTGAAATTGAATTGCCATGGCCTAGAGCAAAGAAAAGAGGGGCCAGTATAGAATGCCCGAGTGCCTTCCCAACCCCAATTTCTTAATTTCTTCTTAATTCCTTCTGAAAGGGATTAAATCCTTTCATGTCCTGTTTTTAAATTGCTGCTAAACATTCAAAGAATTAGTTTGTAAGTTCATTTGGGATAGTTGTACAATATGCTGTTGTGAAATATCAAAAATTAAATGACATTGTAGAATAATATGTAAGGATATTCTTATCTGGAGAAGGAACCTGAATTCTCAGAGATAAGTGATCAGTGCTGGGGCCCATGCCAGTAGGCGAGGGCATCCCCAAGGCAGGTGCTGGGCGTGGAGGCCACGGGGGCATGGGCTACCATGGAGACAGAACTGGACCTCACAACACACTGCTTGGCCCCAAAGGATGACTGGTTAGCCAGAGACGGGTAAGATTCCTTAGAGAAGGAACAGCCTAAGACAGGCACAGTAGCAGAGGGGCCATCAGGAGAGAACTTGGGGATCAACAGAGGTCGGGCACAGACCCTCACCCCCCACAACCTTGCAGAGGTCTGAACCCTCGCTCCTTCTGAGGGAGGTCTCCTGCCCCCATGGCTGCTTCGCTTCCCACGCTCAGCACAGATCGGTACCCAGGTAACAGACAGAAACATGCAACAGACAGAAACATGCCGACCGCAGCTGCCCTATATCTAAATTCAGCCTAACACTAGGAATGCTCAGTGCCTACTCAAGAATGCAAATAAACCTTTCCACTAATATTTACAGGGTAATCTAAGATTGTTGGTAGAGTATTAAATTTGACAGTAAAGGAGTTATCAAGCTTTCAGATCAATTTAAATTGGTGAATTGAAGTAAGTTAATATCCAATAAAATTTAAGTATACTGGACAAAAACTGTTTCTAAATTTCTAAAGTATTAATTAAAATTTCTATTGATAGCTCATCTCATGGTAAAATTGCTTAACATGCAATGAATATAAAAGAGGCATATTTGTGTGCAAAAAATTAAAATTTAAAGTTATCAAGATTGAATTAAAATTTTTATAAAATTCTCCATTAATCAAGGAAAAAGGGGAGAGTAGGATAATATCACATACGGAAAAATATCTGGTAAGTAAAATTACATCTAGAAAATTTTTACTTTAGAAGATTAATTTTCACTTGTAATACTAATAACAAGACACCCATGAAAAACACACATGGTGTCAAAAGAAGCTAAAGGAAAAGCAGGTAGGCAAAAATAAAAAGGACCCCAAGTCAATTTTATAGAAAAGATTCCTTTATTAACTTTTGGTCGAGAATATGTTTATATACTTTCAGAAAACAACTCCAAGACCAAGTGGACTCCTGCAACAGAGAGGAACTGACAGGTCTGCGCCAACCACGAAGGCAAGAGGAGAAACAGTCCAGAGATGGAAGACGCGGACGACGCTTTGCCATACGAGCAGTCAGCAGCTGTGCATCACTACAGGATGCGTAGGACCAAACCAGAGAGGGTTGGACCGGCATTGCCACCATTTGTCCACTCTCCAGATACCGTTGATGATGTGTACACGTAAGGAACTCTTTGACATTGAACTGGGACTCAAAACTATTGGACATTGAAATTGGGACTCAAACATTTTTTGGCTCTTATAAGTGTATGTCTAGTCTACAAAGGCAAGATGTTTTTAAAGAAAAGAATTGGGCGGGGGGGGGACAGATTCAGAGGCAAAGAAGCAATGAACAGGCAGGGGAGGTTGGGGGGCGGCCTGTAAGAGATCAACCGAAGGACTTGTATGCATGTATGTAAGCATAGCCAATGGATACAGGGCATTGGGCGGGGGGAGGGAAAACAGGTGAGGGCATGTAATGGAGGGTGGGGAAGGCCAGGGGAGGGCAATAGGGAAATAAAAAAATAATTAATTAATTTTAAAAAATGAAAATGGTCAAAGGGCATCAATTGACACTTCTCTAAAGTGGACATACAGATGGTCAAGAGACATGAGAGCATTCTCAGTCACTAACCATCAGAGAGATGTAAATTAAAATGACAAAGAGGTATCTCCTTACATTTGTCAGAATGTATAATATCAACAAATCAACAAATGGCATGTGTTGGTGAAGATGTGGAAAAGGCGGAACCCTAGTACACTTCTGGTGGGAATGCAAACTGGTGCAGCC
Organism: Lasiurus cinereus; assembly: GCA_011751065.1. NCBI lineage: Eukaryota > Metazoa > Chordata > Mammalia > Chiroptera > Vespertilionidae > Lasiurus > Lasiurus cinereus. Next base: position 16,377,237 of record JAAGEH010000029.1, read on the forward strand.
ACTATGAAAAACAGTATTGATTTTCCTCAAAAAATTAAAAGTGGAACTGCCATTTGACCCAGTGATCCCACTTCTAGGAATATAGCCTATGAAACCCGAAACACCAATCAGAAAGAATATATGTACCCCTATGTTCATAGTACTACAACTCACAATAGCTAAGATCTGGAAATAGCCCAATTGCCCATCAGTAGATGAGTGGATAAAAAAATCTATCGTACATACTGGAATATTTTGCAGGAGTAAAAAGGAAGTATCTCTTACTCTTTGAGACAGCGTGCAGGGACCTGGAAAGTATTATGCTAAGTGAAATAAGCCCATCAGTGAAGACAAGTATCACAGGATCTCACTCATATGTGGAATATAACTAAGAAGTTAAACTTATGAACAAAATAGATCCAGAGACATAAAAGCATAGAACACACTGCTGAACCTCAAAGAGAAGGTGGGGGAGGGTGGGTGAATGGGAATAGATCAACCAAGAACTTGTATGCTTAAGCCATGGTCACAGAAAATAGGGTGGTGAATGCCTTGGTCAGGCAGAGGATGCTGGCTAGAGTGGGTCAATGAGGAAAAAATGGGAAATCTGTAATACTCTCAACAATAAATATAAATTTTAAAAAAACAACAACCCTTAAGTAAAAAAATACTCCTCTTGCAATTTAATCTGGAGTACATTTTCTCGACTGTGGAAACAAAAACAGTTTGATAGTATATAATTACTATTAAGCAGAGGAGAAGGGTGTAAATAGATAAAACTAAATTAAATATTTTTTAAATTAAATCTTTATTGTTGAAAGTATTACAAATGTCCCTCTTTTCCCCCATTGACTCCCTCTAGTCCATCTCCACCCCTTGCCCCAGGCTTTCACCGCCCCACTATCTGCATCCAGGGGTTATGCATATATGCATACAAGGTCTTTGGTTGATGACCTCCCACCCACCCACCCACCCTCCCCAACCTTCCCTCTGAGATCCCACACTCTGTTCCATGCTTCTATGTCTCAGGATACACTTCATTCATATTTATTTTAATTAAATTTCACATATGAGTGAGATCATGTGATACTTATCTTTCTCTGATTGACTTATTTCATTTAGCATGATACTCTCCTGGTCCCTCCATGCTGTCTCAAGGAGTAAGAGATCCTTCTTTTTTTAGTGCTGCATAGTATTCCATAGTATAAATGTGCCACAGCTTTTTTATCCACTCATCTACTGATGAACACTTTGGCTGTTTCCAGATCTTAGCTATGGTGAATTGTGCTGCTATGAACATAGGGGTACATACATTCTTTCTGATTGGTGTTTCAGGTTTCTTAGGATATATTCCTAGAAGTGGGATCACAGGGTCAAATAGCAGTTCCATATTTAATTTTTTGAGAAAACTCCAGAACGGTTTCCATAATGGCTGCACCAGTCTGCACTCCCACCAGCAGGGTGCTAAGGTTCCATTTTCTCCACATCCTCACCAGCACTTGTCATTAGTTGATTTCTTTTTTTAATATGTGGCATGTACTCATGTTTGTGTACATATAGAAAAAATCGGAAGAATATATTGCACATTGTTAAAAGATGGCTTATCTCTTAAATTTTGTATTATACAGAACCTAAACCTTCTTCGTTACACATTTCTATATTGTTTGAAATTTTGTCCAGTGAGATTTTATTACTTTAATAGTTTAAAAAACACAAGGATATTCTTTTTTGGCAGAAAAACATTCTAAATTCAAAGTATTATATTCTTTATACCAACTCTTCCCTCTACCTAGTCAAAGTGACTTGTAGATTTATCACATACTATTTTACATACAATATCTGGATTGGATAATTACTTTACATAGAGGATGTTTATGTCATACAACTTTACTGAAATCAAACTGTGCTTACATTATTACTTATGCTATCTAATAAAAGAGTAATATGCAAATTTACCATCACTCCAACACACAAGATGATTGCCCCCATGTGGTCAAAGATGGCCACTTCCATGTGGACACAAGATGGCTGCTACAAGATGGCTGGCAGGGAAGGGCAGTTAGGAGGGACCAGGCCAGCAGGGGAGGGAAGTTGGGGGCAACCAAGCCTGCAGGGGAGGGCAGTTGGGGGTGACCAGTCTGGTAGGGGAGGGCAGTTAGAGGCAGCCAGGCTGGTATTGGAGGGCAATTAGAGGTTACCAGACCAGCAGGGGAGGGCAGTTCAGGGCAATCAGGCCAGCAGGGGAGGAGTTAGGCATCGATCAGGCTGGAAGGGGAGTGGTTAGGGGGTGATCAGGCTGGCAGGCAGAAGTGGTTAGGGGCAATCAGGCAGGTAGGCAGGCGAGCAGTTGGGAGCCAGCAGTCTTGGATTGTGAGAGGGATATCCGATTGCTCATTTAGGCCCAATCCCACTGGGCAGTCATACATCCCTTGAGGGTTCCCAGATTGGAGAGGGTGCAGGCTGGGCACTAGGCCTCTAGTACTTTATAAATTAAAATGGTATATTTTAATTTAAGGAATAGAGATAAGGCTTTAGTATAATATTTAAGTTAATGTAACTCATATCTATTTTATGAGCTTGATCATTGTTCTAGTTATCCTTGTATAAGGTGAAAACTCAATCAGATTAGAATAATATTTTAATAGTTCCCATCAAGGTTTGAATAAGCCACGTTATTATAGCTATACTTTATTTTGACAAAATACTTTTAAATTTTGAGTTGGTTTGTCTAGAAATTAATAAAAATATACTCTGTGATATGATGATAGTGATTGGACTGATTTCCTCTCCACTGATCGTTAAGATAAATTCAAAATCTTTCGATTACCTTTGGAACTACACTTCCAATTAGGAAAAAGATATATGAAATACATTCATGAATTGAGTTTCAACACAAGCTATTAAGAATATATAACAACTAGATATACGATTTCACATTTCATTTCTTTTAACTGAAGCAAGTAACATGTTAAATGGAATTCTCCAGCTTCCAATTTAAAATTTTACATTATATCTTTTTTTCCTTTTTATAGAATTTATGGGAGTGATACAGGTTAATAAAATTACATAGGTTTCAGGTGTACAATTCTATAATATCTGTATATTGTATTGTATTTTCATCACCCAAAGTCATGTCTCCATCACCATTTATCACTACTGGTTATTACCATGCGGCTGTCTAAGTCTATGGAGTGCTGTCTTGAGGGATTAACAAAGAAAAACTACTGTACATAGCAAGAGAAGAGTGAAAGAGGACTCAGCACAACTTGTCCCAACATAGGCTCCAACATTTCAATTTCAACTGAGTCCAACAGTAGTTTGACTCTTAGTGTTGTACAATAGAGCAAGTGATTAAGCTGTAGTTTAATGAATTTTTCACTCCGAAACAGATGTTGCAATTAAGTCACTTCTCCATTACCAAACTAAAACTAGAAGCAAAGTTGATGATCCAAAAGAGCACATAATTCAAAAATCACTTATATTTGGCTTTAGGATATTTATTTTTTACTTTCCAGATCTCACTAAATTTACTTCTATTTTTTACATCTTAACATATCTGAAATTGGGATAAGTATAACTGGCAGCATTTTTTATTAGAGATAAATAATATGTCTTAGATTTCATGAAATATAGATATGTTTGATTATAAACAGATCTGAAGTACAAAAAAAAAGCATTTAAAATACTGTAACTAATGCCCTAGATAATTTGGTTCAGTGGATAGAGTGTTAGCCTGCAGACTGAAAGGTTCCAGGTTCAATTCCAGTCAAGGGCATATGCCCAGGTTGCAGGCTCAATCCCCAGTAGTGGGTATGCTGGAGGCAACCAATCAATGGTTCTCCCTCACCATTGATGTTTCTATCTCTTTTCCTCTTCCTCTCTGAAATTAATAAAAATATATATTTAAAAAAATCAAAAATAAATAAAATAAAATACTGTAGCTAATGTTGAAGACATGACTCATAAAAAATTAGTAAGTGAACTGTTTCCCCACCTTGACATGATCTCAGAACTACATTCCACCTTTGATAATCTGTAGCTCTTTGGTTATACTAAGGGAAGATATTACTTATATCACTGTATTTCTATGTTTCCATCCTTTCAAGTAGAATATATATCCTTTGATAGAATTATAATTATTTTTGTATCCTGTATTACAACCAGCTTGGTATAAAATATGAGTTCCTACTATGTACCAGGGTGTGCCATCGGCATAAAAACTACACAAATATGATTGTCTCATACCTATAAGTAGGTACCAAGTGGAGCCTTATCTGTGAAAAAAAATACTAATTTTAGTTTTGTATTAAGTTGTATAGACTATCGCAGCTATACGTACAAAGGGTATGAGAATGTACAAGAAAGTGCATCTTAATCCTACCTTGTAGAACAATGACACCAGAACTGGACTTGAAAGATGAAGATGGAATATGGAATATGGAACAGAACGAGTTAGAAAAATATTCTTAAGAGGAGACACCAGCATATGCAGAGAGAGAAGAATAAAAGAGCAGAGTATGTTCAAGAAGCAAGTGATATGTTATAGAAAAAATATATACATTGGCAGTAGTACGGTGGGGAGAAGGAAGACAGGATTAAAGTTGAGCTGGTATCATGTATGAAGGACCTTGTATGCATGCTAAGGAGTCTTGGTTTGATCCTGTAGGCAATGATGAGGGACTGAAGATTTCCAAAAGACAATCTATAATAGTAAGAAAGACAACTATGTCATAATAATATGACAGGTTAGAAGAATAGGGTAGCAGACACTGTATGTTATTTCTACCTCAACAACTATTCCAAACCCCTTCTCCCTTGCCATATCAGAGAAAACAAATGATTTGCCAATCTCCTTTGAGTCACCTTTGTTGTGGCTATATGGTCAAGATATAGAGAAAACGCTTCTGAGAGGATTTCTAATAAAGCATTTACTTTTCTGATAAATGGGGGTCAGAAGCATCTGGTGCACAGTTTGTCCTAACTCTTCTTCCTACTTTGAATGTGTATGTGTTTCCCAGAGATACAATAGCCATTTTGTGAACATGAGGTTACAAATCAACATGCTGAGAGGGTTTCTAATAAAGCATTTGCTTTTCTGATATATGGAGGTCAGATTAATCAGAAGGCTACTGTAATAACTTAGGAAAGTGATGATGAAGACTGCAATGAGAGCAAGGAGAGAAGGTAGAATAAATCTGAGAAACAGCAATAAGGAGATAGAGGCAGAGACAATTTAGTCTAAGGCATTTTGACATTGGGGACATCTATGGAATGTAAGATGGATACAACTAATACGTAATTGGAAAGGTCTACAGCTCTGGAGACATATTGGAGCTGAACATATAAGTAATAAGGACAAATAAATGGTGCCTGAAGCCAGTGAAGTATGTTCAATGAAAATGAGAATGCATAGCTCTGGGCCAGTGTTGCTCAGTGGTTACAAAGTCCGTCAATGCACCAAAGGGTCTCGGGTTGGATTCCCAGTCAAGGGCAATTAGCAGGGTTACTGGTCATGGTAAATGTGGAAGGCAGCCAATGAATATGTCTCTCTCATATCCACAACAATGTTCTTCTGCTCCCCCTCTCCCTTCTTCCTCAATCCCAGTTTCCCACTCCCTCTCCTAGCCTCCCCTCTCTCTAAAAGTCACTAGAAAAAAAAAATATCTCAGGTGAGGACTTATAAAAAAAGAAAATTAGAATGCATATTGAATGAGAAACCTAGGCATTTAAGGGATTCAGAGCAAGAGAAGAATGAAGAATAATAAGAGAAGCAGGAATGACAGAGAGCAAAGGGAAGGAGTGTGTTTCAAAGAGGGAGTGGATGGTGAATAGTGAATAATTACAGAAAATTCAAGTAAGTATAAAGGTCAGGATGTCATAAGTTAGGAATTGAGAGTGAGGAAGTAAGAAAGTGACATTAATTACTTTTTAATGAAATATGACAATTATAGAAAGAAAATATAGCTCAATAAAGTCAAGGTTAGGGAAAGGTTTTTGTTACAGTTTTTTTAAAGATAAAGAAGATCGAAAGCTATTTAGAGGTTGAGGGGGAATAATTGAGTGAAAAGAGAAACCAAAGTGGAAGGAATGAGATTAAGAAACAATAGCCTTAGAAAAGGGGGATGGCATGGCTGAAAAGAGGTAAGTCTTAAAGGTAAATGGGAAAAAGTTGTTTATGGTCATGAATAATAACTCTTTTTTTTTCCTCTATGTAATAGGAAACACATCTTTGGCAGGTATAGGAGACTTCAGAATAAAAGGTCTGTAATAACCTTTCCTGAGGAACAGAATAGGAAACCACCTAGGAACCAGTAGAAGGTCTGCTAAGCAGCATTGGAGGTTCCATGGAGCGTATGGTCTTCCTAAATAGTTACAGGTGTTTTTGGACATTTAATAGAAGTCAACATTAATGAAACAAAGAGACAAAGCCAAGCCCAAGTGTCATAAAATATGGATATTTTATTCCTAATCTGGGAAATGAAAAAAGAGGATAGAGAATATATCTTTCCACAAATCATTCTAATTTAGCTGACATTAATATTACAAAGTTGGGAATTGATAGTGAGAAAAAGCTAAAGCAAACATATGTGTGTATAAGTACATACATAGTTTTTCAGATCTTAGTCTCATAATTGTTCACATATTTACTCTATTTTTTGTTTATAAACACCCTTAAGACATCAAATGCATCTTAATATTACTACCTTTGCCTCTTCACCAATCATTTAATATTGTTTCAATTGTATTTTCTGTTTGTGTTTTAATTACTTACTTGATTGGTCAAACTATACATTAGAAGATGTATGGGATAAATTTGCTTTAAATTGTGCTCTATACATCACAATTACCCATTACATGATTTCTTTCATTATCATTTGGAACTTCACACATCGTGTAATTCTCTACATAGACTATTTCAGCTTCTAGTGCTATACATATCTACATCTTCTGGATGGGACTGTCCATGATCCATTAGCTTGGGGTCAGGCATAAACTGTGTAGCACCTGGTAAAGTATTAAAATGAAAAAAAATTAGTCATTCATTCAACAAATTTATTGTTGGTACTAGGAATACATCAGTGTGGGGGGAAAGTTAAAAATCTCTCGCAATATGGACATAACATTCAAGTTGGGTAAAATAGACAATTAATTAAGTAAAATAACTAATATGTCAGATAGAGGTAAGCACTATGCAGAAAAAAATAAAACAGAGAGGGGCATATGAAGTACCTGAGTAATTTGCAATCTTAAATAGGGTGGCCAGAGAAAGCTTTCTAGAAAAGTGTAACTGAAGGATATAAGGATATGAGCCAATAGATACCTTAGGGAAATGCCTTATAGAAGCAGAACAGAGCAAGTATAATATACCTGAGGCATGTCTGAGTAACCACAAAATGGCCAATAGGGCTGAAACAGAGTTGGCAAGATGTGGTGATGATGGGTTCAGTGAGAGTAATAAGAGACATGTTCAGAAAACAATGGAATGCTAAGACACAAAGAGATACGATAAGGTTTTTATTTTTTATTTTAAGTGAGAAGAGAAGCTACTAGGCAGTTTTGAGCAGAGGAGTAGCATGATATGTTTTTTTTTTTTAAAGATCACTCTTAGCTATGGTAGAAGAGATTAAAGGGGGAAATGGGTGAAAGAAGGGAAACCATTTAGGAAGCTATTTCAGTACACCAGGAGAAAAATGCTATTGGCTTTAATTAGGGCAAGTGAAGGTGGTGAAAAGAGACTGGGTCATGGAGAAAATCTTATGGTATAATGGACAGGATTTCCCAAATAGATTGAGTATGTTGTATGAGAGACACTGTAACTTAAAAAAAACTGCAAGAATGGCATTGACATTTATTCAGATAGGTAACAATGCAGGAGAAGCATATTTGGGGGGAGGCAAATGAAGTGTTAAGCTTTGGATATGTTAAATTTGAATGCCTAAATAGTCATCTAAAGATGTATAGATGTTGACTAAGCAGCTAGCAATCTGAATCTATAGACTGCAGGAGAGGTCTGGGCTGGTGTATAAATTTCACAGTCGTAGTCTACATGCAGTATTTAAAACTATGAGACTACATGAGATCATCTAGAGCCTCAGAGAAGAGGTCTAAGCATTGAGCCATTTGGATACTCCAATTTTTTGAAGTTAAGAAGATTAGAGAATATAGCAGAGAAGACTGAAAAGGAATAGCCACTCAGTGAAGTAAGGGAACCAAAAGCAAGTGGTATCCCAAAGGCAAAGTGAAGAGACTTTCTAGGAGGTGGGAGTAAAAATCTGTGTTAAAAGCTATTGATGGATTGCATGACGTGGGATTGAGGATTCCTGAATTTGGCAATGTGCATGTCACTAGTGATTTTGATCAGCTGAATGTGTGCCAGGCAGGATGCTATGTTATTTTCATGCATTATCTCTGAATACCACCAAGAGATAATATATTTATATTATCTTTGTTTTACAGACAGGGAAATTTTAATTTAGAGATGTTAACACTTCACCAATGTCACTCAGCTGATAAGTGGTGGAGTAATGAATGAACCCAAGTTTACCTGATCACCAACACAACAACCTTAGCTCTTCACTAAAATGGAGATTAGAGGAGCAACAATGTCATATAATTATTTTTAGTATTTAATATAATAATGTGTACAAAGTTCTGTGTATAATACTCTGTGTGTGCTAAGTAAGCAAGAGATAACTACTTTTATATTTTGTGACATCAGAAAAAAATATTTTAGAAAGTTTTTATTTTAAATATGTTTTTAAAAATCTGATTGGTTTTTAAATGATTTTACTACATTTTGGAAACACACCTTTTTTTTGTCACAGATATTTAATTTCCAGTTTTATGGTGAAAAACAAAGATAAGAAATAAATGTATATGCAATGATTTATTTTACACCTGTCATTTTAGAAAAATGATATACCTATATGTAACTTCACCAGAAAAAATATTACAAACAACCAGATCATTAGTAATTACTACCCATGGAATTGATACAGTTTTCTACAGAATTCAGTGCTTCAGTTTAGGGGAGTCTATGGATAGAATTCGTGTGATCTATGAATTTAAATGGGGGGGGGATTTATCTTTACTTTCATTAACCTCTAATTAAAAATTGACATTTACTTCAATAACAAATGTAGGAAACAAGCCAAAATAGTATTAACATTATCTTAGATTCTGTCACTAATAGAAATCACAGATATTTTCATATTACACTGCAGTAGTAGTTATCTTAAAATATTTACACTTATAACTACTTCAAAACTATGGCTTTTATTAGATATTTAGTTATATATTGTTGGTTAATACATTTAAGGAGGTCATATATTACTATGTTTTATTTAATGGATTAAAAAACATTATTCTGAGAAGGGGTCCATAGCATACAAAAAACATTAAATGATTCTCTCTGCTCCCTTCCCAAATGTATCTTTACTGCCATCTTGTGACAGCCTTTGCTCGATGCCAGTAAAAAGTGTATTAGGAAATAGTTTTATCAGGCATACTACAATAAGCATGTAACAAATATTTTATGTAAGTCTGAATGTGTCTAATTTGCTTAAAAATGCCATAAAGTGACTAAGTTCTCTAACACTTCTATTTATTTTCTCAATTTATGTTCTTGTCCAAAGTCTAGTCAACGATTCAGCTCACACAAATGTGAAAGGCCCCTTTACCTTTAGATTGCCCCTTCTCAAAAATTGTTGAAATATTTCAAATTTTAATTTAGCTATAGTTTATGTCAGACATTACTAAATAGAAGAATATGCATTGAGAATTCCCTATGGAGCTTTTCCTATAATCACTGCTTAGAGGCCTTACCACTTGAGATTTTGACTTATATTTCTTAGTTTGAGTGAATTTTAGAAAAAAGAAAATAAAAAACTCAAATAATTGTGATGTGGATCCCTCTGGTTAAGAACCAGTTAGCCTATGCAATTTTATTCCTGCCTTTTTAAAAGTTTCATTCTGATGATATTCTGAGTAATTAAGGCAAATATCACCTCTCATAAATTTCTGCATCCCTTGAATTGATCAAAAGATTAGCTATCATAAAATCTCCATCTTGAATTTTAATCTCCATCATTATAATGTATTTCTTTCTACTTCCTTATTTTTTACCTCTAATAAAAACACTTTACGCATAAAGTTTTTAGCAGGCTTTTTAAAAAAGCTAGTGTTGAAAACCAAGATGGTGGCATAGGTAAACACCTAAACTGCTGCCTTGTACAACAATTTCAAAACTACAACTAAAAGACAAAATGGACATCATCTGGAACCGCAGGAAGGCTGGCTCAGTGGAAATTCTACAACTAGAAGGAAAGAGAAAAGTACACAGAGACTAAGAGGAACTGTGGAAGGCAGAGGTACAGTGGCGCATGTGTGGAGAAGGCGGACAAGTGAGTACTCGGCTGGCTTTCTCAAGTGGGAGGGAGACTAAAGCTCCTGACTGCATTGAACTCCAGTTCCGGGTGAGACTCTGAGGACCCAGACTCATTCGGGGGGAAACTGGGCTGTCTGGCAGCGGGCAGAACTCGAGGGCAGCTTTCTCTCAGAGGTGCTTGCAGTGATTATAATGGGACACTGAGACAGGGGCCTATTAGGGCAGAGATGATGGGAGACCAATGGTGTCTGCTCTGCCCTGATACTCTGCCCAATCCAAGCTAAGCACAGAGGCTTTTGCAAGTCTTGTCTCATAAGGGTGTCTCCAGCACAAAAGTACTCCCAGCATAGACACAGCTGATCCTCACAGCCAATTTGCCTGGAAGTCAATTTCTCCCAGTTATACCAACAACAATCAAGGCTGAAGTACAACAAGAGTGTGCACATAGCCCACAAAAGGGTGCACCAAGAGTGTCCACCTCAGGTAACTGGGGAGGCTGAGCCACTGGGCCATATAGGACACATAGCACACAAAGCCACTCTATCAACTCAGGAAAGCAGCTAAAATATAGAGACAAAGAAACAGGTCAAAATTAAAAGAAATGGGAAAAAAGCAAACTACTGGATATAGAGTTCAAAACCATGGTTATAAGTTTCTTCAAGAATTTTCTAGAAAAGGCCGATAAATTGAGTGATACCCTTGAGGATATGAAAAAGGACCAACTAGAAATTAAGCATACACTGTCTGAAATTAAAAAAAATATACAGAGATCCAACAGAAGACTAGAGGATTGCAAGAATCAAGTCAAAGATTTGAAATACAAAGAAGAAAAAAACACTCAACTGGAAAAGCAAAAAGAAAAAAGAATCCAAAAATAAGAAGATACTGTAAGGAGCCTCTGGGACAACTTCAAGCCTACCAACATCCGAATTATGGGGGTGCTAGAAGAAGAGAGAGAGCAAGATACTGAAAACCTATTTAAAGAAATAAAGACAGAAGGAAATACACTTAGAATTCCAGAAAGTGCAGAGAACTCCAAACGAAAGGACCACACTAAGACACATCATAATTAAAATGCTAAGAGCAAAAGACAAAGAGAGAATATTAAAAGCAGCAAGAGAAAAACAGTTACCTACAAAGGAGCACCCATACGACTATCAGCTGATTTCTCAACAGAAACTATGCAGGCCACATGGGAGTGGCAAGAAATATTCAAGTGCTGAATAGCAAGAACCTACAACTAAGATTACTCTACCCAGCAAGGCTATCATACACAACTGAAGGTCAGATAAAGAGCTTCACAGATAAGCAAAAGCTAAAGGAGTTCATCAACACCAAACCAGTATTATATGAAATGCTGAAAGGTATTCTTTAAGAAGAGGAAGAAGAAGAAAAAAGTAAAGATAAAAATTATGAACAACAAATACATATCTATCAACAAATGAATCTAAAAATCAAGTGAAGAAAAAATCTGATGAACAGAATAAACTGGTGCATATAATAGAATCAGGGGCATAGAAAGGAAGTAGACTGACAATTCTTCCTGTAAGGAATGCAGGAAGAGACTGGATAAAAATCATACACCTATGGATGAGGACAGTGGAGTGGGTATAAGGGCAGAGGATATGGGGTGGGAACTGGGTGGAGGGAAGCTATGAGGGAAAAAAGAGAAACAATTGTAATAATCTAAACAATAAAGATTTATTAAGTTAAAAAAAGCTAGTGTTAAAACAGGAAACGAAAAAAGATGTTTAAAGTTATAAAACAATGATGAGTTATTGTTACAAATAGCCATTAGTGACATCTGTTGACTAATAATTTAGTTTACATATCATCTCATTTATATTACAAAAATGGGATAGATCAGTAATAAATTGCCAAGTGAGGTTAAAAGTGTTATAAATTCTATTTTTGTTTCCTTTGTATAAAATTGGGATGATAGCCAGCATTCAGGTCCTCAGTAATTGGAATACTTAAATATACTAGTGCCTACAAAATCCTATCTCATACTTTGTTCTAGTCTTCCCATTCTTTTTGCTCTCTCTGCTTGGGTTGGGCTCTTTTCTATTTACCTCTATTTGAGTTCATTACTTCAGCCCTCCCTTGTACAGGGTGGGCAAAAGTAAGTTTACAGTTGCTAGTATTCTATATAATAAAGAGGCAATATGAAAATTGACCATCACACTCTTGCACAAGATGGCCACCCTCATGTGGTCACAAGATAGCCATGCCCATGTGGTCACAAGATGGCTGCCCCCATGTGTTCATAAGATGGCTGGTACAAGATGGCCGGTTGGGGAGGGCAGTTGTGGGCAATCAGACCAGCAGGGGAGGGCAGTTGGGGGCAAACAGGACAGCAGGGAAGGGAAATTGGGATGACCAGGCCAGCATGGGAGGGCAGTTAGGAATGACCAGGCCTGCAGTTGGAGTCACAAGGCCTGCAGGGGAGGGCAGTTAGGGGCAACCAGGCTAGCAGGGGAGAACAGTTGAGGTTGACCAGGTCTGAAGGGGAGGGCAGTTGGGGGTGACCAAGCTGGCGGAGGAGGGCAGTTGGGGATGATTAGGCTAGCAGGGGAGCAGGTGGGCTTCAATCAGGGTGGCAGGAGAGTGGTTAGGGTGTGATCAGGCTGGAAGGCAGGCAACCAGTTGGGAGTCAACATTCCTAGATTGTGAAAGGGATGTCCAACAGCTGGTTTAGGCCTGTTCCCACATGGGGTCCCAGAATGGAGCGGGTGCAGGCTGGGACAGCGCCCCCCCCCTACCCAGTGCATGAATTTCGTGTACTGGGTCTCTAGTGAAAAAAATAATACAATAATTAGTAAGAAATATTATAAAAATAAACTTTGTGTTTTGCATACTCACAACTATAAAACTATTTTTGTCCACCCCTGTATTTAGTCAGGTATGAGATCCATCCAATGAGTTAATTTCAGGCACTACATTTTTCACTTTAGAAATATATACTTGATTTTTTTTTTAATTTTAATAAATTAATAAATCTTTATTGTTCAGATTACAATTGTTCCTCCTTTCCCCCCTATATCTCCCCTCCAATGGATTCCACCCCACCCACTGCCCTAAACTCAACCCCATTGTCCTCATCCATAGGTATATGATTTTTATCCAGTCTCTCCCGGCACCCGCCCCCCCCCCCCGCTCACGTCTTTCCTCCAAAGAATTGGCATTCCATTCCCTTTCTATGCACCTGATTCTATTATATTTACCAATTTATACTGTTCATCAGATTTTCAATTCATTTGAATATTAGATTCACTTATTGATAGATATGTATTTGTTGTTCATATTTTTTAACTTTACTGTTTTCTTTGTTCTTTCCTTGAAGAATTCCTTTCAGCATTTCATATAATACTGGTTTGGTGTTGATGACCTCCTTTAGCTTTTTCTTATCTGTGAAGCTATTTATCTGCCATCAATTCTGAATGATAGCTTCGCTGAGTAATCTTGGTTGTAGGTTCTTGCTATTCATCACGTTGAATATTTCTTGCCACTCCCATGTGGCCTGCAAAGTTTCTGTTGAGAAATCAGCTGACAGTTGAATGGGTACTCCACTGTAGGTAATGAACTGTTTTTTTCTTGCTGCTTTCTATATTCTCTCTTTGTCCTTTGCTCTCGGTATTTTAATTATGATGTGTCTTGGAACCTCTTTGTATTCCTTTTGTTTGGGGTTCTGTGTGCTTCCTGGACTTATAAGTCTAATTCTTTTACCAAGTGGGGGAAGTTTTCAGTCATTATTTCTTCAAATAGGTTTTCAGTATCTTGCACTCTCTTCTTCTGGCACCCCCATAATTCTGATGTTGGTACACTTAAAGTTGTCCCAGAGGCTCCCTACACAATCTTCACATTTTTGGATTCTTTTTTCTTTTTGCTTTTCCAGTGGAATGTTTTTTGTTTCTTTGTATTTCAAATCTTTGACTTGATTTTGCGATCTTCTAGTCTGCTGTTAGGTTTCTGTATAATATTTTTTCAGTCAGTGTATGTTTAAATTCTAGTTGGTTCTTTTTCATCTCCTCTTGGGTCTTGCTAAATTTATCCATTTTTTTCTAGGAAATTCTTAAACCTTATAAGTGTGGTTTTGAACTCTATATCCAGTCATTTGTTTTCCTCCATTTATTTTGTTTGTGATCTGTTCTTTAGTCTCCACATATTTCAGATCTTCTGAGTCTCCATGAGGCCCTTTCTTTCCTTCTTGTTGTAGAATTTCCACTCAGCCAGCTTTTCTGTGGTTCTGGATGGTGTCTGTTCTGTCTTCTAGTTGTAGTTTTGAAATTGTTATGCGAGGCAGCAGCTTAGGTGTTCACCTATGCCGCCATCTTGGTTTCTCCCCTTCATGCCTCTTTATATGTCTAGTATTTTGTTTGTATGGTGGCTATTGTATCAAAGAGCTGTAGAAGCTCCACATGATATCTTCTACCTGCTATGGAACCCTTTTCCTCTCTTGGGAAGAGTGAAAGGCTTATCATCTCAATACAATCAATGCACTGAACTGAGCAGTAGTTTTAGTAACCCTGTCAACTTCTGATTCCTCTCTGTTCCTCAGGTATGGCACTCCCAAGCTGTATGGAAAGCCTGGGGACTTTCTGTCTCCCTTGCACTAAAAATATGTAGCAAATTCAGTTTTAACCTCAGAGGTTTTAATATTGGCTACTTAGTCTTCTGCTCCACAAAAATACCTGGCAAATATCATAAGGAGGGAGATGCATCATGTATGTATGGAACACTTCATCCCTATTAATTAGAATCAGCAAACTTTTTCTGCAAAGGCCAGAGAGTAACTATTTCCGACTTTGTCAACTATAAGGTCTCCAATGCAATCACTCAACTTTGCCATTTCAGTGTGAAAGCAGTCAGATAATACATAAATGAACAAATATGGCTGTGTTCCAATGAAATTTTGTTTATGGACACAGTGATTAGAATTTTAACTTGTCAAGAAATAGTTTTCTTTTGTGTTTTCTTAACCATTTAAATCATGTAAAAACCATTTATGGCTTGTGGAATGTACAAAAATAGGTGATGAGCAATATGTGCTTTAGAGTGACATCAGTCCTGTAGACCAGTGGTTCTCAATCTTTCTAATGCTGCAACCCTTTAATACAGTTCCTCATGTTGTGGTGACCCCCAACCATAAAATTATTTTCGTTGCTACTTCATAACTATAATTTTGATACTGTTAATGAATCATAATGTAAATAACTGTGTTTTTCGATGGTCTTAGGCAACCCTGCTAGCATTCTCAACTTGTGGGTCGCAACCTACAGGTTGAGAACCACTGCTGTAGAGCCTAAGACCATCAGAAAACACAGATATTTACATTATGATTCATAACAGTAGCAAAATTATATAGGCAGAGACTAAAGAACAGATCACACATGAAAGAATGAAGGAAAACAAACAACTGGATATAGAGTTCAAAACCACGCTAGCTTGGTCACCCCTAACTACCCTCCACTGCAGGCTTGATCACCCCAACTGCCCTACCTTGCAGTCCTGGTCCACTCCAACTGCCCTCCCCTGCTGGCCTGATGGTCCATAACTGCCCTCCCTTACAGGCCTGGTTCCTCCAACATCCCCCCACCCCCTGCTGGCCATCTTGTGGTGGCCATCTTGTTCTCACATGGGGGCAGGATCTTTGACCACATGGGCAGCCATCTTGTGTATTGGAATGATGGTCAATCTGCATATTACTCTTTTATTAGATAGGATAGAGGCTGGTGCATTGGTGGGGTCAGCTGGTTTGCCCTAAAAGGTGTCCTGGATAAGGTGGGGGTTTCCTTGGGGCATGGAATGACTTGAGTGAGGGACCTGTGGTGGTTTTTAGGCCAGCCAAGCCCCCTGACAACCCAAGCAGAGGTCCTGGTATATGGGATTTATTTATCTTCTACAATTGAAACTTTGTAGCCTTAGCGGAGGCCAAGACACGCCAGGTCTGCAGAAGCTTGGCTTCCTCCATCGCCAGGGGCAATCCTAACCTCGTGCTCTCTCCAGATCTATGGCTACTGCCATTTTTCTTGAGATTTATTTATCTTCCATAATTGAAACTTTGTAGCCTTGAGTGGAGGCCTGGGCCCCACCAGGGTGTGTGGAAAGCTTGGCTTCCTCCATCACTAGGGAAAACCAAGCTTCTCTCCTGCTTGCTCCGTGGCCGCAGCCATCTTGGTTGGGGTTAATTTGCATACTTTCTCCTGATTGGCTTGTGGGTGTAGCAGAGTGATGGTTAATTTGCATATCACTGCTTTATTAGATAGGATACTAAATGCTTCACTCATTCAACCTGCCAGTGCTACTGTATACCCATAGTGAAAAGATCTGTATTATGAACTATCAGTCACAAAAGAAAAGTCCCAGGTACCTGAGTACCTCATACCTTAAAAATACATACAGACTATAGATATGAGAAAGAAAAATATGGAAAAACATAAATAAGTTCAAACTAATAATTATAAAATCATAAAATTTTTAAAGAAATAATAAAAACAAAATTGAATTATATAAAACAAACCTGAGGTAAATTCTGATTTTGTCTTCATTTCAGATCTGAGTTCTGCTGGAAAACCCACTGAGTGCTTCGGGTTGTGAGTTGTTTTTGAAGGTATTTCTATTTCAGCAGAGCTTTCTATCTGTTTGGCAAAAAGATTTTCTTCCTGAGTAAATCATTTTACTAAAAGAATAAAATATCTTATAAAAGTATAGCATGCAAAGGTATTATGTTCCTTCATCTTTTTCTAATTCTGTTGTTGACCTCCCATTACAAGCCAACACCCATCCAAATAAAAGATTTTGGTCCTTTTAAACTCCACCTTAATTTTTTCTTTAGGGTCAGGAAGTAACTCCTTTTTGTTGTTTTTTGTCCATAGTGATTTAATTGCTTCATAAATGTTCTGACTTGTAGCATATGCCTTTTTTCCAGCGACCTAATTAAAACAAAAAGTGAAACAAATGACCTATTTTTTAAGAATTAAAATAAGAAGTATTAAAAATATATGTCAGGTATTTTATATTGATACTCAAGTTAGAAACAAAAGAAAACATATGAATGAATTTCTGGATGCTATAACACAAAGCCAATCCCCATTTTCTAAATCTTATATGAAAAGTTATTTGCCTCATGTAAAAGGCTAAAAAAATGAATAGTTAGTACAACACCAAGAGTGGATCCTAATGTAACCTATGAACTGTGGGTGGTAATGATGTGTCAATGTAGGCTCATCAACTGTAATAAATGTACCAGTTTAGCAAGGGATCAGAGGAAGCTAGGCATGTGTGGGAGCAGGAGTTGCACTGGAAATCTCTGTACCTTCAACTTCACTTTATTATAAACCTAAAACTGCTCTAAAAATAAAGTCTTAAAAACTGTATAGTTAGCACTCACACTGTGAATTTAAAAGTAGGCCATTTTTATTTTTATTTTTTTATTTTTTATTTTTAAATATATTTTATTGATTTTTTTATAGAGTGGAAGGAAGAAGGGACAGAGAGCCAGAAACATCGATGAGAGAGAGACATTGATCAGCCGCCTCCTGCACACTCCTCAATGGGGATGTGCCCGCAACCAAGATACATGCCCTTGACCGGAATCGAACCTGGGACCCTTCAGTCCGCAGGCCGACGCTCTATCCACTGAGCCAAACCAGTTTCGGCAAAAGTAGGCCATTTTTAAAATTTTGTTATGAACCTAAAACTGCTCTAAAAAATAAAGTCTTAAAAAACTTTATAGTGCTGACTAGTTTGGCTCAGTGGATAGAGCATCGGTCTGCAGACTGAAAGGTAATAGGTTCGATTCTGGTCAAGGGCATGTGTCTTGCTTGAGGGCACATCCCCAGTAGGGGGCATGCAGGAGGCAGCTAATCGATGTTTCTCTCTCATCAGTGTTTCTAACTCTCTATGCCTCTCCCTTCCTCTCTGTAAAAAATCAATAAAATATATTTAAAAAAAACTTTATAGCTAGCATTCATACTGTGAATTTAAAACAAAGCCAATTGAAGAGGAGTATGGGAAAGATAGTTTGAGATGATAACCAGCTGACTGAGAAAAGATGATTTTAACATACTACAAGGTTAATGCTTCTGTTTAAATTTTTGTTGTTTTCTCAAGGCATAAAGAAAAAGCATCGTTTTTGGAAAAAATGGTGGCGGAATAGAAGAACGTGTCTGGAGCCTTGTCGCTGGGCAGAGGGGGAGAGAGCAGCTGAGAATCACACGGGGAGTGTTTGTTGGCAAGTTAAGAGTCAGTTATCCTCCAGGAGAAGGAGGAGGACTGCTAAATGGGGCTCCCCTGACCAGGCAGCCCCACTGCCATGGGGTTTTTTGTCTCCTGGAGTCAGTGCAAACATGGAGACCGTGCCATCTTGCAAGGGGATGTGGATGCCTACGGCAGTCTGAAAGCAATAGCTGCAGCACCCACCGAACAGCCGGGGGACCGAGAACACCACTCTCCAATTAGCACAGACAAGACACATGAAAAGGTCAGATTTCACCTAGGATAAGGTGAGATCTCCTGTCCCGCAGAACAGAGACGCACACACTGTGGGAACTGGACTGGGGGAAAGCTGCTTCTGGAGAGGTCTGTGGATATGGGGCAGGGTGTGATCCCTAAATGTGGAAAGGAACCCTCAGAGCTGTTGGCAGAGGGAAGCTGTAGATAGCAACCCATTTTTATCTGAGGCAGAAGGATAGTCTAGGAGCTATTACAGTGTCCCGGCTGCTTGAACAGGAGCGGGGAATGGGGAGTGCACAGACACCAGCACTCTTTTCTCTTCAGACCCTGGTTTTTGATTACTAAGCCCAATACATAGGATCCCACAATTGGAGACATCCTAAGAGTCTGCACGGGAAGGGTGCTTTTCTGGAGCCTGGGAATCAGAGCACAGAATAACCATCAGAGAATCAACTCTGGGGCAACCCATCCCCACAAACTGGTATTGAGAACCAAAGAATAGCAGGACATAAGCACAGGCTAGAGAGGTCCTGCAATTAGTCTCAGAGGTCAATTCCAAAACACTGCCACGCAGTGGATGACTCACAAATTGACTCTCGCATAATCACAAAAGAATAAAGAGAGTAAGACACACCTCAGCAGTGGAACACAGGGAACTGCAATACCCTCCTGACTGGGAAACAGGAGTGCCAAACAGAACAATAGTGGAAGTGAATGACCTCCACTACTGCTCATTCTATTTTTTTATTTTTTATTTTTTAATTTTTTGCATATTTTAATTAAAAATTTATTTTTTTCTTTTCTACTCAATTGATTTTTCCTTTGTAATTATTACATTTTTAATTTCAACTATTATTACTACTACTATTTTACGTTTTGGAAAAAAAGAAGTGTCATTTTATTTTCTCTTTATTTTACTTTGGGATTAGAGTTCTACATTCTATTTTCATCTTTCCTTTAGCATAATTTTACTCTATCTCAACTCTACCTTTATGCCAACACTCTCTTCCTAACTTTCCCCATTTTGTTGTCTTGTTTCTCTTTCCCTTTTCCAACTTTAGATTCTCCCTATTCTTTCTTTTTACCTGGTTAAAATTTTACCCCACTTATATATCTAATTTCAAATCCCTTACTCCAAGTCCATACAAATCTCTCTCGTCTTCACTATCCAAAAACTTGTTTTTCTCTATGTCCTTTTGTTGTTGTTTACCTGATCGGTGATTATATCAATTTTTTATACTTTTTTGTGAGATTGTTTTTGCTTATTCTACCTGTTTTATTTTGCTTTTTGTTTGCTTTGTTTTGGTTTGTTTTTTACCTCTGTTTTCCCTCGCCTCCCTTGATATTAGTTGTTATTTGTAGTTTCTGTTAATATCCACGTACTTGTTGCCGGCATTTGTTGGGATTAGTGGCTGTTCTATTGGAGTTTTCTCCTCACACCTATAATTTGTTCCCCTTTCTCTCTTATTTTATTTCTTTTCTCTCTGATATTTTTCTATTTCTCTTTTCTTCTTCTTCTTCTCCTCCTTCCTCCTTCTTCCTCCTCTTCTTCTTCCACTTCCTCCTCCTTCTTCTTTAATTAATTTATTTATTGTTTCTCCCTTCTCCCAATTTGATTTTCTCACTTCTTTCTTTTCTTTTTCCTAATTATTCTCTTCTTCTTAGTCTACTTACTCCTAATTTGTTTTTCACTGGTGGTCACCTTATTTCATATGTGGTTATTAACATCGTGAATTCATTTCTGTTCAGTGGCTTGTGTGTTGTACCTGGTCGTGTTATAGTTTGTGGCTTTAAATCAATGTAGGAGAGAGAACTACATAACCAGAAACCCGGAGAAGAAAGACCATGGGCAGATGAAGAAAGAGCCCGCATATGACAGAAAACCAGGTATCACCAGAAAAGGAAGTAAAAGAAATAGAAGCAGAAATAAACCTGCCAAAGAAAGAGTTCAGAGAAATGGTCATAAAGTGGCTAAAATAATGGAAGACAAAATTGACAATATGTGTAAGAGCCAAGAGGAAATAAAGAAGAGCCAAGAGGAAATGAAGAAGAACCAAGAGGAAATGAAGAAGAACTAAGAATAAATGAAGAACAATAAAGAAGAAATGAAAAGTGACATCACTGCTATAAAGAACTCAATAGAAAGTATCAAAAGTAGACTATAAGAGCCGATACCGGTTTGGATCAGTAGATAGAGCATCAGCTTGCGGACTGAAAGGTCCCGGCTTCGATTCTGGTTGGGGGCATGTACCTTGCTTGCGGGCACATCTCCACAGTGGGGTGTGCAGGAGGCGGCTGATCGATGTCTCTCTCTCATCGATGTTTCTGACTTTCTATCTCTCTCCCTTCCTCTCAGTAAAACATCAATAAAATATATATATTTTTTAAAGTAGACTAGAAGAAGCAGAGGACCTCATCAGTGAGCTAGAAGACACAGTAAAAAAAAATACCCAAGTACAGTGAAAGCAGTCTTGAGAGGGAGGTTCATAGTTCTACAAGGCCATTGAAAAAAACAGGAAACAATGGTAATAAATTTCCTAACCCTACAACTCAAAGAGCTAGAGAGAGAGCAAGAAGAAAAGCCCAATGTATGCAGAAGGAAGAAAATAGTAAAGATCAGAGGGGAAATAAACAACATGGAGACCAAAGAAACAATGCAAAAGATCAACAAAACCAAGAGCTGGTTCTTTGAAAGGATAAACAATATTGATGGGCCTCTAGACAGGCTCACCAAGAAGCAAAGAGAGAAGACCCAAATAAACAAAATCAGAAATGAAAGAGGACAAATAACAACAGACCCCGCCAAAATACAAAAGATTGTTAAAAAATACTATGAACAACTCTATTCCAACAAATTGGACAACCTGCAAAAAATGGACATATTCCTAGAAAAATATAACCTTCCAAAACTCAATGAGGAGGAAGCCAAACATCTCAATAGTCCAATAACTATGGAAGAAATTGAAGCAGTCATCAAAAAGCTTCCAGCAAACAAAAGTCTGGGACCAGATGGCTACATAGGAGAGTTTTTCCAAACATTCAGGAAAAATTAAAGCCTATCCTCCTCAGACTATTCAAAAATATTCAAGAAGAAGGAACACTTCCAAACACCTTCTATGAAGCCAGCATCACCCTAATACCAAAACCAGATAAAGACAACACAATGAAAGAGAATTATAGGCCAATATCTCTCATGAACATAGATGCCAAAATCTTCAACAAAATTCTAGCAAATTGGATCCAGCAGTACATCAGAAAGATCATACACCATGACCAAGTAGGATTCATCCCAGGAATGCAAGGATGGTACAATATCTGCAAATCAATAATTGTGATACATCACATTAACAAATTCAGAGGTGAAACTCACAATCATATCAATTGATGCAGAAAAAGCATTTGACAAAATCCAACACCATTTCTTGATAAAAACTCTCAGCAAGGTGGGAATAGAAGGATCATTAAAAGCCATATATGACAAACCCACAGGTAACATCATACTCAATGGCCAAAAACTAAAACCATTTCACCTAAGAACAGGAACAAGACAAGGATGCCCACTCTCACCTCTCCTGTTCGACATTGTACTAGAAGTATTAGCCAATGCAATTAGATAAGAAGAAGAAGTAAAAGGCGTCTAAATAGGAAAAGAAGGAGTAAAGCTGTCCTTATTTGCAGATGACATGATAGTGTACATATAAAACCAGAAGGACTCCATCCAAAAAGTAAATTACTTAATAAACGAATTAGGCAATGTAGCAGGATACAAAATTAATGCCAAGAAATCTGTGGCATTTCTATACACTAATAGTGAATTTACAGAAAGAGAGACTTAAAAAGCAATCCAATTTATCGTCGCACCAAAAAAATTAAGATGTGTAGGAATAAACCTAACTAAGGAGGTAAAAGACCAATATTCAGAAAACTACAAGACAATGAAAAAAGTGATAGAGGAAGACGTAAACAAATAGAAGAGCATACCATGCTCATGGATTAGGAGAATCAACATTATTAAAATGTCCATAGTACTGAAAGCAATCTATTGATTCAATGCACTACCCCTTAAAATACCAACGACATATTTCACAGACCTAGAAAGAAATCTTCATAGATTCATCTGGAACAAAAAAAAAAAAAAAAAAGACCACGAATAGCCACAGCAATCCTGAGAAAGAAGAATAAAGTAGGTGGTATCTCAATACCATATTTCAAGCTATATTACAAAGCAACTGTTCACAAAACAGTCTGGTACTGGCAAGAGAACAGACATATAGACCAATGGAATAAAATAGAGAACACAGATATCCACCCAAACCACTATGCTCAACTAATATTTGACAAAGGAGGCATGAACATACAATTGAGCCAAGATAGCCTCTTCAATAAATGGTGCTGGGAAAATTGGATGGATGCATGCAAAAAAATGAAACTGGACCACCAACTTACACCAAATACAAAAATAAACTCAAAATGGATACGGGACTTAAACATTAGAAGGGAAACCATAAAAATACTAGAAGAATCCACAGGCAGCATAATCTCAGACATATGCCAAAAGAACTTCTTCACTGATACTGCTCCAAAGGCAATGGAAGCTAAAGAAAAAATAAACAAATGGGAGTACATCAAAATAAAAAGCTTTTGCACAGCAAAAGAAACCATCAACAAAACAACAAGAAATACCACTGTATGGGAAAACATATTTGCAAATGTTATTACTGATAAAGGTTTAATCTCCAACATCTACAGCCAACTTATACAACTTGAAAAAAGGAAGATAAATGATCCAATAAAAAAAGGGCAATGGACCTAAATAGAACCTTTTTGAAAGACGACAGAAGGAAGGCCAAGAGACACATGAAAACATGTTCAAAGTCACTAATTATCCGAGAGATGCAAATCAAAATGACAATGCGATACCATCTCACACCTGTCAGAATTGCAATCATCAACAAATCAACAAATGATAAGTGTTGGTGAGGATGCGGAGAAAAAGGAACCCTTGTGCACTGTTGGTGGGAATGCACACTGGTGCAGCCACTGTGGAGAACAGTATGGAGTTTCCTCAAAAAACTAAAAATGTATCTCCCATTTGATCCAGTAATCCCACTCTTAGGAATATATCCTAAGAAACTAGAAATACCAATCAGAAAGGATTTATGTACCCCTATGTTCATAGCAGCACAATTTACAATAGCTACTATTTGGAAACAGCCTAGATGCCCGTCAGCAGATGAGTGGATCAGAAAAGTATGGTACATACATAATGGAATTCTATGCTGCATTGAAAAGAAGGAATTCTTACCCTTTGCAGCAACCTGGATGGAACTGGGGAGCTTTATGTTAAGTGAAATAAGCCAGTCAATGAAGGAGAAACATCACATGATCTCACTCATTTGTGGATAATAAAGAACATTATAAACTGATGAACAAAAGGATAGATACAAAGGCAGTAAAGCATCAAACAGACTGTCAAATTACAGCAGGAAGGTTAATTAGAAATGTGGTAGATAAGAGATCAACCAAGGGACTTGTATGCATGCATACAAGTATAACCAATGAACACAAGACACTGGGGGATTCGGGTATGCCAGGGAGGAGGGGGGAACAATGGGAAGATATGTATACATGTAACACAATAAAAAAATGCATCAATGCATTTTTACTGAGACCAATACTCTTTTTTTTTTCAGAAATATGAAAAAAAAATGAACTACAAACACTAAAGCAGAGGCTAGGTTGCTGATTGAATTCTTGAAGCTGCTGTTATACTTTCATGTATATCTCTTCCTGTTTGAAAATCTGACTCCTTCTTTCTGTTCTTCCACCCTTTTGTTCTTTATGGTAAAGGTAATTTCAACAGCTATTGATTATATAAGTTTTAAAGACGTTTTAAGGACCTTTCCAGAATTACAATTTCTATAAACAAACTTTTTAAAATTATGTTTTCTTCCATTAAGTAGAAATATTTTTTTATTATTTTTGCTAAGTACATGCTATATTTAAGAAAAATAAATCAATCCACTGGTATAAAGAAAGTACTCTTCCTCCCCCCAGCATAAGTTTTGTTAATTGTTGTGTGTATATTCTTCCTGAATTTTTACTCTTATACTAGAGGCCCAGTACACAAAATTTGTTCATGAGGGTGTGTGTCCCTCAGCCAAGCCGGCACCCTCTCCAATCTGGGACATCCTTCTCACAATCCAGGACTGCTGTTTTCCAACTGCTCACCTGCTTGCCTTCCGGATTGACCCTAACCTCTTCTGCCTGCCAGCCTGATAACCCCCTAACCACTTCCCTGCCAGTCTGATTGATGACTAACTGCTCCCCTGTCAGTCTTATTGCCTCTAACTGCCCTCCCCAGCAGGTCTGGTAACCCCAACTGCCTTCCCTGCCGGCTTCATCTTCCCCAACTACTCTCCCCTGCAGGCTTGGGACCCCCCCTAACTGCCCTGCTCTGCAGGCCTGGTTGCCCCCAACTTCTCTCCTCTGCCATCCTGGTCATCCCTTACTGTCTTTCCCTGCAGGCTTCATCTCCCCCAACTGCTCTCCTTTGCAAGCCTGTTCCCTCCCAAATGCCCTCCCTCGCTGGCCAATTAGATAGGATAGAGGCCTGGTACAAGGGTGGGGGCAGGCTGGTTTTCCCTGAAAGGTGTCTTGGATCAGGGTGGGGTTCCCTTAGGGCATGGGACAGCCTGGGCGAGGGGCCTGTGGTGGTTTGCAGGCTGGCCACACCCCTGGAGACCCAAGCAAAGTCCCTGGTATCTGGGATTTATTTATCTTCTATAATTGAAAATTTGTAGCCTTGAGTGTAGGCCAGGGTCAGCCAGGGCATGTGGGGAGCTTGGCTTCCTCTATCCCTGGGGACAACCCAAACCTCCTGCTCTCTCCAGCTTCGTGGCTGCTGCCATTTTTGTTGGGATTTATTTATCTTCTATAATTGAAAGTTTGTAGCCTTGAGCAGAGGCCAAGTCTGGCCAGGGTAGGTGGGAAGCTTGGCTTCCTCCATCACTGGGGGCAATCCTAGCCTCCTGCTTGCTCCAGCTGTGTGGCTGCTGCTATATTTGTTGGGTTAATTTTCATACTTGCTCCTGATTGGCTAGTGGATATGTATTGTGGACATAGCAGAGGTACAGTCAAATTGCATGTTTCTCTTTTATTAGATAGGATGTACACTACAGGCTTGGTGCATAAAATCATGTACCAGTGGGGTTCCTCAGCCTAGTCTGTCAGATCGGGCCTAAACCAGATCTCTCATATCCCCCTTGGGGTCCTGAATTGCGAGAGGGTGCAGGCCAGGCCGAGGGACCCCAATGGTGCACGATTAGGGCCAGGGAGGGATGCAGGAGGTTGGCCAGCCAGGGAGGAACTATGGGAGGGCTCCAGGGCCTGTATAGCCCATCTTGGTCCTGATTGGGCCAGACCCCAGCAGCAAGCTAACCTACCAGTTGGAGTGCCTGCTCCATGGTGGTCAGTATATGTCATAGTGACTGGTCGACGGTCTACTGTCTGCCCCCTGGTGGTCAGCGCACATCATAGTGAGTGGTTGAGCAGCCTTAGCATATCATTAGCATATTATGTTTTGATTGGTTGAGTGGATGACCGGATGACCGGGCACTTAGCGTAGTAGGCTTTTATTATATAGAATTACATACATTTACACATAGCATTTTAAAACAAATGGAATGTTTTAAATCCAAGATGGAGGCAGAGTAGATGGAAGTCACACATACCACTTCCTAGGATCAAACTGGAATTACAACTAAATTATAGAACAATCAACCTGACTAACCAACTGAAGGTTATCTAAACAGATGTATTATATCCAAGAATTTATAGAAGAAGCCATATCAAAACAGGTAGAAAGGGCAGAGATGTGTAAAGTGCTGCTTCTCCCCACTCCCATGGGCATGGGTTGAGATTCTGGAGGGATATCTCACCTGCAAAGGTATGTTAAGGAATGTGGTGTCTGAACAACAGCCAGGCTTCCCATCCAAGAGCACCAGAGCCAGGAAGAAGCAACCATGTATATCTAGCTGTGAAATTCGGTGGAAATTATGTCCACCAGGGAGATTCAGAGTCTGCTAGGGACACAGGTGCCCTCTTAAAGGGCCAATGCACAAAACCTCATTCACAGCCACTCACCCTGGGCTCCGGCTGAGGGAGGGCAGAGTATATTAGATTCCAGTGAGGAGATACCGGTTTTTGTGGCTCTGGGGAGAGACCTGAAGGGTCAGCCTCTAGAATCCCTGTGCTGAGTCCATCTCCCACAGCACGAATAACATCTTTATTGGGTGGAACACTTCCTCCCTTGGGACATCAGCCTAGGGGAATGCATAGCCCCAGCCTCTAGATTCTCTGTTGCCCCACCCTGTAGAGCATCATCTTGTGGAAGTGTCAACTGCCAAGGCTGGGTGTAGAGATCTGGACTGACTCAGGCTGTCAGTGAGTGAGTTTTGTGGCTTTGAGGTGGAACCCATTATGCATGCTTTCTGATGAACCTGACAGGTGTCTACCCCTTACAGGAATACTCTGGCCCCACACTTTAGGCTCTGGGTGGACCTACCCTCCCTAATCCTGTGGCCACTGCCCTGATGAGCATGGGCCCACCAGGAGTTCTAGGAATAATCTAAGATAAACTGAATAGTGTGACTCTGGGGTGGGGGCCACTACCCCAACCTTCCCACAAGAATGACCAGCACCACTCGCTCATGGGAGGTCTACTAAAGCCACCTTCATCATTCCCAGCAGCCCTTCCATGGTAAGTTTGGACTATAGGCAGAATATGGGCAGACTGAGTTTTGTGGCTTTAGGATTAGGGAAATTTTTCCCTTACACATCTGATCAATGCAGAGCCCTCCCTTTACATAGCCAAATCTTGGTCTCCTTGGATCTAATAAACTCTGTAGGATTCACCCTGATGACTCTGAGATCCTATCCTACCAAAAAGATCTGCTGGCACCTGGGGGTGGCATCTAGACTTGGTATACCTTGTAACTTTTCTGAGTGGCCTCAAACCAATCACTGGCACTGAATTTGAACTATCAATCTGGTGAACACAACTCGCCCCTACCTGGTGACTCAGCTTCGTCCTTCCAATGTACACACAGGCCCAGTAGAGGCACCCACAAATTGTGGACTGCTTTGTAGCATCTAACAGACTACTTAGAGCCAGTCACAAGCAGTGTCTGATATTGCTCTGCACCAGAGTCCCTTCCAAGGGGCCCCAGAAACAATAAGACAATAACCAAATTCAGACAACATGAGGGCAAGGTCCAATTAGTTTCATAAATGGCATATTGAAAACAAATTTCAGCAGGCATCAGCTCCTACTGAGGTGAATTCCACTTGGTGTGGTCAGCACCTGCATAGCAGATTGTGCACTGCGGTCGGGGCTAACCTTAACACTCAGCCATCCTGAAGGTCAGACCCATGCATGAATGAGCCAAAAGCAATCAAGATTCAATTAAAAAAGGGAGCACTCACAAAACTCACAAAGGGATATTTCTGAAGTACCCAGCTCAAGTGATCAAGGAGACTGTGCTACTGGGTCCCAAATGAAACTTACTACATAAAGCCACCTTGCCAAGACTGGGAAACACAGAAGATCTGCCTAATACATAGAAACATACACAAAGAAGCAGCTAAAATGGTAACACAAAGACACATGTCCCAAATGAAAGAATAGGAGAAATCTCCAAAAACAGCAAAATGAAATGGAGGCAAGCAATTACCAGATATAGAGTTAAAAATAAAATGGTTATTAGAATGTTCAAGGAACCTAGTGAAAACTTCAACAATGTGAAAAAGGACATAAAAACTAGAAAGAAGAACCAGTCAGAAATGAAAAATACAGTTTTGAAATGAAAATTTCACTAGAAGGAATAAACAGAATGTTAGATGAAAAAGAAGATCAAATCAGTGATTTGGAAGACAAGGTAGCAGAAAACACCAAACCTGAGCAGCAATAAATAAATAAATAAATAAATAAATAAATAAGGCAGATATAACTGGGAATGCAAGAAAAAAGAGAGAACCATAGTATGATATGGCACCTGCCCCTATCTATACTCTATCATTGATTTGGAATCTGAAAGGGCTTTAGCTTCTAGAAGAAGTATTCCTCGGGGGGGTAGGGTTCCAAAATGGTAACAGAATAAGTGAAAGCTACACTGACATTCTCCCAGGACCAGTTTGGAATTACATCTAAAATACAGATAAATCATCCTAAATAATCAATTGAAGACTGGCTGGAGAGAACCCTTACAACCAAGGACTAAAGAGGAGGCCACATGGGGACTGGTAGGAAGTAAGGAGACACAAGAGGGCTGGCCGTGCTCACAGGCAGCAGCTGAAGTTCTGGAGAGAAATCTCAGCTGTAAGGGTTTCCCACTGAGAACTCTGGGTACTAAATCCCAAGCTGAGATCGCCTGCTAAGAATAACAGAACCATGAAACGTCCCCACATAATATCTGGTTGTGAAAAGCACTGAGAATTGTGTCCATCAGGAAGAGATGGCAAGAATCATAGGCACCCTCTTAAAGGGCCTACACACTAAATTGTGTGTGCAGACACGTGGGGCTCTGAGAGAGGGCAGAGTGGACTAGAAAAGTATGAGTAGAGTCTCAGGTTGGTGGCTCTGGAAAGAGAGCTGAGAGGATAGCTACCAGTATCCTTGTGCTGAGTCATTCCCTCATGCTGCAGAAGCCATATTTCTCAGGCAAAGCTTTCCCATCAAAGCAGCTTTAGCCTGGTGGAAGAAATTGTCCTACCCATTAGAAACCCCCTCTACTAATTCTGTGAAGTTTATGCTCTGCTAAGGACTACAGCCTGAGGCTCATTTAGTGAAGGGGATTAACAATCAGCCTATAAGTAGAGGTGGATCTCTGGATGATTTGAGTAGTTGCCTGCCCTACTTCTGGCCTCCAGCTTAGGAAATCACACTTCCATGCTCAGCTTGGTCATTTCTTTACACACCCAGCCCCACCAGAGGGAGCTAAAAGATGTGGATCAATGATTGCTCCAAACAGGGTACTCAGGTCTAGTAACAAACAGTTAGGGTTTGAGCCTCACTGACAGCCAGCCTGTGAGTGGAGCACAAGCACGAGCCAATAGCAATCAAAACTCAATTACAACAGGAGTGACACACAAAGTGCACAAGGGACACACTTAGAGAACCTAGGTTAAGTGATCAGGAAGACTGGTCACCAAATATATAAGTCCAACCATACAAAGACTGGGTGGGAGTCATAGCAGATCTGCCTAATACATAGAAACAAACCCAAACAGGCAGCCAGAATAAGGAGACAAAAAACAAGCCCCAAATGAAAGAACCAGAGAATCTCCAGAAGAGTAGCTCAATAAAATGGAGATAAGCAATTTATAAGAGTAGTGAGTAATGATTATAAGGATGTTCAACAGCATGGAAAACAACATAGAAATTAAGAAAAATAACCAGTCAGAAATGAAGAATGACATAGCAGAATAAAAAATACAGTTGAAGGAATAAACTACACATTTGAAGAAGCTGAGGATCAGATTAGCAAATTAGAAGACAGGGAAGAAAAGAATTTCTCAATCAGAGATCCAAAACAATAACAATTAAGAAACATGAGGATAGTTTAAGGGAGCTGTGGGACAACAATGCAATGTAACAATATCTGCATCATATAGAAACAGAAGGATAACAAAATGAGCAAGGAGCCATTATGCTCAATTAATATTTGACAAAGGAGGCAAGAGCATACAATGGAGTCAAAATAATCTCTTTAATAAATTGTGCTGGAAAATTGGGACAGATACATGCAAAAAAATAAAACTAGACCACCAACTTACACCATACACAAAAACAAACTCAAAATTGCTAAAGGACTTTAATGTAAGATGGGAAACCATAAAATCCTACAAGACTCCACAGGCACCAAAATAGCAGACATATGTTATAACAATATCTTTACAGACACAGTTTTTAGGGCAATGGAGACTAAGGAGAAAATAAACATATAGAACTACATCAAAATAAAAATTTTTTGCCCAACAAAAGAAACCATAAACAAAACAACAAGAAAGCCTACTGAATGGGAGAACATATTTGCCAATAATATGTCCAATAAGGGTTTAATCTCCAAAATTTACTGAGAACTCATACAACTTAACAAAAGCAAGATAAATGATCCAATTAAAATATGGTCAAAGGATCTAAATAGACACTTTTTGAAAGAGGACATACAGAAGACCCAGAGACATGAAAACATTCTCAAGGTTACTAATCATCCAAGAGATGCAAATCATAACAACAATGAGATACTATCTCACACCTGTCAGAATGGCTGTCATCAACAAATCAACAAATGACAAGTGCTGGCAAGGATGTGGAGAAAAAGGAACCCTCATGCACTGCTGGTGGGGATGCAGACTGGTGTAGCCACAGTGGAGAACAGTGTGGAGTTTCCTGAAAAAGTTGAAAATGGAACTGTCATTTGACTCACTAATCCCATTTCTAGGACTATATCCCAAGAAAACAGAAACACCAATCAGAAAGGATATATGCACCCTTATGTTCATAGCAGCACAATTTACAATAGCTAAGAAATAGAAAAAGCCTAAATGCCCATCAGCAGATGACTGGATTAAAAAACTGCGGTACATTTAAACAATGAAATACTATGCTGCTATTAAAAAGAAGGAACTATTACCATTTGCAACAGCATGGATGGAACTGGGGAGCATTATGCTAAGCCAAATAAGACAGTCAGAGAAAGATAAATGTCACATGATCTCACTCATATGTGAGATATAATGATCAACGTAATTTGATGAACAAGAATAGACTGATCTAGAGAGAAATGGTGAAGGGGGGTTAGAGAGCAACCAAAGGACTTATATGCAAGCATATTAGCGTAACCAATGGACACAGACACTGGGGCAGAGGGGGCTTGCCCAGACTGGGAAGGGAAGGGGGAGGGGGTCAATTGGGAAAAAAGGAGACATATGTAAAACTTTAAACAAAAAATAAAAAGAAAAAAGAAAATGAGCAAGGGATAGAGAGCCTGTTTAAATAAATAGTGGCAGAAAACTTCTCTAACCTGGTAAAGGATAAAGTCACACAAGTTCAGGAAGCATATAGACTCCCAAACCAGAAGAACCCAAAGAAGCTCGTGGTCAGAAACATCATAATTAAAATGCCAAAAAATTAAAGACAAAGAGAGAATCTTATTTTTTAATATATTTTATTGATTTTTTATAGAGAGGGAGGGAGAGAGATAGAAAGTCAGACACATCGATGAGAGAGAGACATCAATCAGCCACCTCCTGCATGCTCCACAGTGGAGATGTGCCCGCAAGCAAGGTACATGCCAACAACCGGAATCAAACCTGGGACCCCCCAGTCCACAAGCCGACGCTCTATCCACTGAGCCAAACCAGTCTCGGCAAGAGAGAATCTTAAAGTCAGCAAGAGGAAAAGTAATTGGTTACCTATAAAGGAGCTCCCAGAAGGTCGTCAGCTGATTTCCATACATAAAATAAACTCTACAGTTCAGAAGGGAATGGTATGAAGTATTCAAGGTAATGAAAAGCAAGGATCTTAAACCAATATTAGTATATCCAGTAAGTCTATCATTCAGCATAGATAATGAAATAAAGAACTTTCCAGACAATAAAAGGGTAGTTTATTTCCAACAAAGCAGCATTACAAGAAATGTTAAAGGGACTGATGTAATAATAAGAAATATATAGAGAGAAACACAGGTGTAAAGAATAAAAATGGCAATAAATAGCTATCAATAATAAGCTTGCATATAAATGGATTAAATGCTCCAATAGAAAGATATAAGGTAGCTGAATCAATAAGAAAACATGGCTCATATATATGCTGTTTACAAGAGACCCACCTCAGAACAAAAGTCACACAGGTGAAAGTGAAGGAATGGAAGAAATTTTTCCATGAAAATGGAAACAAACAAGAAAAAGCTGGGGGAGCAATATTATAACTGACAAATAGACTTAATGATGAAGGTCAACACAAGAGACAATAAAGGTCACTTCATAATATTAAAGGGATAAATTCAACAAGAGGATATAATACTGGTAAACATATATGCACCAAATATATGAGCATGCATATATATTGGAGGACTTTAAGGGACAAATTGACAACAATATTCATAGTAGGAGACTTTAACATCCCACTGACTTCACTGGATTGATCTTCCAAACAAGAGAAATAAAAAAAGAAAACAGTGACCCTAAATGACATACCAGATCAGATGAATTTAATTGATAATTACAGAACATTTCCCCCTAAAGCTATAGGACATGCATTCCTCTCAAGTGCACAGAGACATTCTCAAATATAGACCACAGATGAGGACACAAAATAAGTCTCTAAAAGTTCAAGAAGATTTAAACCATATCAAACATCTTCTCAGATCACAATGACATGAAACTAGAAATCAACTACAATGAAAACAATAAAAAACATTCAAACACATGGAGGGTAAATAGCATGTTTTCACCAATGAGATGAAGGAAGAAATTTAAAATTTCCTGGGGAAAAAATGAAATGAACATGCAATAACCCAAAATCTATGGTACATAGGGAAAGCAGTCCTGAGAGTGAAGTTCATAACACAGGCCTACCTCAAAAAACAAGAGAAATCTCTAATAAAATATATAATACTACAACTAAAAGAACTAGAAGATGGACAACAAGGAAAGCCCAAAGAAAGTAGAAGGAAAGAAAAAATAAAAGTAAGAGTAGAAATAAATGACATAAAGGATAAAAATATATATATATATAAAAGATCAATGAAACCAAGAGCTGGTTCTTTAAAAGATAAACAAGATTAATTAATCGCTAGCCAGGATCATCAAGAAACAAAGAGAGGTCACAATAAATAAAATCAGAAATGAAAACAGTAAGGTAACAACTGACACCATAGAAGTACAAAGGATTGTAGAAATAAACTATAGTCAACAAATTAGAAAACCTGGTTGAAATGCCAAATTCCTAGCAGTGTACCCTCTTCCAAAACTGATTCAGGTAGATTCAGAAAACATGAATAGGCCAATAGCAATTAATGAAATTGAAGCAATAATAATAATAATAATAATAATAACTACTAGTATACAAAAGTCATGGACAGGATGTCTTCAGAGGGCACTTTTATCAAACATCCAAAGAAGAACTAACACCTGTCCTCAAACTATTACAAAAATTTCAAGAGAAAGAAGACTTTCAAGCTCTTTTTATGAGGACTTTCAAGAGAAAGAAGACTTTCAAGCTCTTTTTATTATCCTAATTCCAAAACTAAGACACTACAATAGAAGAAAATTATAGGCCAATATCCCTGTTGAACATAGATGGCAATTTCCTCAATAACATATTAGCAAACTGGGTACAGTCATATATTAAAAAGATTATTCACCATGATCAAGTGGGATTTATCCTAGGGATTCAGGTTGGTATAACATTTGCAAATCAATAACTATGATACATTACCTTAAAAAAATGAGAGATAAAAATCATGATTATATAAATAGATGCAGAAAAAGCACTTGACAAAATCCAGTCCTAATTAAAAACAAAAATCTTTATTGCTGAAAGTATTACATATATCCCCTTTTTGCCCCATTGACCTCTTCTAGCCCAACCCCACCCCCTACTCCAGGCTTCACCACCCTATTGTCTGTGACTATGGGTTATGCATATATGCATACAAGTTCTTTGGTTGATCTCTTCCCATCTACCCACCCTCCCCTACCTTCCCTCTTTTCCATGCTTCTATTCTCTGGATCTATTTTGTTCATCAGTTTGTTTTTTCATTAGATTTCTCCACATATGAGTGAAATCATGTGATTCTTATCTTTCTCTGAAGGGCTTATTTCATTTAGCATAATACTCTCCAGGTCCATCCATGCTGTGCAAATGTTGAGGTTTGTTTTTTGTTTTTTGTTTTACAGCTGCTTAGTATTCCATTGTGTAAATGCACCATAGCTTTTTTACCTACTCATATGCTGATGGGCACTTGTTTTTTCCCCCCAAATTTTAGCTATTTAAATTGTGCTGCTATGAACACAGGGGTGCATATATTCTTTGTGAATGGTGTTTCAGGTTTCTTAGGCTATATTCTTAGAAGTGGGATCACTGAGTCAAATGGGAGTTCCATTTTTAAGTTCTTGAGAAAACTCCAGCAGTGTACGAGGGTTCCCTTTTCTCCACATCCAGGCCAGCACTTGTTATTTGTTGATGATAGCTGTTCTGACAGGTGTGAGGTGATAATTCATTGTCATTTTGATTTGCACCTCTTGGATGATTAGTGACTGAGCATTTTTTCAAAATCTCAGGAACGTGGGACTACTGAGATCATAACATAAGAAAGGGCATATATAACAAACCTACACTCAACATCATATTCAATGGACAAAAACTAAAAGTGTTTCCCTTAAGAACAGGAACATAACAGGGATGTCTGCTTTCAACACTCTTATTCACCATATTATTGGAAGTATTAGCCCCAGTGATCAGACAAGAAGAAGATATAAAAAGTTTCTAAATAGAAAAGAAAGAAATGAAACTGTCATTATTTACAGATGACATGATATAGTACATAGAAAATCCTGAGGACTCCACCAAAAAACTACTAGATTTAATAAATGAATTTGGCAAAGTAGCAGGATACAAAATTATCACCCATAAATCAATGTCATTTTTTAAAATTTATCTTTATTGTTGAAAGTATTATAGATGTTTCCTTTTTTTCCTCCCATTGTCCCCCTCCACTCTGCCCCCATCCCTTCTCCAGGCAATCCCCACATTACTATCTGTCCATGGGCTATGGATATATGCATATAAGCTCATTTGTTAATCATTCCTACACTCCCCCTTCCTTCTGAAATGTGTCAGTCTGTTGCATGCTTCAATGTCATTGTAAAGATCAGTGCTATTTTTATACATCAATAATAAACTCTCTGAAAGAGAAAGTAAAAAAGCACTGCCATTTACTATTGTAACAAAAAAAGAATTAAGATACCTTGGAATAAACTTAACCAAGGAAGTAAAAGACCTGTAATTGAAAAAACTACAAGACATTGAGAAAATAGAGGAAGACACAAACAAACAGTAGAATACACCATGTTCATAGACTGATAGAATAACATCAGTAAAATGGCCATACTACCCAAAGCAATCTATAGATTCAATTCAATCCCTATTAAAATATCAATGGCATATTTCACAGACCTAGAACAAACTTGCCAAAAGTTTATATGAAACCAAAAAGACCCTGGATAGCCTCAGCAATCTTGAGTAAAAAGAACAAATTTGGAGAGATCACAATATTGGATATCACACTATAATAAAAAGCCACTGTAATCAAAACAGCCTAGTACTGGCACCAGAACAGGCATATAGACCAATGAATGGAACAGATAGAGAGCCCAGAAGTCAATGAAAGCCTTTATGGTCAATTAATATTTGAAAAAGGAGGCAAGAGCATATTGTAGAGTAAAAATAGTCTCTTCAATAAATGTGTTGAGAAATTACAAAGGAGCATGCAAAAAAAAATAGAGTGAGACCACCAACTTACACTATAGATAATAATAAACTCAAAACAGATAAAAGTTGTGAAACCATAAATATCCTAGAAAAAATGGAGGCAGTGAAATATCAGATATCTCTTATAGGAATGTGTTTGCCAATATATCTCCTAGGACAAAGAAAACAAAGGGGAAAAAATGGGATTACATAAAACTAAAAAGATTCTGCACAGCAAAATAAACCATCAACAAAATGGAAAGGGATCCCACTGTATGAGAGGACATATTGGCTAACGATACATCTGATAGAGGGTTAACTTCCAAAATATATAAGGAACTCATACAACTTAAAAGGAAGACAATCCAATTAAAAAATGGGCAAAAGCCCCGGCTGGTTTGGCTCAGTGGATAGTGTGTCAGCCTGTGGACCAAAGGGTTCCTGGTTCGACTCCAATCAAGGGCACATGCCCTGGTTGCAGGCTCCAACTCCAGTAAGGGGCATACAGAAGGTAGCCAATCAATGATTCTCTCTCATCATTGATATTTTTATCTCTCCCCCCATCTCCCTTCCTTTCTGAAATTAATTAAAAATATATTTTTAAAAAGGACAAAGGACCTATGTATACATTAATTACTCCATGGCCAAGAGACATATGAAAAAAATGTTCAAAGTCAATAATCATCAGAGAGATGCAAAGTAAAATGACAATGATGCTTTAACCTCATACCTGTCAGAAAGGCTACCATCAACAAATAAACAATTAGGGGCCAGGATGTGGAGAAAAGAGAATCCTAGTACACTGCTGGTGAGGATGCAGACTAGAGCAGACACTATAGAAAACAGTATGGAGTTTCCTGAAAAAATTAAAAACTGAGAATATCAAAGGAGAGATCAACAATTATAGTAGGGGACTTTAATACACCACTGACATCACTGGATAAATCCTCTAGATAAAAAAATCAGCAAAGAAACAGCAATCCTAAATGGCTCACTAGATCAGATGGACTTAATTGACATCTTCAGGACATTTCACCCCAAAGCCACATGGTCAACATCATATTCATTGGACAAAATATACATTCTTTTCAAGTGCACATGGGACATTTTCAAAGAAAGACCACAAATTAGGTCACAAGCAAAATCTCTTCAAATTCAAAAAGACTGAAATCATATCAAGCATTTTCTCAGACCACAATGGCATAATATTAGAAATAAACTACAATTAAAACAATAAAAAAAATCAAAGACATGGAAGCTGAATAGCATTCTATTAAACAATGACTGGGTTACCAAGGAGATCAAAGAAGAAAATAAAAACATCCTGGAAACTAATGACAATAAAAACACTACAATCCAAAACCTATGGGACACAGTGAAAGCAGTCCTGAAAGGGAAGTTTATAGCATTACAAGGCTATCTCACAAAACAAAACAAAACAAAAAAGGGAATAAATCATCTAACTCTACAACTTAAAGAATTAGAAGGAGAGCAACAAAGAAAATCCCAGAGTGAGTAGAAGGAAGGAGATAATAAAGAATAGAGCAGAAATAAATGACATAGAGACCAAAAAAAACAAAACTATATAAAAGATCAATGATCAAAAAACTATACAAAACCAAGAGTTGGTTCTTTGAAAGGATAAACAAGATTGATGAACCTCTAGACAGGCTCACCAAGATGTAAGAAGAGAAGACCCAAATAAACAAAATCAGAAATGAAAGAGGAGAAATAACAACAGACCCCATACAACTACAAAGGATTGTTAAAAAACACTATGAACAACGCTATTCCAATAAATTAGACAACCTGGAAGAAATGGATATATTCCTAGAAATAATACAACCTTCCAAAACTCAATCAGAAAGAATCTAAACATCTCAATAGGCCAATAACTATGGAAGAAATTGAAGCAGTCATCAAAAAGCTTCCAGCAAACAAAAGCCTAGGGCCAGACAGCTTCACAGTGGAGTTTTACCAAACATCCAAGGAAGAACTAAAACCTTTCCTCCTCAGACTATTCCAAAAAATTCAAGAAGAAGGAGCACTTTCAAGCTCATTCTATGAAGCCAACATTACACTAATACCAAAACCAGATAAAAACCACAATGAAAGAGAATTACAGGCCAATATCCCTCATGAACATGGATGCCAAAATCCTCAAGAAAATTCTAGCAAATTGGATCCAGCAGTACATCAGAAAAATCATACATCATGACCAAGTAGGATTTATCCTGGGGATGCAAGGATGGTCAATATCCATAAATCAATAAATGTGATATATCACATAAACATTTTTTTCATTTTTTAAAATATTTTTATTGGTTTCAGAGAGGAATGGGAGAGAGAGATAGAAATATCAATAATGAGAGAGAATCATTGATTGACTGCCTTCTGTACACTCACACTGGGGATTGGGATTGAGCTGCAATTTGGACATGTGCCCTGACTAGGAATCAAAGCCTGACCTTTTGGATCATAGGTTGATGCTTAACCACTGAGCAACACTGGGCGGGCCCAAAACTGTTTTTTAAATAGTTTATCTTTTCTGTCATGGATTGGAAATGTCACCATTATCATTTACTAAAATCTCATCACATAAAAAAATTGAGAGATAAAAATCACATAGTAATATTAATTGATGCAGAAAAACATTTGAAAAATCTAATACCTTTT
Source organism: Lasiurus cinereus (assembly GCA_011751065.1). Taxonomy (NCBI): domain Eukaryota; kingdom Metazoa; phylum Chordata; class Mammalia; order Chiroptera; family Vespertilionidae; genus Lasiurus; species Lasiurus cinereus. The sequence goes on from JAAGEH010000029.1 coordinate 16,416,269, forward strand.
CTTGATAAAAATTCTCAGCAAAATGGGAATAGAGAGATCATACCTCAACATAGTAAAAGCCATATATGACAAACCCATAGTCAACATCATACCAAATGGGAAAAAATTAAAACCTTTTCCCCTAATAACAAGAACAAGACAGGGATGCCCACTTTCACCATTCCTGTTTGACATAGTACTGGAAGTACTAGCCATTGTGATTGACAAGAAGAAATAAAAGGCATACAAATTAGAAAATAAAATGTAAAACTATCCTTATTTGCAGATGACATGATACTGTACACAGAAAACTCTAAAGACTCCACCAAAAAATTATTAGACTTTATAAGTGAATTTGGCAATGTAGCAGGATACAAAATCAATGCCAAGAAATCTATGGCATGTCTATACACCAATAGTGAACTTACAGAAAGAGAGATTTAAAACAAATCCCATTTACCATTGCACCAAAAAAAAATTAAGATACCTAGGAATAAACTTAACCAAGGAGGTAAAAGACCTATACTCGGAAAACTACAGGACACTGAAAAAAGAGACAGTGAAGACATAAACAGATGGAAGAACATACCATGTTCATGGATTGGTAGAATAAACATTATTAAAATGTCCATACTACCCAAAGCAATCTAGATTCAAGGTACTCCCCATTAAAATGCCAATGGCATTCTTCAAAGACCTGGAACGAACTCTCCAAAATTCATCTGGAGTAAAAAAGAAAAAGACCCCGAATAGCTGCAGCAATTCTGAGAAAGAAGAACAAAGTAGGTGGGATCTCAATACCAGATATCAAGCTGTACTACAAAGCCACGCTCCTCAGAACTGCCTGGTACTGGCATAAGAACAGACATATTGATCAATGGAATAGAAGAGAGAACCCAGAAATGAACCCAAACCACCATGCTCAATTAATATTTGACAAGGGAGGCATTAACATACAATGGAATCAAGACAGTCTCTTCAATAAATGGTGTTGGGAAAATTGGACAGATATATGCTAAAAAATGAAACTAGACCACAAACTTATACCATACACAAAAATAAACTCAAAACAAACAAAGAACTTAAGTTTAAGATGGGAAACCATAAAAATATTAGAGGAACCCACAGGCAGCAAAATCTCAGACATATGCCAAAGCAATATTTTCATTGATACAGCTCCTAGGATAAGAAACTAAAGAGAAAATAAACAAATGGGACTACATCAAAGTAAAAAGCTTCTGCACAGCAAAATAAACCATCAATAAAATAACAAGAAAGTGGGCTCTTTTGGAGAATATATTTGCCAATGTTATCTCCATTAAGGGTTTAATCTGCAACATTTATAGGGAACTCATACAACTTAACAAAAGTATGATAAGGAACCCAATCAAAAATTGCTCAACAGTCCTAAACAGATACTTTTTAAAAGAGGACATAAGGAATGCCAAGTGACATATGAAAACATGCTCAAAGTCACTAATCATTTGACAGATGCAAATCAAAATGAAAATTTGGTATCATCTCACAATTATCAGAATGGCTAACATCAACAATCAGAAAGAAGGTAAGGGAGGGTTGGGGTAAGGGGGAGAGATCAACCAAAGGATTTGTATGCATGCATATAAGCCTAACCAATGGACACAGACATCAGGGGGGTGAGGGCATGAGTTGGGGGATAGGAAGGATAATGGGGGAATAAGGACACATATGTAGCACCTTAATCAATAAAGAAAAACAAAAACACACAAATCAACAAATGATAAGTGCTGGCAAGAATGTGGAGAAAAAGGAACCCTCATGCACTGCTGGTGGGGATGCAGACTGGTGCAGCCACTGTGGAGGATAATATGGAGTTTCCTCAAACTAAAAATGGAACTCCCATTTGACACACTAATCCCATTTCTAGGAATATATCCCAAGAAACTAGAAACACCAATCAGAAAGGATATATGCACCCCTATGTTCATAGCAGCACAATTTACCATAGCTATAATTTGGAAACAAGTCTAAATGCCCATCAGCAGATGAGTGGATTAAAAAACTGTGGTACATCTGCAAAATGGAATACTAGGCTGCTGCACAAATGAAGGAATTCTTACCATTTGCAGCAGCATGGATGGAACTGGAGAACAGTATGCTAAGTGAAATAAGCCAGTCAGAGAAAGATAAATATCACATGATCTTACTCATTTGTGGAATACAATGAACAACATAAACTGCTGAACAAAAACAAATCCAGAGATAGAAAAGCATTGATCAGACCTTTAAACCTCAGATGGAAGGTAGGGTAGGATGGGGGTACGGGAGTGAGATCAACCAAAGGACTTGTATGCATGCATATAAGCCTTACCAATGGACACACACACCAGGGGCTGATGACAGGAGTGGAGTGGGTACAATGGGGGGATAAGGACACATATGTAATACTTTAATCAATAAAGAAAAATAATAAAGAAATAAATTTAAGAAAGGACCCATATTATAGATATATACATTAATATCTAATGCATACAAATATATATTCACATCTAATATCTAATATATATGTTATATTAGAATCTACGAAATGTTTCATATGACATTATTATATGACAGTTAAAAGAAAGCAAAAGTCCAAACTCTAGAAATTTAAGTAACGATTATTTAACCACAAAAGAACTTTTAGGAATTCATATTAATAACTCTTAACATATACATTTTCATTTAAATATAAGTAATTCTTTTCATTTCCTTCTGTGAAAGTAAATTGAATTTAATACTTTATTTTTTTAATTCAAAATAAAATGCATACTATGTATACTATGATCCTATTCTTATACACCCACCTATTTTTCTATCTCTACACAGGCATGAATAAATGACTAGAATAACATTCTATCAAATTTTAACACTGATATTTTTCTGAATGGAGAATTTCAAGGGGTTTGTTTTCTCCTACACTTTTTTTGTAATGCTTAAATTATTTAAGGATGAGTAGGTATCAATTTTATTTTAAAAACCCATGCTATCATTACGGTAAACAAACAAAAAGAATCAGTGGCAGTATCAGGCACTGGGAAGAGAAATGGACACCAAAGTACAAAACCTGAAGCTGAAGAGAGAGCCCTAGCAAATTAGATACTGTGAAATTTCTCTGAGCCACAGTTTTCTTACTGTTAACTGAGAAAGTTGGATGTAATGAGCTCAAAGGTTGCTCTCTGTACTAATATTACATGAATTTAAGTAGCTAATTCCTTCATCAATTTTAGGAAAGATTTTAAAAAATAAATGTATCATTTTATTCATCAATTATCTCAAGTATAACAAGATTTAATGAATAAAGTTCTGTTTATTTGCTATATGCTTCTATAATTTAATTATATTATAAACTACAGAGGGTTCTATATCTTTGACATTTTAAAGTACTAAATACACATTTTTATTTACATCAATAATTTAAGAGATTCCATAATGAAAGTACAGAAAGTCCTTTGGGTAGCACTATACACTGCATCAAGTGTGAGGGGGAAATTTTAAATATTGGTAAGTAAGGGAAGAAGGAAAGAAGAAAATACCGCATATAAAGCTCTCCGCACTCAGAATCTGTGTTAAAAACAAAATAAAATACTGACACATGTTCTTAAAAGTACTAGGAAAATATTTGGATTTGCAGATAAACTAACAAAAAAATGACAAAACAACCATAATATGGATTTTCATGGGAAATGTTACTTAGTTCCAGATGGTTTCAAAATTTAGTTTGTATATGTGTCTGTATTTTTTTCCCCACTTTCAGAAGCCTCTGTTATCTTGTCTGGGTAATTACCAAATGGCTGTTTCTTACATTATATTAATCTGTTCAAATGACAGCTGCCAGAAGGTATAATTTTCTGTTATTTGAATTTTACATAATTCTACAATAGAATGAATGGTATTTATTCCCGTAAATTTAAAAAAAATATATTTTTATTGACATCAGAGAGGAAGGGAGAGGGAAAAAGAGATAGAAACATCAATGATGAGAGAGAATTATCGATCGGAGCCTCCTACATGCCCCCTACTGAGGTTCGAGCTCGCAACCCAACTGTGACCTCCTGGTTAACAGGTCAATGCTCAACCACTGAGTTACATCCGGTTGGGCTATCCCCATGAATTCTAATTCAGTGTCTCTGAACTTAATCATCACATAGCATTTACAATGATGAATTATGCTGAAACAAATTAATCCTATTTATCTGTGATGATCATATAGTTAGGAAGGGCATTGCCATGCTGAGATGATAATGTGATTTTGCCAATGTAAGAGATGATACTAAATACATTTCTCTGAAATTAAATGCTCTAGATACTATATGACATTTAAATATTATCATATCAAGAGTTTAAGCAAATATTGAAATGCAGCTTTCACTTAAAAACAACTTACCTTTGCAATTATTATAGACTGAACTGGGTAACAGACAGTTGCTCCTAAAGTGGCCAATCCCAATGGATAAGCAATTTTCTTAAATCTAGAACCTAAGAAATTTAAACAAACTATTAAACTCCTAATGGATGCTACCAAAAACTTGATGCTTTTATAGTTTTCATATTATCTTTGTTCCCATTAAGCCACCACCCTATGTTAAATTACACATTAGGTAATAATACCAATCAAGATGTTCTTAAGATCACAATTCAATTACTATACTTAGTTTCCACATCCAATTTAAGAAAGTATTCTCAATCTAACATGATAATTACCCATACAAAGGGGATTAATGATTTATTCTCTTTTAAACTAGGTATTTTTTTCATGCCCTAAGCCATATTAAACTGAAAAGGACTTTCTTTACATATCCTTTTATGATTAAGTATTTAAGAAGGTGAAAGATCCAATTAACTAATCAGCTAAGGACTTTAAAAAGTGTATAACTCCTTCATGTCATTAACTGAGGATAGTGAAGTAACAATTTAATAATTGCAAGTAACGAGATAATCAATTCATTTCTAAAAGTGTCTTATCTAAGCACCTAACGGTCATTTTCAAACCATTTTGTACAGCAAAATCCTTTTCAAAACCAATCTTAGAGACAGACTGCCACTAGCAACTTCATATATAAAACCTATAAACTTGAAACCACTCTGATTAGCCTGCAGGAGAGAAGCCCAGTGTTGAGCACCACTTGCATAGCTTTTCCCTACCCTATTCCTATACCACCCCTAAACTTCCATCAAACCCTGGGTTCTGTAAAACAGTTCAAAAACCATCACTCTAAGCCATAGCTTAATTCCAACAGACCATTGTTACAAAACAATATGTATTTTTAAATGCTTGTCTGGGTACCTTAGAATCTTTAAATGTGATCTTGCTAGTCAGATGATGGGATTTGTAATTGGGGATAAGTATGTTTATTCTCTGGAACAACTCTTACATCCCTTAATACAAAATGAAACAGCCTATCTGATATATCAAGAAAGACTAAGGTGAAAAATATATGGCAGTGTTTGCAGGCAACTTTACAGTTTAGGGAAAGTGAAAACAAGTTTAAGGACTAGAAAAATAAAACATAAAGTTATCTGATAACAGATTCCAAACTGGTTCAGAGCTGTGACTTCCAACTCCATGTAATTTACTTTGGGGACAATGATTGGCAACTTAGTTGTGGACAGAGGATGAATAAAAGGTGACCAAAATGACTACTGATGCTTAATAAGGACTTGACTTACGAGAGAAAGCAGTAATTCCTGCTGAGAGGTTTCTATAACCGGAGGTGAAAAATGGGAAAACACAAAATTCACCACATGCTTATGAAGAAAGTTATTTAAAGATATGGAAAAAAGAGTCAACAGAGTATGTCCAAGACTGTGGTTGTTAGGAAGGCCTGCTTGCCAGGCTGGCTCTTGGCTGGCCTCTGAGCACTTGTTTGGTAAGCAGTTCCATACAATAACAGTAAACAGTCCCTGATTGATAAGATGTTACACTGTGCCTAAATTTTTTGTATGAGTAATGTGGTTTTTGATGAACACCTACTTTCCTTCTGGGAGTCTAGAATTTGCATAGATGCTAGACAGACAATATGTACATGACCAGCCCCAATAATAACCTTTGTCACTCAGTCTCTAAGAGCTTGATATCACTGACATAATGTCACAAGTCATTAGTGGAGGATTTAAGTAATCTATATGGTTCCACTATGAGAGGATTCTTGGAAGCTTATACCTGGTTTCCTCTAAGCTGTAACTCATGTGCCTTTTCCCTTTGCTGATTTACTTTGCATCCTTTCACTGCAATAAATCTTAGCCATGAATATGACTGCAGGCTGAGTCCTCTCAGTCTTCCTAGCTAATGGGAAAACCTGGGGATGGTCTTAGGGACTTGCTACACAGGTAGTACAGTGGGAAGGAAGGACAAATTTGATAGAGATACAGAATGCAAGGAGGGGGAAAAGAAAGAAAATCTATCAAGCCTCATGTGCTAAAGGAAAGTGGTGAGTCAGTTGCCCACTTTTCAAACTCCATTTTGTGTTGGCTGATGTCAGTTCCAGCAATCTCAGGACCAGGAGAAAATACATTTTTTTTCTCATATGTCAGTATCTCTGTCTCAAATCCTTAATATAGCCTGCAGAAAATTGGTTGTTATGACTAAGCAAGGAAAAGTAGTTTGAGTGGTTAGTTTTACATTACTGTAAAACTCTCAAGATCTTTTTCTTTTTGATAGCTAGAGATTCTTAAGACCTTTTAAAAATGGGAAGATGGGAAACAATAATACATTATAATATTAATAGGAATAGCTGTGTTTTTAAAAATATTATTTTAAAATGATCTTACCAGAAATTCAACTTTTTTGATATACAATTCTATCCATTTTAATATATAGAGAGAGTTGTGTAACCACCACTACAATCATGATACAGAATAGCTCTATTGCTCCTAAAAATACCTCATGCTATCCCTTTGTATGGACACCTTCTTCCTATTCCTAAACCTTGGGAATCACAGACATGTTGTTGTTTTTTGTCACAATAGTTTTGTCTTTTTGAGAAAGTCATACAATGAAATCATACAATATTAAACTTTTTGGGAATGGATTCTTTAACAGATTCATCAAGATTGTTGTGTGTATCAGTGATTCATCCTTTGTTGCCCAAGTAGTATTGCTTTGAATGATGTTCCATGGCTTAGTTAATTTGCTGAAATACATTTAGACTATTTCCAACTTTTGGTGATTATGAATAGAGTTGCTATTAACATTTGTGCTCATGTTTTTCATTTCTCCAGGGTAAATCCCCAAGAGTGGGATTACTGGGTCTCTTGGTAAGCATATCTTTAACTTTATGACAAACTTTTGGCAAACTATTTTCAGAATGACTGCACCATTTTGTATTCCCACCAGTAGTGTTTCAGAGTTTCAGTGGCTCTATATTCTCAAATATACTTGGTATGGTTAGTCTTTTTAATTTAATTTAATTTAATTTTTTGTGTGTGGGGGGAGAGTGGAGGGATGGAGGAGTGTGGGGGCAGGGAGAGGAGAAAGGGAAAGGCAGAAGACAGGGGTGTGCTCCCGGGAGGGAGAGCTTTTTTTAATTTTAGACATTCTAATAGGTGTGTAGTGGTGTATCATTGTAGTTTTCATTTGTATTTCTAATAACTAGTGATGTTGAACATCTTTGGAAATAGGTATATTCTTAAAAACACAAAAAGGTTTTAACAAAAGTAATCATGTTGTACTGTAGAATCTAAATGTTTTAAGGTTGCCTGTCCTAATAATATTCAATAAAAGATATGAGGTTTTCCTGGACAATAAAATTCAGAAAGTAATATATTGTAATAGAAAGAGAACATATGTATATATATATATATATATTTTTAACCCTACCTTTTCTTGCTGAAACCAAGCCTGCTAATCCTGAAACCGTAATCACTCCAATTTTCGGAAGAAAATCTCGTGGTGGATTCTTCAAATAAACATATGAATCTCAAGAAATCAGTGAAAAATTAATATAAATGACTTACTACAACTGGACATTCTACATAAGTATAATGCAGAAAAGTTAGAAATAATAGCAAAGGGTTTAAACACTCTTCAAAATAACTATACAAAATAATGATTTAAGCAACGACTTAAAAGCTAGTTATAATAGTTACTTGTTATAAAATTAAATCTTCCTTCCATAGCTGATTTCATATTTGCTTTCTGAACAATACAGGTTATTACTCTTCAATGAAATATGATGCTACAGTCAATACCTTAATATGGATTATTATAAAGTAACTTCTTGATTGTTTAAGTACTATATACATATAATAGAAATTATTCTGATCTTATCTACTCAAACATTCGTAGGATCCAATAAGCATTGAAATAGATACTTTATCAGAGAACTTTAAATAATAGTCTAGGGATACATGCAGCCATTAAGTCCTGCATGCCACTACTCCCAGTAATCTTAGAGCTGATGTTGATCTTGGTGAAACTCAAGATGATCAGGCCCTGGCCGATTATCTCAGTGGTTACAGCTGTGGCGTGTTGATTAAAGGGTCACGGGTTCAATTTCTGGTCAAAGGAAGCAACCAATTGATGTGTCTTTCACATCAATGCTTCTCTCTCTCTCCTTCTCACTTTCCCCTCCTCCCTCCCTTCCACTTTCTCTTGAAATCAATGGAAAAAATATTCTTGGGTGAGGATTAAAATAAAAAAATGATCAGTATGAGAAGTGAGCCTAGACAAAAAATAGATGGAGAGTGTGCAGAAGATTGGATTTCTTGGCTTTTTATACATTTGAATTGTATTGGTTCTATGCAGTCCACATTCTTCTATCATTGTTAATTATTTAATGGCAATCAATTATTTAATGATATTCCTCAAGACTGATGAGAATATAATTTGGAATTAATTCCCAAAACATATATAAAATAATGATAATACATATACTGATCATCAATATCAATATCATAGAGACTTTTAAGATTTTACCCTGATCTTTGTGTCCTCTATACATTTATTTTGACAACTGGCCTAGGTAAAAAAAATATTAAGAACCTATATCTGATGCCAAACACCATTATCAAACTAAAGACTCTAACACAATAGCCCCGATATTATAGGGTTTGACTGATTGGTATAGTGTTTCCTAATAATCAATAGCAAAATACTATGTATTTTAAAAGAAAGTAGCACTTACTAAAAGTAACTGATAACAACGGAAACATGTTTCTAATTTATGTTTTATGAGTATATAATATAAAACAGTTTGACGGTTTGAGTTCAGATGCTGCCACTTACTAATTACATGGTCTTGGTAACCTACTTAATCTTTCTAAACCCCCGTTTCCTCATCTGTAAAAGGAGAATATTTAAAATACCAAGTCACAAAGTTGCTACAAAAAGTAAATTAGATAAATTATATAAAATGCTTATAATAGTGACCTAGCATATAATAATGGCCAAATAAATTGTAGATAGTATTATTTTGATATTATTATTATAAACTGCTATGCAGAATATCTTTACAGTTGTTAAAACTTGATAATGGATAACATCCTATGTTTATCTTTTCACATTTTAACGTTGCAATTTAAAAAGACAATAGAACATTCCTAATTACAAGTGATTTATTCACCTACCTTTTCCAAATTGAACTGTATCTATTATCCCATTTTTCACAAAGATATAAACACCCTAAGCAAAAAGGGGAAAAAAAGGACATCAACATTTTTGAAAATGTTTACAAATAGATCAAACAGTTGACATCACAGATATTTTATTAAAATGTTGACAGCATTGCACCCAAATCTAAGTCAAACTGTCCTATTTATTCACTATGAAGATATTTTTTGAACCTAGTTTCTCTTGATTTCTTTCTTTTCAATCTATTTAACATGGATAATACTTGTTTACTATTTTCCTCATATTAAATAAATATTGCCTATAAAATAATCAGAACAGCTCAATCAAAACTTATTGCAGAAATACAAACATTTGTCATCTGATTTTTATAATAACCTAGAAAATTGAATGGAATTGAAATAAAGCATAAAGAGAAGCATATTCAAGCTTAGAAGAAATATCCTAATATATAAAAACCCTGAGTCTGTTACATCCATAATGACTGGGAGGCTCGGCCAATTGGAAGTCAGTCCTGCAGTCAGCACTGGGGTGCCGTGGCAACCCAGCGCTAACTGTTGAAGGGGCTGCAAATCAGGCCCAGAGAGAGGCCTGAAGAGAGAAACAGGGTCTGAACCATAGCCTCTGTGGCAGCTGTTGATCAGCACTTGCCTCTCTCTTTTCCAGGTCTGGTCAGCAGCTGTGCCTCCAATTCTCTCCAGGCCTCCACCAGGGCTGCTGATCAGCCCCACCTTTCTGATCAGGCCTCACCGATAGGCCCAGAGATGCTGACTGGCATAGAAACTGACCAATCAGAACCAAATCTGGGTCAACTGTGAGGATCCAATGGCTGCCTAGGAGGCAGAGATTTTGATGCTGACTGGCATAGAAACTGACCAATCAGAACCAAGTTGGCCAGCAGAGGAGGGCAGTTGGGGTTGAAATCAGACCTTCAGGAGAGGGCAGTTGGGGGCAAGATCAAGCTGGCAGGGGAGGGCATATGGGGGCAAGATCAGGCCGGCAGGGGAGCACAGTTGGGGCCATCAGGTCAGCAGGGAAGCAGTTAGATCAGGCTGGCAGGGGAGTGGTTAGGGGGTGATCAGGCTGGCAGGTAGAAGTGATTAGGGGCAATCAGGCAGGCAGGCAAGTGGTTAAGAGTCAGCAGTCCCAGATTGTACGAGAGATGTCTGACTGCTAGCAGTTGGACATCCTCCAAGGGGTCCCAGATTGGAGAGGATGCAGGTTGGGCTGAGGGACACCCTCCCCCAGTGCACGAATTTTGTGCACTGGACTTCTAGTCTGATTAATAAAGATGCAGTAGCAACAACATAAAATCTAAAGAAAAGTATTTCATCTCCTTTTTAAAAAGTGTGCATTAAAATGAGAAAAAAACTAATGAAGACGTGTATCACAGGATAGAAATCATCCTACACAGGCTAGTCTCCATTTTGTTTTTAAATAGCAATAGCAACATAAATTATCTACAAATCAAGATTAATTAACCCATGGAGGGATTAAAGCTTTAAACCAAATTTTTCATTTTACCTATTTCCAACTAGTTTATTTTGATGCAAGAAATATTGTTATACACATTTATTAAGTGATAGGTACTATCTCAATTACAGCAGAAGAAAAATAAGGCATGAAATGATTTTTTCATAGTAATTCCACATAGACATGCTATACTCCATTGAAGAAACCAAAACACAATCTAAATATATGTTCTCCTTCTCTAAAATAGCTGCTGTCAAACCATGGGATAAAACCAACAAGAGAGATTTTCAAAGCAAATAAAATAGAAAAGAGTATATTAGTTGGAGAACGAATAAGTTATTGCTATTGAGATATCTTGATTTCAATAACTTTGCTTCAGATATTTTCATGGTGCTCAGAGATGCACAGGTTCATTCTGTTCACTATGGTTTCAAGCTGGCATAGACCCTAATCGCCACCAAACTACTTCTCCTTAGGGACTGCCTCTTGAGAAAATTTCACCTTCATATTATACTTATTGACCAGATGACTGGGAAATCATATAACTGTTGAAGAAACAAATTAGTAACTTTCTTTTAGAAAATTTTCCTTAGCTAGGTTTAGAAATTCACTTTTACCACTGGGGATCACTGTTATCTACATTTCAAAATATCATCAAGGAGTAGGAGTAGAAATTGAATTTGCCCTACATGATTCAAAGTTTAATGCAGATGTAATTTGAGTCAGAATTAATTTTTAAAGAACATACTACATTTTTAGAGGAAAATTAGAGAGGAAACATTATTTACATTGAAGATGAAACACATTCAAAAGTGACCTTCAACCTAATTGTTTCAGCATATTAACAGACTATAAAGTTATTTCAGTCTTAAATTGGATGATAGTTAAATAGTAATTTAAGTATCACACTGAACAATTTATCTCACTGAAAAAACAACTTAGAGAAACTATGGAAAATTAGGTCTCAGGAGACTAAAATATGAATCATCTAGTGGCTGGCATGATTCAGAATCATTAGTTTAGATATTTCACTCTGAGATTAAACTATTAAGAGTGTGCAGTACAGCAGTACCATTAGGATTATTTGACAGGAAATTAAAAAAAATAACACCATATATTCATTGGATGTTTTAAATTATCTAGAATACCTAGAGTTAACAGATTTGGTATTTCAATCAGATCATTAGATTTTTATTAAAAAAAATGAATAAGAAACAAAAAAGCACGAAGTTCACAAATGGTTAGATTTGAAACAAATTAGTGTAGCTATTAGGTCAGAATAATGAAAATAATGGTACCAGCATTATAATCATGACACTGACAATTCAGACATTGGTGCTAACACACTTATGTTGACCCAATGGTAAAGCAACATCAGTACTGTATCAGCTTACTCCACTGCTGCTGAGTACTGCTGATTGTAGGCTAAGTATCAAAATAAGGTGAATTATAGTTTGCCCCATAACTCACTGTAGTCAAATTGGTCTTATGAGCTAAACAAAACAAGTGAAAATTTTGCTTAGTCAAATAAGAAGCAATTAAAAAGTAATCTCAGAACTTCATGTAACAAGCTAACCAATGTTTTGTACATAGTAGGTGACATAAATGTTTGTTGAACTACTTTAATCTATGAAGTAGTGTTATGGTAGACTAAATATGGCCACAAATTATTTGCTGCTACTTGTATTGAGGGGTGGCATATTTTCCTTTCCATTAAAAAAATTGGATTAGCCTTAGTGACTTGACTTAACACTAGAATGCTGTAGAAGTGATTTTCTTAGACATCTGAGGATAAGTAAGAACTTTGGCAAATTCAACCTAGGGCCTCTTGTAATATTTTCTGTAGGAGCCTTAAATTGCCCATGTAAATTATCTGGCCACCTTGCCTGAGAGGCCATGTGTAGGTGCTTTAGTCAACATTCCCAGCTGAGCCCAGTGCTCTAGCATTTGTAACAAGTTGCCAGAAATGAGAATAAAGTTGTTTTGGACCTATAGATCAGGCCATTCACCTGATGAATACCACTGAGTGACTTCTGTGAACACCAGAAGAATCACTTGTCTGAACTCCAATCCAATTCCTGACTTACAAAATAATGAAATATAATAGAATGGTTGCTGTTTTAAACCACTAAGTTTGGGTGTAGTTTATTACACATCAGTGGGTAACTGTAACAACTGGTATGTAATACAAATAAGAAATCCTCCGATACTGAACAACTATTAGAATAGACTTACCTTGCACCAGCCAATATAACGACCAGTTGTAGTGCGGATGGAGGCAAAGCCCATTTGTAAATTACCAGGCTGCTCTTCAACATATTTAGATTGAAGAGGTGGTGAAGTATATATGGGGAGCTAGAGGCAAAAACAAACAAACTTCATGTCAAAAACATAAAAGAGCTGAAATTACTTTTCCAACAGTATGGCAGATTAAGAATCTTCACTAACATTCCTGCTAAATTCGACTAAAAATGCTGATTATATATTTTTAATTTAATTTATTAGAGTACCATCCTATATAATAAAGATGTAAAAAATGTAATATGCAAACAACTGTTATGCCATGAAGCATAACAACCAACTAAGTAACGACTGAATCACGGGAGCACGGGATCATGGATTGGCTGCAGAGTAGGGCAGGGAGCTACACGTGGTCAGCAGAAAGCTCCAGGAGGGGGCAGGGCAGCAAGCTTTGAGGGAGGGTGAGGGTGTGGAGGGAGCTACAGGAGGGCGGGGCAGCGGGCGGAGAGCTACTGGAGAATGGCAGCAAGCTACTGGTGAGCTACTGGTGCAAGGATTCATGTGCAGGGCTACTAGTTGGTTAATAAAACTACAGTTTCAGGTGAACAATTCTACAATACATGATCTGTATACGTGATTGTGTGTTTCCTACACCAAGTCAAGTCTCTTTCTATCATCATTTATCATCCCTAAACTCCCTTCTACCTCTCCCACCAGACTCCTTTCCCTCTGGTAATCATCATACTGTTGTCTGTGTTTTTCTTCCTTAATCCCTTCAATTTTTTTTTTCATGTAGCCCCCAATACCCCTCCTCTCTGACAACTGTCAGTCTGTTCTCTTATCTATGAGTCTGTTTCTATTTACTTTGTTAGTTTATTTTGTTCATTAGATTCCACCTGAGTGAATTCATATGGTACGTGTCTTTCTCTGACTAGCTTATTTCACTTAGCATAAAGATTTCCAGGTCCATCCATGCTCTCATAAAGGGTAAGATATTCTTTTTTATAGCCAAGTAGTATTCCATTGTGGAAATGTACCAGACCCTTTTTATCCATTCATCTACTGCTGAACATTTGGGCTGTTTATGGATCTTAGTTATTGTAAATAACTCCGCTACAGGCACAGGGATGCATATATTCTTTCTGATTGGTGTATTAGGTTCCTTTGTATACCAGTATATTCCTAGTAGTGGAATTGTTGGGTTATAAGGTTTTTCCATTTTTTATTTTTTGAGGTATTTCATACTGCCTTCCACAGTGGTTGGGGCAATTTATATTCCCACCAACATTATAGCACTCTGTTGTTTGTTGATTTATTAATGAAAGCCATTCTGAGAGGTGTGAGGTGATATACTATTGAGGTTTTAATTTGTATTTCTCTGATGATTAGAGACAGTGAGTATCTTTTCTTATGACTATTGGCAATCTGTATGTCCTCTTTGGAGAAGTGTATATTCAGATGCTTTTCCCCTTTCTTTTTGTCTGTTAATCCTCACCTGAGGATATTTTTTTCCATTGTTTTTTAGAGAGAGTACAAAGGAAAGAAGAGAAGGAGGGGGGAGGGAGGGAGGCAGGGAAGAAAAGAGGGAGGGAGGGAGAGAGAGAGAGAGAGAGGGCATCAATGTGAAAGAGACACTGATTAGCTGACTCCCGAAGGTGATCAACCTGGGCTGGGATTTAACCTGTAACCCAGGTGTGTGCCTGTAGGGAGTGGCTATAGGGTTAAGCTTTGGACTGACCTGTGACAGGGCTACAAACAAGTCCCAGTTGGAGGCAGAGCCCTCTTAGCATAATAAAGCTTGACCTTATAGTCCTCCCTTTCTCCTTCCTAGGTAGCTAATGGGTTGTGAGAGGTGCAGCATGTGCTGCCAAAACAAGGTGAAACTCACAAGAATATTGTAAACATGTTGAGCACTACCCTTGTTTTGCTTTGTGTGCTGTGACTATAAAATAAAGACTTGGCTTGCAGGCTGTGTCACTGTCTCTCCATCAGAGAAGCAATGTCCTACTGAGCCCCAGCTGTATTCTCTTGTCTGTCTTCTTTAATCCTTCAAAGCCCCTCCTCAGGCTCACGGAACCTGCCCGTGCTGGATGTGGCACATGTGCCATTGACCAGGATTCAAATCCAAGACCACTTGATGCATATGCCAACACTCTAACCATTTAGTAACACAGGCCAGGGCAAGCTTTGTCCATTTTTTAGTTGGATTTTTTTGGGGGGTGTTTAGTTGCATAACTATTTTTTATGAATGTTGGATATTAACATCTGATCAGATATATCACTGGTGGATATGTTTTCCCATTCAGTGGGTTATCTTTCATTTTGTTGATAATTTTTTTTTGCTGTGCAAAAGCTTTAATTTGATGTAATCCCATTTGTTTACTTTTTCTTTTGTTTCCTTTACCCAAGATGACATCACAAAAATATTGCTACTGGAAATTTCCAAGATTTTGCTGCCTATGTTTTCCTCTCATATTTTTATGGTTTTGAGTCTAAGAGTAAGTCTTTAATCCCTTTTGAGTTTATCTTGTATATAGTGTAATAAGGTGGTCTAGTTTCACTTTTTTAAATGTATCTGTACAATTTTCCCAACACCATTTATTGAAGAGACTATTTTTAACCCATTGCATGTTTTTGCCTCCTATGTCCAATATTAATTGACATAAAGGCATGGGCTCATTTCTGGGCTCTCTAATCCATTCCATTGATCTATGTCTCTTTTTAAGCCAATACCATGTTGTTTTGATTATAATGGCTATGTAGGTATTAGGGAGGGTGATTCCTCCATCTTTGTTCTTCTTTCTCAAGATTGCTATAGCTATTTGGGGTCTTTTGTTATTCCACATAAATTTTTTGAATATTTGTTCTATTTACATGAAATATGCTACTGTTATTGATAGGAGTTGCACTGAATGTTGCTTTGGTTACTATGGACATTTTAATTGTATACAAATATTTCCTATCAATGAAAACTGTATATGCTTCTACTTGTTTATAATTTCTTCAATTTCTTTCTCTGATACCTTCTAAATTTCCAAGTGCAGGTCTTGGTGAAATTTATTCCTAAGTATTTTTTAATGCAATTTTGAGTGGGATTGTTTTTAGTTCCCCTTTCTGATAGTACATTATTGGTGTATGAAAAGGAAACTGATATTTGTATATTTATTTTGTATCCTGCTACTTTAATGAATTCATTTATCAGTTATAGTGGCTTATTGAAGTAATGTTTAGGATTCTCTTTATATAGTATCATGTCATCAGCAGATAATGGCAGTTTTACTTCTTCATTTCCCATTTAAATACCTTTCATTTTTTTCCTCCTATCTGATTGTTGTGGCTAGGACTTCCAGAACTATGTTGAATAAGAGTGGTGAAAGTGAACATTCCTGTCTTCTTCCCAATCTTAAGGGAAACACTTGTAGTTTTTGCCCATCCTATATAATAAAAGCCCAGTGACCATAATGCCCTAATGACCAGAACGACTGGTGGACCAGTCACTATGATGCACACTGACCACCAGGGCCCAGACACTCAATGCAAGGGGAGGAGGGTGCAGTGAGGCCTGGAGGCACATGCTATGACCCAGGGATCCCAGGAACCACAAGCCCAGAGCTTGCTTTCCAATAAAAAACTAAATTAAAAAAAAAAAAAGTGACCAATGCTGCCACTGTGGGAAGAACAGCTCTAGGAGGGAAAGGCCTCCCCAGGTTCCACCTGGCCCAGTTGGCACATCATGGGCTTGCAGGGACTCACCGGTGACATGCAGCAAGCACAGCCCCTCCAACTCCAAAGCTGGTCGCACTGACAGCTACTCCCTGTCCAGCTCCATGACAGAGGCAGCACTTCTGGGTCACCTCAGCTCCAACTTCCAACTTCTAGCTTCCTGCTTGCCCCTTCCTATACTACATGCACTTGGGGGCGAGGCTTCACGACCCACTCCCCAGCCAATAATAACACGGCATAGCCAGAGAGTGGCAGGACACAGCCACCAGTGCTGGCTGGGCATTGATTTGGCTGTGTGACTGACGTCCATGTGCTGTTACACTGCATGTTTACATTTGTAGGGAAGCAGGGCAGCCTGCTCCTGCCACCCATATCACATTCTAGGCTAAGAAAGGCTTGCTGATCTCCATGTTTCTCCACCCATTCAGAATCAAAACCTTTTGGGGATGAATGATCCCAGTGATGGCCCCAAAACATACTTGGTATCACTGTCACAGACATTCCCAGTGATTATAGCCCATTCCTCAGCCTGTAGTGCCCTCTCCATTCCCTGCCACCCCTCACCTGTAATCCCTTGAGCACCACCTTATGTTATCTTATTTGAAATGTGAGCAAGATCTCAAATGCCCCCCTGTCAATAGCTCCCTTGCCCTACCTTTCTTCCTCTAAAAACCTTGCATTTTAAAAGTATATATTTGATTGATTTCAGAGAGGGAAATAGAGATAGAAACATCAATGATGATAGAGAATCACTGATTGCCTGCCTCCTTCATGTTCCAAACTGGGGATCGAAACCACCCCTGGCCCCTCCCCCATTAGACCCCCAACCAGCACTGAAGGAAGGAGGTGGGAAAGTGGGGAACCGTGGGGTGACGGGGCACTGAGGGCAGCATCAGTGTCTGGTATCTGTTCCTTCCTCACCCATCCCAGCCACCGTCACATCCTCTCCCAACCCCACCGGGTCCTTTGGGCCCTGATCAGCTTTGATTTCCAGCCAGGCCTAGGGACCCCACCTGTGCATGAATTTCGTGCACTGGGCCTCTAGTTGAATATAATGTTTGTTGTGGATTTGTCATATATGGCCTTTATTATGTTGAGGTTACTCTATTCCCACTTTGCTGAGAGTTTTTATCATAAAAGGGTGCTGAATTTTATAAAATGCCTTTTCTGCATCTATTGATATGATCATGTGGTTTTTATCCTTCATTTTGTTTATGTGGTGGTTATCACATTTATTGATTTGCATATATTGTACCAACCTTGCATCCTCAGAATAAATCCCACTTGATCATGGTATATGATTTTTAATTGCATTTCTGGTTCTGGTTTGCTACTATTTTGTTGAGGGTCTTAGCATCTATATTAAAGAAAATGGCCTCTAATATTCTTTTTTTCTATTATCTTTATCTGTTTTTAGATTAGGATAAGGCTGGTCTCATAAAATAAGCTTGGGAGTATTCATTGCTCTTGAATTTTTTGGAATAGTTTGAGGAGGAAGGTGTTGGTTCTTTTTCAAATGTTTGGTGAGGCCATCCAGTCCAATACTTTTGCTTGTTGGGAGTTTTTATTATTATTATTATTATTATTATTATTATTATTGTTATTACTGCTTTAATTTTATTAGTTGTAATCTGTCTATTCAGATTCTCTGATTTTTCCTGGTTCAGTTTTGGAAGATTGTATGTTTCTAGGAATTTATCTATTTCCTCCAGATTGTCCAATATTTTGGGAATATTGTTGTTCATTATATTTTCTTACAATCCTCTGTATTTCTTTGGTTTTGTTTCTGATTTTATTTATTTGGGTCCTATCCCATTTTTCTTGATGAGACTGTTTAAAGTTTTATCAATCTTGTTTATCTTTTCCAAGTAGCAGCTCATGGTTTCATTAATCTTTTGTACTGACTTTTTTTTGTTTCTTTCCCCTCTGATCATTGTAATTTCTTTCCTTCTACTCAATTTGGGCTTTGTTTGTGGTTCTTTTTGAAGTTCCTTTAAGTGTACAGCTAGATTTTTTACTTGAGATTTTTCTTATTCCTTGAGATAGGCCAGTAATGCTATGGATTTCCCTCTTAGAGCTGCTTTCACTGTGTCCCACAGATTTTCAGTTGTTATGTTCTCATTTTCATTTGTTTCAAAGTATCTTTTGATTTCTTCCTTAATCTCATTGTTAACCCATTCACTGTTTAGTAACATGTTATTTAACCTCCATGTTTCTAGGTGTTTTTCAGTTTTTGTTCTTTTTCTTGTGATTGATTTCTACTTTTATACTATTATAGTCAGATAAAATGCTTGATATGATTTCACTCTTCTTAAATGTACTGAGACTTGTTCTGTGTTCTAACATATGGTCTATCCTAGAAAATGTTACATATACCCTTGCAAAAAATGCATATTCTGTAGCTTTGGGGTGAAATATAAGAAGGTATCAATTAAAACCATTGGATCTAGTGTGTCATTTAAGGCCACTGTTGCTTTGTTGATTTTCTGTTTGGAAGACATATTAATGTCAATGGGGTATAAAAATTGCCTACTATGACTCCATTACTGTCAATCTCTCCCCTTATCTCCATCAACATTTGCTTTACATATTGAGATATTCCTATGTGAGTGCACAAATGTTTACAAGTGTTATATCTTCTTGTGGGACTGTTCTTTTTTTTATCATTATTTTGTGTTCTTTGTCTGTTACTACAGCATTTAATGTAAAGTCAATTTTGTCTGGGATAAGTATTGCTACCCCAGCTTTATTTTCCTTCCCATTTACGCAAAGTATCTTTTTACATCCCTTTAGCTGTAGACTGTGTGTAACTTTTGTTCTGAGGTGGGTTTCTAGTAGACACCATATAGGTAAATCTTGCTTTCTTATCCATATAGCTACTTTATGCCTTTTTAAAAAATATTTTATTGATTTTTTTACAAAGAGGAAGGGAGAAGGTTAGAGAGTTAGAAATATCGATGAGAGAGAAACATCGATCAGCTGCCTCTTGCATGCCCCCCACTGGGGATGTGCCCGCAACCAGGATACATGCCCTTGACTGGAATCGAACCTGGGACCCCTCAGTCTGCAGGCCGAATGCTCTATCCACTGAGCCAAACCAGTTTCGGCTACTTTATGCCTTTTTTTAAAAAAAAATTATTATTCAGAGTATTACCGATGCTCCCACTTTCTTCTCCGCATTGCCCCCTCCACCTGGTTCTTGCCCCGCAACAGGCCTTCACCACCCTAAATAATGCATATATGGATGTCAATTCTTTGGTTAAACTCTTCCCACCATCCTACCTCTGAGATTCATCAGTCTGTTCATGTTTCCATGCCTCTGGTTGTATTTCATTCATCAGTTTATTTTGTTCATTATATTTCTTATTTCTTTTTATTTTTAGATTGAGTTGTTGGTAGATATGTATTTAATGTCACTTAATTATTTATATTTTTTATCTTTTCTCCACACTCTCCTCCTCCTCCTTAAAGAATATTCTTCACCCTAGCTGGTTTGGCTTAGTGCAGTGATTGGCAAACTATGGCTCGAGAGCCACAGTTTGCTGCTCTGTTGACTAATGAGTTTGCCACTCTGTTGACTAATGAGTTTGCCGACCACTGGGATAGGGCTTAATCACAAGGAACAACAGCCTGTAATTACTGGAATCAAGAGTCTAGGTCAGTGGTCAGCAAACTCATTAATCAACAGAGTATCAAACTGCGGCTCTCGATCCACAGTTTGCCAACCACTGGTTTAGTGGATGGACCGCAGGCCTGAGGACTGAAAGGTCCTGGGTTCGATTCTGGCAAGAGCACATGCACAGGTTAGGGGCTTAATCCCCAGTAGGAGGTGTGCAGGAGGCAGCCAATCAGAGATTCTCTCTCATCACTGATTCTTCTATCTCCCTCTTTCTCTCCCTTGTTCTCTGAAATCAATAAAAATATACTTTAAAAAAGAATACCCACCCTTCAATATTTCATGTAATACTGGTTTGGTGGTGATGAACTCTTTAGACTTTTCTAGTCTGTGAAGCTCTTTATCTGATCTTCAATTTTAAATGATAGCATTGTGGGTAGAGTAATCTTATTTGTAGGTCCTTGTTATACAGTGGTACCTTGAGATACGAGTGCCCTAACATACGAGATTTTTGAGATATGAGCCGTTGAGCGAGCGATTTTTTTGCTTTGAAATACGAGCAACATTTGAGATAGGAGTAATCGCGTGGATCAGCTGGCTGCATACGACCCACCAGTTTACCGTGACTCGAGTGTCTCATAGTTTCCCACTCCTCAGTCAGTGTGCTTGTTTACCTCGTTGTCAAAGCATCTTTTGTGCATTTACATACTTTATCACATTTCTCTTTATAACCATGGGTCTGAAGAAAGCGAGTGGAAAGGTCAGTGCTCAGAAGAGGATGATGTCTATTGAATTAAAGCGTGAAATCATAGAAAAATATGAGCAAGGTGTGCGAGTGGCTGACTTGGCGAGGCAGTATGGGCATAGTACTTCAACAATATGAACTGTGCTTAAACTGAAGGAGTCGATAAAGGGTATAACGCCAGCTAAGGGCGTTACAATAATTTCTAAGCTCCGTAGCTCTCTCCATGAAAAGATGGAGAATCTACTGATGGTGTGAGTGACGGAGAAGCAGCTTAAAGGAGATACATTAACACAGGGCATCATACGTGAGAAGGCGCGAGCAATTTACAGTGATTTGCTGGAGCAGACTCTGCACACTTCCACGGACGAAACATCTAAAGACTCATTTAAAGCCAGTAGAGGCTGGTTTGATAACTTCAGGAAAAGGTCCGGCATTCAATCCATCGTCAGGCATGGTGAGGCAGCAAGTTCGGATGTGAAGGCAGCTGAGGATTACCTCAAAACTTTTTTCCGAACTGAGAGAAGCCAAAGGATATATCCCCCAGCAAGTCTTCAACTGTGACGAGACAGGGCTTTTCTGGAAGAAGATGCCGAATAGGACTTACATAATGGCAGAGGAGAAGGCGATGCCAGGCCACAAACCCATGAAGGATAGGCTAACTCTCGCACTGTGCGCCAATGCGAGTGGCGACTGCAAGATCAAGCCTCTGCTCGTATACCATTCAGAAAACCCCAGAGTCTGTCAGTCACATAATATTTTGAAAGATAAACTGCAAGTTATGTGGAGGGCAAACCTGAAGGCATGGGTCACCAGGCAGTTCTTTGTGGAGTGGGTAAACCTGGTTTTCGGCCCTTCTGTTAAGAAATATCTACAGGAAAACAACCTAACCATGCAAGCCCTCCTCATCTTCGACAATGCTCCTGCTCACCCACTGAACCTCGAAGTTGAACTCCTCGAAGAGTTCAAGTTTATAAAGATTGTCTACCTACCTCCCAACACCACTCCTATCCTGCAGCCCATGGATCAGGAGGTGATTTCTAATTTTAAAAAGCTGTACATCAAGCACCTGTTCCGGCGCTGCTTTGAGGTGAAGGAAAACACAAACCTCACCCTTCAAGAGTTCTGGAAGAACCACTTTAACATCGTGATATGCCTCAGAATTATTGATCAGGCCTTGCTGGGTGTTACAACGAGGACTTTGACCTCTGCATGGAAGAAGCTGTGGCCTGAGGCCGTAGCCGAAAGGACCTTGGAAGGATTCGAACCCGAGGTGCCAGTGGAGTGGGAGATAGTGTCTCTGGGAAAATCCATGGGCCTGGAGGTGGATGAGAGAGATGTGAATGAGCTCGTCGAGGAGCACTCTCTGGAACTCACCACGGAGGAGTTACAAGAGTTGCAGTTTCAGCAACATGTGGAGGTTCTCCAAGAAATTGGTTTCGAGGAGAAGCCGGAGGTGGAAGAGATCTCTACAAGTGAGATAAAGGAGATCTTAGGAATGTGGGAGAGGGTGTCACACTTCATGGAAAAGAAACACCCCGAAAAAGTTGTTACTGGTCGTGCATCGGAGCTGTTCAATGAAACTTGCCTCACCCATTTCAGAAATATTCTGAAAGGGAGGAAGAGGCAAACCTCATTGGACACGTTTTTTTTGAAGCTCCTGCCACCACCAGTGCACTCGCCAGCTGTGAGCCTGGCTTCAGGCTGAATGGTGCTCCCCTTATGGGAGCACATTGACCACCAGGGGGCGGCCTCTGCGTTGAGTGTCTGCACCCTGGTGGTCATTGCACATCATAGCAATTGGTTGTTCTTGCCATTGGGCCATGTTCAGCCCGTCTTGCTCAGTCCCAATCAGCTGGACCCCAGCAGCAAGCTAATTTACTGGTGGAAGCATATGCCCCCTGGTAGTCAGTGCACATCATAGAAACTGGTCAACTGGTTGACTGTCTGCCTCCTGGTGATCAGGGCACATCATAGCAAGTGGTTGAGCAGCCTTACCATATCATTAGCATATTACACTTGGATTGGTTGAACAGCCAACCAGATACTTAGCATGTTAGGATTTTATTATATAAGATGCTTAGACTAGTGCCTCACACATATGCAAGAGGAGCTCAGAAAGTAATTTTTGTTAAATTTTATAAATGTCAGTTTGACAATGTATTGTAATTTTCATGCATTCTGACCTATAATTCCATTTCTATAAACTTCTTATAAGGAAATAGTTATAGATGTACATACAGTTTTATGTATAGAATGTTTCAACAAAGTACTATTACAGTAAACAAATTATTAGAAATAAGCTAAATTTTTAAAAATTATGAAATGTGCTCATTGGATAATGGTACATTTATACAACAGACTTTCCGAGACACCAATAAGAATTCTGTCCAATGTTATCCAAAGAGTCAGTGGTGGAGTCAATATTCAGATTCCAATCCATCTGATTCAATATACATGTCTAAGTATGTACAGACACCTTATGGTGACTTAAGACTGGAAAAGGAAAAAGTAAAGTGGAGACCAAATCAGTAACCACAATTAGATATCATCAGGCCTATATGATAGACTACATCAACAAGATAAAAGTTAAACAAGCATATAAACTGAGTGGCCAGATTATTATGATCTCTAAATGCATAATAATCTGGCCACTCAGTGTACTTCTCTTGTGTACCTCATATATTTGATATCAAAGATACTATAAATCATGCACCTGACCAGTTTTCCCCTTTGCACTGGCTGATAGAAAGCTCAGGGAAAATAGGTGGTTGATCTCCAGCAAAAGTCTGGAATAATTTTGGTATACATTTGAAATACAAATACACTTAGTGGCCAGATTATTATGCATTCAGAGATCATAATAATCTGGCCATTCATTGTATATATAGCTGAAACTGAATACCAAAAGTTTATATGCATAATTAGATTTTGGGAAAAGATATACCTTACCAGTAGTCCATATAAAAATTTTAATAAATTTTAAGAACTACAAATTCACTATATCATGGTCAAAAGTAATTCTGCTAATTTTATAAATGAGATTGATTATGAGGACAAAAACAAAAACATATGTAAAAGTGAATGTGATCTTAGGCAGCTTTAATATAAATATATTATCCAGAAGAGAAATAAGAGTCTGACTTCATCAAGCAGTGGTCAAAATATTTACACCTAAGGAAAATGCTAACCATCCTAAATATGTATGGCAGAGAATAATCAGGACAGTGAAGGAACTGCTCGGCTGGCATGGCTCAGTGACTAAGTATTGACCTATGAACCAGCAGGTCATGGTTTGATTCCTGGTCAGGGCACATGTGTGTATTGTAGGTTCAATCCCCTGTATGGGGCATGCAGGAGGAAGTCGATCAATGATTCTCTCTCATGATTAATGTTTTTATCTCTTTCATTCTTTCTTCCATTCTAAAATCAATAAAAATATATATTTTTTATAAAACAAAGGAACTGAGGGTGAGAAAAATGACGGTGGAGTAGAGAGACGCGTCTGGAGCTTTGTCTCTGGGCAGAGGGAGAGAGAGCGGCTGAGAGTCGCATTGGGAGTGTTTGTTGGCAAGTTAAGAGTCAGTTATCCTCCAGGAGAAGGCGGGGAACTGCTGGACGGGGCTCTCCTGGCCAGGCAGCCCCACTGCCACGGGTATTTTATCTGCCACCAGCGCGAACGCGGAGACTGCGCCATCTTGCAGAGGGAGGTTGAAGCCTGCGGCTGGGGCACCCACCAAGCAGCTGGGGAACTGGGGACCCAGAACTCCGTTCTCCAATCGGCACACACATGCGGCAGAATCAGAGATCCATAGAGCACACGGAAAGGTCAGATTTCATCTGAGATAAGAGGGAGGTGGATGTCTGCAGAGGTCTGAAAGCTGCGGATGGCGGAGGCACCCACCAAACAGCCATGGAGCCAGAACACCGCTCTCCAAGTGGCACAGACACGTTGGCGGCTGATTCAGAGATCCACACAGCACACAGAAAGGTCAGATTTCGCCTGGGATAGGGTGAGGTCTCCTACCCCCGCAAAACAGAGACACGCATACTGTGGGAACCAGGCTGCGAGAAAGCTGCCTCCGGAGAGGTCCGTGGAGGTGACAGGGCATGATCCCTAAGTGTGGAGGCAAACTCTCCGAGCTGTTGACAGAGGAGAGCTCTGGAAAACGACTCGTTTTTTATCTGAGGCAGAGGGAGAGCATGGGAGTTATTACAGTGTCCCAGCTGCAAAATCCCCACAAACCGGCTTTGAGAACCACAGAGTAGCAGGATCTGAGCACACCCTAGAGAGATCTTGTGCTTTGTCTCAGAGATCAATTCTGAAACACTGCCACCCAGTGGATGACATACAAACGGACTCTCGCATAACCACAAAAGAATAAAGAGATTAAAACACCATCAGTGGAACACAGGGAACTGCAATACCTTCCCAACTGGGACACAGGAGTGCCAAGCAGAATAATAGTGAAAGTGAATGACCATTCTATTTTTTTTTCTTTTTCCTTTTTTCTTTTTTTAAATTTTTCTTTCATTTTTACATATTTTAATTAAAAGACTTTTTTTTTCCTACAGCCTCAATTGATTTTACCTTTTTAATTGCTACATTTCTGTTTTCAACTAGTATTATTACTTACTACTACTATTTTACCTTTTTGGAAAAAACAAGTGTCATTGTGTTTTCTCTTTATTTTACTTCGGAATTAGAGTTCTACATTATATGTTCATCTTTCCTTTAGCATAATTTTCCTCCAACTCAACTCTACTTTATGCCAACACTTTCCTCCTAACTTTCCCCATTTTGTTACCTTCTTTCTTTCCCTTTTCCAATTTTGATTCTCCCTATACTTTCTCTTTACCTGGTTAAAATTTCACACCACTTATATATCTAATTTCAAATCCCCTACTACAAGTCCATACAAACCTCTCTCTTCTTGTCTTTACTAGCCAAAAAGTTGTTTTTTCTCTATGTCCTTTTGTTGCTATTTGCCTTAAAAGTGATTATATCGATTTTTTGAAATTTTTTGTGAGATTGTTTTACCTTATTCTACTTGTTTTATTTCGCTTTCTGCTTGCTTTGTTTTTTACATCTCTTTTCCCTTGCCTCCCTCGATACCAGTTGTTATTTGCAGTTTGTATTAATCTCTAGGTACTAGTAGCTGACCTTTATTGGGATTAATGACTGTTATATTGGAGTTTTCTCCTGACATCTATATTTTGTTCCCCTTTTCTCTCATATCCACTCTCTTTTCTCTCTGATTTTATTTCTCTTTCCCTTTTCTTTTTCTCCTTCTCCTTTTTATTAATTTTATTTTAATTTTTAGTTCATTTATTTATACATATATTTTTTTCTCCCTCTCCCAATTTGATTTTGGCACTTCTTTCCTTCCTTTTTCCCTCAATTTCCTCTTCCTCTTTCTCTACTTAGCCCTAATTTGTCTTTCATTGGTGGTCACTTTATTGGTGATTATTATATTGTGAATACATTTCTGTTCAGGCCCTTGTGTGCTGTACCAGGTTGTGTTGTAGTTTGGGCCTTTGAATCAATGTAGGATAGAGCACTACATAACCGGACACCCGGAGAAGAAGAACCATGGGCAGAAGAAGAAACAGCCCGCACATGACAGATAGGCAGGTATCACCAGAAAAGGAAGTAAACGAAATAGAAGCAGAAATGAGCCTGCCAGAGAAAGAGTTAAGAGAAATGATCATAAGGTGGATGAAAAGAATGGAAGACAAATTTGACATTGTGAGTAAGAGCCAAGAGGAAATGAAGAAGACCCAAGAGGAAATGAAGAAGACCCAAGAGGAAAGGCAGAAGAAGCAAGAAGAAACGCAGAAGCAGCAAGAAGAAATGCAAAAGAAGCAAGAAGAAAGGCAGAAGAACCTAAAAGAAATGCAGAATAATCAACAAGAAATGAAAAATGATATCACTGCTATAAAGAACTCAATAGAAAGCATCAAAAGTAGACTAGAAGAAGCAGAGTACCACATCAGTGAGCTAGAAGACACGGTAGGAAAAAATACCCAAGTACAGCAGCTTCTAGAAAAAAACGTTAAAAAGCAAGAGGAAAGCCTAAGGGAACTTTGGGATAACATGAAACAAAACAACATCTGCATAGGGTTTCCAGAAACAGTGGAAACTGAACAAGGATTAGAGAACGTGTTTGAAGAAATAATGACAGGAAATTTCCCCAATATAGGAAAGAAAAACCCCACACAAATCCAAGAAGCTCACAGAGTCCCAAGCAAAATGAACCCCAACAAACCGACACCAAAGCACATTATAATTCAATGGCAAACACCTATGACAAAGTAAGAATCTTAAAAGCAGCCAGAGAGAAACAGAAAGTTACCTACAAAGGAACCTCCATAAGACTAGCAACTGATTTCTCAACAGAAACTCATCAGGCCAGAAGGCAATGGAATGAAATATACAAAGTCATGCAAAGGAAGGGTCTGAATCCAAGAATAATATACCCTGCAAGACTCTCAATCAAAATTGAAGGTGAAATCAGAAGCTTCACAGACAAAAAAAGGACTAAGTGAATATATTACCACCAAACCAGCAATGCAAGAAATGTTAAAGGGTCTGCTGTACTAAAAACAAAGAGGAAGCAAAGAAGGAACTCAGGGGTAAGTATGAAAAATGGCAACAGATAAGTACTTATTAATAATAACTTTAAATGTAAATGGATTAAATGCTCCAATCAAAACACTTAGGGTAATGAACTGAGTAAGAAAACATGATCCATATATCTGCTGTCTGCAAGAAACCCACCTCAGGAAAAGATATGCACACACATTGAGGGTGAAGGGATGGAAGATGGTGTTTCAGGCAAATGGAAATGAAAAAAAAGCTGGGGTTGCAATACTTATATCTGACAAATTAGATCTCAAAGTGAGGACATAACAAGAGATAAAGAAGGCCACTTCATAATACTAAAGGGAACAATCCAACAAGAAGAAATAACTCTGGTAAACATATACGCAACCAACATAGGAGCACCTAAATAAAAAGTCTTCTGGAAGATATTAAAGGAGAGATTGACAGCAATACAATCATAGTAGGAGACTTTAATACCCCTCTGTCACCATTGGACAAATCCTCTAAACAAAAAAACAGAAAGAAACATCAATCCTAAATAACTCATTAGACCAGATGGAATTAATTGACATCTTCAGAACATTTCACCCCAAAGCCACAGACTATACATTCTTCTCCAGTGCACATGGTTCATTTTCAAAGAAAGATCATATGTTAGATCATAAGAAAAGTCTCTTCAAATTCAAGAAGATAGAAATCATATCAAGCATTTTCTCAGACCACAGTGGCATAAAACCAGAAATCAACTATAAAAAAATCAATACAAAGAAATCAAACACATGGAGACTAAACAGCATGCTATTAAACAATGACTGGGTAATCAAAGAGATCAAGGAAGAAATAAAAACATCATGACAACAATTGACAATGACAACAGAACAATACAAAATTAATGAGAAAGTGTGAAAGCAGTCTTGAGAGGGAAGTTCATAGGCCTACAAGCCTACTGAAAAAAAAAAAAAACAGGAAACAATGGTAATTACCTAAACCTACAACTCAAAGAGCTAAAACCAGAGCAACAAGAAAAGCCCAGTGTGATACATCACATAAACAAATTGAGAGATAAAAATCACATAGTCATATCAATTGATGCAGAAAAAGAATTTGACAAAATCCAACACCCTTTCTTGATAAAAACTCTCAGCAAAGTGGGAATAGAAGGAGCATACTTCAACATCATAAAAGCCATATTTGATAAACCCACAGCTAACATCATACTCAATGGGCAGAAACTGAAACCATTTCCCCTAAGAACAGGAACAAGAAAGGGATGCTCACTCTCACCTCACGGTTCGACATAGTACTGGAAGTATTAGCCATTGCAATTAGACAAGAAGAAGAAATAACAGGCATCCAAATAGGAAAAGAAGAAGTAAAGCTGTCCTTATTTGCAAATGACATGATACTGTACGTAAAAAAACCCAAAGGACTCCATCCCAAAACTAATTGAATTAATAAATGAATTCAGCAATGTAACAGGATATAAAATTAATGCCAAGAAATCTGTGGCATTTCTATACACTAATAGTGAAATTACAGAAAGAGAGACTAAAAACGCAATCCCATTTACCATCGCACCAAAAAAATTAAGATACCTAGAAATAAACCTAACTAAAGAGGTAAAAGACCTATATGTAGAAAACTACAGGACACTGAAAAAAGAGATAGAGGAAGATGTTAAGGGATGGAAAAGCATACCATGCTCATGGATTGGGAGAATCAACATCATTAAAATGTCCATACTACCCAAAGTAATCTATAGATTCAATGCACTACCCATTAAAATACCAACGACATATTTCATATAGGGCTTAATGGGCTCTTTCTAGGTCCTGAAACATGTTGTCTTGTTTCTCTTTCCCTTTTCCAAGACCTAGAAAGAATTCTTCATAGATTCATCTGGAACAAAAAAAAGACGACTAATAGCCACAGCAATTCTGAAAAAGAATAAAGTAGGTGGAATCTCAATACCAGATTTCAAGCTATATTACAACTTAACTGTTCTCAAAACAGCCTGGTACTGGCACAAGAACAGACATATAGACCAATGAAATAGAATAGAGAACCCAGATATCCACCCAAACCACTATGCTCAACTAATATTTGACAAAGGAGGCATGAACATTCAATGGAGCCAAGATAGTCTCTTCAATAAATGGTGTTGTGAAAATTGGACAGATACATGGAAAAAAATGAAACTGGACCACCAACTTACACTAAATACAAAAATAAAAATGGATACAGGACTTAAACATTAGAAGGGAAACCATAAAAATACTACAGGAATCCACAGGCAGCACAATCTCAGATATATGCCGAAAGAACTTCTTCACTGATACTGCTCCAAAGGCAATGGAAGCTAAAGAAAAAATAAACAAATGGGACTACATCAAAATAAAAAGCTTTTGTACAGCAAAAGACACCATCAACAAAACAACAAGAAAGACCACTGTATGGGAGAACATATTTGCAAATGTTATCACTGATAAAGTTTTAATCTCCAAAATCTACAGCCAACGTATACAACTTAATAAAAGGAAGATGAACGATCCAATAAAAAAAATGGGCAACGGACCTAAACAGAACTTTTTCGAAAGATGACAGAAGGAAGGCCAAGAGACACATGAAAATATGTTCAAAGTCACTAATCATCCGAGAGATGCAAATCAAAACAACAATGTGATACCATCTTACACCGGTCAGAATGGCAGTCATCAACAAATCAACAAATGACAAGTATTGGTGAGGATGTAAAGAAAAAGGAACCCTTGTGCACTGTTGGTGGGAATGCAGACTGGTGCAGCCACTGTGGAGAACAGTATGGAGTTTCTTCAAAACACTAAAAATGGATCTCCCATTTGACCCTGTAATCCCACTCTTAGGAATTTATCCTAAGAAATTCCAAACAACAATCAGAAAGGATTTATGCACCCCTATGTTCATAGCAGAAAATTTACAATAGCTACAATTTGGAAATAGCCTAGGTGCCCGTCAACAGATGAGTAGATCAGAAAATGGTACATCTACACAATGGAATTCTATGCTGCCATTGAAAAGAAGGAATTCTTACCATTTGCAGCAACCTGGTTGGAACTGGAGAGCCTTATGCTTAGCGAAATAAGCCAGTCAATGAAGAAGAAGCATCACATGATTTCACTCGTTTGTGGATAATAAAGAACTTTATAAACTGATGAACAAAAGGATAGATACAGAGACAGTAAAGCTTCAAAAAGACTGTGAAATTACAGCAGGAAGATTAAAGTTAGGTGAGGTAGATAAGAGATCAATCAAAGGACTTGTATGCATGCATATAAGCATAACCAATGAACATAGACACTAGGGGGTGGGGGTATGTCTGGGAGGGAGGGGGGCAATAGGGAGATATGTATAAAAAGTTAATTTAAAAAAATACAAAAAAATACGAAGGAACTAAAAGCTATGAACATAAGAAGAAAGGTTAAAACTACTAATATACTTATCCAAGAAGCAAAAGTATTTAACATCTGAAGAGTTGTTTGGTAGAAGAGAGATGAGAATTTTTCTGTATGGTACCAATGTAAGAGATACAGGGAACAGGGGCAGAACTTATGACAAAGGTTTGTCTGACCTAAGGAAGGACCTCAAATGAATGAGAGCTGCCTGCAAATTTAATTGGATTGCTTTAATCCAGAGTTATATTCATGTAGAAGATAAATGGTCACTTAGTGTACCTATTGTATCTTAGTAACATACAGAAGGCTGAACTAAAAAACATATAAAGTCATTTTCAAAAATGAAATATTAATGAGTTTCTTAAACTAAAACTTCCAAATACCTGTATACATTTTCAAGAAGGAAAAACCAGACAGTTTAAAAGTACTAAGACCCTGTACTACTCATTGATTATTCATTGAGAAAAATCACCAATTGTTTTTCCTTAGAATTAGGATATTAGACTTTTGAGTTAAATATAATACAGTGTTTATTTTAAGACAACTTATAACTGTTCTCTCAACTTATAAAATGTGTTTAACAAATACTTCAAAGACATTTTTATGAGTAGGGGTAACAACAACATAATAAAAATTCATTTTATCATATTTGTATAATAAAAAATTCACAAACATTTAATAAGCCAGTCAATGAAGGAGAAACACCACATGATCTCACTCATTTGTGGATAATAAAGAACATTATAAACTGATGAGCAAAATGATAGATACAGAGGCAGTAAAGCATCAGACTGTCAAATTACAGCAGGAAGGTTAAGGAGAGGTGGGTAGATAAAAGATCAACCAAAGGACTTGTATGCATGCATATAAGCATAACCAATGAACACAAGACACTGGGGGTTAGGGTATGCCTGGGAGGGGGGGCAATGAGAAGATATATATACATGTAACACATTAATAAAAAAAAATTAAAAAAAATTCACAAACATTTACACACAAGTTACCTGCTCTGGTTTCATTAGCTGCTTTTTGGATTCCTCTTCTTTGGCTGCATACACACTTATAGATGCAAATATCAGCCCTGCAGGCATGATTGTCAGCTTTCGCATCTGAGAAAGATACACACAATAAAGAACATATATAACATTTATTTTTATTGTTGAGAGTATTACAGATGTCCCCCATTTTCCACACTTTGCCCCTCTTCACTGGGTCCTGAAACCCTCCAGGCATTCACTGCACTACTGTCTGTGCCCATGGATTTCACATATAAGTTCTTTGGTTAAATTTCTTCCCACACCCCCTCTCCCCTTCCCTCTAAGATTTGTCAGTCTGTTGCATGTTTCCATATCTCTGGACCTATTTTGTTCATTAGATTCCACATATAAGTGAGATCATGTGATACTTGTCTTTCTCTGACTGGCTTATTTCACTTAGCATAATAATCTCCAGATCCATATGCTGTCACAATGGGTAAGAGATCCATTTTTGTATAGCTGCATAGTATTCTATTGTGTAACTATACCAACTTTTTTATCCACTCATCTACTGATGGGCACTTAGGCTGTTTCCAGATCTTAGATATTGTACATAATGCTGCTATAAACATAGGGGTGCTTGAAAAGTTTCCCATCCTCAATTTCCTAATAAATTTTGTGGGCATCTGTGGAACATTATGGGTTTCATTAAAACGTATTGAAAACTCAGAGAGACAGGGGACACAGAGAAGTAAACGGAGAGTCAGAGAGAGAGAGAAAGAGCGACAGAGAGAGTCACAAAGACCCAAAGAGACACAGACATGTAGAAGGGAGGCAGACAGAAGGCAGCGGGGACACAAGGAAGAAGCAGGGAGGAGTGGGGAGAGGAGGCAGGAGACAGGCAAGCCCAGAGAAACCTCACACAAACAAACAGACGCTGCCATACAGCCCTCGCTGGTTTTGCTCAGTGGATGGAGGGGCCCCAGGTTTGATCCGGGACAGGGCACAGGCCCAGGTGGCGGACTCCTCCCCCGCAAGGGGTACGCAGGAGGCAAAAAAACAAAACAACAACAAAAAAAACCTTATTAAAAACTGAAGCATTACAAATTGCTTCAAATACTTTTAGGATATAATTCCTAAAATTATCTTCTCATACTAGATGGTAAAGTATTATTTTTACCAATAAGCTAACTACCTAACTTTATATGGAATATAGCAACATACAATAATTACCAGGAAAAAATGAATATAAAATTTGAGGGATGAAGTGGGATAGATCATGGTATCCATTCAATCCACAAATATTAACTAACTACTGTATGCCAGACCCAGGTCTCAGTGCTTAAGATACATCAGAGAACAAAACAAAGATCCTTGCTCTCATGTAGCTGACATTCTCATAGAGCAGAGTCAGATAATAAAAACAATAACTATGCCATGTGGAATATAATAAATTAATAAATATTATGAAAAATAAAGGAAATGGTGATTTGAAGCACTGAATGAATTAGGTTACATTGTGAAATACAAATTTACATTACTAATTTAAAAAGTTTCCTCCCATTACAAATACTGTTCCTTTAACATTCCCAATGAATTCCTTTTTCCCCTGGTTTCACAGAGTATAAAGCCAACATGACCCATGTTTTTTATATGACTTGATTTGAATTTAAAAGGCAGGAAAATTACTAGATCTAAGAGAAAAGTATTCCAGGGTTTATTCAAGTACCAAAGTAATTCCCCAAAACTACATGTTCAACGGCCAAATAAAAAGCTTGCCAGGAAGGAAGAAAAATGGCAGTGGAATAGACAGATGAGTTCCCCTTCTCTTTCTTATTATCATTCTTTTCTCTTATTTTTTTTCCTTTTCTTTTTTTCTTTGTTTCATTTTTCTCCCTTCTCCCAATTTCATTTAGGCACTTCTTTATTTTCTTTTCTTTCCCTTTTCTTGTTTTCTCTCATCTTCTTTCCTATCCCCTACTTTGTCTCTCCATGGGTGTCACCTTTATTGGTGGCTATTAATATCATGAATACATTTCTGTTCAGATCCTTCTGCATTGTACCTGGTTGTGATGTATTCTATCCCTTTAAATTAACACAGGAAAGAGAACTACATAACCAGACAGTCAGAGAAGGAAGACCATGGGAAGACAAAAAACACAGACTGCATATGAAAGAAAAGCAGGCATCACCAGAAAAGGAAGTAAATTAAATGGAGGCAAGCAACCTGCCAGAGAAAGAATTCAGACAAATGGTCATAAGGTGGCTGAAAAGAATGGAAGATAAATTTGACAATATGATTAAGAACCAAGAGGAAATGAAGAAACATGAAGAAATGAAAATGATATCACTGCTGTAAAGAACTTAATAGAAAGCATCAAGAGTAGACTAGAAGAAGGAGAGGACCGCATCAGTGAGCTAGAACAGGAGGTAGGAAAAAATACCCAGTAAAGCAGCTTCTAGGAAAAAAAAAAATTAAAAATCCAGAGGAGAGCCTAAAGGAACTTTGGAACAACAAGAGACAACACAAAATTCACATAACTGGGGTTTCAGGAAAGGAAACTGATCAAGGAATAGAAAACCTGTTTTAAGAATTCATTACAAACAGGTTTTTAATAACAAAAGACTTATCTAATATATAGAAGAAAAAAAAACAACAGCCAAATCCAAGAAGCTCACACAGTTCCAAGCAAAATGAATCCCAAAATACTGACACCAAGGCATATTATATTTAATTGGTAAACACCAACGACAAATTAAGAAGCTGCGAGAGAGACAGAAAGGTAGCTACAAAGGAACCCCAATCAGATTACTGACTGATTTCTCAACAGAAACTCATCAGGCCAGAAGGGATGGAAATGAAATATACACAGTCATGCAAAGGTAGGGTCTGAATCCAAGAATACTATACCCAGCAATGCTATCAATAAAAATTGAGAGTGAAATCAGGACCTTCACAGACAAAAAAGAACTAAGAGAATTTATTACCAACAAACCAGGAATACAAGAAATGCTAAAGGGTCTGCTGTAATAAAAAAAGAAATAAAAAGCAAAGAAGGAACACAGGGGTAAAGAATAAAAATGGTGACAATTAGGGGAGAATCCAATATGGTGGCATAGGTGAACACTGCTGCCACGCACAATTTGAAACTACAACTAGAAGACAGAATGGACATCATCCAGAACCACAGGAAAGCTCGCTGAGTGGAAATTCTTCAACTAGAAGGAAAGAAAGGGGCTCGTGAAGACCCAGAGGAGCTGCAAAAAGCTGAGGTGCGGAGACGTGTGCGTGGAGACAGCAGGTGCAGGAGAGCCTGGCTGGTTTCTCTTGCGGAAGGGGGATGGAGACTCCCAGCTTCATTGAACCCCTTGTCCTGTGGCACTAAATCCCATATCCGGCCAGGACTCATACAGGGGGAGTTTGGCTGTGAAGAGGGAGAAGTGCATGGACATCTAGGGGAGATGCGAAAGGGTGAAGGTCTGGTGACGCGCACAGTACTGCGCACAGAGGACCAACTGCTGGTTGTGCTGCTGGCTTTCGCAAGTGGGCATGGGACAGAGCCTCCCAACTGTGCCACATCTAGCTCCACTGAACCCCAGTTTTGGACAAAACCCTGCGGACACAGACTCATATGGTCCCAGAGCGCAGAGGACCCAGAAAGGCAGAAATCTAGAGGCACTGTGCACGTGCACAGGGACCGCTCTAGTGATTACCCAGTCACGTGAGACCCAGGGGCCATGGAGGTCAGGGTCCACTGGAAGGCAAGGTGGCCCATTAAGCCCTGAGACTCCACCTATCCCAAGCCAACAGAGAGGCTTTTGCAGTTTTGCAAGTCTGGTATCACAAGGCAGAATCCAACACAGAAATTCTCCTGGCATAATGAAAATGACGAGACAAAGGAAGCAATCACAAACAACAGAAATGGAGGAAAACAAATGACTGGCTATAGAGTTCAAAACCACATTTATAAGGCTTTTCAAGAATATCCTAGAAAATATGGATAAAATTAGCAAGTCCCAACAGGAGATGAAAAAGAACCAACTAGAGATGGAAAAGGAGCAATTAGAAATTAAACATACACTGACTGAAATAAAAAATATTATTCGGAGACCTAACAGCAGACTAGAGGAAGGCAAGAATCAAGTCAAAAATTTGAAATATAAAGAAGCAGAAAACACTCAACTGGATAAGCAAGAAGAAAAAAGAATCCAAAAATGTGAAGATAATGTAAGGAGTCTCTGGGACAGCTTCAAGTGTACAAACATCAGAATTTTGGGGGTGCCAGAAGAAGAAAGAGAGCAAGATACTGAAAACCTATATGAAGAAATAATGACTGAAAACTTCCCACATCTGGTGAAAGAAATAGACTTACAAGTCCAGGAAGCACACAGAACACCTTATAAAAGGAATCCAAAGAGGACTACACCAAAACACATCATAATTAACATACCAAGAGCAAAAGACAAAGAGAGAATATTAAAAGCAGCAAGAGAAAAACAGTTCATTACCTACAAGGGAGCACCCATACGAATGTCAGCTGATTTCTCAACAGAAACTATGTAGGCCAAACGGGAGTGGCAAGAAATATTTAATGTGATGAACAACAAAAATCTACAACCAAGAATACTCTATCCAGCAAAGCTATCATTCAGAATTGAAGGGCAGATAAAGAGCTTTGCAGAGAAGAAAAAGCTAAAGGAGTTCATCAACTCCAAACCAGTATTATATGAAATGCTGAAAGGTACTCTTTAAGAAGGGGGAGAAGAAAAAGGTAAAAGATAGAAAAATTATGAACAACAAATACGTATCTATCAACAAGTGAATCTGAAAATTTAGTGAATTAAAAATTTGATCAACAGAATAAACAGGTGAATATAATAGATTCAGGAGCACAGAAAGGGAGTGGACTGATAATTCTCAGGGTGTAAGTGGTGAGGGGAGTGCAGGGAGAGACTGAACAAAAATCATACACCGATGGATGAAGTCAATGTGGGGGAGGTAAGGGTGGAGAGGAACTATGGAGGGGAAAAAAGAGAAACAAATGTAATAACCTGAATAATAAAGATTTGATTAACAAAAATGGTGAAAGTTAAGCACCGATCAATAATAACTTTAAATGTAAATAGATTAAATGCTCCAATGAAAATGAATTGGGTAAGAAAACATGACCCATATATTGGCTATCTATAAGAAACCCACCTCAGCAAAAAAAGACGCGAGGGAGAAACCAACATGGTTGCATAGGTGAACACCTAAACTTCTGCCTCACACAACAATTTCAAAACTACAACTAAAAGACGGAACAAACATCATCCAGAACCACAGAAAAGCTGGCTGAGTGGAAAATCTACAAGTAGAAGGAAAGAGAGGGGCTCACAAAGACTCAGAGGAGCTTCAAAAGGCTGAGGTACGGAGAAGCGCGTATGGGGCGAGCAGGCACCAGAGGGCCTGGCTGGCTTTCTCTGGTGGGAGGGAGACAGAGACTCCCAACTTCACTGAATCCCTTATTCTATGACACTGAACATCAGGTCCGGGTGAGACTCATACGGGGGGAGTAGGACTGTGGAAAGGGAGAAGTGTATGGAAATTTTGGGGCTCCGCAAAAGGGCAGAAGTCTGGGGGGGGGATGCACACCACTGCGTGCAG
Organism: Lasiurus cinereus; assembly: GCA_011751065.1. NCBI lineage: Eukaryota > Metazoa > Chordata > Mammalia > Chiroptera > Vespertilionidae > Lasiurus > Lasiurus cinereus. The sequence continues at coordinate 16,454,291 of JAAGEH010000029.1, forward strand.
AAGACGGATTGCTGATTGTGCCGCTGGCTATTTCTAGTGGGTGGGAAACAAAGCCACCAAACTGTGCCACTTCTAACTTCATTGAACCCCAGTTTGGGGCGAGACACTGGGGACTCAGAATCATAAAGGTCCCCGAGCACAGGAGAGCCGGAAAGGCAGTGATCTATAAGGACTGCATGAGTGCGCACAGGGAAGGCTCCAGCGATTACCAAGAGACTCGGGAGAAGCAGGGGCTATGTAGGCAGGTCTGACTGGAAGGCAAGCCGGTCTGCTAAGCCCTGAGACTCCACCCCACCCAAGCACAACAGAGAGGCTTTTGCAGTTTTGCAAGTCCTGTATCATAAGGCTGATTCCAACACAAAAGTTCTCCTGGCATAGTGAAAACATGGAGACAAAGGAACAGATCACAAACAAAAGATATGGAGGAAAACAAACGACTGGATATAGAGTTCAAAACAATGGTTATAAGGTTTTTCAAGAATTTCCTAGAAAAGATGGATAAATTTAGCGAGATAAAAGAGGAGATAAAAAAGGACCAACAGATGAAAAGGGACCAAATAAAAATTAAACATACATTGAATGAAAAAAAAAATATTATACAGAGACCTAACAGCAGACTAGAGGAAAGCAAGAATCAAGTCTAAATTTGAAATACAAAGAAGCAGAAAACACTCAACTGGAACGGCAAGAAGAAAAGACAATCCAAAAATGTGAATATAATGTAAGGAGCCTCTGGGACAACATCAAACATACCAAGATCAGAGTTATGGGGGTGCCAGAAGAAGAGAGAGAGCAAGATACTGAAAACCAATTTGAAGAAATAATGACAGAAAACATCCTCCACCTATTAAAAGAAATAGACTTACAAGTCCAGGAAGAGCACAGAACCCCAAACAAAAGAAATCCAAAGAGACCACACTAAGACACATCATAACTAAAATACTAAGAGCAAAAGACAAAGAGAGAATATTAAAAGCTGCAAGAGATAAACAGTTAATTACCTACAAGGAAGCACCTATATGACTTTCAGCTGATTTCTCAATGGAAACGATGCAGGCAAGATGGGAGTGGCAAGAAATATTCAACGTGATGAATAGCAAGAACCTAAAACCAACAATACTCTATCCAGCAAAGCTATCATTCAGAATTGAAGGGCAGATAAAGAGCTTCACAGAGAAGAAAAAGCTAAAGGAGTTCATCAACACCAAACCAGTATTCTATGAAATGCTGAAAGGAATGCTTTAAAAGAGGAAGAAGAAAAAGGTAAAGATGAAAATTATGAACAACAAATACATATCTATCAACAAGTGAATCTAAAAATTAAGTGAATTAAAAATCTGATGAACAGATTAATCTGGTGAATATAATAGAATCAGGAAGACAGAAAAGGAATGAACTGACAATTCTCAACGGAAAGGAGTGAGGGGAGTACTGGGAGAGAATGGACAAAAATCATACACCTATGAATAAGGTCAATGTGGGGGGTGGTAAGGGTAGAGGGAGCCCCTGGGTGGATGTGAGCTATGAAAGGAAAAGAAAAAGAGAAACAAATGTAATAATCTGAACAATAAAGATTTTATTTAAAAAAAAAGAGAAAAAGATAAAAGAGGCACACAAACTGAGGATGAAGGGATGAAAAACGGTTTTTCAAGCAAATGGAAATTAAAATTGGGGTAGCAATACTTATGTCTGAAAAATTATATCTCAAAGTGAATGACATAACAAGAGATAAGAAAGGCCACTTCATAACACTAAAGGGAACAATACAACAAAAAGAAATAACTCTGATAAACATATACACACCAAATACAAGAGCAGCCATATACATAATAAAAATCCTGGAGGATATCAAGGGAGAGATTGACAACAATACAAACATAGTTGGAGACTTTATTACAACAATATCACCATTGGAAAAAAATCCTCTAAAGAAAAAATCAGCCAAGAAATATTCATCCTACATGACTCGCTAGATCAGATGGAATTAATTGACAACTTCAGAACATTTCACCCCAAAGTCACACAATATACATTCTTCTCAAGTGCACATGGGTCATTTTCAAACATAGACAATATGTTGGGTCATAGGCAAAGTCTCTTAAGATTAAAGAAGATAGAAATCATATCAAGCATCTTCTAAGATCACAGTGGTATAACACTAGAAATCAACTACAATAAAAACAATCCAAAGAAATCAAACAAATAGACACTAGAGAGCATGCTATTAAACAATGAATGGGTAACCAGAGAGATCAAGGAAGAAATAAAAAACATCACGGCAACAAATGACAATGAAAACACAACAATATAAAATTTATGTGATACAGTTAAAGCAGTATTGAGAGGGAAATTCATAGCTCTGCAAGACTACTGCAAAAAACAAGAAACAATGGTAATAAACTACCTAGTCCTGCAAATCCAATAGCGAGAAAGAGAGCAACAAGAAAATCCTAGTGTAAGTAGAAGTAAGGAAATAGTAAAGATCAGAGTCCAGATAAATGACAAAGAGACCACATATACAATACAAAAGTTCAACAAAACTTAGAGCTGGTTCTTTGAAAGCATAGAAAAGATTGATGATATTCTAGCTGGGCTTACCAAGAAGCAAAGAGAGAGGATCCAAAAAAAACAAAGTACGAAATGAAAGAGGAGAAATAACAACAGACAACACTGATATACAAAGAATTATTAAAAAATACTATGAACAACTCTATTTGAACAAACTGGACAACCTGGAGAAAATGGACATATTCTTAGAAAAATATAACCTTCCAAACCTTAGTCAGGAAGAATCTAAATATCTCAATAAGCCAAATATGGGAAAAATTTAAGCAGTCTTCAAAAACCTTCCAGAAACAAAAGCTGGGGGCCAGATGGCTACACAGGGTAGTTTTACCAAGCATTCAAGGAAGAATTAAAAACTATTCTCCTCAGACTATTCCAAAACATTAAGAGGAAGAAACACTTCCAAGCACCTTCTATGAAGCCAGCATCACCCTAATACCAAAACCAGATAAAGAAAACATAATGAATGATAATTACTGGACAATATCCCTCATGAACATACATGCCAAAATCCTCAACAAAATTCTAGCAAATTGAATCCAGCAGCACACCATGACCAAGAAGGATTTATCCCAGGAATGCATATTATAATATGTGAAAATCAATAAACGTGATACATCACATAAACAAATTGAGAGATAAAAATCACATAGTCATATCAATTGATACAGAAAAGGAATTTGAGGAAACCCAACACCCTTTCTTCATAAAAACTCTCAATGAGATGGGAATAGAAGAATCATAGATGAACATAATAAAAGCCATATATGCTAAAACCACAGCTAACATCATAGTCAATGAGTATAAACTAAAACAATTTCCCCTAAGAATTGGAACAAGACAGGGATGCCCACTCTCACCACTGTTGTTTGATATAGCAATGGAAGTATCAGCCATTGCAATTAGACAAGACGAAGAAATAAAAGGCATCCAAATTGGAAAAGAAGAATTACAGCTGTCCTTATTTGCAGATGACATGAAACTGTACATAAAAAACCCGAAAGACTCCATCAAAAAACTAATGGACTTCATAAATGAATGTGGCAATGTAGCAGGAAACAAAATTAATGCCAAGAAATCTATGGTTTTCTACACACAAATAGTGAACTTACAGAAAGAGAAGCTACGAAAGCAATGACATTTTCCATCACAGCTAAAAAAAATTAAGATACCTAGGAATAAACTTAACTAAGGAGGCAAAAGATCTATACACAGAAAACTAGAGGACACTGAAAAAAGAGATAGAGGATGACGTAAACTGATGGAAGAGCATACCATGCTCATGGATTGGGAGAATCAACATAATTAAAATGTCCATACTACTCAAAGAAATCTATAGATTCAATGCAATCCCCATTAAAATACCAAAGGCATATTTTACAGACCTAGAAAGACCTCTCCAAAGGTTCATCTGGAACAAAATGAGACCTCAAATAGCCACAACAATCTTGAGGAAGAAGAATAAAGAGACTACCACCATGGCGGACACTCCCCAAACTGTGGGACTCAGGCATAAAGCCCATGCCATCTTAAAGGGGAAAACAGTCTTTCTTTGGGAACTCATCAACATCACCATCCAGACAGGAGTTGGACCTGCACTGTGACCCAGCAGCTACTCCAGCCACAACCCTGCTGCCACAGCTGCAGACATGCGGACCCTGGGACCTCCCCTCAAAGTTGAATATCATGTTCTTAAACAATGATTGGGTTATCAATGAGATCAAAGAAGAAATTAAAAATATCCTGGAGACTAATGACAATAAAAACACAACAACACAAATGCTATGGGACACAGTGAAAGCAGTTCTGAGAGGGAAGTTCATAGCTCTACAGGCCTAACTAAAAAAACATGAAAAAAAAATGATAATGAATCACCTAACTCATCAACTCAAAGAATTATAAAGAAAACTACAAGAAAAGCCACAGTGAGCAAAAGGAAGGAAATAATAAAGATCAGAGTAGAAATAAATGTCATAGAGACCAAAAAAACAATACAAAAGATCAACAAAACCAAAAGTTGGTTCTTTGAAAAAATAAACAAGATTGATGAACCTCTAGCCAGGCTCACCAAGAAGCAAAGAGAAAGGACCCAAATAAAAAAAATCAGAAATGAGAGAGGTGAAATAACAACAGATCCCAGAGAAATAAAAAGGATTGTTAAAAAATATTAGGGACAACTCTATTCTAAAAAATTACACAACCCAGAGGAAATGGATACATTCATAGAAAACCACAACCTTCCAAAACTCACTCAGGAAGATTCTAAAAATTTCAATACACTGATAACTATGAAGAAATTGAAGCAGTCATCTAAAAGCTTCCAGCAACCGAAACCAGTTTGGTCTAGAAGATAGAGAATTGCCCAGCGGTCTGAAAGGTTCCAGGTTTGATTCCGATCAAGGGCATGTATCTTGGTTGTGGGCACATCCCAAGAGGCGGACGTGCAGGAGGCAGCTGATCAATGTCTCTCTTTCATCGATGTTTCTACCTCTCTATCTCTCTCCCTTCTTCTCTGTGAAAAATCGATAAAATATATATTTTTAAAAAAGCTTCCAGCAAAAAAAAGCATGGGGACAGATGGCTTCACATTCATGGAAGAACAAAACCTATACTCCTCAGACTATTCCAGAAAATTCAAGAGGAAGGAACAATTCCAAACTCCTATTAAGCCAGCATCACACTAATACCAAAACCAGATAAAGATAACACAATGAAAGAGAATTACAGGCCAATATTCCTCATGAACATAGATGCCAAAATCCTCAACAAAATTCTAAAAAATCGGATCCAGCAGTACATCAGAAAGATCATACACTATGACCAAGTAGGATTTATCCCAGGAATGCAAGGATGGTACAATATTTGCAAATCAATAAATGTCATACATCAAATAAACAAACTGAGAAATAAAAATCACATCGTCATATCAATTGATGCAGAAAAAGCATTTGAAAAAGTCCAACACCGTTTCTTGTTAATTAAGAACTCTCAGCAAGATGGGAATACAAGGATCATACCTCAACATAATAAAAGCCATATATGACAAACCCACAGCCAACATGATCTCAATGTGCAAAAATTAAAACCATTTCCCCTAAGAACAGGAACAAGACAGGATGCCCACTCTCACAACTCCTATTCAACATACTGCTGGAAGTACTAGCCATGGCGACGAAACTAGAAAAAGAAATAAAAGGTATCCAAATTGGAAAAGAAGAAGTAAAACTGTCCTTATTTACAGATTACATGATACTATATATAGAAAAGTGTAAAGACTCTATCAAAAAATTATTACACGTGATAAAATTTATGGCATTAATATATACCAATAATGAACCTACAGAAAGTGAGACTAAAAAGAGCAATGCTATTTACCATTGCACCAAAAAAATTAAGATACCTAGGAATAAACTTAACTAAGTAGGTAACAAACCTATACGTGAAAAACTACACAACAATGAAAAAAGAGATAGAGCAAGACATAACCAGATGGAATAAAATACTGTGTCCATGGATTGGGAGAATCAATATCATCAAAATGTGCATTCTACCCAAAGCAATTTATAAATTCAATGCAATCCCCATGAAAATAACAAAGGTTTACTGCAAAGACCTAGAAGAACTTTCCAAAAATTCATCTGCAATAAAAAAAACAAAGACCCCAAATAGCTGTAGCAATCCTAAGAAAGAAGAACAAAAAGTTGTTTTTCTCTATGTCCTTTTGTTGCTATTTCACTGAACTATATTTATATCTTTTTTTTTTAACTTTTTTGATGAGGTTGTTTCAGCTTCTTCTACTTGTTTTATTTTACTTTTTGTTTGCTTTGTTTTGGTTTGTTTTTTTAGCTCTCTTTTCCCTCGCCTCCCTCGATACCAGTTTTTATTTGTATTTTGTATTAATCTCCAAGTACTGGTTGCCGGCATTTGTTGGGATTAGTGACTGTTGTATTAGTGTTTTCTCCTGACATCTGTATTTTGTTCCCCTTTTCTCTCTTATCCTCTTTCTTTTCTCTCTGACTTTTTTCTCTTTCTCTTTTCTTCTTTTTTTCCTTTTTATTTTTTATTTCATTTTATTCCTTTGTTCATTTGTGTATTTATTTTTTTTCTCCCTCTTCCAATTTGATTTTGGCATTTCTTTCTTTTATTTTTTTCCTCATTTTCCTCTTCTTTTTCTCTACTTACCCCTAATTTGTCTTTCATTGGTGGTCACCTTATTCGTGATTATTAACACCCTGAATACATTTCTATTCAGGGCCTTGTGTGTTGTACCTGGTCGTGTTGTAGTTTGTGCCTTTCAATCAACAGAGGAGAGAGAACTACATAACCAGACACCCGGAGAAGAAAGACCATAGGCACAAAAAGAAACAACCCACATAAGACAGAAAGGCAGCTATCACCAGAAAAGGAAGTCAATGAAATACAAGGACAAATAAGCCTCCCAGAGAAAGAGTTCAGAAAAATGATCATAATGTGGATGAAAAGAATGAAAGACAATATCGACAATGTGAATAAGAGCCAAGAGGAAATGAAGAAGACCCAAGGGGAGATGAAGAAGAAGCAAGAAGAAATGCAGATGAACCTAGAAGAAATGCAGAATAAACAAGAAGAAATGAAAAATGACATCACTGCTATAAAGAACTCAATAGAAAACATCAAAAGTAGACTAGAAGAGGACCGCATCAGTGAGCTAGAAGACACGGTAGGAAAAAATACCCAAGTACAGCAGATTCTAAAAAAAAAAAGTTAAAAAGCAAGAGGAAAGCCTAAGGGAACTTTGGAATAACATGAACAAAACAACATCTGCATAATTGGGGTTCCAGAAAGAGTGGAAACTGAGCAATGATTAGAGAACCTATTTGAAGAAATAATGACAGAAAATTTCCCCAAAATAGAAAAGAAAAAAGCCACATAAATCCAAGAAGCTCGGAGTCCCAAGCAAAATTAACCCCAACAAACCTACACCAAGGCACATTATACATTGGCAAACACTAATGACAAAGTAAGAATCTTAAAAGCAGCCAGAGAGAAACAGACATTTACCTACAGAGAAACCCCCATAAGACTAGCTACTGATTCTCAACAGAAACTCATCAGGCCAGAAGGGAATGGAATGAAATGTACAAAGTCATGCAAAGAAAGGGTCTGAATCCAAGAATACTGTACCCTGCAAGACTCTCAATCAAAATTGAAGGTGAAATCAAAAGCTTCACAGACAAAAAATGACTAAGGGAATAAATGACCACCAAACTAGCAATACAAGAAATGTTAAAGGGTCTGCTGTAATAAAAACAAATAGGAAGCGAAGAAGGAATTTGGGGGTAAAGACTAAAACGGGCAACAGATAAGTACTTATCAATAAGTACTTTAAATGTGAATAGATTAATTGCTCCAATCAAAAGACATAGGGTAACCGATTGGATAAGAAAACATGATCCATATATCTGCTGTCTGCAAGAAACCCACCTCAGGAAAAGAGATGCACACAGATTGAGGGTGAAGGGATGAAAGATGGTATTTCAGGCATATGGAAATGAAAAAAAAAGCTGGGGTTGCAATACTTATATCTGACAAATTACATATCAAAGTGAAGGACATCACAAGAGATAAAGAAGGCCACTTCATAATACTAAAGGGAACAATCAAACAAGAAGAAATAACTCTGGTAAACATAAATGCACCAATATAGGAGCACCTAAATACATAAAAAAAACTCCTGGAGGATATTAAGGGAGAGATTGACAGCAATACAATCACAGTAGGAGACTTTAATACCCCACTGTCACCATTGGACAAATCCTCTAAACAAAAAATCAGCAAAGCAACATCAATCCTAAATAACTCACTAGACCAGATGGAACTAATTGATATCTTCAGAACATTTCTCCCCAAAGCCACAGAATATACATTCCTCTCCAGGGCACATGGGTCATTTTCAAAGATAGATTATATGTTGGGTCATAACAATAGTCTCTTCAAATTACAGAAGATATAAATCATATCAAGCATTTTCTCAGACCACAGTGGCATAAAACTGGAAATCAACTATAATAAAATAAATAGAAAGAAATCAAACACATGGAGACTAAACAGCATGCTATTAAACACGAATGGGTAACCAAAGAGATCAAGGAAGACATAAAAAACACTATGACAACAAATGACAATGACAACACAACAATGCAAAATTAATGGGACAGTGTGAAAACAGTCTTGAGAGGGAAGTTCATAGCCCTACAAGCCTACTGCAAAAAACAGGAAACAATGGTAATAAATTACCTAAACCTATAACTCAAAGAGCTAGAAGGAGAGCAACAAGAAAAGCCCAGTGTACTCAGAAGGAAGGAAATATTGAAGATCAGAGCCGAGATAAACAACTTGGAGACCAAAGAAATAATTCCAAAGATCAACAAAACCAAGAGCTGATTCTTTGAAAGGATAAACAAGATGGATGGACCTCTAGCCAGTCTCACCAAAAAGCAAACAGAGAAGACCCAAATAAACAAAATCAGAAATGAAAGAGGAGAAATAACAGCAGACCCCACCGAAATACCAAGGATTGTTAAAAAATACTATGAACAACTCTATTCCAACAAATTGAACACCTGCAAGAAACAGACATATTCCTAGAAAAATATACCTTCAAAAACGCAATCAGGAGGAACCTAAACATCTCAATACTCCAATAACTATGGAAGAAATTGAAGCAGTCATCAAAAACCTTCCAGCAAATAAAAGACAGGGACTAGATGGCTACACAGGAGAGTTTTAGCAAACTTTCAAGGAAGAATTAAAACCTATCCTCCTCAGACTTTTCAAAAACATTCAAGAAGAAGGAAGACTTCCAAACACCTTCTATGAAACCAGCATGACCTAATACAAAAACCAGATAAAAACAACACAATAAAAGAGAATTATAGGCCAATATCTCTCATGAAGTTAGATGACAAAATCCTGAACAAAATTCTAGCAAATCTGATACAGCAGTACATCAGAAAGATAATACACCATGACCAAGTAGGATTCATCCCAGGAATGCAAGCATGGTACAATATCTGTAAATCAATAAACGTGATACATCACATAAACAAATTGAGAGATAAAATTCATATAGTCATATCAATTGATGCAGAAAAAGCATTTCACAAAATCCAACACCCTTTCTTGATAAAAAAAATTTCATCAAAGTGGGAATAGAAGGATCATACCTCAACATCATAAAAGCCATATATGATAAACCCACAGCTAACATCATACTCAATGGGCAAAAACTAAAACCATTTCCCCTAAGAACAGGAACAAGACAGGGATGCCCACTCTCACCTTCCATTCCAATTGCAATGGAAGTTTAGCCATTGCAATTAGACAAGAAGAAGAAATAAAGGGCACCCAAATAGGAAAAGAAGAAGTAAAGCTTTCCTTATTTGCAGATGACATGATATTGTACATAAAAAACCCAAAGGACTCCATTCCAAAACTAATTTACATAATTAATGAATTTGGCAATGTAGCAGGATAAAAAATTAATGCCAAGAAATCTGTGGCATTTTTATACAGTAATAGGGAAATTACAGAAAGAGAGACTAAAAAAGCAATCCCATTTACCATCGCACCAAAAAAATTAAGATACCTAGGAATAAACCTAACTAAAAATGTAAAAGACCTATATGTAGAAAACTACAGGACACTGATAAAAGAGATAGGGGAAGATATTAACAGATGGAAGAGCATACCATGCTCATGGATTGGGAGAATCAACATCATTAAAATGTCCATACTACTCAAAGCAATCTATAGATTCAATGCACTACCCATTAAAATACCTACGACATATTTCACAGACCTACAAAGAATTCTTCATAGATTCATCTGGAACAAAAAAAGACCACGAATAGCTACAGCAATTCTGAGAAAGAAGAATAAAGTAGGTGGGATCTCAATACCAGATTTCAAGCTATACTACAAAGCAACTGTTCTCAAAATACCCTGGTACTGGGACAAAAACAGACATATAGACCAATGGAATAGAATAGAGAACCCAGATATCCACCCAAACCACTATGCTCAACTAATATTAAACAAAGGAGGCATGAACATACAATGGAGCCAACATAAACTCTTCAATAAATGGTGTTGTGAAAATTGGACAGATACATGCAAAAAAAATGAATCTGGACCACCAGCTTACACCAAATACAAAAATAAACTCAAAATGGATATAGGACTCAAACATTAGCAGGGAAACCTTAAAAATATTAGAGGAATCCTCAGGCAGCACAATCACAGACATATGCCGAAAGAACTTCTTCAATGATACTGCTCCAAAGGCAATGGAAGCTAAAGAAAAAATAAACAAATGGGACTAAATCAAAATAAAATAAAAAGCTTTTCCACAGCAAAAGAAATCATCAACAAAACAAGAAAGACCACTGTATGGGAGAACATAATTCCAAATGTTATCACTCTTAAAGGTTTAATCTCCAACATCTATAGCCAACTTATATAACTTAATACAAGGAAGATAAATGATCCAATAAAAAAATGAACGATGGACCTAAAAAGAAAGATGACAGAAAGAAGGCCAAGAGACACAGGAAAACATGGTCAAAGTCAATAATTATCCACGAGATGCAAATCAAAATGATAATGCGATAACCATCTTCCCCCTGTCAGAATGGCAATCATCAACAAATCAACAAATGACAAGTGTTGGCGAGGATGTGGAGAAAATGGAACCCTTGTGCACTGTTGGTGGGAATGCAGACTGGTGCAGCCACTGTGGAGAACAGTATGGACTTTTCTCAAAAAACTAAAAACAGATCTCCCATTTGACCCAGCAATCCCACTCTTAGGAATTTATCCTAAGAAATTCCAAACAACAATCAGAAAGGATTTATGCACCCCTATGTTCATAGCAGCACAATTTACAATAGCTACAATTTGGAAACAGCCTAGGTGCCCGTCAGCAGATGAGTGGATCAGAAAACTATGGTACATCTACACAATGGAATTCTATGCTGCCATTAAAAAGAAGGAACTCTTACCATTTGCAGCAACCTGGATGGAACTGGAGAGCCTTATGCTTAGTGAAATAAGTCAGTCAATGAAGGAGAAGCACCACATGATCTCACTCATTTGTGGATAATAAAGAACATTGTAAACTGATGAACAAAAGGATAGATACAGAGGCAGTAAAGCATCCAACAGACTGAAATTATAGCAGGAATATTAAGGAGTGGTGGGGTAGATAAAAGATCAATCAAAGGACTTGTATCTATGCATATAAGCATAACCAATGAACATAGACACTGGGGGGTTGGGGTATACCTGGGAGGGAGGGGGGGCAATGAGAAGATATGTATACATGTAACAATAAAAAAAAATTTTAAAAAAATTAAAAAATAAAGGTACAATAAACTGCGGAAAAGCAAACAAACAATCAAACAAACAAACAAACAAAAACAAGAAAGCCCACTTCATGGGAGAACATTTTTGGCAATGATAACAAGGCTAATGTTTAATCTCCAACATTTACAGAGAACTCATACAACTTCACAAAAAGAAGATAAACAACCCATTCAAAAAATGGGCTGCTGATCTAAACAGGTACTTCTTGAAAGAAGACAGAAGGAAGGCCAGTAGACTTATGAAAACCTGCACAAATCACTAATCACCAGAGAGATGTAAATCAAAACAACAATGTGGTACCTTCTCACACCTGTAAGAATGGCTATCATCAACAAATCAACAAAGGACAAGTGTTGGTGAGGATGCAGAGAAAAAGGATCTCTTTTGCACTGCTGGTGGTAATACAGACTAGTGCAGCCACTGTGGAGAACAGTATGAAGTTTCCTCTAAATACTAAAATTGGAGCTTCCTTTTGACCCAGTGATCCCACTTCTAAGAATATATCCCAAGAATCCAGAAACACTAATCAGAAAGGATATATGCACCCCTATGTTCATAGCAGCACAATTCACCATAGCTAAAATTTGGAAACAGCCCAAATGCCCATGAGCAGATGAATGGATTAAAAAACTGTGGTACTATACATCTACACAATCAATACTACGCTGCAGTAAAAAAGGAGCTCCTACCATTTGCAACAACATGGATGGAGATGGAGAACATTATGCTAAGAGAAATAATTCAGGCAAAGAAAGATAAATATCACATAATCTCACTCATTTGTGGAATAAAATGAATGACATAGACTGATTAGAACAGATCTAGAGCCTGAGAAACTTAGAACATCAAACCTCAGGGAAGGTGGGGGTCAGTGGGAGTGTGCGGGAGAGATCAACAAAAGGACTTGTGTACATGCATATGAGCCTAATCAATGGACACAGACAATAGGGGTGTGGGCATGAGTAGAAGGTGAGGGATAATGGGAGAATAATGACACATGTAAAAAATAAAAATAAAAAAATTATAAGGAAAAATAATAAAATATTAAACCTAATCCATACTAGCGGTCACCATAATCTTAAGAGAAATTGTTTCATGCAACAAAGATTCTTAAATGAAACTCTCTGTAGCCTGGAAATTATTTTGGAAGGAAATAAAGTTTCCCTCAAATGTTGTAAGGATTGTAATTGAAAGTCAATATATTTGGCCTCCAAAGCTAAAATAAGTAATTTGTGTTTTTGCCTCCCTGAAAAAGTTTAGATAAAGCTACAGAAAGAAAATGACAGCCAGTTTGAAACTGAATTGCCTTGGTCTAGACCAAAGAATATCCTTGCATGATATTATTCTACAATGTCAGTATAATTCTTGACCTTTCACAACAGCATATTGTACAATTATCCCAAACAAATTACAAACTAATTCTTTGAATGTTTGGCAACAATTTAAAGTGGGACATAAAAGGACTTAATCCCTTTCAGAAGGAATTAGGGCACTGGGAAGGCACTCGAGCATTTTATACTGGCCCCTCTTACCTTTTTTACCAGGAGGGACCCTCTTCTCACGATACAATTGCCCTCAGCTGTTGCCTGAACTTTCTATTCATGCTGAGGTTGAAGCCTCGAGGTGGCTGGTATAATGGATCTGTTTCTCGCCCAATAGTGTGAGCTGAGCCCTCCCTGGAGAAGGAACCTGAGTTCCCCGAGATATGTGATCACTGTCGGGGCCCAGCTAGCAGGTGAGGGGATCCTAAGGTAGGTGCTGGTCGTGGAGGCTATGGGGGCATAGGCTACCAAGGTGACAGAACTGAATCTCACAACACCCTGCTTGGTCCCGGAGGTTGACTGGTTAGCCAGAGACAGGTAAGATTCCTCAGGTAAGGAACAAACTAAGACAGGCACAGTCACAGAGGGGCCATCAGGAGAGAACTTGGGAAAAGAGGTGGGGCCAGAACCTCAATGCCCCACCCTTGCAGGGGCCTGAACCCTCACCCCTTCTGAGGGAGGTCTCCTGCCCCATGGCTGCTTAGCTTGCCATACTCAGCACAGATCGGAAACCAGGTAACAGACAGAGACTTAGCCCAGCTCAGATGGGAACCCAGGTAACAAACAAAAACTTGGCCGACAGTAGCTGCCCTATATCTAAATTCAGCTTAGCACCAGGAAAGCTCAGCGCAAATAATCCTTTCCATTAATATTTACAGGGTAATCTAAGAGTGTTGGTAGAGTATTAAATTGGACAGTAAAGGAGTAATCAAGCTTTCAGATTAATTTAAATTGGCAAATTGAAATAAGTGAATATCCAAGAAAATTTAATTGTACTGGACAAAAGGCGGTGTCTAAAGTATTAACTAAAATTTCTATTGGTAGTTCATCTCATGGTAAAATTGCTTAACATGCAATGAACATAAAGCAATCATATTTCTTTTTTTGCAAAAAATTTAAAGTTATCAAGATTGTGTTAAAAAATTTACAAAAGTCTCCATTAATCAAAAAAGGGGATGATAGGATAATATCATGTAAGGATAAATATTCAGTAAATAAATTACATCTAGAAAATTTTTACTTTAGAAAATTAATTTTCATTTGTAATGCTAACAGCAAGACACCCATGAAAAACACACATGGTGTCAAAATAAACAAAAGGAAAATCATTTGGGTAAAAATAAAAAGGATTCCAAGTCAATTTTATAAAAAAGATTCCTTTATTAACTTTTGGTCAAGAATATATTTATATATTTTCAGAAAACATCTCCAAGACTAAGTGGTCTCCTGCAACAGAGAGGAATTGACAGGTATGCTCCAACCACGAAGACAAGAGGAGAAACCAGCCCAGAGATGGAAGACACTAACAACGCCTTGCCATGCTAGCAGTCAGCAGCTGTGCGTCACTACAGGATGCCTAGGATCAAACCAGAGAGGGTTAGACCTACATTGTCACCATTTGTCCACCATCCAGATACCATTACTGATGTGTACAAATAAGGAACTGTTTGACATTGAAACTTGGACTCAAATTTTTTTTTTCTTATAGGTTTATTTCTAGCCTACAGAGGCAAGAAGTTTTTAAAGAGAAGATTCAGGGGGAAAAAAAACAGATTCAGAGGCAAAAAAAGCAGTGAACAGACTGGCATACTACAGAGGGAAGGCAGGGAAGGTTAGGGGGGTGGGGGCTGTAAGAGATGAACCAAAGGACTGTATGCATGCATATAAGCATAACCAATGGACACAAGACACTGGGGGATTATGGCATGCATGGGAATGAGGGGGGGCGGGAATGGGAAACTATGTACACATGTAAAACATTAGTAAAAAAAAATTTTAAAAAGCTTTCTAGGAAACAAATATTTTAAGATCTTGATTCATTAGAAAGGAATGGAAACTTGCTGAAATCAATGAAGAGCATCCAGAGAAAAGAGGTCTCTTTGGCCTTCATGTAAGTGTAATTGTGCAGAACTGGAAGAAATCCTGGGCAAAAATTTCTAAATGTTCTCTAGTAGTTCCTTTATTTCATTTTTGAAACATTTTTTAATATTTTCTGAGTGGAGTAATGAAAGGTACAGGAACTAATCATGTAACTTCCTATTTAAACTAGGCAGGACTCTGATTTAGATTGAGATTTGAGAAATAGAGGGTAAAATGAAGACTCAATACTAATCAGTAAAAATTTGTTCACTTTTTCCCTCTTCAAGCGTCCCACTAATACATATAGTATCACATAATGATTTAGCTAGGCCTGCCTTCCCAAGACATCATTTTGTATTTCTTATATCCAGTAGGTATTTACTAATCAAATAACAAGATTTCTACTCCATATCTATGTCAGGTGTCAATAAAAAGTATATTAAAACTGATGCCAGCAACAATGCTCTCCCAGGTACTTGGGAAATTTTGGTAATAAAGACTGAAATGATTATTTGGACAATGCCAATTCTTATAACATTTATAAACTATTTCTAAAACACCAAATTAGACTTTACTTCCTAGATATAATAAAAACACTTTTTATATATACTAATACCTGAAAAATTTTCAACACTCAGAGTATAATAATCATCTTACTTTGCATAATGTAATAATAATAAACATAGATTATAAAAAAACATAGGTACTACTGGGTAATTATGATCTAGTACTCCAGAGTCTGGATTGATTATCTGAACTGTAGGCTAAAAAGATAATATAGTTTAAAAAGTATCCTTGCTACATTTTCTACTCAGATGGACAGGGTTCATTTACCTAGACTGTTTTTTTCATATATATTTTTATTTATTATTTAAAATAAAAATTAAGGGAGTGACATTAGTTCCAAAAATTATATAGGTTTCAAATGTACAATTCTATGATACATCATCTGTATATTATACAGCGGCTCAGTGCACAAAATTCATGCACATTAAAAAGGAATTAATTAGGAATACAAGATGGCAGCATAGGTAAACACCTACACTGCTGCCTCACACAATTTCAAAACTACAACTAAAAGACAGAACGGACATCATCCAGAACCACAGCAAAGCTGGCTGAGTGGAAGTTCTACAGCTAGAAGGAAAGAGAGGGGCTCACAGAGACCCAGAGGAACTGCAAAAAGCTGAGGTACAGAGACGTGCGCGTGGAGAGAGCGGGTGCCAGAATAACTGGCTGGTTTTCTCTCGAAGGAGGGAAACGGAGACTCTCAAAGGCATTGAACCCCTTATCTTACGAAACTAAACCCCAGATCCAGCCGAAACTCATACGGGGGGAGTTTGGACTATGAAAAGGGAGAGTTGCACGGAAATATAGGGGAGTCGCAAAAGATCATAGGTTTGGTGGCGCGGACGGCACTGAGCAGAGGACAGATTGCTGATTGTGCCGCTGGCTTTCGCAAGTGGGCGGGAGACACACCCTCCCAACTGTGCCACTTCTGACTCCACTAAGCCCCTGTTTCGGGTGAAACCCTGGGGACCTAGACTCATGTGGTCCTGGAGCGCAGGGGAGCCGGAAAGGCAGCGGTCTAGAGACGCACAAGGACCGCTCCAGCAATTACCCAGTCACGTGAGACTCAGGGGCCATTGATGGCGGGGCCGACTGGAAGGCAAGGCGGTCCCTTAAGCCCTGAGACTCCACCCATCCCAAGCTCAATAGAGGCTTCTTCGGTTTTGCAAGTCTGGTATCATAAGGCTGAATACAACACAGAAGTTCTCCCGGCATAGTGAAAATGCCAAGACAAGGGAAGGGATCACAAACAAAAGAAATGGAGGGAAAAAAACGACTGGATATAGAGTTCAAAACCATGCTTATAAGGTTTTTCAAGAATATGCTAGAAAATGTGGATAAAGTTAGCGAGAGCCAAGAGGAGATGAAAAAGGACCAACTAGAGACACGGACTGAAATAAAAAATATTATAAAGAGTCCTAACAGCAGACTAGAGGAAGGCAAGAATCAAGTCAAAAATTTGAAATATAAAGAAGCAGAAAACATTCAACTGGAAAAGCAAGAAGAGAAAATAATCAAAAAATGTGAAGATAATGTAAGGAGCCTCTGAGACAGCTCCAAGCGTACCAACATCAGAATTATGAGGGTGCCAGAAGAAGAGAGAGAGCAAGATACTGAAAACCTATTTAAAGAAATAATGACTGAAAACTTCCCACATCTGGTGAAATAGACTTACAAGTCCAGGAGCACACAGAACCCCAAATAAAAGGAATCCAAAGAGGACCATACCAAGACACATCATAAATAAAATACAAAGAAAAAAAGTTCATTACCTACAAGGGAGCACCCATACGACTGTCAGCTGATTTCTCAATAGAAACGATGCAGGCCAGACGGGAGTGGCAAGAAATATTCAACGTGGTGAATAGCAAGAACCTACAACCAAGAATAATCTATCCAGCAAAGCTATCATTCAGAATTGAAGGGCAGATAAAGACCTTCACAGAGAAGAAAAAGCTAAAGGAGTTCATCAACACCAAATCAGTATTATATGAAATGCTAAAAGGTACTCTTTTAGAAGAGGAAGAAGAAAAAGGTAAAAGACAAAAAATTATGAACAACAAATACATATCTATCAACAAGTGAATCTAAAAATTAAGTGAATTAAAAATTTGATCAACAGAATAAACTGGTGAATATCATAGAATCAGGAGCAAAGAAAGGGAGTGGACTAATAATTCTCAGGGGGAAAGCGGTACAGGGAGAGACTGGACAAAAATCATACACCTATGGATGAGGTCAATGGGAGGGAGGTAAGGGCAGAGGGAAGGGTGGGAGCTGGTTGGAGGGGTGCTATGGAGGGGAAAAAAGAGAAACAAATGTAATAATCTGAATAATAAAGATTTAATTTACGCCAAAACTGGTTTGGCTCAGTGGATAGAGCGTCGGTCTGCAGACTGAAAGGTACCAGGTTCGATTCCGGTTAAGGGCATGTACCTTGGTTGCAGGCACATTCCCAGTAGGGGATGGCAGCTGATTGATGTCTCTCTCTCATCAATGTTTCTAACTCCCTATCCCTCTCCTTTCCTCTCTGTAAAAAATCAATAAAATATATTTTTAAAAAAAGATTTAATTTAAAAAATTTAAAAAATAAAATAAAATACTGCATGTATATTGTAGAATAAGATATTTAAACATGCTGGTATTTAGTCAATCTTATTGGTTGATTATCTTATATTATCATGATTAAAAATGTATAAAACACACAGAAAATCGTCAGATGGTATCATGAGGATTCAAAAAAAAACAAACAAACAAGAATTTGGAAAGTCTACAGGGCAAATGTCATGACCTGATTTCTTCGATAAATCAAGAGTGATGGCTAGAGAGACTTAAGAGACTTAAAATCAATAAACTGCAATGTATAGATACTATTTGGATCCAGAATTTTTCAAGTGAACTTTAAAAAATTATAACACATCAGTAATATTTTAACATTGATTAGATACATGTTATTAAGGACTTATTGATAACTTATATGTAATATTTTCTCAGGAGTTCCAGTTTTATAAAAGATATAAACTGTTAATATTACATATTAAACATACCTGAAATTTGTTTCAAAATAATACAGACATGGGCTAGCGGTGAAACAAGATAGGCCTAAACTTGATAATTACTGAAGCTGGGTTATAGGCATATATTACTAGATGCCCGGTGCATGAATTCATGCCCAGGTGGGGTTCCTCGGCCTGGTTGTCGATTGGGGCCATTTGGGAAGCTGGCCTGCTGGGGGAGGGACTATGGAAGGTTGGCCCCAGCAACAAGCTAATCAACTGCTGATTCCCTGAAGAATCAGGCTCCCTCCTCCCTCCTGTCTGGGTCTGGGGTACAGGTGAACTAGATTTGGGGTTGTCAGGCCCCAGCAGCAAGGTCTGGGTCAGTGCACATCATAGCTACCGGCTGGTCATCTGGTCGTTCCGGTCTTTTGGTCTAAAGATAGCTTAAGTTTTTTTATATACAGATTATATTTTACATATTTCATAATATTGTGCTATATTAATATATATGACATTGTTCTCTGTACTTTTATGTTTGAAATTTTCCATAATAAAAATCTTAAAAAACTCCTGTTAATCTTAGGATATATTGCATTATAATCTTTTACCAGTATTTTTCCATTGATATGAGGATAGTTTACTAAGAGCACTGACAAAAGGCAAGAACGGAAGGAAGTACTCTAGTATTACCAAGCAATAATTTACTGCTACTCTACTCTGAAGTACAAAAGTGAAATATTTTATTGTTTATATCTCTTGTTTGCTCTTTGCTATTTTTTCATTCAATTAACAGTCAGGTTCCTACTGTACAATTATATTAGGTGTTGGGTTACAAAGATGATTAAGATGTGATCCATGTGCTCAAAGAATCACATTCTAGTAGAGGAGACAGATATATAATACAAAAATTGTCTACAGTGATGAGTGTTACGATATAGGTAGGTACAGAATATTTTAGGTCCACCAACCTAGACTAGGCCCTTACCATCTGTTTGGTAAAGTAGTGGAAAGAGAATAGACTTCAGAGTTAGATCTAGGTACAAATTCTAGCTATACTACTTACTAGTGGTGCAGCTTAGGGCAAATTATTTGATTGGATTTCAGTCTCTACAGATGTAATATTACCTACCTGTCTCACAGGAATGAGCACAGAAAAATGGCTCATTTATATTAACTATCATCATCATCGGCCACCATTCCATTCTCATCAAATTGCAACCAACTATAATTAACAGGGTCAAACTAAAACACTTCTTTTGTTAGTCATATTACTATCCTGCAAGTAAATAAATTGGTACCCTCTTTCCTAGCACTATTTAAAACCATTTTGCATTTTCCAGTTTCTCCATAATCTATCTTCAATCTATATAGGTAATCTAATTTCCACTACTACACAATACTTATTCTTAGCTTCCTATTGCAATTGCCATTAGTTAATGATAGTATTTTCTCCCCAAGCAGACTTATTTCTTGGGAACAGGGGACAATATATACATGTTGATGAGATGAGATCAGTTCCCTGGCATGGGCCTAGGAAATTCATAAGTTTGTGGCTGTGTATTTTTAACTTTGAAGCACCACCAGTACATTTTTGAATGTCAGGCTAACAATGCAGCAAATGTTGTGACAGGCTAGAAGAATTGCACTTGCTGAAATAAAACACTGCCTTTCATTCTATCTTGGCCTCAAAGCATTCCAACCTTCATATTTGACCTTTGACCAATATAGTTTTAAAAAATGACTATGCTTTCTCCATTTAATTCAAAGAACATATTTTTGACACTTGTTCGGTATGTACAAGCCTCAGTAGATGCTGGTATATTAGAATACTAGAGGCCCAGTGCATGAATTCGTGCACAGGTGGGGTCTGGCCTGATCAGGGCTGAGCCATCTGGGGGAAGGGGCTATGAGCGATTGGCTAGTGAGCCCTTCCCCCAACTGGGGTGAGGGGCCAATTGGGGTGGGGGCTGGCCATGGGGAAGGGCTGTGGGTGGTGGGTCGGCTGGCCCCATCCACTATTGGGGGGAGGGATTCAATCAGGGATGGGGTGGCCAGGGGGAGGGGCTGTAGGAGGCTGGCCACCCAGACCTATCCCCTATTGGGGTTAGGGGTGTGATTAGAGGCAGGCCGGCCAGGAGAAGGGGCTGTGGGTCTATAATGATGGAACAGGCTGATCAGGGGTGGGGCTGGATGGGGAAATGGAAAGGAGTGTTTGGCCGGTAGCCTGCTTTTGATCAGAGTGGGAGAGTCTGATCAGGGGCAGGCTGCCAGCTGAGAGGGGCTGCGACGTTGGCAGACCAGATCCACCCCGATTGGGTAGTTCATTGGCCACAGTGGGTGTCATAGTGACCATTTGTTATGGTTGTTATGGCCCTTATGGTTGCTGGCATATATATATATATATATGAAAGAGAGAGAGAGAGAGAGAGAGAGAGAGATCTAGAGGTACAGTGCACAAAATTTGTGCATGGGGGTTGTCCCTCAGCCTAGCCTGCACTCTCTCCAATATGGGACCCTTCGAAGGATGTCCAACTGCCTGTTTAGGCAAAAATTCTGGTAAAATTGGGCCTAAATGGGCAGTCAGATATCCCTCTCACAATCAAGAACTGATGGCTCCCAACTGCTCACCTGCCTGCCTTCCTGATTGCTCCTAACTGCTTCTGCCTGACCACCCCCTAACCACTCGCCTACCAGCCTGATTGATGCCTAAATGCTCCCCTGCCAGCCTATTTGCGCTTAACTTCCCTCTGCTGCAGGCCTGGTCACCCCTAAGTGCCCTCCCCTGCATGCTTGGTATCCCACAACTGCTCTCCCCTGCAGGCCTGGGTTCCCCCAACTGCCCTTCCCTGCAGGCCCGGTTGCCCCCAACTTCCCTTCTCTGCTAGCCTGGTCACCCCTTAGTGCCCTCCCCTGCAGGCTTGATTGCCCCCAACTGCCCTCCCTTGCAAGCCTGATCCCTCCCAACTGCCCTCCCCTGTGAGCCATCTAATGCCAGCCATCTTGTGCCCACATGGGGGCAGCCATCTTATGTGTTGGAGTGATGGTCAATTTTCATATTATACTTTATTAGATAGGATAAGGCCTGGTGCATGGGTGGGAGTCAACTGGTTTGCTCTGAAGGGTGTCCCGGATCAGGGTGGGGGTTCCTTTGAGGCATGGGGAAGCCTGGGAGAGAGGCCTATGGTGGTTTGCAGGCAGGCTACATTCCTTGGTGACTCAAAAGGAAGTCCTGGTATCTGGGATTTATTTATCTTCTATAATTGAAACTTTGTAGCCTTGAGTGCAGGCCTAGACCAGCCAGGGTATGCAGAAAGCTTGGCTTCTTCCATTGCTGGGGGCAACTCAAGCCTCCTGCTCTCTCCAGCTCCATGGTTGGCACCATTTTGTTGCGATTTATTTTCTATAATTGAAACTTTGTAGCCTTGAGTGGAAGCCTAGGCCAGCCAGGGTGTGCAGAAAGCTTAGCTTCCTCCATTACCAGGGAAATCCAAGCCTTCTGCTCATTGTGTGACAGCAGCCATCTTACTTGAGTTTATTTGCATACTCACTCCTGATTGGCTTGTGGCTGTGGCTTGTGGGTGTAGCAGAGTGATGATTAATTTGCATATTACTCTTTTATTAGATAGGATAGCTATGCAACAAGTAACCCATGCAAAACAATCAGACCTTCAAAATGAAATTTGTAAGAAGATTCAATTGTGCTTACAATATTAAAAATGTAAATTGCTTTCCAATACTTGCCTCAACAGCCTTGTGAGTATTTCCAGCACCTAATGAGCTGTGACAAATTGAGATTAGTCATCAAAATTCAGGACAGCCATTAACAGCTTAACAGAACTTTGCATGCAGCAGTGTCCTTTGATCTGTTCAGTTGTGAAGACCTGAGAGGAAATAGTGATATAGTGATAAAAACAACAGATTGTAAATTGGAAAAGCAGAGTTCTAGTCTGGACTCTGCTCATATCTCACTATGTTTCATTTTACAGGTAAATTCGTTTTCACTATGAATTAGACTATCCATATGTGAAAGGAGGCTATACTACAAAATGTCCAAACTTCCTTCTAATTTTGACAATACATGATTCTAAAGTTTAGTGATTATACACTGATTTCCAACTGTATAATTTACTACAGATAAGCTATTAACATTGTATTTCTCTAAAAACCACAAAGGCCTTAGCTATTTTTGGCTCAGTGGATTGAGTGTCTTAAGGGTCCCAGGCTCAATTCTGGTCAATAGCACATGCGTGGATTGCAAACATCAATTTCATCATTGATATTTCTGTTTCTGTCTCCCTCTTCCTTTCTCTATGAAATCAATAAAAATATATTTAAAAATCAGAAGGGAAATCACCAACAAATACCTTAAATTAAAATAATATTGTTGATTATATGATCAGACTCAATTTTTTTCTTTAAGGAAAAACTTCTCAGTGGGTGGAACATTTAAAGAAATGTATTAAATTGAATATATTGGGATGACATTGGTTTCAAGTGTATAACTAAAGAAAATATCATCTGTACACTGCATCATGCACCCATCACCCCTATCAAAGCCTCTTTCTGTCCCCAAACTCCCCTCTGCCCCCACACATAGCTTCCACACGTTTCTCTCAGGCTATCACCACATTTTTGTCTACATCAATGTGTTATAAATACATATATTTTTGCTTAATTCATGCCACTGTTCCTATTTTGTTCCTCCATTTATTTTGTTCATTAGATTCCATATATAAGTATACCATATGTTATTTGTCTTTCTCTGAATGGCTTATTTCACAAAGCATAATAATCTGTAGGTCCATGCAGATACAAAAGATAAAATTTCCTTTTCTTTTTTTCACATTCAATTTTGTAAATGTATCAGAGCTTTTTTATTCATTCATTAACTGATGGGCACTTGGGTTGTTTCCAGATCTTAGCTATTATAAATTCTGCTGCTATAAACATAGAGGTACATATATTCTTTTGAATTAGCATTGAAGATTTCTTTAGTTATATTCCCAGAAGTGAGATCCACTAGGTCAAAAGGCAGATCTAGTTTTAATTATTTGAGGAAACTACTGTTTCCACTGTGGCTACACCAGTCTACATTCTCTCCAAAAGTGCACAAGGGTTCTTTTTTCTCCACATCTTCACCAGCACTTATTTGTTGATAATAGTCATTTTTTTATTGATGATAGAGGTGTGAGGTGATACTTCATTGTGGTTTTAATTTTCATCTCTCTGATGATTAGTGATGTTGAGCATTTTTTCATATATCTCTTGACCATCTGTATTATCTCCTTGAAATAAATACCTATTCAGGTCCTTTGCCAATTTTTTAATTGGGTTGTTTATCTTTTTTGGTGTTGAGTAGTATAAGTCCTTTATATATGTATTTTGGAAA
Organism: Lasiurus cinereus; assembly: GCA_011751065.1. Lineage (NCBI taxonomy): Eukaryota > Metazoa > Chordata > Mammalia > Chiroptera > Vespertilionidae > Lasiurus > Lasiurus cinereus. The sequence continues at coordinate 16,478,620 of JAAGEH010000029.1, forward strand.
TTAACCTGTTATTGGATGTATCAGCAAATATGATCTCCTATTATAGAGGGTTAGCTTTTCATTTGGTTGATGATTTCTTTTGCTGTGCAGAAGCTATAAATCCAGGTGCCCTTGTAATGGGCCAATGCACAAATTTTCATTTGTAGCAACTCACCATGGGCTCCAGGATAGAAAGGACAGAGTGGACTAGAGTCCTGTGAGGAGAGACTCAGTTTCGTGATTTTGGGGAGAGAGGTGAAGAGATAGCCAACAGAGTCCTTGTGCTGAGTCCTTCTTCCACACCACAGATGCCATCTATCTGGGGTTGACCACTTCCCTCCATGTGGCATCAGACTGGGATGATGAATAAATGGGCCAACAGCAATCAAGACTAAACTACACAGGAGGGTTCATATAAACAACACAAAGGACATTCCCAGAGAACCTTGCTTGGGTGATACTAGAGCATGTGCTACTGAATCCCATAGAATACCTATTAGATAAGGCTACCAAAACAATACTAGGAGACATAGATCTACATAATACACAAAAATAATACAGAAAAAGGGAGACAAAGAAATATGTGCTAAATGAAAGAGCAGGAGAAATCCCCATAAAAATAATAAAGTGGAGGAGGAGCTAGAAGATGGTGGCTTGCAGAACAGAGGTGAGTGAGAGGAAGTGAGTGAGTGGATGAAAGGAGAGTGTGTGGATGTATGTGGTGTGTTTTTGAGTGAGTAAGGAACAGTTAAATCTCACAGGAGCAGCAGGGACTAGCAGTCCAGGCTCTCTTGGATAAGGAGAGACAGCCACCACAACTGGCACTCCCCAGACTGCGGGACTCCGGCGCAGAGCCCACGCCATCTTGAAGGAGAAAACAGCTTTCTTTGGGAACTCTTCAACACCACCAACCAGACAGGCCTTGGAATTGCCCTGGGACCCAACAACCACTCCAGCCAAAGTCCTGCTGCCACAGTTCCAGACCTGTGGACCCTGGGACCTCTACCTCCAAGGCAGTGAGTGCAACATCCCCTTCCCCAGTGAGATTGATGCGGTTGTGGTGCATACTAGTTGCTGGTTTATGGCATGCCCTGGTCACCCAATCTACGGCGTACCCTCGTCCCCAGTTTATGGAGCACCCTAGTCACCGCATATGCTACGTGCACTAGTTACCCCATCTGCTGCGTGCCCTCATCGCAGGTTTATGGAGCACACGAGTCACCCTGTCTGTGGCGTGCCCTCATCACCGGTTTACAGAGCATCCTAGTTGCCCCATCTACAGTGTGCCCTCATTGCTGGTATACATAATGCCTCGTTGGCGGTGCGTTTACTGCTCTCCCAGGTCTGCGCGATTACAGCACACTCTACTCAGCAAGTTGACAGCCTGACTACATCAGTGTGTTACAGGCCATCCTCAGCAGCATGCTTCTGGCAGTCCTCCCTAGGCAGTGCTTGGGAGCCACTGGGAGCCCCGGCAGGTGTGATTTTGTAACTCTTGAGTACCACAGTCAAGCCTCTCCAGAGACTAGGCCCCCTGAACCACATCATCCCCACAGACGGGTCCTTCATGCCACTGTGAGTCCCAGCTGGGCAACCGTGATCTCAATTAAAGATGCTAAAGAGCAAAAATAGGGACACTCCCCTCAACAGCTGCCGACTTCTAGACACCACACTTGTGCTGCTCAATCTCAAAGATCTACAACAAGAAAACCCAAATAGCTCAAATAGGGAACCACAATAGATTAACATGCACAGGAAAATAGAGAATACACCAGTAGCACTATCCCTCGAAAAAAAACCTGGGTAGAAAAGCAATTGGATCTACAATTAAAACATTACAGAAGAATAAAAGGGGACAAGAATCCAAGACAGCAGCATAGATGAGCACCTAAACTACTGCCTCGCACAACAATTTCAAAGCTACAACCAAAAGACAGAATGGACATAATCCAGAACCACAGGAAAGCTGGCTGAGTGGAAATTCTATAACTAGAAGGAAAGAGAGTGGCTCACGGAGACACAGAGGAGCTGCAAAAAGCTGAGGTATAGAGACGCGTGCGTAGAGACAGCGGGTGCCAGATTACCTGGCTAGTTTTCTTTGGCAGGAAGGAGAAGGGAGACTTCCAACTGCACTGAACCCCTTATCCCACGGCACTGAACCCCAGGTCCGGCTGAAACTCATATGAGGGGGGAGTTTGGACTGTGAAAAGGAAGAAGTGCACGGAAATTTAGGGAGCCCAAAAGAACAGAAGTTTATGGACGTGCACACTGCTGTGCATAGAGGATGGACTGCTGATTGTGCTGCTGGCTTGTGGGCGGGAAACAGAGCCTACAGACTGTGCCACTTATAACCCCATTAAACCCCAGTTTCAGGGTGGAGGGCCTGGGGACCCAGACTCATAACAGTCCCAGAGCACAGGGGACCTGGAAAGGCAGCAGTCTAGAGGCACTGCGCTTGCACACAGGGAACGTTCCAGCTATTACCCATAGACACGTGAGACCCAGGGGCCAAGTAAGGCGGGGCCAACTGGAAAGCAAGGCGGTCCCTTAGCCCTGAGACTCCACCCCGCCCAAGCTCAACAGAGAGGCTTTTGCAGTTTTGCAAGTCTTGTATCATAAGGCTGAATCTAACACAGAAGTTCTTCCGGCATAGTGAAAATGCAGAGACAAAGGAAAAGATCACAAACAAAATAAATGGAGGAAAACAAACAACTGGATATAGAGTTCAAAACCACGGTTATAAGGTTTTTCAAGAATTTCCTAGAAAAGATGGATAATTTTAGCAAGACTCAAGAGAAGATGAAAAAGGACCAAAAAGAAATTAAACATACATTGACTGAAAAAAAAAGTATTATACAGAGACCTAACAGCAGACTAGAGGAAGGCAAGAATCAAGTCAAAAATTTGAAATATAAAGAATCAGAAAACACTCAACTGGAAAAGCAAGAAGTAAAAAGAATCCAAAAATGTGAATATAATGTAAGGAGCCTCTGGGACAACTTCAAGCATACCAACATTAGAATTGTGGGGGTGCCAGAAGAAGAGAGAGAGTAAGATAGAAGAGAGAGAGTAAGATACTGAAAAACTATTTGAAAAAATAATGACTGAAAACTTCCCCCACCTGGTGAAATAAATAGACTTACAAGTCCAGGAAGCACACAGAACCCCATATAAAAGGAATCCAAAGAGGATTTCACCAAGGCATATCATAATTAAAATACCAAAAACAAAAAGACATAGAGAGAACATTGAAAGCAGCAAGAGAAAAACAGTTAATTACCTACAACGGAGCACCCACACGACAGTCAGCTGATTTCTCAACAGAAACGATGCAGGCCAGACGGGAGTGGCAAGAAATATTCAACGTGATGAATAGCAAGAACCTACAACCAAGAATACTTTACCCAGCAAAGCTATCATTCAGAATTGAAGGGCAGATAACAAAAAGCTAAAGGAGTTCATCAACACCAAATGAGTATTATATGAAATGCTGAAAGGTACTCTTTAAGAAGAGGAAGAAGAAAAAGGTAAAAGATAAAAAATTATGAACAACAAATACATATCTATCAACAAGTGAATCTAAAAATTAAGTGAATTAAAAATTTGATAAACAAAATAAACTGGTTAATATAATAGAATCAGGAGCACAGAAAGGGAGTGGACTGATAATTCTCAGGGGGAAAGGGGTGAGGGGGGTTCATGGAGAAACTGGACAAAAATCATACACCTGAGGATGAGGTCAATGTGGGGGGAGGTACAGGTAGAAGGAAGGGTGGGAGCCAGGTGGAGGGGAGCTATGGAGGGGAAAAAAAGAGAAACAAATGTAATAATGCACACAATAAAGATTTAATTAAAAAAAACATTACAGGAAAACATGGGAAGAAAAAAAGCAATCCCCACAGGAAAGAAAAAGAGGAATCACCAGAGAGAGAGTTAAATGAAATTGAATCCAGCAACTTATCAAAGAAAGAATTCAGAGTAATGGTTTTAAGGATGTTTAAATGGATGGAAAGCAAATATAGACCACTCAACAACAAATACACACAACTCAATTAGAACTATAAGGTGCTGAATGAGAATGTCACCAACATGAAAAAAAAAATACCAAGAGGAGATGAAGAATGACATAGCTGCAATAAGGAACAAAATGGAATGCCTAAACAACAGACTAGAAGAGACTGAGGACCGCATCAGCAAATTGGAAGACAAGGTAGGAAAAAACACACAAACACAGCAGCAACTTGAAAATAAGACTTAAAAAACAAGAAGAGCCAAAACCGGTTTGGCTCAGTGGATAGAGCGTCAGCCTGGGGACTGAAACGTCCCAGATTCGATTCCGGTCAAGGGCACATTTCTTGGTTGCGGGCAAATCCCCAATGGGGGGTGTGCAGAAGGCGGCTTATCGATGTCTCTCTCTCATCGATGTTTCTGGCTCTCTATTCCTCTCCTTTCTTCTCTGTAAAAAATCGATAAAAATATATTTTGAAAAAATAAAAACAAGAAGAAAGCCTAAGGGAGCTTTGGGACAACACAAAATGAAAACAACATTCGCTTAATAGGGATACCAGAAGGAAAGGAAGATAAGAAAGGAATAGAAAACCTATTTGAAGAAATACTGGCAGAAAACTTCCCTGATATTGGAATGAAAAATATATGGAAGTCCAAGAAATACACAGAGTCCCTAACAAGTTGAACCCCAAAAGACTGACACCAAGACACATCATAATTAAATTGGTGAACACTAATGACAAACTAAGAATCTTCAAGGTTGGAAGAGAGAGAAAGAAAGTTACCTACAAGGGAACTCCTTTTAGAATATCAACTGATTTCTCAATAGAAACACACCAGGCCAGAAGGGAACAGAAGGAAATATATAAAGTGATGCAAAGCAAGGGTATGCACTAAATAATACTATACCAACAAGGCTATCTTTCAAAATTGAAGGTGGAATCAGGAGCTTCACAGACAAAAAAGGGCTACAAGAGTTTATCACTACCAAGCCAACAATGCAAGAAATACTAAAAGGAATGCTGTAAAAAAAAGAAAGTGAAAGGCAAGAAGAAACACAAACACTAAGGAAAAATATGACAACAAACTTGGCCTTGTCAATAATAACATTAATCATAAATGGGTTAAATGCACCAATCAAAAGACATAGATTAGCTGAATGGTTAAGAAAACATGACCCATATTTTTGCTGACTACAAGAGACTCACCTCAGAGGAAAAGACTCACACAGACTGAGAGTGAATGGATGGAAAGACATTTTTCAGGCAAATAGAAATGAGAAAAAAGCTGGGTGGCAATACTTATATCTGATAAAATAGACCTCAAAGTAAAAGCTTTAACAAGAGATAAGGAAGGCCACTACATAATATTAACAGGAACAATTCATCAAAAGGTTATAACTCTGGTAAACATATATACACCCAATATAGGAGCACCTAAATACATAAAAAAACTCCTGGAAGATATCAAGGGAGAGATTGACGACAATACAATCATAGTAGGGGACTTTAATACACCACTGACATCACTGGACAAATCCTCAAGATAAATAGTCAGAAAAGAAACAGCAATTCTAAATAAGTCACTAGATCAGATGGACCTAATTGACATATTCGGAGCATATCACCCCAAAGCCACGAAATACACATTCTTCTTATGTGCACATGGGACATTTTCAAAAACAGACCACATATTGAGTCACAAGCAACGTTTCCACAAATTCAAAAATACTGAAATCATATCAAGCATTTTCTCAGACCACAATGGCATAATATTAGAAATACACTACAATAAAAACATTTCAAAAAATTTAAACACTTGGAAGTTGAGGAGGATGTTACTAAACAATGACTGGGTTATCAATGAGATGAAAGAAGAAATTAAAAATATCCTGGAGACTAATGACAGTTAAAGAACAACAGCACAAATGCTATGGGACACAATGAAAGCAGTGCTGAGAGGGAAGTTTATAGCTCTACAGGCCTAACCTCAAAAATCAAGAAAAAATGGTAATGAATCACCTAACTCATCAACTCGGAGAATTAGAAAGAGAGCAACAAGAAAAGCCCACAGTGTCCAGAAGGAAGGAAATAATAAAGATCAGAGCAGAAATGAATGATATAGAGATCAAAAAAACAATACAAAAGATCAACAAAACCAAGAGCTGGTTCTTTGAAAGAATAAACAAGATTGATGAACCTCTAGCCAGGTTTACCAAGAACCAATGAGAGAGGACCCAAATAAACAAAATCAGAAATGAGAGGTGAAATAACCACAGATCCCACAGAAATACAACAGATTGTTAAAAATTATTATGAACAACTCTATTCTAACAAATTACACAAACTAGAGGAAATGGACACATTCCTAGAAAAACTGAACCTCACAACACCCTGCAAGGCCTTGGAGGATGACTTGTTAGCCAGAGACAGGTAAGATTACTCAGGGAAGGAACAAACTAAGACAGGCACAGTCGCAGAGGGGCCATCAGGAGAGAACTTGGGGGTCAACAGAGGTGGGGCACAGACCCTGATCCCCCCCAACTTTGCAGGGGTCTGAACCCTCACCCCTTCTGAGGGAGTTCTCCTGTCCCCATGACTACTTTGCTTCCCATGCTCAGCAGAGATTGGGACCCAGATAACAGCCAGAGACTGGGCCCAGCTCAGATCAAGACCCAGGTAATAGAAACTTGCGGACAGCAGCTGCCTTATATCTAAATTCAGCCTAGCACTAGGAATGGTCAGTGCCTACTCAAGAATGCAAATAAACCTTTCCACTAATATTTACAGGGTAATCTAAGACTGTTGGTAGAGTATTAAATTTGACAGTAAAAGAGTAATCAAGCTTTCAGATTAATTTAAATTGGCGAATTGAAATAAGTGATATCCAAGAAAATTTAATTGTTCTGGACAAAAAACTGTTTCTAAAATATTAACTAAAAGTTATATTGGTAGTTCATCTCATGGTAAAATTTCTTAACATGCAATGAACCTAAAACAGGCATATTTGTGTGCAAAAAATTAAAATTACAGTTATCAAGATTGCATTAAAAATTTTACAAGTCTCCATTAATAAAAAAAGGGGGGGGGAGTAGGATAATATCATGTAAGGAAAAATATCCGGTAAGTAAATTACATCTAAAAAAATTTTACTTTAGAAAATTAATTTTCAATTTTCATTTGTAATATTAACAGCAAGACACCCATGAAAAACACATATGGTATCAAAAATAAGCCAAAAGAATATCTGTTGGGCAAAAATAAAAAGGATCCCAAGTCAATTTCATAGAAAAGATTCCTGTATTAACTTTTGGTTGAAAATATGTTTATATACTTTCAGAAAACAACTCCAAGACCAAGTGGACTCCAGCAACAGAGAGGAACTGACAGGTCTGTTCCAACCATGAAGATAAGAGGAGAAACAGTCTAGAGATGGAAGACATTGAGGATGCCTTGCCATGCTAGCAGTCAGCAGCTGTGCATTGCTACAGGATGCCTAGGACCAAAGCAGAGAGGGTGGGACCGGCATTGCCACCATTTGTCCACTATCCAGATAGCATTGATGATGTAAGGAACTGTTTGACATTGAAATTGGGACTCAAACATTTTTTTGTTCTTATAAGTTTATTTTTAGACTACAGAGGCATGATGTTTTTAAAGAAAAGAATCAGGGGGGAAACAGATACAGAGGCAAAGAACAATGAACGACTGTCATAGTACAGTGGGAAGGCAGGGAAGGTTGGGGCGGGGAAAGGCTGTAAGAGATCAACCGAAGGACTTGTGTGCATGTATGTAAGCATAGCCAATGGATACAGGACATTGCGGGGGGTAAGGGGAGGAACGGGCGAGAGCATATACTGGGGGGTGGGGAAGGCTGGGTGGAGGTCAACAGGGAAAAATAAAAAGAAGACATATGTACTACTATTTGTAATACTTTAAACAATAAAAATATGTATTTTAAAAAAGACTCAATTGTGTCAAAATAGCAATAATCCCCAAATTGACCTAAAGATTCAAGGCAACAACTATGAAAAATCTCACATGATTTTTTTGTAAAAATTTGACAAGATAATTCTAATAATGTATATGGAAATACATGCAATCTAGAAAAATCAAATAAATCTTAAAAAAGAAGAGCAAAGTTGAAGTACTCATACTTTCCCAATTCAAACTTACTAAAAAACTACAATAATAAAGACTGTGATATTGGCATAAAGATAGACATATAGTTCAATGGAATAAAACCGATAGTCCCAAAGTAAGCCATTACATTTAGGGTCAACTGTTTTTTTACAAAGATGTCAAGACATTTCAATGGGTGTATGAATAGTCATTTAAGCAAATGAATAATACCACATACAAAAACAACTCACAATTTATTATAGACCTAAATATAAGACCTAAACCTAGAAGGAAACATAGATTTAGGTTTTTGTGACTTGGGTTTAGGCAATGGTTTCTTACATATTACACCTAAAAACACAAGCAACCTAAGAATACAAAGATAAATTCAACTTCATCAAAATTTAAAACTTTCCCATTTCAAAGTGCACTATCAAGAAGTAAAAATGACAACCCACATAATAAAAAAAATATTTGCAAATCATATATCTGATGAAGGTCTAGTATCCATAATATATTTTTTAATATTACAACTTAATAAAAACACAAATAACCTGTTTTTAAAATGAGCTAAAGATGTGAATACACAATTTTTCAAAAAATATATAAAAATGTCCAATAAGCACATGAAAAAATGCTTGACATCACTTGTTATTAGGGAAATGGGAATCAAAACTACACTGACATACCATTTACCAATAGAACAGAATGGCTATAATAAAAATAATAGACAATAAGAAGTACTTGTAAGATGTGGAGAAATTAGAACCCTCATACATTGCTGGAAGGAATGCAAAATGGTGCAGCCACTTTGAAAAATAATCTGGCAGCTCTTCAAAAAGATAAAAAATAGAGTTACCATATGTCCCAGAAATCCCACTTCCAGATCTCTATCCAAGAGAAATAAAAACACATCCACATAAAAATGTCCTTGGCAGTAATACTGACAATATCCAAAAAGTAAAAATAACCTTAATGTCCATTAAATGGCAAATATATTAACAAAATGTGGTGTATCCATACAATAAAAATATTACTCATCAATGAAAATGAAGTACTGATACATACTAGACAATCTTTATTCTGTCTCTATGTATTTACTATTATGGACATTTTATGTAGACAGACTCTTGTCTTCATTTATTTAGCACAATGTTTTCAAAATTCATCCATGGTGTAGTATGTGGTGTCAGTTGTTACTTCACCTCTTTCATTTTTGATTTTATTTATTTGGGTGGTCTCTTTTTGTTTCTTGATGAGTCTGACTAAAGGTTCATCAATCTTGTTTATCTTTTCAAAGGACTAGTTCTTGGATGCACTGACCTTTTATACTTTTTTTTAGTCTCTATGTCATTTATTTCCTCTCTGACCTTTATTATTTTCCACTTACTCTGGGCTTTTCTTGTGCTCTTTCTAATTCTTTTAGTTGTAGTGTGAGATAGTTATTAGAGCTATTTCTTGTTTCTGGAAGTAGGCCTGTAATGCTATGAACTTCCATCTCAGGGCAGGTTTTTCTGTGTCCCATGATTCATTTTTTAAATATTGATTGATTCTGTTCCTTTAATCGCCAAAGGTAGGTATTTTAATGTGTTTAATAATTATCTCTTTGAGTCTTTACAAAATGCATATTGTAGTAATGTGTACAGGTATTTTTAAATTTTTACATATCTCATTTTCTTAGTTTTTCACAAAGAAAATGGTGTATTACAGTTATTTTTCACATTATATTGGTCTGTGCTCATATACACCCCCTTTTTTCTACTTGCTACATAAGACTACATGATACATTAATATTTCACCCGTCCATTGTCAGCGATGGACAACTATATTGCTTCCAATTCCCCAGCACCATAAATAATACTGCAATAAACATCCTTGTATAAGTGCCCTTATGACCTTGTATATCTTTTTTATATACCTCCAGGCCATAGAGTAAGTGTATATACTTAATTTCACTAAATATATAAGATTGATCTCCATAATAGGTTACCAATCATCTTTCCTACCAGTATACATGGGGTGCTTATATTGCCATATCCTGGCCAACATTTGGATTTCACCAGCATTCCATCTTTTTCAACTTACTAAAGTATTATCTCACTGGTTTAATATGCAATTATCTGGTAATTATTATGAGCAACTGTTTGTGCAAATGTTATCACCATCTCCTGCACATTATAGGTATTAAAATGTTTTATTGAATGTGTAAAAGAATAAAAATATAAGAAAGAATAAAGTATGCACAAGGCTTGTTAATTGTTTGGATATGGAGGATACTTTACGGTGATCCCAAAATTAGATAACTGATATTCTTAAGTGAAATAGGAAACACAAAAGAAAAATCAAGTTTGATAAAGAAATTTTTGAACATGTTGAATTTGATTTACTCAAAGATATCAAATAGGGATTTGGAAATATGAATGCACCTATGGCCCAGTGCACAGATGCATGCACACTGAAAGGAAATTAATTAGAAGAAAGATTTGTGCAGTAATTACATTACTGCAAAAATTTACAAGTCAAAATAGTATATGTAATATGGTATTATAAAATTAAACAAAATATTTTAATTTCACTATTTGCCCTTTCTCTATAATAGAAGTGTCAGAGATGAAAGAAAATTAGTAAAATGTATATGAAAATAGTATAGAGCTTTATATGTATCACACATGGGCAAGTCAACGTCTATTTTTCAGTGCATATCATATGTATCAGCTGGTCAGCCAGCTGGTCAGACAGATGGACAGTCAGTCACTTAGCCTTTTAAATATATAGATGAGGTGAACTATAGAGCCCGGCTGAGGAGAGTTGTTGCCGTAGTAATTAGCCTACTGATATGAGAAGCTCCTGGTAAGTTTCAGAATGACTGAGTGAAAAGATCCAAAAATAACCAGGCCAAATCTACATTAACTATGTAACTCATGCCTTGGCTTAGAGTACTAATATCCATCACATCTAGACTTTCCTAAAGAGAGGATCTAATTGGTTGGCTAGTCAGTAATTACTACAGAAATTGAACATCAAGCCCCTTCACTTCATTAGGTTCCAACGATTTTCTGGTATCGGTCACATTAAACAAAAAGAGGAAAGAGCTGCCCTAACCAGTTTGGCTCAGTGGATTGAGCGATAGTGAAGAGTCCCAAGTTCAGTTCCAGTCAAGAGCACATACCTTGGTTGCAGAATAAATCCCTGGCCCAGGTCAGGATACATGCAGGAGGCAACTAGATGTGTCTCTCTCACACCAATGTTTCTCTCTCTGTGTCCCTCTTCATTCCTTCCACTCTCTCTAAAAATCAATGGAAAAATATCCTCAGGTGAGGATTAACAAAAAAAAAAAGAGGAAAGAACCAAGGACTAAAGCTGACACAAAGAAATATATAGCTGGTATTATCAATAATTTTGAAACCTTAAAACCTTTGGTGGCCATGTGCCTTCCCATCCCCACCATCCTTGGCCTAAATCCCAAAACACAGTCCCAGAGTCATAAGTCATATCCTGTATTCTAATTCCTACAAAGTATTTTCTCTCCAAATTTCCTGCTACTTCTTAAAACTTCAAAAGCCATTCAATGTTTCTACTCTCCCTTCTCCTTGACTAAAATGAAACATGACTGTCTCCTGAGGTCACTGCTTCCATTGTAACCCTCAAGTGGAGGCTATTTCATCTGTCTTAGGATAGGAAGTAGAATTTGTCTTCTTGATTTCCAGTGCTGCTTCTACGCCTTTACTTCTCCACCTTTACATAAAAACCTCTGTCCTTATTAGTGAGAAGGTGGAACGACTGGAAACTGCATGAATGGGAATGTAAACTGATATAATCACTTTTGAAAACTATATGGCAATACATACCAAAGCTGTACAACCTGGTACCGCATTCCCAGACATATACTCAAAAGAAATGTACACTTGCATGTACCACAAAGACATATACAAAAATGTTCATAGGAGTACTATTTGTAATAGTTCAAAATTGAAAATAATTCTAATGTCCATCAATAGTAGACTGGATAAATAAATCATGTTATATTCTTTTTTGGAACATCACATAGGAATAATAAATGGACTAGTGTAGTGGTAGGCAAACTGAGGCTCACGAGCTATATATGGCTCGCAGGGCCATGGTTTGCCGCTCTGTTGACTAATGAGAGTTTGCCGACCACTGGACTAGTGTTACATGCATAATGACTGAATCTCAGAAGCATAATACCTACTGGGTGAAAGAAGCCAGGCATAAGAAAGTAAATAATGCATAATCTCATTTATATGAAGGCAAAAAAGGCAGAATTAATCTATGGTGGAGGCTAATTCTGTGGAGGAAGAAAGAAGACTTCTGTGCTGCTGGTAATGTTCTATTTTTAATTTGGGTGCCTGTTGAACAAGTATGATCATTTTGTGAAAGTTAACCAATCTACTTACGATTTGTGTACTTTATAATATGTATGCTATATTTCAATAAAAAGTTTACATAAAGGAAAGAAATTCTGCTCCTTTGAAACTCATACCATCCATCTATTCATCATCAGCACTATCATATGCCTACCACCAGGTCACTTCATCACAATTAAAGATTAAAAATCCTAGTTAAAATCTTAGTCTATATTTCAAATCCTGTCATAATTCTGAGTGACTTTAATGTCCATGTGGCCAAACCATCCAAATGCCTTACCTCATTGTTCTTTGATTTCACCTACATAGACCTTTAAATGCTACCCATCCATGAGAACATGCTGAATTTACCACTACTCAGAACATGTTATAGCTCAAATCATAAGCTTTCTCTGATTAGAACCTCCTGTTACAACTTTAATTTCCTCACTGCTCTACTCTTTTGTGTTTAATCTTCACACAAAGATATGTTTTTATTTAAAGAGAAAGGAAGGGGGAGAGAGTGAGAGTGAAAGAGAAACATTGATGTGAGAAAGAAACATCCATTGGTTGCTTCTTGTACACACCCCAATTGGGGATGGAGCCCGAAATCTTTTTGGTGTATGAGAAGATGCTCCAACCAACTGAGCCATCCGATGAGGGGCTCTAATCCTATTTTTTGAGGGAATAACATTATGTACCTTAAAAATCTTTTTGAAAGAATTAAATGAGGAATCCAAAATGGCAGCCAACAGGACAGCAGTGAGAAAGTTAGTGAATGTCGGGGACTGGAAGACCAGGCTACCCTGGGCAGGGAGCCTCTACTACTGTTGAAATCTCTCCAGGGGTGGCCGGCTCTGCCATCTTGAAGGGGAGAGCAGCTGTGATTGGAAGCCTGGAGTTACCTTCACCTGGGGCCCAGGGACCAGTTGCCTCGGCTGCGAATCCATGAACACCAAGACTCCAGCCTCCCCAGCCATGGGTGCATAAAATGTTTGTCCAGGGGGAGACAAGATGGAGGCCGAATAGGTAGACAGGTCCTATGTCTTCTCATAGAACAGATATAAGAAACAGCTGAATTGAATAACATCCACCTGGAATTGGCAAATTAAACACAGCTGGTGAGGCAATCCGTGGAGATCAGCTGAAGAGAGGTGGGATTGGGAATCTGGGCTGGAGGGAGAAACACACGCAGCCAGGACTAGAGTTCAGAGGGAGACTGCACTGCACCAAATTCATGTCCCTTGGGGTCAGTGTAGCCCTCAAATGTGGAAGGGGGTCCACAGGGCTTCTGGCAGCAAGGGACTCTAGATCTAAGCCCACAGCCATGGAAGACTGTGCCCAGAAAGGTAGCCTGAAGTTCTGTATTGGCTGTGCAATGCTGGGGGGAGAAAGATACAAGGTGGCATGGTTGCTCCGTCTTTATAACTTCCTTGCTTTTACTTGCTAAACTCAAATGAATAGGATCTTTCAATTAAAAACACTTACAGAGACTGCAGGGGAAGGTGGATTTTGTAGAAACTGGGGAGCAAAATAGGGAGAGACAAGCAGGAAGCCAGCCATGGGACAGTCCATCCCTCGAACCCTGAAGAGACATTTTTCTCCTGAAGACTAGGCTCCTCCTAACAGCGCAGCCAAACCAAGTCTTGAGTGAGGTAGGGAAAAGGAAGATTCTAAATATCCCTAGGGAGCCCTGGGGAACTAGGTTGAGTGGCCACTTGGTCCCGGAAATTAATACAGCAATACCACCACCTAAGGGCTGTGTCAGAAATAGACACTTTTGTAAAGTAGATTGAGAGCAGGCAGAAAACAAAGTGGGCAGATGGATTCCGCAGGATTGAAACCAAGGTTGTAACGTATGACACCCAGGAGCAGTGGATCATTGGGAACTTCAACACTGCTAACTACCTGATAGGAAACAGATGTGGCAGGCAGAACAGTAGAGAGGAGTCTTAAACCAGCCCCTATGGGACATTGAAGTTCTGCTGAAGCAAACAAACTTCACTATTTCACTTTTTTATTTGTTATCATTTACTTAAGAAACTAAAATTTTCTTTTCACTTTATTTTTTATTATTATATTTTATTTATTTATTATTATTATACCATTTTCTTTATAATTTTTTTGGATTAGTGTTCTAGATTCAATTTTTATTTTTATGTTTTATCATAATTTTACTCTATCTCATTTTTCCCTTTATGCCAACATTTTCTTCCTCACTTTTCTCCTTTTCATCCTGTTTCTCTTCTGTTCCTGCTTTAGTTTTTCTCTATCCTTTTTTTACTTCCTGTTAAAAATTGATCTTCTTTATCTGCTTTACTGATGCATTACAATTAAAATAGTTTCTACTGGACTACTTATATATCTAATTTCCTCTCCCCTGCTCCAAGTCCATGCACACTTCTCTTTTCTCTTTCTTCACTAGCCACATTTTTCTTCCTTCTTTCCTTTCTTCCTTTCATTTTTCTTATTGTTTGTTTAAATGTTTTTTGTTGCTTTATGTTATGCTTTTGTTTTTCCTCTCCTCGTCTGTTCTCTTTTACTAATAGCTTAATTAGTTTCAGTCACCAACTCAGGCCTCTCTCCTTTCTATTCTCCTTTTCCAAAAATAGATGAATACATAGATTAAAGAAAGGGAAAATTATATATACACACACACACATACACACACACACAGACACATACACACATACTTACATAAATTTTCTTTTATATATCTATTTTTCATATACATTGAGTGGCCAGATTATTATGATATTTGAACACATAATAATCTGGCCACTCAGTGTATATAATTTTTAATTTAATCTCAATTATTATTTTCTAATTTTCTTATTATTTTCTCTTTCAGTTTTCTTCTTACACATTCAGTCTCTTTCTCCCTCCTCTATACTGAAGCATGGCTATTTCCCCATTCATTCAATTCATTGACCTTACCTTCTGGAAATAAGCTCTGCCTCTTCAGATTCGGCTTCCCTCCTTTTCTGGGTGTTTGTTGTTTGCATTTTTTGGATTAGTTGTTGGGTTTATTTGAAGTTTTCCCCCCATATGAATATATTTTCTCCCTAATTTTTTTCTTCTTTTTCTTTTCTCTCTTACCTTTTTTCCTTTTCTCAATATCATTTTTTGCACTCTCTTTTCTCCTCCCTAATTCTGTTTTCTGTGGTGGTCACCTTTATTTGGGGTCATTGGTATCATGAATACATTCATGTTTTGTATCCTCTGTGTTGTGTCTTATTAAGTTGTATTTTGTGCTTTTAAATCAGTGTGGTAGAGAGTGAGCCATATAACCAGACACACTGAGAGGAGCAAAAATAGGGAGATAAAAAAGCAGCCCCCATATGAAAGAAAAGGAGGAATTACTGGAAAAGGAAGTAAACAAAATGACAGAGAAAGAATTCAGAGCAATGGTCATAAGGACACCATAAAGGATGGAATACAAATTCAATAACATGTGTAAGAACCAAGAAGAAACAAAGAAGAACCAAGAAGAAATGAAGAATGACACTGTTGCAATAAAAAATACAATAAAAAGCATCAACAGTAGACCAGAAGAAGCTGAGGACCACATCAGTGGGCTAGAAGACAATGTAGTAAAAAATACCCAAGCAGAGCAGCAACTGAAAAAAAAATTAAAAAACAGGAGGAGAGCTTAAGGGAGCTGTGGGACAACACAAAACAACATCCACATAATAAGGGTGCCAAAAGGAGAGGAAATGAAGCAAGGAATAGAAAATCCGTTTGAAGATATAAAGATAGAAAACTTCACTGATATTGGGAAGAAAAAACTCACACAAGTCCAAGAAGCTCACAGAGTTCCAAACAAAATGAACCCAAAAAGACTGACACCAAGACACATTATCATTAAATTGGCAAATGCCAATGACAAAATAAGAATCTTAAACGCTGCCAGAGAGAGACAGAAAGTTACCTATAAAGGATCTCCCATCAGAAACACATCAGGCCAGAAAGGCATGGAATGAAATATAAAAAGTCATGTAAAGCAAGGGTCTGAATCCAAAAATTCTATACCCACTAAGGCTATCATTCAACACTGAAGGTGAAATCAGGAGCTTCACAGACAAAAAGGACTAAGGGAGTTTATTACCACCAAACCAGCAATGCAAGAAATGCTAAAGCGACTGCTATAAAAAGAAGAAATGGAAAGTGAAGAAGGAACACAGGCACAAAGAATAAAAATGGAAACAAACAACTACCTATCAATAACATTAAATGTAAATGGATTAAATGCCCCAATCAAAAGACATAGGGTAGCTGACTGGATAACAAAACATTACCCATATATCTTCTGTCTACAGGAGACCCACCTCAGAACAAAGGACTCACACAGACTGATAGTGAAGGGATGGAATTTTTTTTTCAGGGAAATGGAAATAAAAAAAAAAAAGCTGGGGTAGCAATACTTATATCTGACAAATTAGACCTCAAAGTGAAATTCATAATAAGAAATAAGGAAGGCCACCTCATAATACTAAAGGGAGCAATTCAACAAGAAGATATAACTCTGGTAAACATATATGGACCCCATACAGGAGCACCCAAATACATAAAAAATCTTGTGGAAGATATTAAGGGAGAGATCGGCAGCAATAGTCATAGTAGGGGACTTTAATATCTTTAATATCCCACTAACACCACTGGATAAATACTCTAAACAAAAACTCAGCAAAGAAACATCAATCCTAAATGACTCACTAGATCAGATGGAATTAACTGACATCTTCAGAACATTTCACCCCAAAGCCACACAATATACATTCTTCCCAAGTGCACACGGGTCATTTTTAAAGACAGACTACATATTGGGACACAGGCAAAGTCACTTCACATTTAAGAAGACAGAAATTATATCAAGCATCTTCTCAGATCACAATGGCATAAAATTAGAAATGAGCTACAGTAAAAAAAAAAAAATGAAAAAAGATCAAACACTCGGAGGCTATATAGCATGCTATTAAACAATGATTGATGAACCCCTAGCCAGGCTCACCAAGAAGCAGAGAGGACCCAAATAAACAAAATCAGAAATGAAAGAGGAGAAAGAACAACTAACCCCATATGAATACAAAGGTTTATGAAAAAATACTACGAACAACTCTATTCCAACAAAATGGAGGAACCTCCATACTGTCCATACTGTTTTTCATAGTGGCTGCACCAGTCTGCATTTCATGCAAGGGTTCCCTTTTCTCCACATCCTCTCCAACACTTGTTATTTCTTGTCTTATTGATAAAAACTACTGTAACAGGTATGCAGTGTGATCCCTCTTCTGGGAAACTTATCTCCCTCCCCCCAATTTTTTTCCTAACATGTATTTATTTTTAAGTTTTCAATTACACTTCACATTCAATATTATATCCGTTTCAGGTGTATAGCATAGTGGTTAGACATTTATATAATTTATAACATGATCATCCTGGCAAATCTAGTACCCACCCATTTGGCACCATACACAGTTATTTCAATATTATATATTCTCTATGTTGTATTTTATATTACAGTACCAAGACTGTTTTATAACTGCCAATTTGTACTTCTTAACTGCTTCACCTATTTTAAAAATTTTAAAACACACACATATATAATATAATACTACTCAATCATAAAAAAGATGAAATATTGCCAGTTGTATCAACATGGATGAATGGATGGATCTTGAGAATATTATGCTAAGTAAAATAAGTCAGAAAAGGATGAGATTTCATTCATATGCGGGATATAAAGTAAAAAGCAATAAATGAATAAACAAAACAAAATACAAACAAGAAAACCAACCCAGAGATACAGACAACAACAATGGTGGTTACTAAAGAGGATGAGGGTAGGGGGATGAAGAAAGAAAAGAGAGTCAAGTACATGGTGAAGGAAGAAAACTAGGCGGTGAGCACACAATACAGATGTCATATTATAAAGTTGTATACCTTTAATTTATATAATGTTATTAACCAATGATACTCTATTAAATTTAATGAGAAAAAATCTAAAATCTAGCAAGACAGCAATTTTTTAAAAAAGAAGTCAGCAGGGGGGATTAGCAGTTCTTATTCCTCAAGGATAATTTCACATCAATGTTCCACTATCACATCTATTCAACAAGCTCTTATATTTCAAGCTGTATGTACTAGTAAATGTTTTCAGGGTTATACCACCCTTCCGGAATCCTCTCTACCTTACTCTTTGTATTAAACTCTAGGTCTTCAAAATTAACATAGATCACCCTTTTGGTACTTTGGCCTCACAGGTGCTTCCTCAAGCTTAAATCCCATGATCTGGACTCAGATCATGCAATTTCAGGTCCAGTTCTATTGCATACTACTGTGTGACTATGAGCAAGTTACTCAACCTTTCTAAGCTTCAGTTTCCTTAACTGTAAAATACTCACCAAAAAAAAGTATTTACTCAGAGGACCACTATGAAACATAAGTGAGAAAATTCACATAAAATGTTTAGCATAATGCTCAACACATTAAATGTTCAATAATATAGCTGGGGTTACTATTACTATCTTTCCTTTTTACTAGTTCTTGGCACAGTTCCCCTTGTTTCCAAATCTGCTCAGGTCTCCTGACTTTTCCCCCCAATTTAATTGAAATGTAATTACATACAGTTTCCTGACTTTTTAAACTGAAAATACATTTTAAAAATGTGCCACCTCTTCCCAAGATTCCTTTCCATTCACCACAACACTCCTCTAAAGAGTAATATATACCATCCTTTCAGAAAGAGCAAGGATTACTGGAAATATCATGGATCTTGGAGACAAATATATATGTATTTGAAACTGGCTAGAGCAAGCACTTTTTCTAATCTTAAATTTTTTCATATGTAAAATGGGGATGTTACCCATTTCTTAGGGTCATCAAGAGAATGAAACTGAAATAATATATGTAAAGTAGCTGACAAAAGTAGGTGCTAAATAAATGCCAGTTTCTCATCCCTTCTCCTTACCTTAACTGCATACAATTTAGGTTCTCCCTCTACCATTTTACTCATAACTCTTTATCTCATTTCAGCTCTCATCAGCATTATAATTTGGGGCAACTTAACTTTTTAAGCCTTAGTTTTTCATTTGTAAACTGGTGATCATAATATCCACAACATAAAGATGTCTTGAGGATTAAGTGAAATAACATATGTAAAGTAATTTAGCATAATGTTTGGCCTTGTAGTAAGCATGTGATAAGTGGTAGCTACCAGCCCAGTAGGCATAGCTCTGTGGTTAAGCATCAACCTATGAACCAGGTCACAGTTGGATTTCTGGTCAGGGCACATGCCCGGGTTGTGAGCTCAATCCCCAGTAGAAGGCGTGCAGGAAGCAACCGATCCATGATTCTCATCATTGATGTTTCCCTCTCCCTACCCCCGGTCTCCCTTTCTCTCTCTGAAATCAATAAAAAATATATTTTAAAAAAATAGTAGCTACCAGTGACTTATTAAAGGCCAAATAAAAGGACTGTTCAACTTTCTCTTTCTCTAAGCTTCAGTGACACTGTACTATTCTGGTTTGCTCCTGAGGCAAGGCAATTTTTTTCTTCAAATCACAGTCATTTGTGTTACATGTTGCATCTTCACTGCTTAATGTCATTTATCTTCATTGTCTGGCACTTATTTATTCATGCAGTATGACCTAATATAAGTCATACCTATGCTATGTACTAAGGATACGAAAAATAATGTTATAAGTATTGTCCTCAAGGGTAAAACAGATGAGTAAATAGTATATTACTTGCAATGTGATACGTCCTAAGGTAACAGTTGCCCAGGGTCTTCTTGAAGCACAATGAGGGCTTATTTAAATTAGACTGGAGACCTTGATAGGGTGGCTCAGCTGGTTAGAGCATTGTCCAGGTACACCAAGGTTTTGAGTTCAATCCCCAGTCAGGGCAACTACAAGAATTAATCAATAAATGCACAAATCAATGGAACAACAAATCTCTCTCTCTCTCTCTCAAATAGATAGATAGATGATAGATAGATAGATAGATAGATAGATAGATAGATAGATAGATAGATAGATAGACAGATAGATGGTAGATGGATTTAAATTAGACTGGAGAGGTTCAGGACACTATCTAGAAAAAGGCATTTTGTACTTAGCATACATGGAGGCAGTACACAATTATCTGTTAAATGAGTGAATGAACTAAAACAGGAACTATCTAGATGAGGATGGGAAACAGCACTTCAGGCCCAGAGAAAGAGAAGGGGGAAAGGCCTGGAGTACAAATGTTAGGAATACAAATGTTAGGAGAGTTCCTGAGAGACAGGAGGTGAAGCTCTAAAGCCAAGGCAGGGCCTTCTGGACAAAGGAGTCTGACCTGACCGCGGAAGGCAGGTAATAGAGTGCCAATAATAGTTTTTAAGTAGGGGAGGGACATAATCATATTTGCATTTTAGTGTTAGTACTACTCTGCCAGTGAAAGGAAAAACTGATTCATGAGAGCTAGGCTAGAGACAGTGAGTCCAGTTAAAAAGGTGTTTTGATAACTCTGCTATGAGCCAGAATTGTAGAAATAGAGTGAGAATATCGAATCAAGCCAGTTACTGAACCAAGTTAAAAATTGAAGTGAATTATTCATATTTGTATCTACTAAAAGCAGTTCATTTAACAACTATAACCCACTTCAAATATAGGTATTTCTCAACTACCTTACTGTTACTGAAACATACTTAGGGTACTGAAGCTAGCAGCCAGCCAAGTCACTTCCTGTACACAGATTTCCAAGTAGCACCTTTCCCCATACAGAACTCAAAAGAAAAAGGCTTGTTATTCAAAATCGGAAGTTAACAACAGTAATACAAACCTGTGCACTACGGAGAATCTTGAGATGTGTCTATCCTGGTCTATTTCACCCCAAATAACGTTTTAACAAAGTCCTTCGAAGGGTCAGGAGACCCGATCCTGAGCACCCCGACAAAAGCCCAGGATTCTTTCCTCTTTGTTTCAGATCAAGAGCCAAAAGTCTACTGCTGCTTGTCGCCCAACGGGGCATTTTCACCCAGCAGTTCCCCACTTTTCATTGTGCCGCTGTATAAACAGTTAAAGGCAGGGCATTCAGGAAAGAGTACTCCCAGGCTGAGGAACTTCTGAAGGGGAGAGGCGGGTGTCTTCAGGTTTCAAACATTAACCCCACATCCACCCCACCTCTTGCTGTGGGCGCCCTTCTGAAGTTAGAGGGCTCCCTTCTATAGTTACCAGAATGCTGTCTGCCCTAAAGAAACTAAGCAAGTTTTTGTGGGGTTTTTTAACTTACCCTTACCACCGCCATGTCTGTGACCCTGTCACACCCAAGTTTTCGGACGGAGAGCAAAGACGGACAAAACGCTTCAACTCAGCTCCCCCCCTCACTACAGCCCCGCCTGGTTACGCCCCTTGTCTGCCTGCTCCCGCCCTTTCTCCGCCCTCCTAGCGCTTCTTGAAGAAGCTGCTTCACAATTGGTCCGCTGTCTCCAGGAGAAGCCATTCATCCCTATGGGAGACTGTCTGAATCTTTTCAGAATATTCTCCATAATCTAGTTAAAAGTTACTTTGTTGGGTGCAGAACCTTTCATTGTTTTCCTTGTAACAGGTATACTGTATGTGATTTATCTAGATACGAATTTAAAAGTGAAATCCGGCTGCCTTAATAAATAACTATATAGTCACAAAGAAAATGTTATCTCTGCAATAGATTTTCAAGTTCATACATTCTAAAACTATGTCACTAAGCACCTAATGCATGCCAGGCACTCGTTCAAGGTATAGAACAGTGGTTCTCAACCTTTCTAATGCCGCGACCCTTTAATACAGCTCCTCATGTGGTGGTGACCCCCAACCATAAAATTATTTCCCTTGCTACTTCATAACTGTAATTTTGCTACTGTTATGAACTGTAATGTAAATATCTGATATGCAGGATATATTTTCATTGTTACAAATTGAACATAATTCAAGCATAGTGATTAATCACAAAAACAATATGTAATTATATATTGTGAAATATTTATTTCTAATTACAAATAAATGAAATTTTGTCTTGAATCTTGGTGTAGCATGGGTAACAGTCTTAATATGACAACAGTAAACTACATTGCTACACTTTGCTACACCTAGGAGCTGTCTGTTGGTTCCTAAGACCATGGGAAATATGTGTTTTCTGATGGTCTTAGGCGACCCCTGTGAAAGGGTCGTTTGACCCCCAAAGGGGTCGCAACCCACAGGTTGAGAACCTCTGGTATAGAACAAAGTCAAGGGTACCACGAAATTTGTTTAGAACTTAGATCAAGAAAAAGGTTTTCTGTGGGAGGAATATTTTATCACTGACATTGCACAGAATTACCGGTGTGTGGTGAGAATAAAAAGCTAAGTAATTTTATTTTGTTTTAAATTAATTTTAAATTAGCTAAAGAGAATTAATCTTCTTGTGCCCACACTCGGGTATTACTACTGTCATTCCTGTCCATGAGACACCATAGCCTGTCATTGTTATATGCACTGCATATGAAGCAATGAATAAAACAAACATAATCTCTGGTCTGGTAGAGCCTAATTGTAATTTTTTTTAATCAAGAAAACAAAAAAAGAAAGGAACACAATAATTGTGAATAGTGGTAAATACTATTGAGGATGAATGGGATGAAGTGGGAATTATTTTACTTTGGGAGAATGGAGAATACTTCCCCAAGGAACATACAGTTGAGCTGAGACTTGAGTAACAAAAGAGTCTGGGCAGAGGGAACAACAAATGCAAAAACCCTGAGGTGGGAGCACCTAGAGGGAGAAAGAGAGGGATAGAAGAGCCAGGCAGGAGCCAGATCACATGTAAAGAATTTTTATTTTCTTTTTATAAAAATAATTCCAAATATTATTTAAATGTTGTTTAATTTATAGTTATAGATTTACCAGTTGCTACTATTTGCTTTGGGAACAGAAAGCAGATTTGTATAATGGAAAGTATTAGAATCAAAATAAGATTTAATAAGAGATTTTATAAGAGAAGTCTTATAAAATAGAGTTGAACTAAGTCAGAGGTGCTGAAAGGTAATATACAAAAGAATCACCTGGACAATTTCATAAATGTAAATTACTGCATATTACTTTATATCATTTGTTCTGATGTAACGGAATTTTGCAAAAAGAGTTCCTCAGTTGTTGTTGGTTTTTTAAATATATTTCATGGATTTTTTACAAAGAGGAAGGGAGAAGGACAGAGAGTTAGAAACATTGATGAGAGAGAGACATCGATCAGCTGCCTCTTGCAAGCCCCCTACTGGGGATGTGCCCACAACCAAGGTATATGCCCTTGACCTGGGACCTTTTAGTCCACACACTGATGCTCTATCCACTGAACCAAACCGGTTTTGGTGTCAGTTGTTAGTTCTAATGTGGGCATTTCTTTGATCTACACTTTGAGAAACTAATCAAGTCCAGTTAGATAGACTAGATGATTTATAATTTTATGTCATTTCTAGCACTTGGCATTCTAGAATTCGATCAGGGTTTTTATCTAATAGAATTTGACGACTCTGGGTAACATCAGTACTCTTCTGGACACATGATACTCACATATATAGTAAACTTTACTCCCACTCCACCTCAGCCATCCACAATAATGGCTATACTCTTGATTTTATTACACTTTCACCTTGGAAATTTTAAACTCAAACATTCTCTTTCCTGATCACAACTATTATCCTTAAAGCTCTTTGACACACACTTTTTTTGGTTTCATCAAGATCTCTAGGCCTTGATGTCTGGTGCAGCCACTGTGGAAAACAGTATGAAGTTTCCTCAAAAAATTAAAAATGAAACTCCCATTTGACCCAGTACTAGTAATTCCACTTCTAGGAATATATCCCAAAAAATCAGAAACACTAATCAGAAAGAATATATGTACCCTTATGTTCATAGCAGCACAATTTACAATTGCTAGAATTTGGAAACAGCCTAAGTGCCCATCAGCAGATGAATGGATTTAAAGATGTGGTACATCTATACAATGAAATACTATGCTGCTGTGAAAAGAAAGAACTCTTACCATTTGCAACAGCATGGATGGACCTGGAGAGCATTATGCTAAGCAAAATAAGCCAGTCAGAGAAAGATAAATATCACAGGATCTCACTCATTTGTGCAATATAATGAACAATGTAAATTAATGAACAAAAATAGATCCAGAGACATAGAAGCCCTGAACAGACTGTCAAATCTCAGAGGGAAGGCAGGGGAGGGTGAAGGATGGGATAAGATATCAACCAAAGACCTTGCTTATCCATGCATAAAAGCATGACCAATGGAAACAGACAAGAGGGGGGTAGAGGCATATGCTGGAGGGCTGGAGCGGGCAGGGAGAAGTCAATTGGGAAAAAAAGAGACAAAAAACTTTCAACAATAAAGAATTTAAAAAAAATAAGTGAGTAGGATATCATTAACCAATCTATCAACTCAAAGGTTTTACACTATCCTAAGTACATAGCTTCTATAGCTCCTTCAGTATTCTACTTGAGTGTGTGGGAAATTCTCAGAAATTTTGAAAAGAAAATGTTCACATGGAGCATATCATACAGTAAGAAAAGAAGTCTTGGGTCATTGATTTATGTGATTCTTGCTAGTTAGTCATCGGATACTGAAATAAAATTCTTAGCAGATGGTACTGGCAACCTAGTCTCTAGTTGTAATTGATCAATAAGTAGTTCTTGCTTAGTTGAAGACTGGAATGTCCCTGAGCAATAACTCACAAGTTCTGGGAACTCCAAAAATATCCCTCTGTGTTTCTTACCCATATACACTCAGTATTATGGGCTGTGGGCCTGCTCCTTTCTTGGAAAACTTCCTTGGAGTTCTCTCAGATTCAGAGACTTGTTATGGATATCATTATTGTTTCAAACTACCGCCTTCTATTTAGGAACTACTTTTTCATTTAAATTTTTAAATTTTAATTTAGGTTTAATAAAATACAAACATTTATGCATATTTAATTTATACATTTGCATATATGTGATGCACAACCATGATCAAAATAATAAACATATCATATCCCTCGCCTCAAAAAACTTTTGGGGGGGTCTATTTTTTTTATTTGTGGTAAGAGCATTTAACATAAAATTAATCCTCTTAACAATTCTTTTATTAATTTTTATTAATTTTTATACATATCTCCCCATTGCCCCCCCTCGCTCCCAGGCATACCCCAACTCCCCAGTGTCTGTGATCATTGGTTATGCTTATATGCATGCATACAAGTCCTTTGATTGATCACTTATCTACCTCACCTAACTTTAATCCTTCTGCTGTAATTTCACAGTCTGTTTGATGCTTTATGATTTTTGTCCTCCTGAGAATTATCAGTCTACTCCCTTTCTGTGTTCCTGATTCTATTATATTCACCAGTTTATTCTGTTGATCAAATTTTTAATTCACTTAATTTTTAGATTCACTTGTTGATAGATATGTATTTGTTGTTCATAATTTTTTGGCTTTTACCTTTTTCTTCTTCCTCTTCTAAAAGAGTACCTTTCAGCATTTCATATAATACTGGTTTGGAGTTGATGAACTCCTTTAGCTTTTTCTTATCTGTGAAGCTCTTTATCTGCCCTTCAATTCTGAATGATAGCTTTGCTGGATAGATTATTCTTGGTTGTAGGTTCTTGCTGTTCATCACGTTGAATATTTCTTGCCACTCCCGTCTGGCCTGCATCGTTTCTGTTGAGAAATCAGCTGACAGTCATATGGGTGCTCCCTTGTAGGTAATGAACTGTTTTTCTTTTGCTGCTTTTAATATTCTCTCTTTGTCTTTTGCTCTTGGTATTTTAATTATGATGTGTCTTGGTGTGGTCCTCTTTGGATTCCTTTTATTTGGGGTTCTGTGTGCTTCCTGGACTTGTAAGTCTATTTCTTTTACCAGATGTGGGAAGTTTTCAGTCATTATTTCTTTAAATAGGTTTTCAGTATCTTGCTCTCTCTCTTCTTCTGGCACCCCCACAATTCTGATGTTGGTACGCTTGAAGCTGTTCCAGAGGCTCCTTACATTATCTTCACATTTTTGTATTCTTTTCTCTTCTTGCTTTTCCAGTTGAATGTTTTCTGCTTCTTTATATTTCAAATTTTTGACTTGATCCTTGCCTTTCTCTAGTCTGCTGTTAGGATTCTGTATAATAGTTTTTATTTCAGTCAGGGTATGTTTAATTTCTAGTTGCTCTTTTTTCATCTTTAGTTGGACCTTTTCCATCTCTAGTATGTCCTTTTTCATCTCCTCTTGGGTCTCACTAAATTTATCCAACTTTTCTAGCATATTCTTGAAAAACCTTATAAGCGTGGTTTTGAATTCTATATCCAGTAGTTTTTTTTCCTCCATTTCTTTTGTTTGTAATCCCTTCCCTTGTCTTGGCATTTTCACTATGCCGGGGAAACTTCTGTGTTGAATTCAGCCTTATGATACCAGACGTGCAAAGCAGCAGAAGCCTCTGTTGAGCTTGGGAGGGGTGGAGTCTCAGGGCTTCAGGGACCGCCTTGCCTTCTAGTCGGCCCCACCCTCCACGGCCTCTGAGCCTCACATGACTGGGTAATTGCTGGAGCGGTTCTTGTGCCAGCGAGCCTGCAGTGCCTCTAGACCACTGCCCTTCTGGCTCCCCTGCGCACCAGGACCACACGAGTCTAGGTCTCCAGGGTTTCACCCGAAACAGGGGCTTAGTGGAGTCAGAAGTAGCACAGTTGGGAGGGTCTGTCTCCCCCCCACTCGCGAATGCCAGCGGCACAATCAGCAGTCTGTCCTGCATGCAGTGCCGTGCGCGCCACCAGGCCTTTGATCTTTTGTGACTCCCCTAAATTTCCGTGCACTTCTCCCTTTTCACAGTTCAAACTCCCCCCGTATAAGTTTCGCTGGATCTGGGGTTTAGTGTCATAGGATAAGGGGTTCAATGCCTTTGAGAGTCTCCATTTCCCTCCCGCCAGAGAAAGCCAGCCAGGTACTCCGGCACCCGCTCTCTCCACTTGAGCGCCTCCGTACCTCAGCTTTTTGCAGCTCCTCTGGTTCTCCGTGAGCCCCTTTCTTTCCTTCTAGCTGTAGAACTTCCACTCAGCCAGCTTTCCTGTGGTTCTGGATGATGTCCGTTCTGTCTTTTAGTTGTAGTTTTGAAATTGTTGTGCGAGGCAGCAGTGTAGGTGTTTACCTATGCCGCCATCTTGGATTCCTTCCCTCTTAACAATTTTTAAGTGTATAACACTACTGTAAACTCTAGGTACTATATTGTATGGCAGATCTCTGGAACTTATTGATGATATATAACTATAACTTTATAACCAATGAAAAAAATATTCCTGCCCGTCATTCCCTAGGAAAACCATTCTACTCTCTGCTTCTATGACTTTGACTGTTTTACATACCTCATATAAGTGCAAACATGCAGTATTTGTCCTGTGATTGACATTTCACTTACCATATCTGACCTCCAATTCTAAATGATAGCTTTGCTGGATAGAGTAATCTTAGTTATAGGTTCTTGCTATTCATCACATTGAATATTTCTTGCCCCTCCCTTCTGGCCTGCATAGTTTCTGTTGAGAAATCATCTGACAATCCTATGGGTAATCCCTTGTAGGTAACTAAATGTTTTTCTCTTGCTGCTTTAAAGATTCTCCCTTTGTCTTTTGCCCTTGGCACTTTAATTATGATGTAGCTTGGTGTGGTCCTCTTTGGATTCCTTTTGCTTGGGGTTCTCTGCACTTCTTGGACTTGTAAGTCTATTTCTTTCACCAGGTAGGGAAAATTTTCTGTCATTATTTCTTCTAATAGGTTTTCAATATTTCTCTCTCTCTCTTCTTCTGGCACCCCCATCATTCAGATGTTGGTAAGCTTGAAGTTATCCCAGAGGCTCCTTACACTGTCTTCATATTTTTGGATTCATTTTTATTTTTGTTTTTCTGACTGAGTGTTTTTTGTTGTTGTTGTTCCTCATATTCATACATTTGGTTTGATTCTTGGGGACCTCTAGCCTATTGTTGGGTTTCTGAATATTATTCTTTATTTTAGACAGTGTATTCTTAATTTCTGATTGGTCCTTTTCCATTTTTTGGGCATTCTCATTCAGATCCTAGAAAGTCTCACTAAGTTCCTCGGAGGTATCATTAAGTTTCTCTGCAGTTTCTAGAAGATTCTTGAGTAACCTTATAACTGTGATTTTGAATTCTATATCAAGTAGTTTGCTTTCCTCCAGGTTTTCTTTTAGTATGTACAGGATCATGTTATCTGCAAATAATGATAGTTTTGCTTCTATTCCAATTTGGATGCCTTTTATTTCTTCTCCTAGTCTGATCACTATGGTTATAATATCTAATAATATGTCCAACAGCAGTGGTGAGAGTGGACATCCCTGTCTTGTTTCTGTTATTAGGGGAAATGGTTTTAGTTTGTACCCATTGCGTATGATATTGGCTGTAGGTTTGTCATATATGGCTTTTATTATGTTGAGGTATGATCCTACGATTCTCACCTTGCTGAGAGCTTTTATCAAGAAAGGGTGTTGGATTTTGTCAAATGCTTTTTCTGTATCAATTGATATGACTATGTGATTTTTATCTCACAATTTATTTATGTGATATATCACGTTTTTTGATTTGTGGATATTGTAGCATCCTTGCATCCCTGAGATAAATCCTGCTTGGTCATAGTGTGTGATCTTTCTGATGTACTGCTGGATCCGATTTGCTAGAATTTTGTTGAGGATTTTGGCATCTATGTTCATGAGAGTTATTGGCCTATAATTCCCTTTCATTGTGTTGTCTTTATCTTGTTTTGGTATTAGGGTGATGCTGGCTTCACAGAAGGAACTTGGAAGTGTTCCTTTCTCTTGAATTTTTTTGAATAGTCTGAGGAGAATAGATTTTAGTTCTTCCTTGAATGTTTGCTAAAACTCCCCTGTGAAGCCTTCTGCCCCGGGCTTTTGTTTGCTGAAAGCTTTTTGATGACTGCTTCAATTTCTTCCATAGTTTTTGGCCTATTGAGATGTTTAGATTCTTCCTCATTCAGTTTTGGAAGGCAGTATTTTTCTAGGAATATGTCCATTTTCTCCAGATTGTACAGTTTGTTGGAATAGAGTTGTTCGTAGCATTTTTTTTAAACTATTCTTTGTATTTGTGTGGGTTCTGCTGTTATTTCTCCTCTTTCATTTCTGCTTTTGTTTACTTGAGTCCTCTCTCTTTGATTCTTGGTGAGCCTGGCTAGAGGTTCATCAATCTTGTTTATCCTTTCAAAGAACCAGCTCTTGGTTTTATTGATATTTTTAATGTTTTTTATCTTTATGTCATTTATGTCTGCTCTGATCTTTACTATCTCCTTCCTTCTGCTTACACTGAGCTTTTTTGTTGCTCAACTGCTAGCTCTTTGAGTTGTAGTGTTCAGTTATTTATTACTATCATTTCTTTTCTTTCTTTTTTTTTTTTGCAGTAGGATTATAGAGCTATATGAACTTCCCTCTCAAGACTGCTTTCCCTGTGTCCCATAGATTTTGGCTTGTTGTGTTTTCATTGTCATTTGTTGCTATGATGGTTTTATTTCTTCTTTGATCTCTCTGGTAACCCAGACATTGTTTAATAGCATGCTCTTTAGTCTCCATGTGTTTGAGCTCTTTGGATTATTTTTATTGTAGTTGATTCCCAGGGTTATGCCACTGTGATCTGAGAAGATGCTTGATATGATTTTTATCTTCTTGAATTTGAAGAGATTTTGCCTGTGACACAATATATGGTCTATCTTTGAAAATAACCCATGTTCACTTGAGAAGAATGTATATTGTGTGACTTTGGGGTGAAATGTTCTGAAGATGTCAAATAATTCCATCTGGTCTAGTTAGTCATTTAGAATTGATGTTTCTTTGCTGATATTTTGTTTAGAGGATTTGTCCAAAGGTGATAGTGGAGTATTAAAGTCTCCTACTATGATTGTATTATTGTCAATTATGTATTTGGGTTCTCCTGTATTGGGTGTGTATATATTTATCAGAGTTATTTCTTCTTGTTGGGTTGCCCCCTTATCATGAAGTGGCCTTCCTTATCTCTTTTTATGACCTTCACTTTGAGATCTAATTTGGCAGATAAAATACTGCTACCACATCTTTATATTTTTTTCATTTCCATTTGCCTGAAAAACCTTTTTCCGTCTCTACACCCTCAGTTTGTATGCATCTTTTTTTTCTACAGTGGGTTCCCTGTAGATAGCAGATACATGGGTCATGTTTTCTTATCCAATCCATTACCCTATGTCTTTTGATTGGGGCATTTTATCCATTTATATTTAGAGTTGTTATTGATAGGTACTTGTTTGTCACCATTTTTGTTTTTTAACCCTGTGTTCCTTCTTCCTTCCTATTTCTTTTTTCTTTTTCTTTTCCTTTTTTTTTTCTTTTTACAACTGACACCCGTTAGCATTTCTTCCATTGCTGGTTTGGTGGTAATAAATTCCCTTAGCCCATTTTTGTCTGTGAAGCTCTTGATTTCACCCTCAGTTTTGATTGATAGCCTTGCTGGGTACAGTATTCTTGGATTCAAACCCTTCCTTTGCATGATTTTGTATATTTCATTCCATTCCCTCCAGCCTGATGTGTTTCTGTTGAGAAATAAGTTGCTAGTCTGATGGGGATCCTTTGTAGGTAACTTTCTGTCTCTGGCCGCTTTGAAGATTCTTACTTTGTTGTTGGTGTTTGCCAATTTAATTATAATGACCTTGGTGTCAGTCTTTTCATGTTCATGTTGCTTAGTACTCTGTGAGCTTCTTGGATTTGTGGGTTTTTTCTTTCCTATATTAGGGAAATTTTCTGTCATTATTTCTTCAAACGGGTTCTCTAATCCTTGCTATGTTTCCTCTCCTTCTGGAACCCCTATTATGCTGATATTGTTTTGTTTCATGTTGTACCAAAGTTCCTTTAGGCTCTCCTCCTGCTTTTTAATTTTTTTTTCTAGAAGCTGCTCTACTTGGGTATTTTTTCCTACCTTGTCTTCTAGCTCACTGTTGTGCTCTTCTGCTTCTTCTAGTCTACTTTTAATGCTTTCTATTGAGTTGTTTACAGCAGAGATGTTATTTTTAATTTCTTCTTGGTTCTTCTTCATTTCCTCTTGTTTCTTACACATATTGTCAATTTGTCTTCCAGTCTTTTTATCCACCTTATGACCACTTCTCTTAATTCTTTCTGTTACAGGTTTCTTGTCTCCATTTCTTTCACTTCCTTTTCTGGTGATGCCTGCTTTTTTTCATATGTGGGATATTTCTTTGTCTCCCCATGAACTCTCTTCTTTGGATGTCTGGTTATGTAGTTTTCTCTCTCTTGCATTGATTTAAAAGTACAAAATACAACACAAGATAAAAAGTACAAAGCACTGAACACAAAGGTATTCATGATATTAATAACTTCAAATAAAAATGAGTACCAGAGAGAGGCAAACTAGAGGATAGGAGAGAAAGGAGAAAAGACAAAACAAAAAGGTGTGCAAAATGAAATTGGGTAAAAAAAAACAATAAGAGGAAAATAAGAAAGAAGAGGGGAAAAATATATATGGGGAGAAATTCCAATAGAACAGCCACTAATGCCACCATATGCCAGCAAATACCTGGAGGTGAATGAAAAATACAAACAACAACTAATATCAAGTGTGGTGAGGAAAAACTGAAGAAAAAAAGAAAAAGAAAAACAATCTGAGAACCAAGCATAAAAACTCGATATAATCAATAAACAAATAACAACAAAATGACAGAGATTAAAAAAATTGAACAGTGAAGAAAGAGAAGAGAGAGGTGTCTATGGACTTGCAGCAGGGGATTGGAAATTAGATATATAAGTAGGGTGAAATTTTAATGGGGTAAAAAGAAGGTATAGGGAAAATCTAAAACAGGAATATGGTAAGAGAAACAAGACAACATAGGGGTAAAGTGAGGGAGAGAATAATGATATAAGGGTAAAGTTGAAATAGACCAAAAAGATGCTAAAGGAAAGATGAAAATAAAGTGTAGAACACTAATCCCAAAGTGAATTAAAGAGAAAATAAAATGACACTTTAAAAAAAGTAAAATAGTAGTAGTAATGATACTCATTGAAAATAAAAATGTAATAATTAAAAAGGTAAAACCAAGTGAGGAAAAAAAATTAGTTTCCTAAGTAAAAGATAGAAAAAATAAAAATAAAAATGTGCAGTAGTGAAGGTCATTCACTCCCTCTATTGTTCTATTTGGCACACCTGTTCCCTAGTCAGGACAGTATTGAAGTTCCCTGCATTCCATTGCTCCTCAGTATTGTAAGCCAGTCCTGATTTTTAAGCAGGCAGTCTGTCTTTATTTCTTATATTCCTTTATTTGTGTTTACAAAAAAGTCAATTTGTGATTCAACACCTGGTTGGCAGTGTTTCTGGATTGACCTCCAGATCTATTGGTCCTCTCTAGCTAGTGTTTAGATTTTGTTTTCCCTGTTGTACTTAATATCAGTTTTGGGAAGTGGGTTGCCTCATTGCTGGTTCTCTGATGATCCCCACTCTGATCCCCAGGTTCCAGAAAAACAAATTTCCCCTGCAATCTCTTAGGGTGCCCAATTAAATGATCTTATGTATTGGGCTTAGTAATCAGAAGCAAGGATTTATAGAGGAAAATATAATAAATTTAAAAAAAGAGCCAGAGTAAGTGTTCGAATTCCAGGGATGCACTCAAGTCTGTGCAGTCTTTTCCCCCCTTGGGTCTAAGCAGCTGGCACATTTTTAAAATTTTAGGCTGTCCTTTTGTGTCAAGATCAAAATGGGTTGCTTTTTAGAGTTCCCTTCTGTTAGAGCTCTGTGGAGCCCCTTTCACATTCACAGATCATGCCAGCCCTAACAGCCATGGATTTTTCTAGGTGTAGACTTCCCCCAGTCATCCAGCTCCCACTCACGTTTCTCTCTCCTGCTGGGACCACAGATCTCTCCTTATCCTAGGCAAAATCTGACCTTTTCATAAGGGAGTATAGAACTCCCCTGAATTCTCATGCTTGCACCCTTGGGAACCAATGTTCTTGCATTCAAAGCTGTTCAGTGGGTGCCATAGTTGTAGGTTCCCTGGACTTTTCAGACTTCCAACAACATCCACTTTTCCCTTCAACATGGTGTAGTCTCCACTTCCTAACTGGTTGCTCGGGAGGGAACCCAGCAGCAGTGAGGGCTGCTGGGTCAGGGGAGCCCCATCCAACAGTCCCTCACAGTCTCCTGGGGTATAGCTGTTCCTCAACTCATCAACAAACACTCCCTGTGCAATCACACACTCTTTGTTTTCTCACTTACACTCTAGCAGTCTGCCTTCCATTGACAGCCAACTTCCTCTCTCCTTTTCCTTTGCATGTTTGATAAAACTCCCCTGTGAAGCCATCTGGTCCCAGTCTTTTGTTTGTTGGAAGTTTTTTTAATACTGCTTCAATTTCCTCCATAGTTATTGGCCTATTTAGATATTTTGCTTCCTCTTGGTTGAATTTTGGAAAGTCATATTTTTCTAGGAATATATCCATTTCTTTTAGGTTGACTAGTTTGTTGTAGTATTGTTGCTCATAGTATTTTTTTATGATTCTTCGTATTTCTGTGTGGTCTCTTGTTATTTCACCTCTTTCATTTCTGGTTTTGTTTGTTTGGGTCCTCTCTCTTTGATTCTTGGTGAGCCTAGCTAGAGGTTCATCAATCTTTTTTATCCTTTCAAAGCACCAGCTCTTAGTTTCATTGATCACTTGTATTGTTTTTTTCATTTCTATGTCATTTATCCCGCTCTGATCTTTATTATTTCCTTCCGTCCACTCACACTAGGATTTTCTTGTTGCTCTCATTCCAATTCTTCAAGTTGCAGAGTTAGATGTTTTATTACCAGTTTTTCTTTCTTTTTTTTTCTTTCTTTTTTTTTTTTTTTAGGTAGGCCTGTGATGCTATGAACTTCCCTCTAAGGAATGCTTTCACTGTGTCCCAACGATTTTGGATTGTTGTGCTTTCATTGTCATTTGTTTCCAGGATGCTTTTTATTTTTTTTTGATCTATTTGGTAACCCACTCATCGTTTAATAATATGCTATTCAGCCTCCAAGTGTTTGAATTTTTGTGATTGTTTTTACTGTAGTTGATTTCTAATTTTATGCCAGTGTGATCTGAGTATATGCTTGCTATGATTTCAATCCTCTTGTATTTGGATAGACTGCCTGTGTCCCAATATGTGGTCTATCTTTGAAAATATCCCATTGTACACTTGAGAAGAATGTATATTCTGTAGTTTGGGGGTGCAATGTTCTGAAGATGTCAGTTAAGTCCATCTGATCTAGTGAGTCATTCAGGATTAAAGTTTCTTTGCAAATATTTTGTCTTGAGGATGTTAATAGGGTA
>JAAGEH010000029.1:16518451-16722876 GCA_011751065.1 Lasiurus cinereus
AGTTACTAAGACTATTACCAGTGGCATACAGGAAGCTTAGCCAATGAGCAGTCAGAAAAGTGTTTCCTCTGTAGTTCACACCAATTGCGAATAGCCTCCGATCACTGGCTCCACCCTTGCCCATGCCTAAAGACTTTGGCCTAGGCTTTTGGCCTGGGCAGGGGATCCACAGCTCTCTCTGATTGCTGGCTCCACCCCTGCCCCCTCGGCTCTGATTGCAAGCCTGGCCCTGCCCAGGGGGCCCCTGGCTCAGGTCCTTCCCAGGCTGCTCAGGGCCCACACAGGGCCTACCTCAGTGACCTGGGTGCCAGGATGTTCCCGGGACTCAGGTGCTGGGTGCCTGTGCCTATGTATGTGAATTAACTGCCATCTTTGTTGGGTTAATTTGTGTACTCACTGATTGGCTATGGGCATAGCGGAGGTATGGTCAATTTACATGTTTATCTAATATTAGGTAAGATTTTTATTTTTTATTTTTTAAAGTATTACAAATAGTAATACATATGTCTCCTTTTTTTTCTCCCATTGACCTCCCCCCAGCCTCCCCTACCCCCAGTGCATGCCCTCACCTGCCCACTTCCCAGTGTCTTGTATCCATTTGTTATGCTTATATGCATGCATACAAGTCCTTTGGTTGATCTCTTACAGCACCCCCGCCCCAATCTCCCCTGCCTTCCCACTGTAATTTGACAGTCTGTTCATTGCTCCTGTGCCTCTGTATCTATTTTTTCCCGATTCTTTTCTTTAAAAAATCTTGCCTCTGCAGACTAGAAATAAACCTATAAGAATAAAAAGTGTTTGAGTCCCAGTTTCAATGTAAAACAGTTCCTTATGTGTACATGTCAGCAATGATATCTGGATGGTGAACAAATGGTGGCAATGAAGGTCTGACTCTCTCTGGTTTGGTCCTTAATAACCTGTAGCGACGCACAGCTGCTGGCTGCTAGTATGGCAAGGTGTCATCAGCGTCTTCCATCTCTGGATTGTTTCTCCTCTTGTCTTCGTGGTTGGCCCAGACCTGTAAATTCCTCTCTGTTGCAGGAGTCCACATGGTCTTTGAGTTGTTTTTCTGAAAGTATATAAACATTCTCGACCAAAAGTTAGTAAAGGAATCTTTTCTATAAAATTGACTTGGGATCTTTTATTAGATAAGATTTTAAAAAGTCATAGTTGTTTGCTAGATTCCACATATAGGTGAGATCATGTAATAGGACAAACAAAATATATCTAGAGACATGGGAGCATGAAACAGACTGGCAAATCTCAGAGGGAAAGAAGAGTGTGGGAAGAGATTAACCAAAGAATTTATATGCATATACAGTGGTACCTCGAGATACGAGTTTAATTCGTTCCGTAACCTTGAGGCGTGGGAAACTATGAGACGCTTGAGTCGAGGTAAACTGGTGAGTCCTGTGCAGCCGGCAGATCCGCGCGATTACTCCTATCTCAAATGTTGTTCTTATTTCAAAGCAAAAATCGCTTGCTCGACGGCTCATATCTCAAAAATCTCGTATGTTAGGGCACTCGTATCTTGAGGTACCAATGTATACATAATTCATGGACACAGAAAATAGTTCAGTGAAGGCCTGGAGAGAGGCCTGGAGTGAGGAGGAAGTGGTCAATGGCAGTGAAGGGACATTTATAATACTTTCAACAATAAAGATAAATTTTAAAAATAAATAAATAAAATAAGATGGTAAAAAAAAATTATAGCTGGACACCCATTCATGACAGAATCCTGAGATGTAATGAAGTTTGAGTTTCTCAGAAACCCTGAGGTTGTTTGATAAGTTTTGTTTATAAATAATTAGGTTGAACAATCAATTACTCTATATTTAAAGTAGTACCATCAAATTTGCTTGACAATTTTTTAAATGACTGGACTATGTTGTGTGGGATATTGCTTTTAAGTTTTCGAGCACTCTATAGTTAACTCTATTGTTATCTGCCTTACATTAAAGATATCTGAATTAAAGATGCTTATAATACTAAGGAAAGTGTTTCTAAAAAGAAACATAAAAGAAAACCAAATATTTGAATGCAGATGACACCATTTATTGAAATCTACACTTACAAATGAAGTTCATAAAGCAAAAGGCAAATTTCATTTCAGGAAGAAATATATTCTTTTCATTATTGTGCCAAATACATATTTTAAGCATATTAATGTGTTAGAAAAAATTAACATTTTTGCAGTGCACCTTACACATCATTGTAATGTATTAGAAATATTTGCCTAATGAAGACAACACAGTGATTTTTATCATCAATAAATTTTATCAGACACAAAATATTAACAAGGTAACATGGCAGAAATATGATAGGAAAGTGGCATCAATCACAATTTACTTGAAGAGATGGAAGAAAAAGGGTAATTCAGCTTATATAACCTAGAAAGTGTAAGTCTAAACAGGGCATAAATACAACACTGAAAATATTTAAGAGGAATAATATTATCCAGGAGTTGAAATTTGTTTTAAAGATATAAGAGGGGAGGAAATTAATTTCTATTTCTGTAGTACCAAACATTTCTAGTGTTTTAGTTTATAAGGTTTCTAATCATATTTATGTTTGAGTAGAGTTCACCTTATGAAAAAAGAAAAACTAAACTTTAGTTACAATTTTGTGTATAAATTAAACACATGAAACATACAGAACCAACAAGATTTTCAATGTATAAGTCTGGAGATTAGTTGCAATTTCTATTTTATATATATATTTTTTATTGATTTTTTACAGAGAGAAAGGTGGGAAGAGAGAGAGAGAGAGAGAGAGAGAGAGAGAGAGAGTTAGAACACATTGATGAGAGAGAAACATCGATCAGATGCCTCCTGCACACCCCGTACTGGGTATGTGCCCGCAACCAAGGTACGTGCCCCTGACCGGAATGGAACCTGGGAACTTTCAGTCCACAGGCCAATGCTCTATCCTCTGAGCCAAACGGGTTTCGGCTGTAATTTCTATTTTTATTCATAGTTGATTAGGATACAAAAGTCAACATTCAAAATATCTCTTCTCCAGCTTGCCAACTTAGCAGAGCAAAATTAAGAACTACAAGTTTATATTACAAATGCATATGAAATGATGTTGAAAGTTCAATAATGTGAGAAAATTATTCTCTTGCAAATTGTAAAATAATGCTTTTGGGGTGCTAAGAAAAATACACAGTGTATATTGTGTTAATACTGTCAATGATTAAAGAAAGTGCTAATAATAATGTCTACATCTCTTTCCAAATCACTTTGTTTCTCTGTGACTCATACATGTGTGTGTCTACACACATACACACACACACACACACACACACACACACACACACACAAACACACACACACACAATCACAGAGAAAAATCCAAAACTTGAAAGTGTCCACATCATGGCCTTACTCTTGGACAAATGAGCATGGAATAGAAGCAACAGGTAGGTATATCAATCAGTAGGTACAGAAATTAAGTTTGGTTCTATCCGTGTTTTTTTTTTTAATCTAATGAATGTTCGGTGAACTTTTCTACAGAAATAAAATTTATTTTGTAATTAAGATTTTAAATCATAACCCCTCTATAATATTCTGTATTAGAATTTTAACTTAGTAAAATATTAAAATAACTGTTGTAAGCTTTGCAAGCTTAGGATAATCTCATAGACTGAGAACCAGCAATTCTAGAGACTAGAGGTATGGTAATTCAACCTCTGAATAAATAAATGCATTATATCAATCTACACCACACTTTAAAGATACAACATAGGCCAAAATACACACATCACTTATACATTAAAATTTCACCTTGAATGGTATAATGCTTAAACATATTACAATAGGTACTTAACAAATGAGACAGAATTCAAAAATGGCCAGCAATTAATGACAATGTACACATTTTTAAAAATGTAAATACAGCATGAGTATAAAATGGAAAGAGTTTCATAATACCAGTGTACTTTACTGTCTTCCTTTTCTTTGAAAATAAAACCAAGTCAGATGCTTCATTTTCAAAATGTGGACATTTTAAATCCATAACGAATACTTAAACCATAAGCTTTGCATCAGCTCTCACTTATTTCCTTGGAACATTTGATGGCTGTTATTTTTTCCCCAATTAAAGACAGATTTGTTCTCTAATCACTGGTGATAAATATGGCAAAAGAGAAATATGGATTTACTTGCTTAAACATGCTGAACATAGTCATAACAAACGAACAGTTGGTCTCAACTTGATGGGTTTAAAGGTTTGATAAGGTATAATGTGTAGAGGTTTTATTACCAAATTTTTACAGTAATGTGTATTTCCAAAATTAACAACACTTTTTATTAATTTTTATTCTTCATAGACTTTTGAATCCCTTCATGTACTGTACATGTACAAGCAATAACTCTCATTACATAGTACTGGAAGGTTTAAAGAATGAACTTTGACCATAATAATTCTGCATCTTTAAAATCATCAAAGTTGTGTGTATTTATTTTTTAATGACTAGATATGAAGGAATTATTAAAATTTGTCAATATCTTCAAGATTTGGGGGCTCTGAGGATAAATCAGTTATGTTAACTGTTGATATGCCAAACACTGTTTTGTATTATATTAACTATAGTTTTGAATGTCACTGCATTTTAAAGTGAATTATATTTTAAAGATAACTTTTTAATTTTGTTCTAATCTATATATAGTAGAGATTTGGTTTCTAGACAGATATTGGTTACATCAGATAATAACATTTACTAGAGGTGAGGATTTAAAAAGTAAAATGTTAAAATATAACTTTTTAATAGCAAAAATACACTTTAATAAATCCAAAAAGTGCATATTTTATCTTTTTTCATTAACATATTTTACAATTTAGATTAAGAAGTTGGTAGTGTATATCTATTCATGCACTCAAAGAGCATAAAATGAGTATTTCTTTAGATGAGAAATCTTTATAATATATGAAAGAAGAAAAAATATACGTCCTTTAAAATTCATTGAAAATTTTAAAAAATAAAGCAAAACAGATTTTCAAATTACATTTATATGTGTTTTTATAATCTTTTAAAGGCTGGCATAAACCAGTCTATTCTCCCTATTAAGAATTTTTTTGGGGGATAAATTGTAATTAGGTCCCAATATTTTGACAAAATCATTTTGATTTAGCTGTCTTGATATCATAAATGTTATAATTTGGAATATCTTGACATTCTGGAAAAATGCAACTGTAGGGTTTTATTTTAATAGGCATCTTCATTCATGGTCCTCACATTAGTCTTTATTCTATCCTTAGCTTGAAGGTCAAGATTGAAGGCGAGTTTAAGATTAGTGTTGGGGTGTAGTTGAAGGGCAAAGATGTGGTGATGTTTAGAATGCAGGAGGTAAAAGGTGGGGTGAAGGTTAGAATGAGTTTTAGGAATAGGCTGAATGAAAGGATGATAATAAGGAATATGGTAGGGAGTATAAGGAGTTGGAGATCAAGGATAGAGTGTGAGCTTAGAATGAGATGGAAAAAGAAAAAAGTAGAGAATGGGGTGAAGGTAAGAGATGAAGAAAATATCCAGAATAAACTAGGGTGAGGTAAGGGCAAGAGAAGTATTAAGTAGGGATAAGGTATGAAGGTATGGAGAAGAGATCAAGGATGGGGTAGAGGTGGCAGGGGGGGAGTAAGGTGAAGGATGGATTGGAATAAAGGTTATGATGAAGAACATGTATAAGGGATGAAAATTAATTAGGAGATTGAGAACAGTAAATGAATAAATAACTTCAAGGCTTATTAGTTAATGTTAATAAAGAAAAATGATAACTTTTGAAAGAGCAAAAAAGGGAAAACATTTTCTTCAAATAATATTTTTAAGAAACTAGCATTTACTTTAAAAGCTACAGTTTAATTTTGGTGTTTGTGCTTCTCTTTTCTGTCTCACTTTCCACTAGATTGTCACTCTCATCAGTGAGGATCTCTGCTCTTGAAATATGAACAAGGCACATGTAATTTATAATCTATAACCTATTAAAAGCACTTCGTTATATTTGGAATTTTCACTTCTAAAACTTACTTAAAATATAATCATTAGATATGAATATCCCATGTAATTAATGAAGCCCTTTAACCAAGTAATGAATTTTGGAATAAATAATGCATATTGCATATCTTTTCTTCACTCTTAAATAGATATACCATTATACATTCATTTCCTATTAAAATAATCATAAAAAAGAATTACCTTCTCTTGATTTCTTTTGGGTTAAATAGTTTTTCTATAGTTGCATGTTTTAATTCCATAACTCTTGATATTTGGTTTTCTGAAACAAAATTTTCACTACCTGCATTTCTCCACTTACTCTTCAAGTCTCCTTTTTATTTTTTAATTATGGATACAATTTGGTTAGAATTTAAAATTTAACAATTTTCATCATTAGTCAAAATTCAGTTTTTTTAGGTTGTTCTTAATATAAAATATATTTTCTTTCTCAGCCAGCTCATTTCATACACAAGGTGGTTACTCTGTTTTGTTAGTTGGACAGCAGTAATTTTCTAATGTGCTATATCTCACTGTTAGTAAACTTCAACTTTAAATAACAGAAGGTTAATCAATATATAAATAAATATTTCTACTTTATATGAGTTCTAAATTTATTGTTCTTATTTGGTAAAAATGAAATTGGTTTTTATGGATGTTACAAATTTTAATTATAGATAATTTCAAGTATTTTTTATATTTCATAAACTGTTTTAAGTTCTTTTGGTCCAAGTTTCTTGTGCTTATGGATGAATAAATTCACTACTAGGAATCCTTCAAAAATATTAAATTCAATAATGTGAGGTATGTTTTATTATGTTGATTGAAATGAAGTTGTCAGTTATGTGATTTGAATACTATATCTTTGTTAGTTCTTAGAGGGGTGTTTTTGTGATAGTTTTTCCCTTATCTTATTAATGATTGAAAATATTTTTCATTTGGTTAATTTTAAATTTTTAACCAGAGGTTAATGAAACTTTATTTATTAAAAAATTTCAAGTTAAAATTGCTAAGTAATTTGTGAATTAAATATCATTTGAACTTGTCTGAATCTATACTGCAATTTAATTTAAAAATGAAAACCAATTTGGTTTAAATCTCTCATCAGGGGATTTAATGTAAAAATAATTGGTAAAGTTAGAACAATTAATCTCTACTCACACTGAGTATGGCACACTTCATAGTTTTCTAGAGCCTTGAAAGAAAAAGATCTAGGGTTGTTAAGCTAATTATAGAGTGCTGAAGGCCTGGGGTGGGGATGGGGAAACAGTGGCAGGCTATATGTATTCTTTTTGTGAGTTTTTTCTTGCATAGTACACTATGCAGGATAACTTTGGAGTTATTTCTCCAACTTTATGCCATCATAGATTTTAGCAAGTAATGATCTTATTTTATATTGGATATATTTTGATATATAGAATATATATGAAAGTTAATTTAATCTTTTATTTGGTAAGAGCAAAGGAGTTAAAAATGGCTCATTGTTTTCTTTCTTCAACACTACACATTTAGATTTTCAACTTAAAACTTTTGATGAAAACTTTAGATCCACTTTGTGTGAAATTTGTGATGAAATTTTCATATTCAATATATTACATCCTCTGCTCTGTACTAA
This sequence comes from Lasiurus cinereus, assembly GCA_011751065.1. Classification (NCBI taxonomy): domain Eukaryota; kingdom Metazoa; phylum Chordata; class Mammalia; order Chiroptera; family Vespertilionidae; genus Lasiurus; species Lasiurus cinereus. The sequence continues at coordinate 16,526,053 of JAAGEH010000029.1, forward strand.
TTTTTCTGTAGAATTGTGATAATTATTGATTGACTTCAAATAATTTACTTGACATAGATAACCCTAAGACAAGGCACAATCTTTGCAGTTAAATAACTGTGTATCACTGAAAGATTTACATTGCTCAGTTCTGAACTAACAAAATTTAGCAGAGTAAAACCAATGGTAAAAGTAACTTTCTTTACATAATTGATCATTTTCTGAAACTATCTTCACATTTTATTTTTTACCAAACTTAGCCTCAATTTCTTAAAGTTGTACAATGAAGAAGCAGTCAGTCATTTTACATATAATTTTATATTTAAATTGTAAGCCACTAAACACAATATCAAAATTTATAAGGATTCGTAAGCATGAGGAATAACAATCACAAAGCAAGTTTTTTTTATTGTTGTTTATTCTCAATGATGGTGTTTTCTTTAGTTTTAGTAACCATCTTCAATTATATATCAGTGTTATCTATATTTGAGTATAATTTTGTTTGCTGTCTTTTCCTTCTTTGATGTTTTTAGTAAATATTAGTTCTTAGTAAGCCATCTCCCAGTTTTCACCGTAATGGACTCTTTCTGTACTTACAAGGTGATTTCCTTTGAAGGTTAGAAATGTAAAGGTTCTGTTTCACAAAGTCAGTATTTCAATAGAGCATATAGTGTAAGCTATCTGTTAAATGAGGTGAACTGTCATTTTGGTTTTTCTCAGTCCGATATTGGCAGTAACTGAAGTATGGCAGCCTATATTCTTCCATTACTTCTGTGGTTTTGCCTGCCTATACAAGATTCATGTTATTGTAGTCTGAAATAGTACCCAATCTTCTGAATTGGTAAGAAGTAGGAAAGAGAAATGTCACTACATTTCCTTTTCTTCAGAGGCCAAAGCTCTAGTTCAGTAATCACTCTGAACCAGAGGAGAGTGAAAGAGGCAGGCCCACTAGCCTCTTTCCCTTCTTTCTCATAGGCCAAATGGAATATGTGAGCGGGCAAGAGTTTTCACTCAGACCACAGATTACCACCCCTTGCCCTATGTGGTAAGGCACACAACAAGGGGTTAGGCAGCATCGGTCATTTACATTGCCCTTGATTTTGTAAATACAACAGCTACCAAGAAGGTTGCAAATTTAAATGTATAAATTGATTAGTGACCCATAGGCCTTGAAAATTTGGACACAATTTATATTATGTATGAATATAAAGTAATGAGATTATTTACTCATGTAGTTTATAGAGTGTGTCTCATTACCATACAGTCATACCTTAGCAATCCTAAGAGATTTGTGAAATAATTTTTAATAATAATTTTTATAGATAAATATATTTGTGTGATTTGAATACTATACCAATCACTTAGGGCAATGAAAAGTGGTCCTCTTTTCTCTAAGAAAGGAATCCTGTTAAGTAATTTAGTAAAAATATTTTAATATTTTCTCCTTTCTGTCTTGTATATTTTTACACCAAACTAATTTAGTAGTTGGGAAGAATAAAAAAATTAATTTCTTAAAAAAATATTGTTTTAGCATGCAATATTTTAGGCATCCTGTGGTGCTGTTAGTTTTTCCTATCCATATTATTTACATCACAATCAGGTATGCTATTTACAGTTCTACAGTTGTTGTCTCCATATATTTTTAAGGCTTCCAGTAAATATTTACAATTTTGTTAGATATCTGTCACAAAAAATAAATATGTATTTTTAAATACTCTTGTTAGTGTGCTTTTTTTTAGATGTTTTATCTGGACTCTTCAGAGAAGCACTATATTCAACAATCTTCTGGACCCTTAACTTTCAGTCAATAAATTTCTTGAACACTTACTTGAACTCTCCCAGTTAACTTAATAACTATGAGATTGCTTTCATTTGTCCATCAATGTATCCAGGGAAACCAGAAGTTTTTTAATCTATGAGATGTACGATATTATTTGGAGATTAGTTGTTATTTTGATCAATCATAAAGATGGTGTATCTCTACTAAACAGAAATTAGGCTTGATGAATTAAGCATCTTACTATTACATAACCCACTACCTTCCAAAATAAAGTATCCTACAGATTAATGAAAGGTTGCCATTCAGAATAAACTAGCAAATAGATTAAAATCTAGTTTCAAAAATTCTGATAAGACCAGCCATAATAAATGTATTTATATATTAGTTTATGCTTTTGAATTTAGGTTTCCATCTACTATTTTAGATTACAAGATTCGATATAGCTCTGTTTTTGTTTAATGTCTTGGTATGTTTATTTAATCATCAGGACTGCTTTTGTAAGGTGCCAGTTTTATAATTGGTGTTCACCTATCTTTGAGAGCTCAATAAGTGGGGAGGATACAAAAGGCCTGGAAGTTCCAACATTATTCCTGGGAGTTTCAACATTAAACATTGGTATTCTAATAGCATGGCACCTGGGAACTCCACCAAAGCCTCTAGGAACTTCAAGATTATCCCTAGGAACTCCAAAATTATCTAAGGAAACTGTAGCATTATCCATAGAAACCCCAACATTAGCCATGGGAATGATAACATTATCTATGGGAACTCTAATATTGTCCCTAGGATGTCTACCATTGTCTCCAGGAATTCCATGTTTATCCCTCTTTGAAGTAGAATTCTCAACGCTGGGATTGAAAAAATGTTCTCCAGAAGCTGACAAAATAGCATTTTGCCAAGTCTTTTTGATGCTCTTTTTTTCATTTGTGTTTCCTAAAATAAAATAAAATAAAAGTCGCTTTTAAATTATTGAAGATTAAAAAAAGATTTCTGTTTTGAGAAGAAATTCTATAAATCAGAATGACACAAATTTGTATAAATTTGATCCCAATCCAATCACTTTAACAGTTTAAAATCATATGTTGATAGCACCACAATATATAACCTTGTTTGGCAAAATATCTTGATAAGCTACTTTGGGTGTAAAAGATAGACAGTAAAAACAAAAATCTGACTAAATAGTCCCATACAATTACCAGAAATTTGGAAATAATAAAAAATATAGAAGTAGGAGAAAGGAGAGAAACATTAAATGGGAGGGAGACTGCAGCAGCATGTTAGCCAATGAAAAATTACAGTGGTGATGGCTGAAGAGTAATGTTATTTCTTTTGCAGTATGATAAATTAATGAGATTAAGAATTAAGTGGTTATATGAAATCAGAGAGGGGATATCCATAAAAATGGAAGTACCCCAAAAGTTCAGAACCCAGCCAATTTTATGATTATTTTAAGGAATGAAGTGATCTCAGCTGGATTTAGGTTATACTTGAATTTCAGCTATTGATAAATAACTTATCAAAGCACTAAATTTGTGTATGGAAAGAAACAAATTACATAATGGTCAGATTATGATTTTACAGCGAAGTATCTAGACTCCAGATACTTATCTCAAACTACCTTCAGATGTTTGGTGGAGGTACTTCTAAAAAAGATTTCTGATTGATGACACCAATCTCAGGAATTTATGGGGACAGGCTACAAACATGAGTTAGAATTAAAAATTCTTAATACTATTTAATATCCATAGTAGCATTTTTGTATATGTTTAAGTAGCTGTAATGATGAAAACACAAATAATGCCTTATAATTAGCAAACATCAATTTAGGATTTAAAAATACATTATAAACAAATTATAAAATATATTATAAATACTATTAACATTAATTTTAAGCAGTCATGGGCTATAATATTAATCATTCATTTGTTCATTAATACTTTCTAGCCACTAGAGAGCTCACATATAGAAGGAAATTATTATTTTTTTTCTTAATCAGCAAGGTCAGACCTATTAACCACTTCACTTTCTAATCTAAGCACCTATTATTTAGCTACTGGGTGATGGGTGTGCTAGAGGGTAAAATTTTCTGTTTATGGGGTAAAAACTGTACTAGAGTGAGGACTTGTCATTTTCTCAAGATCATACACCTATTTGTAAATTTTATTGTTGTTGTTAATCCTCATTGAGGATATTTTTCCATTGATATTTTTAGAGAGTAGAATGGAAGGGGAGTGACAAAGAGAGAAATATCGATATGAGAGAGACACATCAATTGGTTGCCTCTTGCACATGTACCAACCAGGGTCGAGGATCGAGCCTGTAACCGAGGTACATGCCCTTGACAGGAATCGAACCTGAGACCCTTCAGTCCACAGACCAGTGCTTTATCTACTGAGCCAAACCTACTATGGCTATAAATTATTTTATAAGAAAATATGTACTTAAAATTTCTGATGTTAAAAAGTGGGAATAGGGGAAGAATATCTCAACATGATAAAGACCATGTATGACAAACCTATAGCCAACATCATATTCAATGGGCAAAAACTAAAAACATTTTCCCTAAGAACAGGCATAAGATAGGGATGTCCGCTTTCACCACTCTTATTCACAATAGTGCTGGAAATCCTAGCCATAGCTATCAGACAAGAAGAAGTAAAAGGCATGCAAATTGGAAAGGAGAAAGTAAAACTCTCATTACTCACAGATGAAATGATATTGTACATAGAAAAACTCTACCAAAAAACTGCTAGATTTAATAAACAAATTCGGAAATATATCAGGATAGAAAATCAACACCCATAAGTAAATGGCTTTTTTATACACCAATAATGAATCCTCAGAAATAGGAACTAAACAAATAATCTCATTTATCATTGCAACAACAACGAAATTAAGATACTGTGGGAACCACACCAAGTCCTCAGATAGTCAAGGCCAATAGGAGCACACAGGCTTTCTATTAATACACCAGAAAGGCCAAAGGCTGCTCTGTCCAAAGACTCTGATCCTAAGAATCCTAATCAGACCAAGATACTATAAGCAGTACAAGGCCACACCACTCTCACGGTACATGGTGCCCTTCAGTAGCCAATATGATAAATCTCCTTTTTCTAAATAGTGTAAAAGTGGGTTACTGACCAGTTAGTTGGCTGGAGTGTGTGGAAAAAGTCTGCTAGAGAGAGCAGCTGGGCAGAGCTGAGCTAGAGAGCACTCAGAGAAACAGAGGCGATAGGCCTAGAGAATGTAGCTCCTATGTGTACAGGAGAGGCTAGAGAGCTCAGATGGAGCTGAGAGCTGATACTGCTCTGATGTAATGCAGTGAGACAGGCAGCATGCTGCTGCTCAGATACTAACTGTGGGTACAGAGACTGATGCTGCTTCCTGGGAAAGGTATGTATTTACCAGTCAGTGTCTGGCTGCCTGCCTGTATGAACTTTGCTGTAAGGAGTTTATCTGATGGCTATGTGGCCACTGGCTTCTGCAATAAAGACTCATCTTATATACTCACAACTTCTCCTGCCTTCTCCATCTGCCCTACTTCTGATAAATGACCTGCTGTGTCTCTAACACTTGGTGTCAGAGGTTAAAGGAGAAACTTGGACTGAGTTCCCAACAGTTAGTACAGTAGGCAGTGTTCAAGAAGTAACCTTCCCTGTGCTTGGCACAGTTGAATGGGAGAATCTAGAAGAATACATGAACTCAAAGTCACTCAGAGCACCAGAGCTTGTGCAGGGCTCTGGCTGTGCTCTTACAAATACTTAGGAATAAACTTAACCAAGGACACAAAAAGACCTGAATTCAGAAAACTACAGGATGTTGAAAAAGAGATACTATAAGGAGAGATAAACAAGTGGAAGTATATAGCATGTTCATGAATTGGTAGAATCAACATCATTAAAATGTCCATACTACCAAGGCAATCTACAGATTAAATTCAATCCTATTAAAACACTAACAGTATATTTCACAGATCTAGAACAAATACTCCAAAAATTTATATGGAATAAAAAAAGACCCTGAATAGCTGCAACAATTTTGAGAAAGAAAAACAAAGTTGAAAGAATCACAATACCAGGTTTCAAATTATGCTACAAAGCAACTGTTCTCAAAACAGACTGGTATTGGCACATAAACAAGCATATGGATCAATGGAACAGAACAGAGAACACAGAAATTGACCCAAGCCATTATGCTCAATTAATATTTGAGAAAGGAATTAAGAGCATACAATGGAATCAAGAGTCTCTTCAATAAATGGTGTTGGCAAAGTTGGTCAGTTACATGCAAAAAAATGAAAATAGACAACCAACTTACACCATCCACAAGAATAAATTAAAAATGGATAAAAAAATTAAATGTAAGTCATGAAACCATAAAAATCCTAGAAGAAACCATAGACAACAAAATCTCAGACATCTCTCATAGCAATATATTTGCAGATAGATCTCCTAGGGCAAAGGAAACAAAGGAGAAAATAAATAAATAGGATTACATCAAAATAAAAGGCTTCTGCTCAGCAAAAGAAATGACCAACAAAACAAAAAGAGAGCCCACTGTATGGGAGTACATATTTGGCAATGATACATCTGACATAGGGTTAATATCCAAAATATATAAAGAACTCATACAACTTAACAAATGGAAGACAAACAATTCCATTAAAAAAAATGAGCAATGGACCTAAATACAGTACTTTTTGAAAGAAGACAAAAGGAAGGCCAAGAGACATATGAAAAAAATGCTCAAAGTTACTAATCATCCAAGAGATGAAAATCAAAATGACAATGAGGTACCATTTCACACCTGTCAGCACGGCTACCATCAACAAATCAACAAACTACAAGTGCTGGTGGGGATGCGGAGAAAAAGGAACCCTTGTGCACTGTTAGTGGGAATGCAGACTGGTACAGCCATTATGAAAAACAGTATGGCGTTTCCTCAAAAAATTAAATATGGATTTGCCATTTGACCCAGTAATCCCACTTCTGGAATATACCCTAAGAAACCTGAAGCACCAATCAGAAAGAATGTAAGCACCCCTCTGTTCATAGCAACATAATTTACAATAGCTAAGATCTGGAAACAGCCCAAGTGCCCATAGTAGATGAATAGATAAAAAAAAAAAACTGTGGTACATTTATACCATGAAATACTATGCAGCAGTAAAAAAAGAAGTGAGAAAGCATGGAGAGACCTGGAGAGTATAATGTTAAGTGAAATAAGTCAGTCAGAGAAAGACAAGTATCACATGATCTCACTCATACTCTAAGTAATAAAATCAACTGATAAAGGGAGTGAATCCAGAGACATGAAAGCATGTGACAGAGTGAGTAATCTCAGAGGGAAGGAAGGGGAAGGTGGCTGGGTGGGTAGTAATCAACCAAAGACTTTGAGTGTATATATGTATAACCCTGGGACACAGACAATAGAGTGCTGAAGGCCTGGGGTGGGGATGGGGAAACAGTGGCAGGCTGGAGGGTGTCATATGTAATTCTTTCAACAATAAAGAATTATTTTAAAAAATTAAAATAAGAAAAATAAAACTTCTGATGTAATAACAAGTCTGTGTATTTTAAGGTTTTATTTTCACATGATTATTACTAGTGTCTGATTGAATTTATACAACTTAAAGTCAGACCATAATTATCAAATACAAGGAATGAAATTGTAGGATGGTAACCAATTCTCTTAGAATAAGCTAATTTTCATGGGATAGAAATAAATAAATTTACAGGTAGTGAGTTTGAAAATAAATTTATTGATGAAAGTCTCCTTGTCTGAAAAATTATATGTAATTTATAAAAGAATTTATAGCAAATTCAAAATCTTACCTCGTGTAAACAAAGTATGATCACTTGGTAAGAAGTGTTTCTCCTCTGGGTTTACTTTTAATATGGGTGCAATACGTTTTTGGCTTCTGATATCATTGTATCTTGTTGAGCTATGACTGTGCTGCCTCCGGAGCTTAGTACGTTGCAGGAATGGGCCTTGCAAAACATGGAGATGGTGACTCCTGAGTGAGGTGGTTGCTTGATTTTTCTCCTCTAGTGGCAGCTGAAGGTAGCCAGTCTCTCTCTCTTCTGCAGGAATAGTTTGGAGAATGTGGAGCCCTTCATTGTTTAGTGGTGCCTCTAAGAGTTCCTCCCAGGAACGCCGAATGATGGCTCTTTCTCTAAAAGGGTATATGCTTCTTGCTACCTTGGAGTCTTCATTTTTTAGGGACTTTGCATTTTGTGGAGAATCCAGCCACAGATTTATTAGAGTTTGTGGGCGACTGTGTTCTGAGGATGGAAAATATTTATTTATTAAAGCCAGCAGGTGTATAAGGCAGATGATTTTCAAAGTTGAAATTTCTATATCATCTAGCTCCTCATTTCCAGACACACCAGCAATAAATATTGCCGTGCCTTTTCCCCTTTCCTCCGAAATGGCAATTCCTGTAACTTCTAGGAGTTGAGATTCTGGGACCCTGGAACTTTAACTGGCATTTTCTCTAGGTGAAAAATCCCAAGATTTTGGTCTTATAAGGGCAGTGTTCTCTAACTCTTTGGTTAATGAGGGTGGGGGTGGTCACGATAACCATTTGATTTACAATCCCCAAGTCCCTTTGATTGAATTATGGTGGCCCCTCCTTTGAAAAACTGCCATTTGAAACCACTGTTTGAACTGATCTGTTGGCATTCTCCGTTATTCTTAGACAGTCTCTTATTCTGTAGGTTAACTCTGTAATTTTTAGATAGTCTCTTATTCTGTAAAATATAACTTCGTTTTTTAGCTTGAATAATAGAAAAGATAAACTTAACTGTCTGACCTTTCAAGCTATCCATCTAATGTAAGGGGCTGATACACTGATACTGATAATACTGCCATGCCAGGTGTCTGTATAGATATGATATGTACTTAAGGTTACAGTGTAAGGTTGCAAAAATCAGGATTGGGCTGGGAAAGAGTTAACACAGCTCGGCTTAAAATTATATCCCTCAGTTACATCCTATTACTGCAGTCTCAGGGTTGAGAACAGGGTGGAAACTCCCAGGATACTGTAACCCAGGTGCAGGTTGATAATCTTGTGTAGAGAGATAGCCTGTAGCCAAATTGCAGAAAGAGACATGGCCCAGACATCTCCAGAGATAACCGTCAGCAGATAGCCTATAGTAAAATTATGACTAGAGACATGGTCCAGATGTCTCCAGAAACTAACCCAGAGATAACCATCAGCCGCATCCTGTTGTCACAACCCCATGGTAACCAGACGTATGTGGAGACTGTAAATTGTAAAATGTGGAGACTGCAAACCGTAAAATGTGTACAGGAATCAAGGAAGTAAAATTCTGTGTTGACCTCTGTATAACCCTGTTGCTTGTCACATAGTATATAAGCCTGACTCTGTATCGACTTGGGGCTCTCAGCCTCTGCTCTGTTTTCAGAGTACGTTGTGAGCCCCAGCATGCTTGGTCTGGAATAAACCCTTTGCTGTTTGCATGAGAACCTCTCTTGGAGTCTTAATTTGAGCGGCGAGCTTTTCGACCCTAACAATATGTACTCAAGATTATAAGTTGTCTGTATAGATAACTTACACAAGGACCTGAAAGATATAAAAAGAGCATGCTTCCTCCTTTGGGTATTCAGAATTTGACAGAAGTATTCTCCTCTGAACTTGTGTGCAATAAATGACTTCTAATTAATTGGCTTGTTAAGGCGTCTTGTATCTAGCTCACTGATTGACAATACCACATGATAAATACCTTCTTGAGTGTGTTGATGGGACACTATGGTTGGTTTCTGTTCTTTTTGTCTTTTGGCCTCTTCCTGAACTTCTGCATGGATAGGACGAAAATAGATGAACTCATCAGGAACATCTTGACTATGTCTGTGTAAGAATTTTTGACTCACAGAAACAATCTGAAAAAAAATAAAGTTCAAAACATTACATAATACAGTAAAAAGCCCATGATTCAATTGTTAAATAGTATTGAAAAGCGGATTATAAAGTTTTTCACTATCCAAAAATAGATATAGTTCATTACATCAACACATTTAATACTCTTGTCTTATTTTTTATACATTCTAACCTAGAGCTGTGAGGCTAGTAAAATATTACAATAGACACTATAAACACACTCAAATTCATTCAAAACCAATCCTGAAAAGAGTTATTTTTTCTTTCAAGGAATAGATTATTCTAATCTGGTATTTTCCAAAGTGTATTTCCTAAAACCTTAGCCTTATGAAAGGCTCTAACACACACACACACACACACACACACACACACACACACACACAAGATTTCTTGTCTAATAATTTGGAAAATGATATATACTCTGTCTTTACAATGTACAGGAATCTATTAAAGGCTCTGAGAAGTCTTTTTTATTGATACGTAATTCACTTTATAAACCATGTGTTCTATTTTCTGTATTCACTTTTGGGTTCCTCCCAAGGTTAGCCAATTCCTAGAGATAGTAAGTAACTCACCCAAGAGCTAGCCTTTCATATGCAAACCAACCTATTCAGGGCTCACATTCCAACCAAGTCCTTTATCAGGCTCTCACACTTTGTTTAGGCCAGGGCAGATACCAGACAACTGGAGTCAGCTCCTATGCCCCAGAGCCAACTGAAATTATACAAAGTAGTAAATTTTAAACCTGCTTACCCAGCCTAGCCTGTTTCCTTCTGTGGAAACTATAATGAAGTCTCTTTCCTATTTCCCCCCACCCCTCTGCCTCCTAACCAACCCTTGTGATTTCTTGTGTGGACTCCCAGAGGGAGGTTGCTCCCTGCCCTGAGGATCTATGAGTATAATAAACTATCTTTTCAATGGCAACCATCTCCTGATCTGTTGGCATTCTCGTACCTAAATAATAAAACTTACTAAAATAACTGGCACAGTGATCAGGGTAGTTTTGCTTCAGTCTGAAATGATTTACTAACTGGTTCCACCAGACTGCCTGGGACACTATCTCTGCCTGCTGGGATGCATGTACTTGTATAGCTATGACAGTGACTGTTGTTCCTTTTGCTGTGTGTCGCCATGAGTTTCCAGATTAAATATAGAATTCAAAAGCTGGGTCCTCCTCAAATTCTGGTCTGAGAGGGGTCAATTGCCTAGATTCCTGGGGGCACCCCTTTATGTTGACTAGCTAAACTTGTGAAAAGCTCTTCTGGATATAGCCAGGTGTGATTTTTCTCAGAATGCTATGGGAAGGAGCTAATCTGATTAGTTGAGTCAACACTGATAAGTGGTGGAACAAACTGTGTTGCTTTTTCCCCTAGATATTTCTGCTTTCCCTGTTGAATAGAAGGAGAGTGCTCTTCAGAGGTGCCCACATGCTGTGAGGCACAGAGTCCCTGTAACATCTACCTTAGGGACTACAGCATAAAACCACAAATAAAGGTGTTATTCTGGATATAAACTCTTGTATTGCTGCTTGCCTTGCTGCTGTTGCAATTAGTCATCTTGACTGTGGGAAAGGGTACATAATGAGAAGAGAGCCACAGTAGTTTAATAATTATTCACCTTATAGCTATAGATAAGAAGTTTTCTTAAGACCATGGGAAACTGGAGGATAAAACAAGGCTAAAAACGATATAATATGCTTTGATGGGTCCATTATTCAGAAAAGGAATACACTTTGAGAATAGACCAAGGACAGGACATGTTTTGATTTGGTTGCTGTGCCCAGACCCTGACCCCCTCGGGGAGTTTTTCTCAGGAACACTGACTATTCTCAGGTCTCAGGAAAGGGCTGATCTGTTTGTAACATCATAGAAGATTAGCCACATTGTTATCGGACTTTGAGCTCCTGAAGGCCTGACTGCAGACACTCCCCTTCCCTTTCCATGTTACACTTGCAGCTCACAGCAGCACATATCTATCTTCTCCCTCATGTGTATACAATAAGCCAACTGGCTATGAGAATATTGGGGACCAACTACAATTATAGGAAATATTAACCATGCTCTACTAACTATGATGATTCTTTTCTGATTGGAGAAAGCATAGTTTCACCTGGCTGGGAGTTGTATGCCCTGGGACATGGGAGCTAACATCAGAATGCAGTCCATCCTCCTGTCTAAAAAACTGCCTATCATTATGGAAGCATTTACAACCTTGTGGCTGAAACAATCTAGTATTGGAGGCACCTGCTCTTTACAACCCAGGGGCACTCACCCTCTGAGACCATGCCCCCGCCCCAGTCTGCATGACTTGTAAACTATAATGATTATCCTGTTCCCACTTTCCCATACCTGTAATTCCAACTTTCCCACATAGTCGTTGTCCTTCTACCCAATATAAACAGCTGGCTTATGGGGAGAGGCAGAATAGATTTATGTGGATGACTTTCTGCTCTCCTATACTGCCAGCATTATTTGAATAAATTCTCATATATGATTCAATCCTATCTATGCTTAATTGTGTCAAGTAATGACAGGCAGCCAAGACCCAATGGATGTCTGCTTACAGCTATAGGGGTCAGAGCAGAATTTCCAGGATGACTGACTATTCTCCCTATACTGCCAGCATTACTGGAATAAACACTCATATAGGATTCAACCTTGTCTCTACTTAATTTGGCTCAAGTAGTGACAGGCAGCCTTAGACACATTGTGTCCAGTTTCAGTCTGACTCAGTGTGGTACAAAGAAACTTGTCACTCTTTGAGATAAATGGCACAATACATAATCAAAAAGAAAAGAGGGAGGGGACACTTTATTATTGCCCCACCTAAGACCCTTGAGGAGTATATAAAATGCTTTACTGAGTACTGTTCCTTACCAGCATGCCTAGGTTATTATGCTCAATACCTGAAACTCAAAAATACTGATAGTGCCACCATCACTTTCCTAGAAGTGTATCCAGACACATCAGATGCCAATTGGGATACTCTAGACTGGTCAATTAAAATGGGTTATCAGCAATACCAGGGTTACCAGCAATATCTGGTAAGCAACTAATTACTAAGGGATTAAAAGAAGTTAGTTAAGGAAATAAAAGAGCTAAAAATAGAGAAAAAGTGATAGAAATAAAAAAGAGAGAAATACAGAAATTTCATCTGCCTAGAGATAAAAACTATTCTAAAAGATTTTGTTTCAAAAGTAATTACAAACGATTAATAATACTTCAGATAAGGGGAGGCTAACTGCACTGTCCCAAAGAGAGGCTGCTGTAGCTCTCTGGGTTCAATCCCAACACTAGCAAGTGGACTGGGAAACCTTGAAACAAGAAACAACTGCCTAGAGACAGGATACTGAACCTTTTCTCTCTCCCTCCTTTTCCTATAACCACTTAGAAGGTCTACACTATGAGTTATTTGCCAGAGACAGATGCTAAAAATTAGGCAACTATAAGCACCACCCACAAAACAAAACAAAACAAAAAACAAAAAACAAAAAAACATGGTGGCCAGTAGGATGGGAATGAGGGAGAAAGTGTTAGTAAGGGAGTGAGAGAGGAGTGTGCAGACATGTGGTGTGTGTGTGTGGTGTGTGTTTGTAGGAGGGTTGGTTAGATCTCACAGAAGTCTCAGAGGATGGCAGATCAGGTTCTCCTGGAAAGTGAGCACCTGCTAGCACTGCAGGCATTTCCCAGACTTTGTGGCTCTGGCCCAGAAACCACACCATCCTGAAGGGGAGAGAAGCCAAGGTTAGGAATGCGGCTTCATCACCACCCACACTGGCCTTGAATACCATCTCGGACAGTGCAGTGATTGCAGAGTGCACACCAATTCAACCAAAGTCACGCCACTCAGGCCACTGGCTCTGGAACCCCCCTAAGTGAATTGCCATGTGCGTGCACCCTGGCCAAAGTCTCACCATAGCCAGCTTCAGACACTGGGACTCCTGCCTCCCAAGCCATGTGCTTCAGAAACCCAGCAGTGTGTTGCACTACCCTTCCCATGAGCTCTGGGACCCTACAGTGTGTCATTCCATCTGCAGGGCAACTAGTACAGCCTCACCCAGACTTGAGCTCTGCAGAGGAAAGGAAAACTCTGAATAGCCCCAGGGAGCCCTGGGGGACTGGTTTGAGGGTCTGTTTGGTCCCAGAAACACTCTCACCTAAAGTCTGTGTAAGAAATAGACACTTTTGTAAATAAGCCTGAAAACAGGCAGACAAACAAAGTGAGCAGATTGATCCCTCCTGCCTGCATCCAAGGCTGTGGAGAAGACATAGAGGAATGGTGGATTGCTGGGAACTTTCAACATGGTGCTATCTAACAGGAAACTGAGAAGTGGCAGGCAGAACAGTAGAGAGGAATCTTAAACCAGGCTCCACAGAACATTAAAACTTGGCTAAAGCGAACAACACTTCACTTTTTTATTTTTATATTTTATTTAAGGGAGAAAAAAATGTTTTTTTCTTTCTCTCTTTTTTTTATCTTTTATTTCTTGTACTAGAGGCCTGGTACACAAAATTCGTGCATAGAGAGGGGGGTGTCCCTCAGCCCAGCCTGCACCCTCTCCAATCTAGGATCCCTCTCACAATCCAGGATTGCTGGCTCCCAACTCCTCACTTGCCTGCCAGCTGGGTCACCACCTAATCACTCCCCTGCCAGACTGATTGATGCCTAATTACTCCCCTGCTGGCCCAATTGCCCCTAACTGCCCTCCCCTGCAGGCCTGGTCCCCCACAACTGTCCTCCCCTGCAGGCCTGGTTGCCCCCAACTGCCCTCCTCTGCTGATCCAGTCACCCCTAACTGCCCTCCCCTATAGGCCTGATCACCCCCAACTGCCCTCCCTTTCAAGCCTGGTCCCTCCCAACTACCCTCCTCTGCTGGCCTGATCGCCCACAACTGCCCTTCCCTATTGACCATCTTGTGGTGACCATCTTGTATCCACATGGGGGCAGTGATCTTGTGTGTTGCAGTGATAGTCAATTTGCATATTACTCTTTTATTAGATAATATTATATTTCTTAATTCTATTTTTATCTTTATATCATTATTTTATTTTATCTTAGTTTTTTATTTTTTCCCACCCTTTTATTTCTCACTTCTCCCTTTTTCATCCCATTTATCTTCTGTCCCAGCTTTAGCTTTTCTCTCTCCTTTCTTTTTACCCCTTGTTAAAAATTGATCTTCTTTATCTGCTTTAGTGATGCATTATTATTATTGTAATCTTTGTTGGCTTACTCATATATCTAATTTCCTGTCCCTTGCCCCAAGTCCATGCATCTTTCCATTTTCTCTTTCTTCACTAGCCAGTTTTTTAAATGCTTTTGGTTTTCCTCTATTCTCTTGCTCACTTCTTCTCCTAATCGCTTAATTAGTTTCACTCACTAAACTCAAGCCTATCTGCTCTCTCCTCTATTTTCCTTTTCCAAAAATAGATGAACATATTGACATAAATTTAAATTTTTATATTTTTATTTTTATTAACTTATTGATTATTTTGTTTTTTTATTTTTCTTCTTATCCACTCATTCTTTTTCTATCTCCACTCTACTGAATCATTTATTAAATGCCTTTAGTTTACTTTCTGAATATAAGTTCTGCCTCTACAGATTCTGACCTCCCCTTTTTTTATGGGTGCTTTTTTGTTTGTTTTGTGGAGATTTCTTCCCAAATATGTATATTATTTTTCCTTTCTCTCTTACCTTTTTTTCCTTTTTTCAGTATCATTTTTGCTCTCTCTTATCTCTCCTAATTCTCTTTCCTTCAGTGGCCAATTTTATTGAGGTTATCAGTGTTGTGAGTACATTTGTATTTTGCTCATTTGTGTCATGTTTTGTCAAGTTGTAATTTGTACTATTTAGTTAAAGTAGAAGAGAGTAAGCCACATAACCAGAAACCCTGAGAGGAGACTCCATCCAAAAATGGGTCCATAGCACTCAAGACCCAACTACACCAAGAGAGACAAATATTCCAAATAGGACACATTCCTAGAATACCCATCCCAGAAGACCTGAGAAACTGCACTACTGGGTCCCACTAAAGATTTACTATATAAGCAAAATATAAAAAATATCTGAGTGACATAGAAGTTTCATCTAATATATAGAAACAACCATAAAGGAACAGAAAATTGGGAGAAAAAGAAACAAACCCCAAATGAAGAAAAGAAGGAATCATCAGAAAAGCGAGTAAATGAAATGGAGGAAAGCAATTTGTCAGAGAAAAAATTCACAACAATGGTCATAAGGACAATGAAAAGGATGGAAGACAAATTTAATAACATGTGTAAAAATCAAGAAGAAATGAAGAACCAAGAAGAATTTAAGAATGACATAGCTGCAATAAATAACCCAATAGAAAGCATCAACCATAGGTGAGAAGAAGCTAAGGACCAAATCTGTAAGCTAGAAGACAAGGTAGGAAAAAAATAAGCAGAGCAGCAACTGGAAAAAAAATTAAAAAGCAGGAGGATGTAAGAGAACCTTGGAATAACATGAAACAAAACAACCTCTGCATAATAGGAGTGGCCAGAAAGAGAAGGAATGGAGCAAGAAAAGAAAATTTGTTTGAAGAAATAATAACAGAAAACTTTCCTGATATTTGGAGTAAAAAACTCACACAGTCTGAGAAGCATACAGAGCTCCAAACAAGATGAAACCAAAAAGCCCAACACCAAGACGCATCATAATTAAATTGGCAAACACCAATGACAAAGTAAGAATCTTAAAAGCTACCAAAGAGAGATATAAAGTTACCTATAATGGATCTCCCATTAGACTGTCAATTGATTTCTCAACAAAAACACATCAGGCCAGAGAAGAATGGGATGAAATATACAAAGTGAGGCAAAGCAAGGGACTGAATCCAAGAATACTATACTCAGCAAGGCTATCATTCAAAATTGAAGATGAAATCAGGAGCTTCACACACAAAAAAGATCTAAGGGAGTTTATTACCACAAAGCCAGCAATGCAAGAAAAACTAAAGGAACTGCTGTAAAAGGCAGAAATAGGAAGGGTAGAAGGAACATAGGCATAAAGAATTAGGGGAAAAAAAAAAAGATGGTAACCGGCAAGAAGTAGAGAGGGAGAGTATGTAAGAGAGTGAAGGAGCAATAGAGGAGTGTGTGGATGTGTGTGGGTGTGTGTGTGAGTGACATGGGGATAGTTAGATCCTGCAGGTCTTCCAAAGGGCTGCCAATAAGAGCAGTCTTAGATGGCAAAACCCTACTGCCTTCACAAATATTCTGGAGAGGTCACATAAGGCATAGAGACCACACCATCTTGAAGAACAAAGCTGCTTGAGACTAAGATCCTAGCCTTGCCACCTCCCAGTCTGATATCAATAGGAAACCGGAACCCTATAGCTACTCCGATAAAAGACTTGTGACCACAGCTGCAGACCCAGGGACACCAAGACTCCAGGCACCCCAGCCACAGATTTCCTTGAGTCACAAAGCCAAATCCCTCTCCTGCCACCCTGTGGTAGTGCATAAGAACAACCAGCCCTGGCCACACACTAAGGCTCTCTACACACACACAACAGCAGTAACTCTACTTGACTTTGTTTCTTTTTTTTATTAATTTTTTATACATATCTCCCCATTGCCCCTCCCTCCCTCCCAGGCATACCCCAACCCCCCAGTGTCAATGTTCATTGGTTATGCTTATATGCATGCATACAAGTCCTTTGATTGATCTCTTATCTACCTCACCTAACTTTAATCTTCCTGCTGTAATTTTACAGTCTGATGCTTTACTACCTCTGTAAATATCCTTTTGTTCATCAGTTTATAATGTTCTTTATTACCCACAAATGAGTGAGATCATGTCATGCTTCTCCTTCATTGACTGGCTTATTTCACTAAGCATAAGGTTCTCCAGTTCCAACCAGGTTGCTGCAAATGGTAAGAATTCCTTCTTTTTAATGGCACCATAGAATTCAATTGTGTAGATGTAACACAGTTTTCTGATCCATTCATCTGCTGACGGGCACCTAGGCTGTTTCCAAATTGTGGCTATTGTAAATTGTGCTGCTATAAATCCTTTCTGATTGGTGTGTGTGATTTCTTTGGATAAATTCCTAAGAGTGGGATTACAGGGTCAAATGGAAGATCCATTTTTAGTTTTTAAAGAAAACTCCATACTGTTCTCCACAGTGGCTGCACCAGTCTGCATTCCCACCAACCGTGAACAAGGGTTCCTTTTTCTCCGCATCCTCGCCAACACTTGTCTTTTGTTGATTTGTTGATGATTGCCATTCTGACCAGTGTAAGATGATATCGCATTGTCGTTTTGATTTGCATCTCTAGGATGATTAGTGACTTTGAAGATGTTTTCATGTGTCTCTTGGCCTTCCTTCTGTCATCTTTCGAAAAGGTTCTATTTAGGTCCGTTGCCCATTTTTTTATTGGATCGTTTATCTTCCTTTTATTAAGTTGTATAAGTGGGCTGTAGATTTTGGAGATTAAACCTTTATCAGTGATATCATTTGCAAATATGTTCTCCCATACAATGATCTTTCTTGTTGTTTTGTTGATGGCTTCTTTTGCTGTGCAAAAGCTTTTTATTTTGGTGTAGTCCATTTGTTTATTTTTTCTTTAGCTTCCATTGCCTTTAGAGCAGTATCAGTGAAGAAGTTCTTTCGGCATATGTCTGAGATTGTGCTGCCTGTGGATTCCTCTAGTATTTTTATGGTTTCCCTTCTAATGTTTAAGTCCTGTATCCATTTTGAGTTTATTTTTGTATTTGGTGTAAGTTGGTGGTCCAGTTTCATTTTTTTGCATGTATCTGTCCAATTTTCCCAACACCATTTATTGAAGAGGCTATCTTCGCTCCATTGAATGTTCATGCCTCCTTTGTCAAATATTAGTTGAGCATAGTGGTTTAGGTGGATATCTGGGTTCTCTATTCTATTCCATTGGTCTATATGTCTGTTCTTGTGCCAGTACCAGGCTGTTTTGAGTACAGTTGCTTTGTAGTATAGCTTGAAATCTGGTATTGAGATCCCACCTACTTTATTCTTCTTTCTCAGAATTGCAGTAGCTATTCGTGGTCTTTTTAGTTCCAGATGAATCTATGAAGAATTCTTTCTAGGTCTGTGAAATATGTCATTGGTATTTAAATGGGTAGTGCATTGAACCTATAGATTGCTTTGGGAAGTATGGACATTTTAATGATGTTGATTCTCCCAATCCATGAGCATGGTATGCTCTTCCATCTGTTAACATCTTCCTCTATCTCTTTTTTCAGTGTCCTGTAGTATTCTACATATAGGTCTTTTACCTCTTTAGTTAGGTTTATTCCTAGGTATCTCAATTTTTTTGGTGCGATGGTAAATGGGATTGCTTTTTTATTTTCTCTTTCTGTAATTTCACTATTAGTGTATAGAAATGCCACAGACTTCTTAGCATTAATTTTGTATCCTGCTACATTGCCAAACTCATAAATTAAGTCAATTAGTTTTGGAATGGCGTCCTTTTCATTTTTTATGTACATTATCATGTCATCTGCAAATAAGGACAGCTTTACTTCTTCTTTTCCAATTTGGATGCCTTTTATTTCTTCTTCTTGTCTAATTGCCATGGTTAATACTTCCAGTACTATGTTGAAAAAGAGCTGTGAGAGTGGGCATCCCTGTCTTGTTCCTGTTCTTAGGGGAAATGGTTTTAGTTTTTGTCCATTGAGTATGATGTTAGCTGTGGGTTTACCATATATTGCTTTTATGATGTTGAGGTATGCTCTTTCTATTCCCACTTTGCTGAGAGTTTTTATCAAGAAAGGGTGTTGGACTTTGTCAAATACTTCTTCTGCATCAATTCATATGACAATGTGATTTTTATCTCTCAATTTGTTTATGTGATGTATCACGTTTATTGATTTGCGGGTATTGTACCATCCCTGCATTTCTGGGATAAATCCTACTTGGTCATGGTGTATGATCTTTCTGATGTACTGCTGGATCCAATTTGCTAGAATTTTGTTGAAGTTTTTGTCGTCTATGTTCATGATAGATATTGGCCTATAATTCTCTTTCATTGTGTTGTCTTTATCTGGTTTTGGTATTAGGGTGATGCTGGCTTCATAGAAGGTGTTTGGAAGTGTTCCTTCTTCTTGAATGTTTTTGAATAGTCTGAGGAGGATAGGTTTTAATTCTTCCTTGAATGTTTGGTAAAACTCTCCTGTGTAGCCATCTGGTCCCGGGCTTTTATTTGCTGGAAGATTTTTGATGACTGACTCAATTTCTTCCATAGTTATTGGACTATTGAGATGTTTGGATTCCTCCTCATTGAGTTTTGGAGGGTTATGTTTTTCTAGGAAAATGTCCATTTCTTGCAGGTTGTCCAGTTTGTTGGAATAGAGTTTTTCATAGTATTTTTTAACAATCCTTTGTATTTCCACAGGGTCTGTTGTTATTTTTCCTCTTTCATTTCTGATTTTGTTTATTTGGGTCTTCTCTTTGCTTCTTGGTGAGCCTGGCTAGAGGTCCATCAATCTTGTTTATCCTTTCAAAGAACCAGCTCTTGGTTTTTTTGACCTTATGAATTGTTTCTTTGGTCTCCAAGTTGTTTATCTCTGCTCTGATCTTCACTATTTCCTTCCTTCTGAGTACACTGGGCTTTTCTTGTTGCTCTTGTTCTAGCTCTTTGAGCTGTAGGGTTAGGTAATTTATTACCATTGTTTCCTATTTTTTGCAGTAGGCTTGTAGGGCTATGAACTTCCCTCTCAAGACTGCTTTCACTGTGTCCCATGAATTTTGTATTGTTGTGTTGTCATTGTCATTTGTTGCCAAGATGTTTTTTATTTCTTCCCTCATCTCTCTGGTTACCCAGTCATTGTTTAATAGCATGCTGTTTAGTCTCCATGTTCTACTTGACTTTGATCTTTGGTGTCTGATATGGGAAGTTTGTTTCCTGCAACCAGGCTCCATGCCCAGAAAGGGAGACTCTGCTGAATTTTAGCCTAGGTATGCATCCTTGGGGAGTTTGTTTTCTGTGACCAGGTCCCGCATTCACACAGGGAGACAGTGCTGAATTTGAGCATGGGGGCACGAACCCAGAAAGTTTGCTTCCCAAGACCAGACTCTGCACCCAAGCAGAGAGACTACACTGAATTTGAAACTGAACGTACAAACTTGGGAAGTTTGTTCCCTGTGACCAGACCCTATGACAACACAGAGGGGAAGCACTCAATTTGAGCCTGGGTACATGGACATGGGGAATTTGTTTTCCACAGTGCACACCTACATGACCAGAATCCCACACCCACATTGAGTGGCAGTGCCACCTGACTGATTCAGGGCAAGCACATACAGAAGGCCGTTTTCCGCAGAGAAGGAGTGGACCTCTTGCCAACACAGTGTGACTGTGCAAGCTGGTCTCCCAGGTTGGAGATAAGGGACCTTGAATCTCCATGCAAGAGGCAGTAATAAGCACCAATGACAAGACTGTTTCTCATTGCATGCACCTGGGGTCCCTGATTCCCAGCACGTACATTCACACTAAGAGCCAGTGACTCTAATTCTTGGTAATGGGCACAAAGAGAACTTGATTCTCAGTGTGATGTAGCACCAAACAACAAAGACTCTGATACTCGATTTTTGGCATGGACACAGTGAGCCTCTAACTCCTGATATGCACTAGGGAACTTTGTTTTTTGGCACACAACAGGGGGGTTTCTCTGTTTCAACATGGCGCAAGCAGGGTCCCTGATTCTAGGTGCACACATGAGGCCACACTAAGTGCCTGTGACTCTGACCCGAGGCAAGTGTGGCTCCCACAAACCCACAGTAGCTGCACAACTTGGTTTCAGAGATCTTTAGTGACATGTGGGGAATCTAAAATTCCCACTGCACATGGTCCAGGTGCCCACAAATCAACATTTGAACCTTCTGGTGATAGTCAGAATGGAGAGATAACAAAACAATCCTGAGAGGAAAGAAAAGGAGGAAAAGCCAAGAAAAGAAATAAGCAAAATGGAAGCATGCGACATAACAGAAAAATAATTCAGAGTAATGGTCATACAATTCATATACTGAATAGATGAGAATATCGACAACCTATGCAAAAATCAGGAAGAAAGGAAAAATGATATAGCTACAATCAAAAACATCATGGAAGGGATCAACCATACACTAGAAGAAGCAGAGGAAAAAAATTAGTGAGTTAGAAGATCAGGTACAGAAACAAGAACAATATGAACAGCAACTAGAGAAAAAAATTAAAAAGCAGGAGGAGAGCCTAAGTGAGCTTTGGGACAATGGAAAACAAAATAATATACATATAATTGGGCTTCCAGAAGGACAAGAATATAAGCAAGGATTAGAAAATCCATTTGAAGAAATAATGACAGAAAACTTCTCTGATATGAGGAAGAAAAAAGTTACACAAATACAGAGAGTCCCACACAAGATGAATCCCAAAGACGCACACCAAAACAAGCCATAATTACAATGGCAAATGTTAATGTTAAAGAGAGAATCTTAAAGGCTGCAAGAGACAGACAGAGGATCCCCCATCATATTATCAAATGATTTCTCAACAGAAACACATCTAGAAGGGAAAGGAAAGAGATATACAAAGTGATGCAAAACAAGGAACTGAATCCAAGAATACTCTACTCAGTAAGACTATCAATAAAATTGAAGGGGAAATAAGGAGCTTTGCAGACAAAACAAGGCTAAGGGAATGTATCACTACCAAGCCAGCAATGCAAGAAATGATGTATAAAGAATAAATAATAACGTAAGAAGGAACACAGGATCAAAAAAAAAAATGACTACAAACAAGTATCTTTCAAAATTAACTGTATTTTTATCTTTATTTTTTAAATAAATCTTTATTGTTCAGATTATTACATTTGTTTTTACCCTCATAGCTACTGTCCACCAGGCTCCCACCCGTCCCTCTGCCCTTGCCTCCCCTCTGCATTGTCCTCATCCATAGGTGTATGATTTTTGTCCAGTATCTCCCTGCACCTCCTTACCCCTTTCTCTCTGAGAATTGTCAGTCCACTTCCTTCCATGCCCCTGATTCTATTATGTTCACCAGTTTATTCTGTTCATCAACAAGTGAATCTAAAAATTAAGTGAATTAAAAATTTGATGAATAGAATAAACTGGTGAATACAATAGAATCAGGAGCACAGAAAGGGAGTGGACTGATAATTCTCAGGGGAAAAGGGGTGAGGGGTATACAGAGAGAGACTGGACAAAAATCATACACCTATGGATGAGGTCAACAAGAGGGAGTAAGGGTAGAGGGAGGGGTGGGAGCCGGGTGGAGGGGAGCTATGGAAGGGAAAAAAGAGAAACAAATGTAATAATCTGAATAATAAAGATTTAATTAAAAAAATAAAAAAGAGAGAAGGACAAACTTCTGATTCACACAATAAATAGATCTATCTTGCCGAAACTTGTTGGCTCAGTGAATAGAGTATCAGCCTACAGACTGAAGGGTCCCAGGTTCAATTCCAGTCAAGGGCACGTATCTTGGTTGCAGAAACATCCCTAGTGGGGGCTGTGCAGGAGGCAGCTGATCAATGTTCCTTTCTTATCAATGCTTCTCAATCTTTATCTCTCTCCCTTCCTCTCTGTAAAAAAAATCAATAAAATTTATTTAAATAAATAAATAAATGGATAAAAAAAGAGAGATAACAAGGGCCATTTCATACTAGTAAAGGGAGCAATTCAACAGGAGGATTTAATTCAGGTAAACATATATGGACTCAATATAGGAACACCTGAACATACAAAAAATTATAAAAGATATCAAAAGTGAGATTGACAGCTATTCAATTATAATAGTAGCATTTAATACCGCATTGATACCACTGGATAAATCCTCTAAACAAAAAATCAGCAAAGAAACACCAATCCTAAATGACTTACTAGATCAGAGGGACTTAATTAATATCTTTGGAACATTTCGCCACAAAGTTTCAGAAAATACATTCTTCTCAGGTGCACATGGGTCATTTTCAAAGATAGACCACATATTGGGAGACAGGAAAAGTCTCTACAAATTCAAGAAGTTAGAAATTATATCAAGCGAAAATAGCATAAAATTAGAAATCTACTACAATAAAAACAGTGAAAAACATTCAACACTTGGAGACTAACTGGCATGCTATTAAATAATAAGGACAAGACATTCATGTGCAAAAGCTGCTGCAAGCTGCTTAGGTGGGGTTGTAAATGGGATGAGGTGGGGTCTTAAGGAATCACCAGGGAGATCAAAGAAGAAATAAAGAGCATTCTGGTAACAAATGACAATGAAAAAACAACAATCCAAAATCTATGGGATACTGTAAAAGCACTCCTGAGAGGGAAGTTCCTGGCTGTAGAAGCCTACATCAGAAAACAAGAAAAGATAGTAATAAAGAATCTAACCCCACAACTTAAAGAATTAAAATGAGAGAAACAAGAAAACTCAGTGAAAACAGATGGAAGGAAATAATAAAGAATAGAGCAGAAATAAATGACAGAGAGACAAAAATAAAACAAAACAAAACAAAACAATACAGAGTTCAATAAAACCAGGAGCTTTTTCTTTGAAAGTATAAGCAAAATTGATGAACCACTAGCCAAGTTCACCAAGATGCAAAGAGAGAGGACCCAAACAAACAAAATCAGAAATGAGAGTAGTGAGGTAACAACAGTCCTCCACAGAAATACAAAATATTGTAAAAAAAATACTATGAACACTTTTACTCTAACAAAATGGACAATTTAGATCAAATGGACATATTCTTAGAAAAATACCAGCTTCCAAAACTCAATCAGGAAGAATAGGCCCATATCTACTGACAAAATTGCAGCAGCAATCAAAAATCTTCCAGCAAACAAAAACCCTGGTCCTGACAGATTTACAGGGGAGTTTTATCAAGCATTCAAAGAACAACTAAAACCTATCCTCCTCAGACTATTAAAAAAAAATCAAGAGAAAAGCACACTTCCAAGCTCTTCCTATGAAGCCAGCATCACCCTAATCCCCAAACCAGATAAAGACACTACAAAGGAAGAGAATTGCAGGCCAATATCCCTGATGAACATAGTTTCTAAAATCCTCAACAAAATTCTAGTGAATCAGATCCAGCATTGCACTAGAAAAATCATACATCACGACCAAGTGGGATTTAACCCAGGGATTCAAGGATGGTACAATATCTGTAAATACATAAATGTGATACAACATATAAATAAATTGAGAGACAAATATTACATAATGATATCAATTGATGCAGAAAAAGCATTTGACAAAATCCAACACCTTTTCTTGATAAAAACTCTCAGCAAAACGGGAATAGAGGGATCATACTGCAACGTAATAAAAGTCTTCTATGACAAACCCATAGCCAATATCATACTCAATGGGCAAAATCTAAAACCATTTCCCCTAAGAACAGGAACAAGACCGGGATCCCCACTCTTTCCAATCCTGTTCAACATAGTGCTGGAAGTGCTAACTATGACAATTAGACAATTAGAAGAAATAAAAGGCATCCAAATTGGAAAAGAAGAAGTAAAACTGCCATTATTTGCAGATGACATGATATTGTACAAAGAAAACCCTAAAAATTCCTTAAAAAAAACCTAAAAGATTTAATAAGTGAATTTTGGCAAATTAACACCCAGAAATCTTTGGCTTTTTTATACACCAATAGTTAACTCACAGAAAAATTAAAAACAAAAATTCCATTTACCATTGCACCAAAAAATTCAGATACATAGGAAAATATGTACCATAGTAGGTAAAAGACCTGTACTCATACATCTATAGCATATTGAAAAAAAGAGAGATAGAAGAAGACATAAATGTAAAAATATACCATGTTCATGGTTTGATATAATCAACATCATTAAAATATCTATACTACTCAAAGCAATCTAAAGATTTAATGTGATTCCCATTACAATACCAACAGCAATTTTCACAGATCCAGAACAAACTCTACAAAAACTCATCTGGAATAAAAAAGGACCCTGAAGAGCTGAAGCAATCTTGAGAAAGAAGAACGAAGTTGGAGGGATCACAATACCAGGTATCAAGCTATATTATAAAGCCACTGTTCTCAAAACTGCACGGTACTGGCACAAGAATAGACATATATTGGCAGACCAATGGAACAGAACAGAGAACCCAGAAATCTACCCAAGTCTTTATGCTCAAATAATATTTGACAAGGGAGGCAAGAGCATACAGTGGAGTCAAGACCATCTCTTAAAAAATGGTGCTGGGAAAAAATGGCCAGATGCATGCAAAAAAAATGAAAGTAGACCAACAACTTACACCATACAAAAATAAATCAAAATGAAGAAACAACTTAAATGTAAGATGGGAAACCATGAAAATCTTAGAAGAATCCATTGGCAGCAAAATATCTGACTTATGTCGTAGTAATATATTTACCGATACAGCTCCTAGGGCAATGGAAACTAAGGAGAAAATAAACAAATAGGACTACTGCACAGGAAAAGAAACCATTTGCAAAACAACAAAAAAGCCCACTGTATGGGATAACATATTTGCCAATGTTATATCTAATCAGGGCCTAATTTCCAAACTTTATTGGGAACTCATACAACACGAGGAAGATAAACAATTCAATAAAAAAATGGGCAAAGGAGTTAAATAGACACATTTTGAAAGTGGACGCTCAGAAATCCAAGAGGCATATGAAAACATGCTCCAAGTCACTAATCATCTGAGAGATGCAAATCAAAATGACAATGAGGTAGCATTTCACACTTGTCAGGATGGCTATCATCAACAAGTCAACAAACAACCCATGCTTGTAAGGATGTGGAGAATAAGGAACTTTTGTGCATTGCTGGTAGGAAAGCAGACTGGTGCAGCTATTGTGGAGAACGGTATGGAGTTTCCTCAAAGGATTAAAAATGGAACTCCCATTTGAGACAATAATCCCACTTATAGGAATAAATCCCAAGAAATCAGAAACATCATTCAGAAAGGACATATGCACCCCTATGTTCATAGCAGCATAATTTACAATAGCTAAGATTTGAAAACTGCCTAAGTTCCCATCAGCAGATTGAAGCATCCATCTTATATAAAAACTGCTGTTTGAAATTTTAACCCTGCTATTTGGCTTCTTTAAATGCTTGCTTGCTTAAATAATAAGGAAATAAGACTATCCCACTTCAGAGAGGCTATTAAACCTTTTCCAGACAAAATTATCAGCGCTGGCACCAGGCCATGCTTTTGGTTGAGGTCTCAAGGTCCCAACACATTGGGGCTCTTTAAGAACTTGCAAAAGGGGCCAGAAACACCCCATATTTGGGATACAAAGAAGGTAAAAACATATAAATAGGGAAAATTCCTCCATGTTGGGGCCCAGAATTTGAGAGAGATTTTCCTCTGGACCCTCGTGTAATAAATGTAACTCTAACTCTCTAAGTATTGCTTGATTCTTCTCCGGTTTTCTGTAACAAGATGAGTGGATTAAAAATTGTGATACATCTACGCAATGGAATACTATGTTCCTGTACAAAAAAAAAAAGAACTCTTACCATTCACAACCACATGGATGAACATGGAGAGCATTATTGCTATGTGAAAGAAGCCTGTTGTAGAAAGATAAATATCACATGATCTCACTCACAATATAATGAACAACATAAATTGATGAAGAAAAATAGATCTAAAAACAGGGAAGCATTGATCAGACCATTAAACTTTAGAGGGAAGGCAGGGGAGGCGGATGGGGTAAGAGACCAACCTAAGGACTTGTATGCATGTATATAAGCATAACCAATGGACAGAGACACTGGAGCAGTGAGGGCATGTTTTGAGGAATAAGGGTGCCCAGAGAGAGGTCAATGGGGGGAAAAGGAGTCATATGTAATACTATAGGTAATTTTTTTCTTATTGTTTAAGGCATTACAAATAGTAGTACATATGTCTCATTTTTTAAAAAAATATATTTTATTGATTTTTTACAGAGAGGAAGGGAGAGAGATAGAAAGTCAGAAACATCGATGAGAGAGAGACATCGATCAGCCACCTCTTGCATGCCCCACAGTGGAGATGTGCCCGCAAGCAAGGTACATACCCCCAACCGGAATTGAACCTGGGACCTTTCAGTCCGCAAGCCGACGCTCTATCCACTGAGCCAAACCAGTCTCGGCCATGTCTCATTTTTTTCCCCTCATTCACTGCCCTCCACCCCCTCAGCCTCCCCTACCCCTGGCTCACAAAGAATAAAACAAACAAAATAAACATTTCCCTTAAGATCAGGAACAAGACAGGATGCCTACTTTCAATACTCTTTTTTTAAATATCTTTATTTTTGAGACTTTTCCAATGTCCCCACCCATTGCCTCCCTCCACCCGGTTTCCACCCTACCCCAGTCCTTTACCATCCTGTTGTCTGTGTCCTTAGGTAATGCATATATTGATATAAGATCTTTGTTTAATCTCTTCCTGCCCCTCCTACTCCCCTTCTCTTTGATAATGGTTAGTCTGTTATATTTCCATGCCTATTATTCTATTTTATTCACCAGTTTATTCTGTTCATTATATTTCTTATTCATTTATTTTTATTTTTAGATCCAGTTGTTGATATATATATCAACATTAATTGATATTACTATGTGATTTTTATCTCTCAATTTGTTTATGTGATGTGTCATGTTTATTGATTTGCAAATATTGTACCATCCTTGCATCCCCAGGATGAATCCTACTTGGTCATGGTGTATGATCTTTCTGATGCACTGCTGGATCCAATTTGCTAGAATTTTGTTGAAGATTTTGGTATCTATGTTCATGAGGAATATTTGTCTGTAATTTTCTTTCATTATGTTATCTTTATCTGGTTTTGTATTAGGGTGATACTGGCTGCACAGAAGAAGCTTAAAAGCGTTCCTTCCTCTTGATTTTTTTTTTTTTTGAATTATCTGAGGAGGATAGGTTTTAGTTCTTTCTTGAATGTTTGGTAAAACTCCCTTGTGAAGCCATATGGCCCTGGGCTTTTATTTGCTGAAAGCTTTTTGATGACTGTTTCAATTTCTTCCATAGTTATCAGCTAATTGAGATTTTTAGAATTTTCCTGAGTAAGTTTTGGAAGGTTCTATTTTTCCAAGAATGTGTCCATTTTCTCCAGGTTGTATAGTTTGCTAGACTATAGTGTTCATAGTATTTTTTTTCAAATATATTTTATTGACTTTTTAAAGAGAGGAAAGGTGAGGGATAGAGAGAAACATGAATGAAAGAGAAACAGCAAACAGCTGCCTCCTGCACATCTCCTCCTATGGATGTGCCTATAACCAAGGCACATGCCCTTGACCAGAATCGAACCTGGGACCTTTTAGTCTACAGTCCGATGCTCTATCCATTGAGCCAAACCAGTTTTGGCTGTTCATAGTATTTTTTAATAATCCTTTATATTTCTGTGGGGTGTATTGTTATTTCTCCTCTTTCATTTCTGATGTTTTTTTATTTGGGTCCTCTCTCTTTGCTTCTTGGTAAGCCTGGCTAGAGGTTCATCAATCTTGTTTATCCTTTCAAAGAACAAGCTCTTGGTTTCATATATATAATTTTTTGTTCTCTATGTCATTCATTTCTGCTCTGATCTTTTTTATTTCCTTCCTTCTGCTCACTGTTGGCTTTTATTGTTGCTCTCTTTCTAATTCTTTGAGCTTTTGAGTTAGATGATTTATTACCATTTTTTCTTGTTTTTTTTTGAGGTAGGGCTACAGAGCTATTAACTCCCCTCTCAGGACTGCTTTCATTGTGTCCCATAGTGTTTGCATTGTTGTGTTTTTATTGGCATTAGTCTCCCAAAAATCTAAAAGAATTGACAAAAATAAACAAACAAACAAATAAAAAAACACCCTCTTGGAACTAATAAGCAACTTGATAAGGTTGTAGAACACAAAGTTAATACACAAATATCAACCACATTCCTATTAGGATGTTTTTAATTTCTTCTTTGATCTAATTGATAACCCAATCATTGTTTAATAGCTTGTTATTCAGCTTCCAAGTGTTTGAATTTTTGGAATGTTTTTTATTGTAGTTTATTTCTAATATGCCATTGTGGCCTAAGACAATGCTTGATATGATTTCAATCCTTTTGAATTTGAGAAAACTTTGTTTGTGACACAATATGTGGTCTATTTTTGCAAATGTCCCATGTGCAATTGAGAATAACGTATATTCCCTGGTTTTGGGGTGAAATGCTCTGAAAATGTCAATTAGGTCTATCTGATCTAGTGAGAGATTTAGAATTGCTGTTTCTTTGTTGATTTTTTTTTGAGGATTTATTCAGCGATGTCAGTGCTGTATTATAGTCCCCTACTATGATTGTATTGTTGATCTCTCCCTTGATATCTTCCAGGAGTTTTTTTTTATGTATTTGGGTGCTCCTGCATTGGGTACATATATGTTTATCAGAGTTATATCCTCTTGTTCTATCGATCCCTTTATTATTATGAAGTGACCTTCCTTGTCTCTGACTATGGCCTTTGCTTTGAGATCTATTTTGTCTGATATAAATATTGCTACCCCAGCTTTTTTTTTTTTCATTTTCCTTTGCCTGATAGAAGTTTTTTCATCCCTTCACTTTCAGTCTGTATGAGTCCCTTTTTCTGAGGTGGGTCTCTTGTAGACAGCAAATATAGGGGTCTTTTTTTTTTATCCATTGAACCACTCAATGTCTTTTGATTGGAGCATTTAGTCCATTTATGTTTAAAGTTATTATTGAAAGGTACTTATTGGTAGCCATTTTTATTTTTTGTATCTGTATTCCTCCTTACCTCTTTATTTCTTCTTTTTACACTAGTCCCTTTAGCATTTCTTTTTTTTCTTTTTCGTGTCTGTGAAGCTCCTTATTTCTTGTTCAATTTTGATTGATAACCTTGCTGGATAGAGTATTCTTGGATTCAGTCCCTTGATTTACCTCATTTTGTAAATTTCCTTCCATTGTTTTCTGGCCTGATGTGTTTCTGTTGAGACATCATTTGATAATCTAATAGGAGCTCCATTGTATGTAACTTTCTGTCTCTCTCTTGCAGTCTTTAAGATCTCTCTTTGTTCTGAATATTTGCCATCGTAATTATGATGTGTTTTGGTGTGGGTCTTTTCAGGTTCATCCTGTTTTGGACACTGTGCTTGTGTGACTTTGTTCTTCACCACATCAGGGAAGTTTTCTGACATCATTTCTTCAAATAGGTCTTCTAACCTTTGCTCTTCTTCCTGTCATTCTGGTAGTCCTATTATTTGCATGTTACTTCGTTTCATGTGGTCACATAGCTCCCTTAGGTTCTCCTCTTGTCTTTTAATTTTTTTCTCCAGTTGCAATTCAGTTTGGCTGTGTTTTGTTTCCATGTCTTCCAATTTGCTAATTTGGTCCTTCGCTTCTCCTTGTCTGCTGTTGAAACTTTCCATGTTTTTTTATTTTTTTTTTATTTCAGCTATATCACTCTTCATTTCTTCTTGATTCTTACATGAGTTGTTGATTTTTTATCCATTTATTCTTGATTCTTCCAGAAGGTGCTGATTTTTTTCTTCCTTCTGGTTTATGAATTATAGGACTCTTATTCTGAATTCTTTTTCTGACATATTGCACTTAGCTTCTGTTTCACTTAGCTGCTTTTCTTGTGATTCTTCCTTTTATTTCCTTTGAGGGTATCTTTGTCTACCCATTTTTGGTCTCACTGACTGATCTAAATTTCAAGCTGTGCAGGGGCTGCTCCTTGGGTGGCAGTGGCTTCTCTGGTGGGTGCTGTTTACAACAGTGGTGTCTCCTTTGACTGGTAGGGAAGGCTGCTCGTATAGCTGCTGTTTCTTGGATGGGGGTGAGCTGATGAGGTTGCTGATTCTTGGATGGAGGCCGGCTGCTTACATGGAGGTCTACTGCTCCTTGGATGGAGGCCGGCTGCTCACATGGCTGCTGATCCTCAGACAGGGGCGGATTGCTCACGTGGCTGCTGTTCTTTAGATGTGGGCTGGTTGCATGCTGCTGCTGTTCCTCAGATGGGATGGGCCACTTGTGATGCAGCTGCTCCTTGGATAGGGGCAGGTTGCTTGCAGGGCTGCTGCTTCTTGTATGGGTGTGGGTTGCTCATGTGGCTGCTTCTCTGAGGAGGGGCGGTCTGCTTGTGTAGCTGCTGATCCTCATGTGGGAGTGAGCTTCTCATGCTGTTGGTCCTCCTCAGACAGGGATGGACCATTCACCCAGCTCTTTCTCGTCAGGCAGGTGCAGGCTGCATGTGGGTGCTGCTCTTCAGACTAGTGTGGACTGCACAGGGCTGCTGCTCCTTGGATGTGGACTGCTGCTCCAGCTTATGTGGCTGCCATTCCTCAGATGGGGGGAGACTGCTTGTGTGGCTGCTTTCTCAGAAGAGGGTGGGCTGCTCATACAGCTGCTGGTCCTTGGATGTAGGCCGGCTGCTCACTTAGGTGCTGCTTCTCAGATGGGGGCAGGCAGTTCATGTGGCTGCTGCTCCTCGGAAAGGGGCATTCTACTCACACAGCTGCTGCTCCTCTGATAGGGGTGGGCTTCTTGCACAGCTGCTGTTCCTTGGAAGGGGGATGGATGCTTGTGCAGCACAGCTGCTGTTCTTCAGACAGGTTCAGGGTGTGGGCTGCACATAGCTGCTGCTCCTCAGAGGGGGGCCACTTGCATGAGGCTGCTGGTCCATAGTAGTGGGTAGGCTGCTCAAGCGACTGCTGCTCCTTAGATAGTGCGAGCTGCTTGCATGGTTGCTGATGTTCTTTGGACGGGGGAGGCCATGCGAAGCTGCTGCTCCTAGGCCTGTGGCGGGTTGTTTGCGGGGCTGCTGCTCCTTGGACAAGAGTTTTCTGCTCACATGTCTGCTGTTCACATGTTGCAGTGCCCTGACATTGGCATATTCTTCACATGACCTAGTGATCAAAAGGTTCTTGGGCAAGTTATTTAACCTTTCTAGGTCTCCATTTCTTTCTCTCACCCCTGAATCACAGAGGATGGAAAAGGAGTTGGTTATCAGAACTCTTGAGTGCCCTCCTCCCAGTCTGTCAGAGGGATTCAATAGTCAAAGGTTTTTAAGATCAAGTTTAATGCAAAAGTTTCCCCTCTCACCACTTATTTTCACCATAATACTTGAAGTTCTAGCTAAGGACTAAGACAAGAAAATAGATATGTATTCAGATTGGCAACAAAGAAATAAAACTTTCTTTGTTCACAGATGATATGATAATCCATGTAAAAAAATCTAAAAAAATTGACAAAAAAAAAGCATCCTCTTGGAACTAATAAGCAACTTGATAAGGTTGTAGAACACAAGGTTAATACAAAAATTTCAACCACATTCCTATAAACCAGCAATGAATAATCAGAATTTTAAATGAAAAACATATTATTATTTACTAGAGTCCCAGTGCATGAAAATTCATGTACTGGAGGAGGGAGTCCCTCAGCCAAGCCTTACCCTTCTCAGAGTTCAGGAGTCCTCAGGGCAGGAGGTGACCCAGCAATCAGGGGAAGGTGATGCCCCCATAACACCTCTGTTGTTTCCACTGCCATCAGATCAAGCCTCAGCCAGCTCTGGTTACCTGAGCGTCAGGAGGCCCTGGGTGGCTGGGAAGCCACCATCCGAGGCTTGCCTGTGCCTCAGGCCGGCCCTGTGCAGCTGAGGGGCTGATGGGACTGGGGGACTCCGGATGCAGGTGCGCAAAGTGGCTAGACACACCCGGGGGTGGGCCCAGCTGTGCTGTGTGCCTGCCACCCTAGCAGGGCTAAGGGGACTGGGCCCTGCCATCTTGTGGCTGTGGATGCCACCATGTTTGTGAGGGTGTGATGGGCAATTAGCATATTCCCTCTTTATTAGATAGGATATTAGTACCCCATATAAAATAAATACTTAGTATGGAACTTGCAAAATATATATAGGATCTGTATAGGGAAAACTGTAAAGCTCTGAAGAATAAATGGAGGGATATTCCATGTTTATGGATAAGAGGACTCAATAGTGTCAAGATTTCATTTATGCCCAACTTGTTATGTAGAATTCAATGCAAGTCTACTTTCCTCCCTCAAATCCCAGCAAGTTTTGCCTGTATCAACAAAGTGATTCTGAAGTTTGTAGAGTCAAAAGACCCAGAATATCCAATACAACATAGAAAGAGAAGAACAAAATTAGAATACTGACACTGCCTCATTTTAAGACTTACTTTATAAATGTACTAGAGTCCTGGTGCACAAATTCGTGCACCAGTGGAGTTTCTTGGCCTGGCCTGTGGGATTGGGATAAAACTGGCTCTCTGACATTCCCCAAGGGGTCCCAGATTGCAAGAGGATGCAGGCCAAAGGACCTCACCAGTGCACTATTTGGGCCAGGGAAGGATGTGGGAGGTTGGCCAGCTGGGGAGACACTGCAGAAGGGCTCCAGGGCATGTCCAGCCCTTCTCACTCAGTCCCAATCAGCCAGACCCCAGGAGCAAGCTAACCTACCAGTTGGAGTGTCTGTCCCCTGGTGGTTAGTGAACGTCATAGCAAGCTGTTGAGGGGCCTTAGCATATCATTAGCATATTATGCTTTGATTGATTGAACAGACTACTGGACAACCTGACACTTAGCATATTAGGCTTTTATTATATAGGATAATATGAAATTGGCAAAAGTATGATATTGACAAAAGAAAAAAAACCCAAATAGGTCACTATAACAGAATAGAGAGCTCAGAAATAGATCCACACAAATATATGTGGTCAACTGATCTTTAACAATAGAGCAATAAAATGAATGGTAAAGGGATAGTCTTTAAGAAATAGTTTTGGAGCAAGTGGACATATATCTAAATGCAAAATTATTAATCTACAGACATTATAGTCTTCACAAAAATTAATTTAAAACAAATACTCATTTAAATGTAAAATACAAAACTTTTAAATGCCTAGAATATATCATAGGAAGAAATCTAAATGATCTTGCATATAGTGATGACTTTTAGGATATAACACTGAAAGCATTATTCATGTCATATATAACTGATAAGGGGGACTTCATTAAAATTAAAAATTTCTACTATGTAAAGGATAGTGTCAAGAGAATGAGAAGATAAGCCACAGACTGGGAGAAAATATTTCCTTTATCAGACTTATCTAATAAAAGGATTATTATTCAAATTATACAAAGAACTCCTAAAATTCAGCAATAAGAAAATAAGCAACCTGATTAACCTTAACAGATAGTCTACTGAAAAAGATATGCAAGTGAAAAATGAAGATGAAAATATTTTCCACATGATACATCATCAGAAAGATTAAAATTAAAACAACAATGATATAGCACTGCACACTTATTACAATGGACAAAATCCAAAACCCTGGAAGCACCAGATGCTGGTGAGAATGTGAAGAACCAAGAACTCTAATTCATTGCTCATGATACAGCCACTTTATAAGAGAGCTTGGGTGTTTCATATAAAACTAAACATAATCCTTGGAAACTCATCATCCATCACATCTCCCCTCAGGGTTGATACCCTGGGATGGGGACAGCCAGAGAACAAGAAGAGAAACTATCTATCCAGGATAGACAACCTCCTGGAGATCGGTAAAGCCAGATGAAATGCAGGAGTTGAACATTTGTAATTCAGAACTTCAACGTGGAAAATAATGGACATGCTCTTTGTATTAATCTGCTAGAATAGTGACACTCACACATAGATGCCTACCAGAGAAGGCATCCATCAAATACCATAACTAATTAAGGTAGTGAGGCAGCTCAGAAAGAAAAAAAATAATCTCCAGAAAACAAATTAAAATACATGGAAATATGTGATAGAGATAATAGGGATTTCAAGATTGCAATTCTGAAGAAAACTCAATGAGATAGAAGAAAATACAAATAGGAAATGTAATGAGCTTAGAAAACAAATCAATAAACAAAATGACCACTTTACAGAAAATACTGAAACTTGAAAAGAGAATCAAACAGATTGTGGAGATGAAAAATTCAATGAAAGAGATAAAGAATGAACTAGCAAGCATAGGAAATAGAGCCAAAGATATGGAGAAAATAATTATTAGTATTGAAGATAGAAATCTAGAAATGATGCAGAGGAAGGAGATACTTGAGCATAAAAATGAAGAAAAAAACTCTTCCAGATCATGGAAATGGAAAACAGTTCAGTGATTGTTGGTGGGACTGGGGTAGGAGGTGGAGGAGGGTAAAGCAGGGGATAAATGGTGATGTATGGAGACTTGACCTGTGGTGGTGAACACATAATACAATGCACAGATGATGTGCAGTAAAATTGTGAACCCAAAATTTGCATAATTTTGTTAACCAGTATCACCCCAATACATTTAATAAAAATAAAAAAAATAAATGTACAACTACAAAAAAATAAAATAAAAAACAGTGTAAACTATCTGGCTCCACCAGAAAGAGTAATCTATATATATAAAAGGCTAATATGCTAAGTGTCCGGCCGGCCAGTAGTTATGATGTGTACTGACCACTAGGGGGCAGAAGCTCACAATCAGTGACCTGGCAGCAGCGGTCACACACCCAAAACCAGAGAGGAGGGAGGCCGACTCCTCGCAGGGCCCCATAATTTCACCTTTGGCCATGGATTACATTGTTGCTGGGCCACGGTTGGCCTGGAATCTGGTTTATTGCACACTGTTTTGTCCTAATCCCCACAGGACAGGCAGGAGGGACCCCACTTACTCTACAGATGCACTTGGAGCCTTGGAACCACCCTAGGTGTGGCCAGCCAGGGAGGGACCATGGAAAGGTGGCTCCAGGGCATGTCTGGTCTGTCTTGACCAGTCCTGCCCTGCCAGCCACCTTCTAATTAATTTCCTTTTAATGTGCATGAATGTGAGCACTGGGTCACTAGTATAAGAATGATAGGCATGAGAGAGAGAGAGAGAGAGAGATAGAGAGAGAGAGAGAGAGAGAGAGAAGGGAATGCAGGGTTTATTCAAACAAATAGTTGACAAGAAGTTCCCAAACCTATGGAAAGAGCTAGATCCTTGAATCCAAGAAGCAAACAGAACACCAAAATACTTTAATCAAAAAAAGTCTTCTTCCAGACACATTTTATTAAAACTGTTGAAAATTAATGACAAAAAAGATTTCTCAAAATAGCCATGGAAAAGAAGAAAGTAACCTATTAAATAAAGCCAGTTAAATTATCATCAGACATCTCAGTAGAAATCCTATAAGCAAGAAGAGATGGGAACCAAATATTCAAACTACTGAAAGAGATAAATCACCAGCGAAGAATAATATATTTGGCAAAATTATCCTTTAAGTATGAAGAAGAAATAAAGACTTTTCCAGACATATAGAAGCTGAGAGAATTTATCACCAGAAGGCCTCCATTGCAAAATATACTCAACAAGGTTGTTTTACCTGGAACAAAGAACAAAGGGTTATAAACTAGATAATCTCACCAAGAATTTACAGCATAAACAGAGATAATTTGTGACAATAAAAAAATAAAAGAAGAAGGAGTAAAAGACTGAATTTGCAAAGTAAGAAGATGGAGATCAGCTATATTCAAAAGAAAAAAGGACGACTGCATTTATGAATTTCTTTTTCATAAACCTAATGTTAACCACACATACACATACACACATACAAACAAACTGAGACACATAGGTAACAAAAAAGAAACAGAGGAAATAAGAACAGACAAAACCACAAAGGAAAAGAAAAAATGGAGGCACAAAGCTACTAGAAAATGAGAAAAAATATTTATAAGAAATCCTCCTATATCAATATTTATCCTAGAAGTAAATGGCCTGAATTCACCAATAAAGAAGCACAGAGTAGCAGATTGGATCAACAAAACAAAACCCAACTGCATACTGCAACATCAAAGTTAGACTCAAAGTGAAAGGAAGGAAAATGATTTTCCAAGCAAATTGCATCCACAGAAAAGCAGGTGTAGCCATACTTATAGCTGACAAAATAGATTTCAAGATAACAAATGTAACAAGACACAAAGTTTGATATTTTATAATGATAAAGGGAACAATATATCAAGAATACATAAGTTATCAAGGAGCACTGAAATATATAAATCAACTACTAATAGAACGAAAAGGATAAACAGATTAAGAACAAAATTATAGTTGGTTTTCTTAACACTATATTGACAGCTCTAGATCATCCAAACAGAAAATCAATAAAGAAATATCAGCCTTAGCCGAGACCGGTTTGACTCAGTGGATAGAGCGTCGGCTTGTAGACTGAAAGGTCTGGGGTTCGATTCCGGTCGGGGGCATGTACCTTGCTTGCAGGCACATCTCCCCTGTGGGGTGTGCAGGAGGCGGCTGATCAATGTCTCTCTCTCATCGATGTTTCTGACTTCCTATCTCTCTCCCTTCCTCTCTGTAAAAAATCAATAACATATATTTAAAAAAAAAGAAAAATAAAAAAAGAAATATCAGCCTTAAATGACACATTAGACCAAATGAGCATACTTGACATTTACAGAGCCTTTCATCCCAGAACTTCAGATTATACAATCTTCTCCAGTGAACATGGAATATTCTCAAGGATAGACAATATATAGGGTCACAAAACTAGTCATAACAAATTCCAGAAAATTGAATTATTCAAAGCATATTCACTGACCACAATGCTTTAAAATCATAAGTTAACTGCAAAAAGGAAGTAAGGAAACACTAACATATGTACATATTTAACAACATGCTACTAAAAATTGATTGGGTAAAAAAATAAAAGGTGAGATCAAAAGATATATAGGAACAAATGAGAATGACAATATAACATATCAAAATTTCTTGGATGTAGCAAAAGCAGTAATAACAGGGAAGTTTATATAATCATGTGCCTATCTCAAAAAACAAAAGAAATCCAAAGTAAACAAGATAACATTACATCTTTTTAAATTGAATTTATTGGGGGTGATACTGATTCCAAACCATACAGATTTCAAATGTACAACTTAACAAAATATCATCTGCACACTGCATTGTGCACCCATCACCCCAAGCAAAGTCTCTTTCTGTCCCCATTTTTCCTCCCTTCCCCCAACTCCGCCTTCCTTCCCTCTGGCTAATACCAAACTATTATCTGTATCTATGTGTAATATACTGTATATAGTTTCTTGCATAATCTCTTTACCTTCTTTCCAGTTCTCCAACCCCCTCCTATCTGACAGTTGTCAGTCTGTTCCACCTAACATTATATCTTAAAAGAATAGAAAAAGAAGAAGAAAAAAATGCAAAGTCAGTAGAAGAAAGGAAATAGTAATAGTTAGAGCATAGTTAAATGAAATAAAGAACAAAAGGACAATGCAAAAATTAATATAAAAAGAGCTGGTTCTTTGAAAATATTAATAAAATTGACAAATACCTGGCTAGATTCACTAAGAAAAAAAGAGGAAATACTCATATAAGCACAATCAGAAATGAAAGATGAGACATTACCACAGACAGCACACATAGTATACAAATTATCACCCTAGAGTACTATGAAAGATTATATGCCACCAAATTCCATAACTTAGAAGAAATGGACAAGTTATACATAATTTTTCTAGACTCTATCATGAAGAATTGAAAAATCTAAATAGTCCATTCAACAGAGAGGAAATTAAAATAACCTCCAAAAATCTTCTAAAAAATAAAATTCGAGGTCCAGATGGTTTCACTAGTGAATTTTACTGAACATTCAAAGATTTGATACCTATGCTTTTCAAATGCTTCCTAAAAATTGAGAAGACAATAGTACCTAACACATTTTATGAGCCCAACATAACCCTGATATCATAACCTGACAAAGATAACACACACACACACACACACACACACACACACACACACACACAAACACACACACAAATACAGGTCAATACAGATAAATATCTCTGATGAGTACATATGTAAAAGTTCTAAACAAAATATTAGCACATGAAATATAACAAAAGGTTAAAAAATAATACATCATGACCAAGTGGAGGTTTATTCCAGGGGCACAAATGTGATTAAACACATGGAAATAGATCAATATAATACACCACATTAACAAAACAAGTAATAAAATTAATATGATTTTATCAATATATGCATAAGAAGCATTTCATAAGCTACAACATCCATTTATAATTAAAACATTCAATAAAACTGGTATAAAAAATACCTCAACATAATAAAGCCCATATTTGACAAACCCTCAGCCAATATCACTCAATGGTGATAAACTGATAGCTTTTTCTATAAAATCAGGAACAAGACAAGGATGCCCACTCTTACATGGTTATTCACCACAGTACTGGAAGTGCTAGCCAGAGCACTCATGCAAGAGAAAAAAAAAGGCATTCAAACTGGGAAGGAAGAATTAAGTGTCACTCTTTGCATATGACATAATTCTGTATAAAGATAATCCTAAATACTCCACCAAAAAACTGTTAGAAACAATAAACAAATATAGTAAATTTACAGGATACAAAATCACTGCAGAAAAATCTAAGTTCCCTACATACTAACAATGAAACTTCAGAAAAAGAAATGAAAAACCTCACACACGATTCCTTTTGCCATTGTAACAAAAAGAATAAAATGTCTAGGAATAAAGTTGACAAAGGATGTGGAGGACTTATATACAGTGGTACCTTGAGATACGAGTGCCCTAACATACGAGATTTTTGATATACGAGCCATCGAGCGAGCGATTTTTGCTTTGAAATATGAGCAACATTTGAGATAGGAGTAATCGCGTGGATCAGCCGGCTGCACACGACCCACCAGTTTACCTCGACTCAAGCGTCTCATAGTTTCCCACGCCTCAAGGTTATGGAACGAATTAAACTCATATCTTGAGGTGCCATTGTATTAGAAACAATAAAGCATTATTAAAAGAGATTGAAAAAGACACAATTAGACAGAAATCCCCACCCAAATCCTAATATAATTTTATTTAAAATAGAATAAAAAATCGTCAGATTTATATAGAACCACACACACACACACACACACACACACACACACACACACACACAAACCACGAAATAGCCAAAGCAATCCTGAGAAAAAAGAATGAAGCCAGAGGTATCACACTACCTGACTACAAATTATACTACAGAGTTATTATAATCAAAACAGCATGGTATTGGCAGAAAAACAGACACAGAATCCAAAGGAACAGAATTGATAGCCCAGAAATAAAACCATATGTATATAGGCAAATAATTTTTGACAAAGGATCCAAAAACACAAAATGGAGAAAAGAAAGCCTCTTCAATAAATGGTTCTAGGGAAATTGGAAAGCTATATGCAAAATATTGAAACTAGAATAGGCGCAGACACTCAGACTCAGAGGAGTTCCACACGCCACACGGAAAGGTCAGATTTCACCTTGTGTGTTGTACCTGGTGGTGTTGTAGTTTGTTCCTTTAAGTCAACGTAGGAGAGAGAACTACATAACCAGACACCCAGAGAAGAAAGACCATGGGCAGACGAATAAACAGCCCACATATGACAAAAAAGCAGGTATCAGCAGAAAAGGAAGTAAATGAAATAGAAGAAGAAACAGACCTGCAAGGGAAAGAGTTCAGAAAAATGGTCATAAGGTGGCTGAAAAAAATGGAAGACAAAATTGACAACGTGAGTAAGAGCCAAGAGGAAATGAAGAAGCAAGAAGAAATGAAGAATAATCAAGAAGAAATGAAAAATGACATCACTGCTATAAAGAACTCAATAGAAAGCACCAAAGTAGACTAGAAGAAGCTGGGGACCGCATCAGTGAGCTAGAACACAAGGTAGGAAAAAATACCCAAGTACAGCAGATTCTAGAAAAAAAAATTAAAAAGAAAGAGGAGAGCCTAAGGGAAGTTTGGGATAACACAAAACAAAACATTGGCATAACTGGGGTTCCAGAAAGAGTGGAAACTGAGCAAGGAATAGAAAACCTGTTTGAAGAAATAATAACAGAAAACTTCCCTATTATAGGAAGGAAAAAACCCACACAAATCCAAGAAGCTCACAGAGTCCCAAGCAAAATGAATGCCAAAACCCAACACTGAGGCACATTATAATTAAATTGGCAAACACCAATGACAAAGTAAGAATCTTAAAAGCAGCCAGAGAGAAACAGAAAGTTACCTACAAAGGAACCCCCATAAGACTAGCTACTGATTTCTCAACAGAAACTCATCAGGACAGAAGGGAATGGAATGAAATATACAGAGTCATGCAAAAGAAGGGTCTGAATCCAAAAATACTATACCCAGCAAGGCTTTCAATAAAAATAGAAGGTGAAATCAGGAGCTTCAAAGACAAAAAAGGACTAAGGAAATATATTACCACCAAACCAGCAATGCAAGAAATGTTAAAGGGTCTTATGTAAAAAAAAAGAAATAGGAAGCAAAGAAGGAACTCTAAATAGGTAAAGACTAAAAATAGCAACACATAAGTACCTATCAATAATAACTTTAAATGTAAATGGATTAAATGCTCTAATCAAAA
The DNA here is from genome assembly GCA_011751065.1 of Lasiurus cinereus. Lineage (NCBI taxonomy): Eukaryota > Metazoa > Chordata > Mammalia > Chiroptera > Vespertilionidae > Lasiurus > Lasiurus cinereus. The sequence continues at coordinate 16,568,162 of JAAGEH010000029.1, forward strand.
GACATAGGGTAACCAATTGGATAAGAAAACATGATCCATATATCTTCTGTCTACAAGAAACCCACCTCAGAAAAAAAGATGCATACAGATTGAGGGTGAAGGGATGGAAGATGGTATTTCAGGCAAATGGAAATTAAAACAAAACTGGGGTTGCAATACTTATAACTGACAAATTAGATCTTAAAGTGAAGGACATAACAAGAGATAAAGAAGTCCACTTCATAATACTAAAGGGAACAATCCAACAAGAAGAAATAACTCTGGTAAACATATACACACCCAATATAGGAGCACCTAAACACATAAAAATTCTCCTGGAGGATATTAAGGGAGAGATTGACAGAAATACAATCATAGTAGGAGACTTTAATACCCCACTATCAACACAGGACAAATCCTCTAAACAAAAAATCAGCAAAGAAACATCAATCCTAAATGACTCACTAGACCAGATGGAATTAATTGACATCTTCAGAACATTTCACTCCAAAGCCACAGAATATACATTCTACTCCAGTGAACATGGTCATTTTAAAAGATAGACCATATGTTGAGTCATAGGAAAAGTCTCTTCAAATTCAAGAAGATAGAAATCATATCAAGGCTTTTCTGAGATCACAGTGGCATAAAACTAGAAATCAATTACAATAAAAACAATTCAAAGAAATCAAACACATGGAGACTAAACAGCATGCTATTAAACAACGACTAGGTAACCAGAGAGATCAAGGAAGAAATAAAAAGCATCATGGCAACAAATGACAATGACAACATAACAATACAAAATTTATGAGACACAGTGAAAGCAGTCTTGAGAGGGAAGTTCATAGCTCTACAAGCCTATTGCAAAACACAGGAAACAATGGTAATAAATTTCCTAACCCTACAACTCAAAGAGCTAGAAAGAGAGCAACAAGAAAACCCCAATGTATGCAGAAGGAAGGAAATAGTAAAGATCAGAGTGGAAATAAACAACATGGAGACCAAAGAAACAATTCAAAAGATCAACAAAACCAAGAGCTGGTTTTTTGAAAGGATAAACAAGATTGATGGACCGCTAGCCAAGATCACCAAGAAGCAAAGAGAGAAGACCCAAATAAACAAAATCAGAAATGAAAGAGGAGAAATAACAACAGACTTTGCCAAAATACAAAGGATTGTTAAAAAATACTATGAATAACTCTATCCCAACAAACTGGACAACCTGCAAGAAATAGACATTCCTAGAAAAATATGATCTTCCAAAACTCAATCAGGAAGAATCTACACATCTCAATAGTCCAACAACTATGGAAGAAATTGAAGCAGTCATCCAAAAGCTTCCAGGAAACAAAAGCCAGGGACCAGATGGCTACACAGGAGAGTTTTACCAAACATTCAAGGAAGAATTAAAACCTATCCTCCTCAGACTATTCAAAAACATTCAAGAAGAAGGAACACTTCCAAACAACTTCTATGAAGGCAGCATCACCCTAATACCAAAACCAGATAAAGACAACACAATGAAAGAGAATTATAGGCCAATATCTCTCATGAACATAGATGCCAAAATCCTCAACAAAATTCTAGCAAACCGGATTCAGCAGTACATCAGAAAAAACATACAACACGACCAAGTAGGATTCATCCCAGGAATGCAAGGATGGTACAATATCTGCAAATCAATAAACGTGATACATCACATAAACAAATTGAGAGAATAATCACATGTCATATCAATCGATGCAAAAAAGCATTTGACAAAATCCAACACCCTTTCTTGATAAAAACTCTCAGCAAGGTGGGAATAGAAGGATCATATCTCAACATCATAAAAGCCATATATGATTAACCCATAGCTAACATCATACTCAATGGCAAAAACTAAAACCATTTCCCCTAAGAACAGGAACAAGACAGGGATGCCCACTCTCACCTCTCCTGTTCAAGATAGTACTGGAAGTATTAGCCATTGCAATTAGACAAGAAGAAGAAATAAAAGGCATCCAAATTGGGAAAGAAATAAAGCTGTCCTTATTTGCAGATGACATGATACTGTACATAAAAAACCCAAAGGACTCCAACCAAAAAGTAATTGACTTAATTAATGAATTCGGCAATGTAGCAGGATACAAAATGAATGCTAAGAAGTCTGTGGCATTTCTATACACTAATAGTGAAATTACAGAAAGAGAGACTAAAAAAACAATCCCATTTACCATTGCTCCAAAAAATATAAGATACCTAGGAATAAAGCTAACTAATGAGGTAAAAGACCTATATGCAGAAAACTACAGGACACTGAAAAAGGAGATAGAGGAAGACATAAACAGATGAAAGAGCATAGCATGCTCATGGATTGGGAGAATCAACATCATTAAAATGTCCATACTACCCAAAGCAATCTATAGGTTCAATGCACTACCCATTAAAATACCAACGACATATTTCACAGACCTAGAAAGAACTCTTCAAAGATTCATCTGGAACAAAAAAGACTACAAATAGCCACAGCAATCCTGATAAAGAAGAATAAAGTAGGTGGAATCTCAATACCAGATCTCAAGCTATATTACAAAGCACCTGTTCTAAAAACAGCCTGGTATTGGCACAAGAACAGACATAGAGACCAGTGGAATAGAATAGAGAATCCAGATATCCACCCAAACCACTATGCTCAATTAATATTTGACAAAGGAGGCATGAACATACAATAGAGCCAATTCAGCTTCTTCAATAAATGGTGTTGGGAAAATTAGATAGATACATGCAAAAAAATAAAACTGGACCACCAACTTACACCAAATACAAAAATAAACCCAAAATGGATACAGGACTTAAACATCAGACGGGAAATGATAAAAATACTAAAAAATAAACTATTGGGACTACATCAAAATAAAAAGCTTTTGCACCTCAAAAGAAACCATCATCAAAACAACAAGAAAGACCACTGTATGGGAGAACATATTTGCAAATGTTATCACTGATAAAGGTTTAATCTCCAACATCTATAGCCAACTTATACAACTTAATAAAAGGAAGATAAATGATCAAATAAAAAAAATGAGCAACAGACCTAAATAGAACCTTTTCAAAAGATGACAGAAGGAAGGCCAAGAGACACATGAAAACATGTTCTAAGTCACTAATTATCTGAGAGATGCAAATCAAAACGACAATGCGATGCTATCTTATACCAGTCAGAATGGCAATCATCAACAAACAACAAGTGTTGGTGAGGATGCGGAGAAAAAGGAACCCTTGTGCACTGTTGGTGGGAATGCGTACTGGTGTATTCACTGTGGAGAACAGTATAAAGTTTCCTCAAAAAACTAAAAATGGAACTCCCATTTGACCCAGCAATCCCACTCTTAGGAATATATACTAAGAAATTAGAAACACCAATCAGAAAGGATTTATGCACTCCTATGTTTATAGCAGCACAATTTACAATAGCTTCAATTTGGAAACAGCCTAGGTGCCCATCAGCAGATGAATGCATCAAAAAACTATGGTACATCTACACAATAGAATTCTATGCTGCCATTAAAAAGAAGGAATTCTTACCATTTGCAGCAACGTTATTTCACTTACCTTTTGCTAAGTGAAATAAGCCAGTCAATGTAGGAGAAACACCACAAGATATCACTCATTTTTGGAAAATAAAGAACATTATTAACCGATGAACAAAAGGATAGATAAAGAGACAGTAAAGCATCAAACAGACTGTCAAATTACAGCAGGAAGGTTAAGGAGAGGTGGGGTAGATAAGAAACGCACCAAAGGACTTGTATGCATGCATATAAGCATAACCAATGAACACAAGACACTGGGAGATTGGGATATGCCTGCACGGGGGGTGGGAGGGGGCAATGGGAAGATATGTATTCATGTAACACAATAAAAAAAATTAAAAAATAAATTTGAAGACACAAAAAAGGGAATGAAACTAAAATACAGATTATACCCAATTAGAAAAATTAATTCAAAATGGATTAAAGACCTAAATATAAGACCTGAAACAATAAATTACATAGAACTAAACATACGTACTAAACTTTTGGACCTTGCTCTTAAAGAACATTTTATGAATTTGACCCCAAAGGTTAGCGAAGTAGAGACAAAAATAAATTTATGGGACTATATTTAATTAAAACCTTCCACACAGCAAAAGAATCTACCAACATGAAAAAGGCAACTAGGTGAATGAGAGAAGGTATTTATAAACAATAGCTCTGGAAAAACATTAGTATTAAAAAACTATAAAGAACTCATACAACTCAACATGAAAGATACAAAAATCCAATTATAAAATGGGCAAATGACCTGAAGAGACAGCTTTTCTAAAAAGACATACAAATGGTGAAGAGAGAGATGAAAAGCTTTTTAACCTCACTAGCAAATCAAAACTACAATGAGATATCACCTCATAGATGTTAGAATGGCTATAATAAACAAGACAGGTAACAAGTATTGGAGAGGTTGAGAGAAAACAAAGCTATCATTCACTGCTGGTGGAAATATAAAATGGTACAACCACTATGGAAAACAGTATGGTGGTTACTCAAAGAATTCAGAATAGAATTACCATGTGACCTAGCAAGAACTCTTCTGGGCATTTACCTAAAAAACTTGAAAACATGTATTCACAAATATATATGCACCCCTATGTTCATTGCAGCATTATTCACAATGGCTATGATATGGATACAACCAAAGTGTCCTTCCATAGAGAGTGGATAAAGATGTGGTACATAGTATAGTACTCAGCCATAAGAAAAGATGAAATATTGTTATTTTTGACAACCTGGATGGACCTCGAGAATATTATGCTAACTGAAATAAGTCAGTCAGAAAGAGCTCAGAACCATATGATTTCACTCACATGTGGGGTATCAAACCGAAACTCATAGACACAGACAACATTATGGTGGTTATTAAAAGGAAGGGATAAGAGGTGAGAGTTAAATGGTAAATGGGGGGAAATGATTTGACTGTGGGTTGTGGGCACCCAAGACAATATACAGATAATGCATCATAGATATGTTCACTTGAAATCTATATGATCTTCTTAACCAATGCTATCCCAATAAAATTAATTAAAAAAGAAATTAGCTATGAAGCCATGAAAAGACATAGAAAAAACTTAGGGGAATCCAAGATGGCGGCATACGTAAACACCTACACTGCTGCCTCGCACAACAATTTCAAAACTACAACTAAAAGACAGAACGGACATCATCCAGAACCACAGGAAAGCTGGCTGAGTGGAAATTCTACAACTAGAAGTAAAGAGAGGGGCTCACAGAGACACAGAGGAACTTCAAAAAGCTGAGGTGCAGAGACGAGTGTGTGGAGAGAGTGGGTGCTGGAGTGAGTGCCTGGTTGACTTTCTCTGAAGGAAGAGGAACGGACACTCCCAGCTGCATTGAACCCCTTATCCTACAGCACTAAACCCCACGTCCAGCCAGGACTCATACAGGGGGAGTTTGGACTGTGAAGAGGGATAAGTGCAGGGAGATCTGGGGGAATGGAGAAAGGGTGGATGTCTGGTGGCGTGCACAGCACTGTGCACAGAGGACTGACTGCTGGTTATGCTGCTGGCTTTTGCAAGTGGCCGGGCATAGAGCCTCCCAACTGCACCACTTCTAGCTCCACTGAACCCCAGTTTTGGGCGAAACCCTGGAGACCCAGACTCATATGGTCCCAGAACACAGGGGACCTGGAAAGGTAGAGGTCTAGAGGCACTGCACACAGGCACAGGGACCTTTCCAGCGATTACCCAGTCACGTGAGACCCAAGGGCTGTGGAGGGCAGGGCCAACTGGGAGGCAAGGTGGTCTGTTAAGCCCTGAGACTCCATCCATCTCAAGCTCAACAGAGAGGCTTTTGCAGTTTTGCAAGTCTTGTATCATAAGGCTGAATCCTACACAGAAATTCTCCTGGCATAGTGAAAATGCCAAGACAAAGGAAGAGATCACAAACAAAAGATATGGAGGAAAACAAATGACTGGATATAGAGTTAAAAACCACAGTTATAAGGCTTTTCAAGAATATCCTAGAAAAGATGGATATTGTTAGCGAGACCCAAGAGAAGATGAAAAAGAACCAATTAGAGATGGAAAAGGACCAACTAGAGATGGAAAAGGACCAACTAGAAATTAAACATACACTGACTGAAATAAAAAATATTATATAGCGACCTAACAGCAAACTAGAGGAAGGCAAGAATCAAGTCAAAAATTTGAAATATAAAGAAGCAGAAAACACTTGACTGGATAAGCAAGAAGAAAAAAGAAACAAAAAAGTAACGATAGTTTAAGGAGCTTCTGGGACAGCTTCAAGTGTACCAACATCACAGTTATGGGGGTGCCAGAAGAAGAGAGAAAGCAATATACTGAAAACCTATTTAAAGAAATAATGACGAAAACTTCCCACATCTGGTGAAAGAAATAGACTTACAAGTCCGGGAAGTACACAGAACCCCATATCAAAGGAATCCAAAGAGGACTACACCAAGACACATCATAATTAAAATACCAAGAGCAAAAGACAAAGAGAGAATATTAAAAGCAGCAAGAGAAAAACAATTCATTACCTACAAGGGATCACCCATACAATTGTCAGCTGATTTCTCAACATAAACTATCCAGGCAGACAGAAGTGGCAAGAAATATTCAACGTGATGAATAACAAGAACCTACAACCAACAATACTCTATCCAGCAAAGCTATCATTCAGAATTGAAGGGCAGATAAAGACCTTCACAGAGAAGAAAAAGCTAAAGGAGTTCATCAACTCCAAACCAGTATTATATGAAATGCTGAAAGGTACTCTTGAAGAAGAGGAAGAAGAAAAGGGTAAAAGAGAAAAAAAATTATGAACAACAAATACATATCTATCAACAAGTGAATCTAAAAATTAAGTGAATTAAAAATTTGATCAACAGAATAAACTGGTGTATATAATAGATTCAGGAGCACAGAAAGGGAATGGACTGATAATTCTCAGGGGGAAAGGAGTGAGGAGTGCAGGGAGAGACTGGACAAAAATCATACACCTACGGATGAGGACAATGTGGGGGGAGGTAAGGCAGAAGGAGAGGTGGGAGCTGAGTGGAGGGGAGTTATCCAGGGGAAAAAAGAGAGACAAATGTAATAATCTGAATAATAAAGATTTAATTTAAAAAAAAACTAGGAGAATAGCTTAAGGAAGCTCTGGGACAATACAAAATGTAACAGCATCCACTTTGTAGTACTACTAGAAAGGGAAGAATATGAGCAAGGAACAGAATACCTATTTGAGGAAATAATGACAGAAAAATTCCTCAACCTGGTGATGAAAAAAGTCACACAAATTCAGGAGGCAGAGAGAGTCTTGATCAAGATGAACCCAAAGAGACCCACACCTCGAAACATCATGATTAAAATGGCAACCATTAAAGACCAAGAAAGAATCTTAAAGACAGAAAGAGAGAGACAGAAAATTATCTACAAAAAAGTTCCAGTAAAAATGTCAGCTGACTTCTCAATAGGAATATTTCAGGCATAAAATATTCAAGTATAGAAAAGCAAAGCCCTGAGCCCAAGACTACTATATTTAACTGGGCTTTCCTTTAAAACTAAAGGTGAAATAAAAGTTTTCCCAACAAATAAAGGTTAAAAGAGTACATTACTAAACCAGCAATCAAAATGTTTAAGGGACTGCTTTAAGAAGAAGAAAAGGGGGTGGGGAGAGAGAGAGAGAGAGAAGATAAAGAAAAAATATTCCATGTAAATGAAAGAATGAAAGGATAAGAAAGTGGGGGCAATAATAATCATATTTGATAAAATAAACTTCAAAACAAAGGCCATAACAAAAGACAAAGAAGGTCACTACATAGCAGTAAAGGGAACAATTCCACAAAAGAATATAACCCCTGTAAACAAATATGTACCCAATACTAGAGCTCCCAAATATAAAGAAAAAAGTCTTGATGGACTTTAAGGGAGAGATTGACAACAATACAGTCATAGTAGGGGACTTTAACACCTCTTTGACATTACTGGATAGAACCTCCACACAAAAAATGAACAAGGAAACAGTGGCCTTAAGTAATATGCTAGATCAGACAGATCTGATATTTACAGAACATTTCACCCAAAAGCAACAGAATATACATTCTGCTCAAGTGCACACGGAACATTCTAAAAGATAGACCATATGTTAAAACACAAATTCAAGAAGATTTTTATCATACCAAGCATCTTCTTCAATTGCAATGGCATGAAGTTAGAAACCAACTACAATAAAAACATCACTCAAATACATGGAAGCTAAGTAGCATGTTATTAAACAATGAGTGGATTATCAATGAGGTCAAGCAAGAAATTAAAAAATTTTGGAAAAGCCCAGCTTGTGTGATTTAGTGGTTGAGTGCCAACCTATGAACCAAGAGGATACAGTTTGATTCCCAATTAGGGAGCATGTTAGGGTTGTAGGCTCAATCCCCAATGTAAGGCATGCTGGAGACAGCTGATCATTTATTCTCTGTCATCCTTGATGCTTCTATTTCTCTCCCTCTGAAATCAATAAAAACACATTTTCAAAAAGCAAAAACTTCCTGGAAACAAATGAAAATGAATACACAACCACCCAAAATCCATGGGACATAATAAATGTAGTCCTGAGTGGAAATTTCATAGCATTACAATCCTACCTCAAGAAAAAAGAAAAGGCCCAAATAAACTATCTAACTTTACAACTAAACAATTTGGAAAGGGAATATCAAGAAAAGCTTATATGAATTCGAAAGAAGGAAATAATAAATATCAGAAAAGAAATGTCACATAGAGACTAAAATAATAGTACAAAAGGTCAATGAATCCAAGAGCTGATTCTTTGAAAAATAAACAAGATTGATGAACCCCTAGCCACATTCATCAAGAAACAAAGAGAGGATACTATAAATAAGTCAAAAGTGAAAGAGGCAATAATGCAATGGTCATCACAGAAATGCAAATTATTTTTAGCAAATCTATGAACAACTATATGCTAACAAGGTGTACAACCTGGTCAAATAGACAAATTATAGAAACTTACAATCTTCCAAAAGTCAATCAGAAAGAATCAGAAAACCTGAATAGGCCTGTAACAACAGATGAAATTGGAACAGTGATTTAAAAACTCCCAGCAAATAAAAGTCCTGGACTAGATGGATTTCCAGGAAAATTTTACCAAATATTCAAAGAAGAGCTAACACCCATCCTCTTCAAACTATTCTAAGAAATTTAAGAGGATGGAAGACTTCCAAGCTCTTTTTATGAAAGCAGCATTATTCTAATTCCAAAACCAAACAAAGACAGTACAAAGAAAGAAATTTATGAGCCAGTATCCTATATAAACACAGATGTTAAAATCCTTAACAAAATCTTAGCAAATCAGATCCAGTAATATATTAAAAATACCATACATCATGATCAGATATGATTTATTCTGGAGTCAAGGTTGGTATAATATTGCAAATCAATAAATACAATATATCACATAAACAAAATGAAAGATAAAAATCACATGATTATATCAATAGATGCAGGTAAAACTTTATACAAAAACAGCACACATTTATGATAAAAACTCTCAGCAAAGGGGGAATAAGAGGGATCATACTTCCTATTTAACATTGCAAAAACAGTAACAAAATAAGATACATAGGAATAAACATAACCAAGGAGGTAAAAGAACTATACTTGGAAAACTATAGAACATTGAAAAAAGAAATAGGGGAAGATACAAACAAATGGAAGATTATACAATGTCATGAATTGGAAGAATAGACATCATTAAAATATCCATACTACCCAAACCAATCTGTAGATTCAGTGCACTCCCCCATTAAATTACCAACTGGAATACTTCTCAGAAATAGAAAGAATACTCCAAAAATTTATAAAGAATCATAGAAGAACTATAATAGCTACAGCAATGTTGAGAAAGGAGAATGAAGTAGGAGGGATCACAATACTGGATATCAAACTAAACTACAATGCCAGTGTAATAAAAATATCTTGTTACTGTCATAAGAATAGGCACATAGACCAATGTAACACAACAGAGACCCCAAAAATTTACCTATACCATTATGAGAAATTAATATTTGACAAAGAAGTCAAGAACATACAGGGGAGTAAGATAGTTTCTTCAATAAATGGTATGAAAAAACTGGACAGACATGTAAAAAGATAAAACTAGACCACCAACTTATACCATACACAAGAATAAGCTCAAAATGGATAAAGGACTAAAACATAAACAATGAAAACATAAAAATCCTAGAAAAAAAAACATAGGCAGTAAAATCTCAGACATTTTATGTAGTAGAAATTTTGCTGATACATCTCCTACCTTAAGGCAAAGGAAACTAAGGAAAAATTTAAAAAAAGGGACTACATAAAAACTAAACTTCTGCACAGCAAAGGAAACCACAATCAAAATGAAAAGGGAATACGTTGTATGGGAGAATATATTTGCCAATGATACATCTGATAAGGGTTTGATCTCCAAAATATATAAAGAACTCATACAACTTAACAAAAGGAAGACAAATAATCCCAATAAAAAATGGACAGAGGACCTGCATAGACACTTCTCCAAAGTGGACATACAAATGGCTAAGAGACATATGAAAAAATGCTCAAAGACACTAATCATTGGGGAAATGCAAATTAAAACCACAGTGAGATATCACCTCATACCGTTCAGAATGGCTATCATCAATAAATCAACAAACAATAAGTGCTGGTAATGATGTGGAGAAAAGGGAACACTAGTTCACTGCTGGTTGGAATGCAGATTGGTACAATCAGTGTGGAATACAGTATGGAGTTTCCCCTAAAAATTAAAAGTGGAACTGCTATCTGATCCCACAATACTACTTCTGAGAACATATTCTAAAAACCCTGAAATACCAATCAGAAAGAATGTATACCCCTAATCTCTTAGCAGCATTATTTACAATGACTAATCTTTGAAAACAGTCCAAGTGCCCATCAGTGGATGAATGGATAAAAAATTGTGGGACATTTACACTATGTAATGCTAATCATCAGAGGAATACAGATTAAAACCACAATGAGATATCATGTCAGATAGATAAAAAAGAGGGATCTCTTACCATTTGGAACAGCATGGATGAACATTGAGACTATTATGCTAAGTTTAAGAAGCCAAATTGAGAAAGGCAAATATTACATGTTCTCACCTATTTGTGGAATCTAATGAACAAATTAATTAACCAACAAAATAAAACCCAAAGCATAGAGCCATGGAATAGACTGACATATCCCTATGTGTGAGAGTGGGAACTAGGAGAGATAAACCAAAGACTTATATTTACACAACACATGTACATAAACAATAGTGTAGTGAATACCTGTGAGGATCTGGTAGGTACTGGGTGGAGGACGGTTAAGGGGGTGAGGAGATGGGAAGCATTTGTAATACTGTCAAGAATAAAAATACTAGGAAGACATCTTAAGGGAGCTGTGGGACAACATGAAGCATAACCATATTCATATCATAGGAGTGAAAGAAGGTGGAAAAAGGGAGCAAGGGATTAGAACTTGCTTGAAGAGATAATGGCAGAAAACTTGCCAAACATGGTGAAGGAAAAAGTGACACAAATTCAGACATCACAGAACGTCCCAAGCAACAAGAGCTCAAAGAAGTCAATGTCTAGCTATATCAGGATTAAAATGCCCCAAATTAAAGACAAAGGGAGAATCTTTAAGGCAACAAGAGAAAATAATTTTGTTATCTATAAAGGAGCTCCCAGAAGGTTGTTATCTCATTTTTCATCAGAAACTCTACAGGCCAGAAGGGAATGACATGAAGTAACTAAGGTAATGACTCAAGGGTCTGAAACCAAGATTACTATATCCAGTAAGGATATTATTCAAAATAGATGATGAAATAAAGAGCTTCCTACACAATAAAAGGATAAAAGAGTTTATCACTACCAAACCAGCACTGTAAGAAATACTAAAGGGACTGCAGTAATAATAAAGAATAGAGAGAAACATATGCATAAAAAATAAAAATGGCAATTAATAAGTACCTATCAATAAAGTTATATATCTAATAAAAGAGTAATATGCAAATTTATCATCACTCCAAGACACAAGATGGCCACCCCATGTGGTCAAAGATGGCTGCCCCCATGTGGACACAAGATGGCTGCCACAGATAGCCTGCAGTAGAGGGCAGTTGTGAGCAGTTAAGAGTGACTAGACTGGCAGAAGATGGCAGTTGGGGGAGATCAGGCCAGCAAGGGAGGGCAGTTAGCGGGTACCCAGGCCTGCAGGGGAGGGAAGTTGGGGGGGCCAGGACTGCAGGGGAGGGCAGTTGGGGGGACCAGGACTGCAGGGAAGGGCAGTTGAGGGAGAACAGTGCAATAGGGGAGGATATTTGGGTGGACCGGGTCCACAGGGGAGGGCAGTTTGGGGGGACTAAGCCTATAGGGAGGGCAGTTAGGGAGTGACTGGGCCAGCAGAGAAGGGCAGTTATGGGGGGACCAGGCCTGCAAGGAGGGCAGTTGGGGGGGACCTGGATAGCAGGGGAGGACAGTTAGGGGCAATTGGGCCAGCTGGGGAGCAGTTAGGTGTCGATCAGATGGGCAGTGGACTGGTTAGGGAGTAATCAGGTTGGCAGGCAGAAGTGGTTAGGGGCAATCAGAATGGCAGGAAGGTGAACAGTTGGGAGTCAGCAGTCCTGGATTGTGAGAGGGACGTCAGACTTCCCTAAAGGGGTCCCAAATTGGAGAGGGTGTAGGCTGGGCTGAGGGACACCCCCCATACAGGAATTTCATGCACTAGGCCTCTATTATCACAAGAAAATTGGAAAACAAAAATTACATAATTATATCAATAGGTACAGAAAAGGCATTTGAACAAATCCAGAACCCATCATATATATAAAAGCCTAAGTGACCACTTGACTGTTCGACCAGTATCTATGATGCAAACTGACCACCAGGGGGAAGACGCTCAATGCTTGGGCATGAAAACATGGACTAGACTGATGAATCTCAGATAGAAGAGGCAAAGGAGGAGGGTGTGAAGAGATTAACTAAAGATTTTATATGCATATTAGAGGCCAGGGCAGTGAGGAACAGGCCAAGAACAGTAGTTTGACATCCCCTGAAGGGCCTCATATTGCAAGAGGATGCAGGCCAGAATGAGGGACCTCACTGGTGCACAAATCCGTGCACTAGGACTTTAGTTTTTAATAAACATTCTCACAAAAATTGGAATAGAAGGGTGCAACCACAACACAATAAAGTCCATATATGACAGGTCTATAGCCAACATTATACTGAATGATAAAAAACTAAAACCATTTCTCCTAGGAACAGAAACAAAGCAGGGATGTCAGCTTTCACCACTCTTATTCATCATACTACTGAAAGTTCTAGCCATAGCAATCAGACAAGAAGAAAACATAAAATGAACCCAATTTGGAAAAGAAGAAGTAAAATTGTCATTATCTCTCTATATAAAAGCCTAAGTAACCATTATGACCAAACAACTGGAACAACTGGAACAACCAGAATGACCAGTTGAGAAGTTGTTATGATGTGCACTGGTCACCAGGGGTCAGATGCTCAATGCAGGCGCTGTCCCCTGGTGGCCAGTGCACTCTAACAGACAATCTCCCTTGGCCAGCCAACTTTAGCCAGTCCCTTCCCCCTGCTGGAAAACTTCTCACAGTCCCTCCCTGCATCTGGCATGCCCTGTCTGGTAGATCCTGTCTGGTGGCTGACAGACCCCCAGGCCCTGGCTAGTGGCCAGCAGCTGCCAGGCCCCAGCTGGCCTGACCTCAGTTGGGACTGGGCAAGACTGCCCTGTTAGGCTCTGATCTCTTGCCAGGTCTACGGACCCCAGCCATGTACGAGTTTTGTGTACCAAGATTCTAATTATCAGATAACATAATATTGTACATAGAAAACCCTAAAAATCCATCAAAATCTATTAGATTTAATAAATGAATTTGGTAATGTATCAAGATACAAAATTACACACAGAAATCTATGGCATTTTAATATACCAATAATGAATTCTTAGAAAAGGAAACTAAAGTAATAATCCCATTTACCATTGCAACAGCAATATTTAAGATACCTAGGAAAAAACTTACCTAAGGAAGTAAAATTCTGTATTTGGAAAACTACATGACTTGGAAGAAAGAGACAGAGGAAGATACAAACCAATGGAAGAGTATACCATGTCATAGATTGGTAGAATAAACATCATCAAAATGTTCATATTACCCAAATCAATCTATGGATTCAATTCAATTCTTATAAAATTGCCAATGCCATATTTCACCAATCTGGAATAAATTCTTCAAAAATTTACACTGAACCAAAAAGACCCTGAATAGCTACAGCAATCCTGAGAAACAAGGACAAATTGTAGAGATCATAATACCAGATATCAGGATATACTACAAAACCAATTTAATAAAACTGCCTGGTACTGGAACAAGAGGGTGAATATTGATTATTAGAACAGAAAAGAGAGTCAGATATCAACATAAGCCATTATACTCAATTAATTTTTGGACAAAGGAAGCAAAAGCATACAATGGAGTCAAGATGGTATCTTTAATAAACAGTCCTGAGGAGATGAGAAGATGGTGGCTAGCAGGACAGCAGTGAGGGAGAGTGTGAATAAGTAAGGGAGTGAAAGGCAAGTGTGTGGATGTGCATTGTGTGTGTGTTTGTGTGAGAGAGGGACAATTAGATACTACATGTGGCTCAGGGGTTGTAAGACCAGGATCTCCTGGAGGAGGAACCCCTGCTACTGCTGGAGGCACTCCCTGGGCATCCCAGATCTGGCACAAGAACCACATCATTCGAAGAGGAGGGCTGTCACAACAAGGAGACCAACCTCATCATCACCAAGACTGGCCTCCAACAACCCACTGATCCCAGACTCCTGCCTCCTCACCCTCTGGCTCTTAGACCACTTGGTGAGTCGTGCCTCTCCAGCCAAGGCCATGCCAGTTCAGCCACATTCCTCAGCTGCCAGCCACTAGACCTCTTGGTGAGACACAGAGTGTACCTCTCTGGCAAAGTCTGTGCTGTTCCAGTCACAGATCCTACTGACTTGAACCTCTTGGCTACCAGCTCCTGGAACTCTTGGTGAGTCATAGAGGGTGTGACTCTTTGGCCAAGGCCACTCTGCTTCAGCTGCAGATCCTGCTACTCCTGTCTCCCCAGATTCTGGCTCCTGAACACCTGGGTCATGCAGCTTCAGCTACAGACCTGTACCCCTATAGACACAGCCAGTGTCTTTTGGACCCCCTTGTAATTTTCAAAGTGAAACCACCACAGACAGAGTCTCACTCCTTTACCCACAGACTCTGGGATGCCAGACTCCCTAACCATGGACTCCAGGATACCCACAGGAATTCACAGAGTGATGCCACCCTAGCAACAGTCATTCCACACTGGCAAGAGTCACACTACCTCAACTGTATCCCCAAGACCTCCATGAACCTGCAATCACTAGTGAGACTTCAGACAACCCCTGCCACAAGAATGGGAACCACGCACAATGAAACTGAAGGTGAGTCACAGTGTCAAACAACCTGTGTGGAGAACACACCCATGAATGAAAAACTAACATTTAAGACCCAAATATCTCAGGAGTCACAAATAACTTAAGTAGGGAGCTCCACTACAACACCCCACTCAGGATATCTGAGAGACTGCACTACTGGATCACATAAATCACTGATTATATAGGACAACCCTACCACCCCAACCCCCCCCCCCCAAAAAAAAACATGGGTAGCAGTTTGATCTAAGACATAGAAACAACTGCAAGGGACATAAAATGTGGAAACAAAGAAACAACCCTAAAAGTAAAGGAGGGATTGCCTGAAAAGGAATTAAATGAAATGGAGGCAAGCAATATGTCAGAGAAAGAAATCAGAGTAATAGTTATAAGAATGCTCAAACGCCTGGAGGCCAAATACACACAACTCAATTAGAATTATAAGGAGCTGGATGAAAACTTCAGCAATATGTAAAAGAATCAAGAGGAAATGAAGAATGATATAGCTACAATAAAAAACACAATGGAATGTTTCAACAGTGGACTAGAAGAAGCTGAGGACCTCATCAGGGAGTTAAGAGACAAAGTAGAAAACATTCAACAAGAGAAGCAACTGGAAAAAGAATTTAAAAAGAGGAGGAGAGTCTAAGTGAGATTTGGGACAACTTAAAATGAAACAACATCCACATTTAAGGGATACCAGAAGGAGAGTAAACTGAGCAAGGAATAGAAAGCCTGTTTGAAGAAATAATGACAAAAACTTCCCAGACTTGGGGATGAAAGAAGTCACATAATTCCAAGAAGCGCAGAGTTCCAAGAAAGATTAACCTGAAAAGACCCACTCCGAGATGCACTGGAATTAAATTGGCCCGCACAAAAGAAAAAGAAAGAATCTTAAAAGCTGCAAGAGAGAGATGGGAAGGTACATACAAGGGATCTTCCATAAGAATATCAACTGATTTCTCAACAGAAACATGTCAGTCTAGAAGGGAATTGAATGAAGTATACAAAATGGTCCAAAGCAAGGGACTGAATCCAAGGATAGTCTATCCAGCAAGGCTATCATTAAAAATTGAAGGCAAAATCAGGAGATTCACAGACAAAACACACACACACACAAAAAAAAAAAAACAAAAAAAAACTAAGAGAGATTATTATTACCAAACCAGCAATTCAAGAAATGCTAAAGAAGAAATAGAAAAGGAGAAAGGAACACAGGCATAAAGAGTAAAAATGGCAAGAAACAAGTACCTATCAATAATAATCTTAAACATAAATTGATTAAATGCATCAATCAAAAGACATAGGGTAGCTGAATCAATAAGAAAATATGAGCCATATTCACTGAGTGGCCAGATTATTATGACCTCTGAATGCATAATAATCTGGACAATCAGTGTATAGCCTAAATAACAAAAGGTTAATAAGCAAATTGTCCCCTCAACCAGGAGTTTGACCAGCAGGCAGGCTGGCTAACTGCCCATGTCCCCTTTCCCTAGCCAGGCTGGCTGTACCCCACCCATGCACGAATTCATATAATATATATTAGAGGCCCGGTGCATGAAATACACACACACACACACACACACACACACACACACACACATACATACACTGAGTGGCCAGATTATTATACATTCAGAGATCATAATAATCTGGCCACTCAGTGTATATACCAAATCAGAAAAAAAAAGGACTCACACAGACTGAAAGTGAAGGGATAGAAAAAAAAAATTCTTCAGGAAAAAAAAAAAGAAAAAATATCTGGGGTAGCAATTTTTATATCTGACAAAATAGACCTCAGATTGAAGGCCATAAGAAGAGATAAGGAAAGCCACTTCATAATACTAAAGGGACCAATACATCTAGAATATATAATTTCAGTAAACACATATGCACCCAAACAAGAGCACCCAAATACATAAAAAAATCTTCTGGAAGATATCCAGGGAGAGATCAATAGCAACACAATCATAGTAGGACACTTTAATACACCATCAACATTGCTGGATAAATCCTCAAGACAAAATATCAGCAAAGAAACAGCAATCCTAAACTACTCAGTAGATCAGATGGAACTAATTGACATCTTCAGAACATTTCAACCCTAAGCTGTGGAATATACATTATTCTCATGTACACATGGGGCGTTTTAAAAGATAGATCACATGTTAGAATACAGGCTAATTCTCTACAAATTCAAGAATATTGAATTCATATCAAGCAACTTCTCAGTTAATAATGGCATGAAATGAGAAATCAATGACAATGAAAACAATCAAACAATCAAACATATGGAGGCTAAATAGCATGCTATTAAACAGTGAATGGGAGGAATCCAAGATGGCGGCATAGGTAAACACCTACACTGCTGCCTCACACAACAATTTCAAAACTACAACTAAAAGGCAGAACGGACATCATCCAGAACCACAGGAAAGCTGGCTGAGTGGAAATTCTACAACTAGAGGGAAAGAGAGGGGCTCAGAGAGACCCAGAGGAGCTGCAAAAAACTGAGGTACAGATATGTGCACGTGTGTGGAGAGAGCAGTTGCCGAGAACCTGGCTGGCTTTCTCTGGTGGGAGGGAAATGGAGACTCTCAAAGGCATTGAACCCCTTATCCTACGACACTAAACCCCAGATCCAGCCAAAACTCATACGGGGGGAGTTTGGACTGTGAAAAGGGAGAAGTGCACGGAAATTTAGGGGAGTCACAAAAGATCAAAGGCCTGGTGGCACGCATGGCACTGCGCGCAGGACAGATTGCTGATTGTGCCGCTGGCTTTCGCGAGTGGGCTGGAGACAGACCCTCCCAACTGCGCCACTTCTGACTCCACTAAGCCCCTGTTTCGGGCGAAACCTGGGG
The DNA here is from genome assembly GCA_011751065.1 of Lasiurus cinereus. Lineage (NCBI taxonomy): Eukaryota > Metazoa > Chordata > Mammalia > Chiroptera > Vespertilionidae > Lasiurus > Lasiurus cinereus. The sequence goes on from JAAGEH010000029.1 coordinate 16,586,609, forward strand.
ACCTAGACTCGTGTGGTCCTGGTGCACAGGGAAGCCAGAAAGGCAGTGGTTAGAGGCACTGCGGGCGCATGAACAAGGACTGCACCAGCGATTACCCACTCACGTGAGACTCAGGGGCTGCGGAGGGCGGGGCCAACTGGAAGGCAAGGCGATCCCTTAAGCCCTGAGACTCCACCCCTCCCAAGCTCAACAGAGAGGCTTCTGCAGTTTTTCAAGTCTGGTATCATAAGGCTGAATCCAACACAGAAGTTCTCCCAGCATAGTGAAAATGCCAAGACAAGGGAAGGGATCACAAACAAAAGAAATGGAGGAAAACAAATGACTGGATATAGAGTTAAAAACCACACTTATAAGGTTTTTCTAGAATATGCTAGAAAAGATGGATCAATTTAGCGAGTCCTATGAGAAGATGAAAAAAGACCAACTAGAGATGCAAAAGATCCAACTAGAGATGGAAGAGGACCATCTAGAGATGATAAAGGACCAAATAGAAATTAAACAAACATTGACTGAAATAAAAAATATTATACAGAGACCTAACAGCAGACCAGCGAAAGGCAAGAATCAAGTAAAAAATTTGAAATATAAAGAATCAGAAAACACTCAACTGGAAAAGCAAGATGAGAAAAGAATCCAAAAATGTGAAGATAATGTAAGGAGCCTCTGGGACAGCCAAAAGCGTACCAACATCAGAATTGTGGGAGTGCCAGAAGAAGAGAGAGAGCAAGATACTGAAAACCTACTTAAAGAAATAATGACTGAAAACTTCCCACATCTGGTAAAAGAAATAGACTTACAAGTCCAGGAAGCACACAGAACCCCTTATAAAAGGAATCCAAAGAGGACCATACCAAGACACATCATAATTAAAATGCCAAGAGCAAAAGACAAAGAGAGAATATTAAAAGCCGCAAGAGAAAAACAATTCATTACCTACAAGGGAGCACCCATATGAGTGTCAGCTGATTTCTCAATAGAAACGATGTAGGCCAGACGGGAGTGGCAAGAAATATTCAATGTGATGAATAGCAAGAACCTACAACCAAGAATACTCTATCCAGCAAAGCTATCATTCAGAATTGAAGGGCAGATAAAGAGCTTCACAGATAAGAAAAAGCTAAAGGAGTTCATTAACTCCAAACCAGTATTATATGAAATGCTGAAAGGTACTCTTTTAGAAGAGGAAGAAGAAAAAGGTAAAAGATAAAAAATTATGAACGACAAATACGTATCTATCAACAAGTGAATCTAAAAATTAAGTGAATTAAAAATTTGATCAACAGAATAAACTGGTGAATATAATAGAATCAGGAGCACAGAAAGGGAGTGGACTGATAATTCTCAGGGGGAAAGAGGAGACGGGTGTACAGGGAGTGACTGGACAAAAATCATACACCAGTAGACTCATCAATGGGGGGGGGAGGTAAGGGTAGAGGGAGGAGTGGGAGCCAGGTGGAGGGGAGCTATGGAGGGGAAAAAAGAGACACAAATGAAATAATCTGAATAATAAAGATTTAATTTAAAAAAATAATATGAACAACTCTACTGAAATAAGTTGGACAACTCTGACCAAATGCACATGGTCCTAGAAAAATACAGTCTTTCAAAACTCAGTCAAGAAGAATCAGAAAACCTGAATAGATGAATAACTACTGATGAAATCAAAGCAGTAATAAAAATCTCCCAGTAAACAAAAGCCCTGGTTCTGATGGTTTCACAGGAAGTTTTACCAAACATTCAAAGAAGAACTAACAACTATCCTCTTGAAACTATTCCAAAATATTCAGAAAGAAGGCACACTTTCAAGTTTATTTTATGAAAAACGTTACCCTAATCCCAAAACCAAATAAAGACATTACAAAGAAAAGCAAATATAAACCAATAGCCATGATGAAGATAGATGCTAAAATTCTTTACAAAATTCTAGCAAATCCGATCCAACAATACATTAGAAAGATGACACATCAGTGCCAAGTGAGATTTATTTAAAAACTGCAAGGTTTGTATGATATCAGTAAATCAATATATGTGATAAATCACATAAACAAATTGAAAGATAAAAACCATGTGATCATATCAATAGATGCTGAAAAAGCATTGGACAAAATCCAACACCTATTTTAATTTTTAAAAATATATTTTATTGATTTTTCACAGAGAGGAAGGGAGAGGGATAGAAAGTCAGAAACATTGATGAGAGAGAGACATCGATCAGCCGCCTCCTGCACACCTCCCACTGGAGATGTGCCCGCAAGCAAGGTAAATGCCCCTGACCGGAATTGAACCCGAGACGTTTCAGTCCTCAGGCCAATGCTCTATCCACTGCGCCAAACCGGTCTCGGCCCAACACCTATTTTAAAAAAAGCTGTTAACAAAATTGGAATAGTAGGATCATACCTCAACATAATAAAAGCCTTATATGACAAACCTACAGCCAATATTATACACAATGGACAAAACCATTTCCCATAGGAACAAGACAGTGATGCCCACTTTCACCACTCCTGTTCTACATATGGACGTGCTTGCTGTTGAGATTAGACAAGAAGAAATAAAAGGCATTCAAATTGGATAGTAGGACGTAAGACTGTCACTATGCACAGATGACATGATATTTTACATAGAAGCCCTAAGAACTCCATCAGAAACCTACTAGATTTAATTAATGAATTTGGCAATATAGCAGGGTATGAAGTTAATACCTAGAAATCTATAGCATTTTTATACACCAATAATGAACTTTCAGAAAAGGAAACAAATGGAAGAATATACTATGTTCAAGGATTGGTAGAATCAACATCATTAAAATCTCTATACTACCCAAACCAATCTATATATTTAATGCAATCTCTGTTAAAATACCAACAACATATTTCACAGTCCTAGAAAAAACAGTCAAAAAATTATATGGAATGAAAAAAAGACCCCAAATAGCTGTAGCAAGCTTGAGAAATAAAAAACAAAGTTGGAAGAATCACAATACCAGATTTCAAGTTATATTAAAAAGTCCTTTTCTCAAATCTGTTTGGTACTGGCACAAGAATAGGCATATAGATCAATGGAAAAGAACAGCGAAACCCAGAAATCAACACAAATCATTATGCTCAATTAATATTTGAAAAAGGAAGCATGAACATACAATGGAGTCAACATAGTCTCTTCAATAAGTGGTGTTGGAAAAATTGGACAGATACCTGAAAATACTGAAATTAGACCACCAACTTACACTATATACAAAAATAAACTCAAAATGGATAAAAAAACATAAATGTAAGACATGAAACCTAAAAATCCTAGAAGAAACCATTGGCAGCAAAATCACAGACATTTCTCATAGCAATATCTTTAGATACATCTCCTAACACAAAGGAAACAAAGGAGAAAATAAACAAATGGGAGTACACCAAAATAAAAACCTTCTGAACAGCAAAAGAAACCATTAATAAAATAACAAGAGTGTCCATCCCATGGGAGACCATATTTGGCAATGATACATCTGATAAGGGGTTAACCTACAAAATCTACAGGAAACTCATACAACTTAACAAAATGAAGAAAAATAATCCAATTAAAAATGGGCAAAGGCCCTAAATAGTCAATTCTCCAAAGTGAATATGCAGAAGGCCCACAGGCATATGAAAAAGTGTTCAAAGTCACTGATCATTTGAGAGATGCAAATCGAAACAACAATGAGGTACCAACTCACACCTGTTAGAATGGCTACCATCAATAAATCAACAAACAAATGTTGGCAAGGATGTGGAGAAAAGGAAACCCTGGTATACTGATGGTGAGAATAAAAACTAGAGCAGCCACTGTGGAAAACAGTATGGAATTTCCTAAAAAATTAAAAATGGAACTGTCATTTGACCCAATGATCCCACTTCTAGGAATATATCCCAAGAACTCAGAACCACCAATCAGAAAGAATATATGCACCTTTTTTTATTTAATAAATCTTTGTTATTCATATTATTGCAATTGTTCCTCTTTTTCCCCCCATAGCTCCCTCCACGTGGCTCCCACCCCTCCTTCTGCCCTTACCCTCCCAATGTCCTCATTTATAAGTGTACAATTTTTGTGTAGCCTTTCCCTGCATCCTCCTCACCCTTTCTCCCTGAGAATTGTCAGTACACTCCTTTTCAATGCCCCTGATTCTATTATATTCACCAGTTTATTCTGTTCATCAGATTTTTAAAAATATATATTTTATTGATTTTTACAGAAAGGAAGGGAGAGGGATAGAACCTTAGAAACATTGATCAGAGCAGATCATGGATCAGCTGCCTCCGGCACACCCCCTACTGGGGATGTGCCCACAACCAAGGTACTTGCCCTTGACCAGAATAAAATTTGGGACTCTTCAGTTCGCAGGTCGATGCTCTATCCGCTGAGCCAAACTGGCTAGGGCTGTTCATCAGATTTTTAATTCACTTGATTTCTAGATTCACTTGTTGATTGATATGTATTTGTTGTTCATAATTTTTATTTTTACCCTTTTCTTCTTCCTCCTCTTCTTAAAGAGTACCTTTCAACATTTCATATAATACTGGTTTGGTGTTGATGAACTCCTTTAGCTGTTTCTTATCTGTGAAGCTCTTTATCTGACCTTCAATTGTATATGATAGCTTTGCTGGGTAGAGTAATCTTGGTTGTAGGTTCTTGCTATTCATCACTTGGAATATTTCTTGCCTCTCCCATCTGGCCTGCATAGTTTCTGTTGAGAAATAAGTTGACAATCGTATGGGTGCTTCCTTGTAGGTAATTAACTGTTTTTCTCTTGCTGCTTTTAATATTCTCTCTTTGTCTTTTGCTCTTGGTATTTTAATTATGATGTGTCTTGGTGCGGTCATCTTTGGATTCCTTTTGTTTGGAGTTCTGTGCACTTCCTGTACTTGTAAGTCTATTTCTTTCACCAGGTGTGGGAAGTTTTCAGTCATTATTTTTTTTCAAATAGGTTTTCAGTATCTTGTTCTGTCTCTTCTTCTGGCACCCCCATAATTCTGATATTGGTATGCTTGAAGTTTTTCCAGAGGCTCCTTACACTATCTTCACATTTTTGGATTCCTTTTTCTTTTTGCTTTTGCAGTTGAGTGTTTTCTGCTTCTTGTAATTCAAATCTTTGACTTGATTCTTGCATTCCTCTGGTCTGCCATTAGATCTCTGTATAATATTTTTTTTTATTTCAGTCAGTGTATGTTTAATTTCTAGTTGGTCCTTTTTCATCTTTAGTTGGTACTTTTTCATCTCCTCTTGGGTCTTGCTAAATTCATCTTTTCTAGAAAATTCTTGAAAAATCTTATAACTGTCGTTTTGAACTATAAATCCAGTCATTGGTTTTCCTCCATTTATTTCATTTGTGATCTGTTCCTTTGTCTCTGCATTTTTGCTGCTTCCCTGAGTTGGTAGAGTAGCTTTGTGTGCTAGGTGTTTTATATGGCCCAGTAGCTCACCTTACCAGTTAGTTATCTGAGGTGGACTCTCTTGGTGCACCCCTTTGTGGACTGTGTGTACAGTCTTCTTGTGGTTAAGTCTTGATTTTTGTTGGTATTACTGGGGGGGATTGATTCAAGCTAATTGATTGTGAGGATCAGCTGTGTCTATGTCGGGAGAACTTCTCTGCTGGAGTCAGCCTTATGATACAAAACTTGCAAAATTGCAAAAGCCTCTGTGTTCCGCTTGGATAGGGTAGAGTCTCAGAGCTCAGCAGACAGTCTTGGATTCCAGTCAGCCCTGCCCTACATGGCCCCTGGCTCTCAGTGTCCCTCAGTGATTGCCTCAGCCCTCTCTGTGCATACTTGTACTCACGTGCCTCCAGACCTCTGCCTTTCCAGTTCCCCTGAATTTCTGTGCACTCCGGGGACCCATATGAGTCTGGGTCCCCAGGGTCTCACCCGAAACTGGGGTTCAGTGCAGTCAGAAGTGGATTTCAGCACAGTTGGGAGGTTTTGTCTTCCTCCCAATAGAGAAAGCCAGTGGCACAATCAGTAATCAGCCCTCTGTGTGTGCACTCACACTGGTGCGCCTTCAGACCTCTGCCTGTCCTGGCTCCCCTAAGTTTTTGTGCACTTCTCCCTTTTCACAACAGTCCACACTCTCCCCCGTATGAGTCTCTCTTGGAACTGGGGTTCAGTGCAGTCAGAGGTGAGCTTCAGTGTAGTTGGGAGTTTCTGTCTCCCTCTTGCTAGAGGCACTCTGCTGCCAGTCCTCTCCATGCACATGTGTCCATACCTCAGCTTTTTGCAGCTCCTCTGAGTCTCTGTGAGCCCCTCTCTTTCCTTATAGTTGTAGAATATCCACCCTGCAGGCTTTCCTATGGTTCGGGGTGATGTCCATTCTGTCTTTTAGCTGTAGTTTTGAAATTGTTGTGCGAGGCAGCAGTTTAGGTCTTTACTTATCTCGCCATCTTGGTTTCTCTCTTGCACCCCTATGTTTATAACAGCATAATTTACAATAGCTAAGATTTAGAAACAGCCTAAGTGCCCATCAGCAGATGAGTGGATTAAAACACTGTGGCACAGCTACATAATGAAATACTATACTGCTATAAAAAAGAAAGAATGCTTAACATTTGCAACAGCACGTATGAGCTAGAACATTATTCTAAGCCAGTGGTTGGCAAACTCATTAGTCAACAGAGTGGCAAATGGCAGCTTGCGAGCCACATGTGGCTGATGAGCCGCAGTTTGCTGACCACTGTTCTAAGCGAAATAATTCAGTCAGAGAAAGATAAGTAACATATGATCTCACTCATATGTGGAATCTAATGAATAACATAAACTGATGAACCAAAATAGACCCAGAATAGAAACATTGGACAGACTGTCAAACCTCAGAGAGAAGGCAAGGGAGGGTGGAAGGGTGGCAAAAGATGAATCAATGAACTAATATGCCTATATGCATAGCCCAGAGATACAGACATTACAGTGGTAAAGGCTTGAGGGGGAGGAGATTAGAGGGGGCAATAGAGGAAAAAAAGGAACATAGATATTACTTTCCACAATAAAGATTTATATAAAAAAGAAATAAAGCATAGAAATGTGGAGAACTCCAATATTGGTTATTTATGAATCCAGGGTCTTTCAGAGGAGCTGAACTTCAAAACATTGTTGTTAGCAGAATTCAGTGGATTTCTTCATGGGCTCCTATTTTTACATACCCATCATCATCACCGTGTGAGATACATAGTAACTGCTCACTACATATTTGCCATCAACTCCCAAATCTCACCAACAGGCAGATAAAAATTTGGAACAGTAATTAAGAGTCATCAACGCATCCTGCTTTTTGGCTGGCTACAAATGGACAGCTGGAAAAGTAAAAACAATTTGTTTTTGTCAGTAAATAAATATATGATAAACTATAAATATATATAAAATACATGCATTTTAAAGTAGGAATATTAAACTAACAGAATTCTTAAGTAGTAAGAGTAGCAAAATTCTCAAAAATTAAAGCTCCAATTTTGTTATAAATATCACTTCCTATAACTATGATCTATTGTGTGTTTAACCAAGTCTAAGGCATGGAGTTCTAACTATACTTTATCAACCTTTCTAGCCATGAAATAAGATCCTGAATCTGAAAGACAAATATTTTCTTAAGCAGACTACAGAGTTCCTACACATAATATGGGAAAATGTAACCAATTGTGATTTGTGAGAAATTACATCTGGTTTCCTTTTGTTGTATTTTTGCATACTAAAACAAAAGGTTTGGTTTAAAAAAAATGAATAGTGCCAGGAAAATTGGAAGAATACATGCAAAAAAAAATGAAACCAGACCATTAACTTATACCATACACAAGAATAAACTCAGCATGGATAAAAGGTTTAAATGTATGTCAGGAAACCCTAAAAATCCTAGCATAAACCATAGGTATAAAATCTCAGACATCTCTCTTTGAAATATGTTTGCCAATACATCCTCTATAACCAGGGAAACAAAGACAAAACAGGAGTACATCAAAATGCAAAGCATCAAAATAAAAAGCTTTTGCATGGCAAAAGAAACCATAAACACAATGAAAAAGGAGCCCACTATACTTACCAATGGTTAATCTGATAAGTGATTAATATATAAACTATATAAAGAATTCATACAATTTAACAAAAGAAATACACATAATCCAAATTGAAAATGGGCAAATGACCTAAATAGAGAGATCTCCAAAGTGTACCTATAAATGGCCAAGAGACATAGGAAAAAGTGCTCAAAGTCACAATCATCTAAGACAGTGGTCGGCAAACTCAGTAGTCAACAGAGCCAAATATCAACAGTACAACGATTGAAATTTCTTTTGAGAGCCAACTTTTTTAAACTTAAACTTCTAATGCCAGTTTTTTAAAATAGACTTGCCCAGGTTGTGGTGTTTTGTGGAAAAGCCACACTGAAAAGGCCAAAGAACTACATGTGGCTCGCAAGCTGCAATTTGCCAACCATGAATCTAAGAGATGCAAATTAAAATAAGAATGAAGTACCCATAACCTTACACCTGTCAGAATGGCTACTACCAAGAAATCAACAAACCACAAGTGCTCGTGAGGATGTGGAGAAAAGGGGATCCTAGCACACTGCTGGTGGGCATACTGACTGATGCAGCCACTATAGAAAACTGTGGGGTTTCCTCAAAAAATTAAAAATGGAACTGCCATTTGTTCCAGTGATCTTACTTTTCAGAATATATCCTAAGAAACCAGAAACACCAAAGGGAAATAATGTGTACACCCTTATGTTCATAGCTGTACAATTTATAGTAGCTAAAATCTGGAAACAACCAAAGTGCCCATCAGTAGATCAGTGAATGTGAAAGCCATGGTACATTTACACTGTGGCACACTATACAGAAGTGAAAAGAAGGATCTCTTACTCTTTAAGACATGGTGGGACCTGGAGAGTATTATGTTAAGCAAAAATAAATAACCCAGTCAGTTAAAGACAAATATTCTTGACTACATGACCACATTCATATGTGGAATCTAATGAACAAAATAAACTAGTAAACAAAATAGAGCCATAGACATAGAAGCATGCAACAAACTGATGAATCTTAGAGGGAAGGTGGGGATGGGTTAGTGGAAGGGAAGAGGTTAAGCTAATATCTTTTTAAAAAAAGAATTTAGTCTAAAAATTTGCATGTATCTCTCTTTTCCCTGATTAACCTGCCAGTCAGCCCTTCCAACCCCTAGCAAGCCCCCACTGCCCCAGTGTCTGTGTCCATTGGTTATGCTATACACATGCATACAAGTCCTTTGGCTGATCTCTAACTCCCCACCTCCCCTGCCATTTGTCTCTGGATCTATTTTTGTTCATCAAATTATGTTGATCTTTATATACAATATATGAGTGAGATGATGTGATATTTACCTTTCTCTGACTGGCTTATTTCACTTAGCATAAGGTTCTCCAGTTCTATCCATGTTGTTGCAAATGGTAAAAGCTCCTTATTTTTTATAGGAGTGTAATATTCCATTGTGTAGATGTACAACAGTATTTTAATCTACTTATCTGCTGATGGGAACTTAGATTGTTTCCAAATCTTAGCTATTGCAAATTGTGCTGCTATGAACATAGGGGTGCATATATCCTTTCTGATTGGTGATTCTGGTTTCTTGGGATATAGTCCTAGAAGTGGGATTACTGGTTCAAATGGGAGTTCCATTTTCAACTTTTTGAGGAAACTCCATACTGTCTTGGACAATGGCAGCACCAGTCTGCATTTCCACCAGCAGTGCACAAGGGTTCCTTTTTCTCCACATCCTCACCAGCACTTGAATGTATGTTGATTTGTTGATGATCGCGGTTCTGACAGGTGTGAGATGGTACCTCATTGTTCTTTTGATTTGCATCTCTTGGATGATTAGTGACTTTAAGCATGTTTTCATATATTTCTCAGCCTTCGGTATGTCCTCTTTCAAAAACTGTCTATTTAGGTCCTTTGTCCATTTTTTGATTGGATCATTTATCTTCCTTTATGAAATTGTATGAATCCTCTGTAAATTTTAGAAATTAAACCTTTTTCTGAAATAGCATTGGCGAATATATTCTCTCATTATTTTGTTGATGGTTTCTTTTGTTGTGCAGAAGCTTTTTATTCTAATGTAGTCCCATTTTTCTCCTTAGTCTTCATTGCCCTAGGAGCTGTGTCAGTAAATATACTGCTATGACATATGCTAAAATATACTGCTATGACATAGGCTCTATAGCAGCATTTCTCAAATTGTGGGTCAATCCACAGGTTGAGAACCACTAGCAGGGTCGCCTAAGACCATCACAAAACACAGACGTTTACATTACGATTCATAACAGTAGCAAAATTACAGTTATGAAGTAGCAACAAAAATAATTTTATGGTTGGGGTCACCACAACATGAGGAACTGTATTGAAGAGTCACAGCATTTGAAAGGTTGAGGACCACTGATCTAGGTTATCTATTTTATTGGAATAGAGTTGTTCATAGTATTTTTTCATAGTTTTTTTGTATTTCTGTGGGATTGGTTGTTACTTCACCTCTCTCACTTCTGAGTTTGTTTATTTGGGTCCTCTCTCTTTGCTTCTTGGTGAGCCTAGCCCAAGGTTCATCAATCTTGTTTATCCTTTCAAAGAGCCAGCTCTTGGTTTTGTTGATCTTTTTTTTTTTATCTATGTCATTTATTTCTGCTCTGATATTTATTATTTCATTCCTTCTGCTTATCCTGGCCTTTTCTTGTTGTTCTCTTTCTAACTCTGAGTTCTAGGGTTAGATAGTTTATTACCATTTTTTTCTTGTTTTTGATGTTGGCCTGTAAAGCTATGAACTTTCCTATCAAGACTGCTTTCATTGTATCCCATAGATTTTTTTTTTTGGGTTTTGTTTTCATTTGTTGACATGATGCTTTTTATTTCTTCTTTGATCTCTTTGGTAACCCAATCATTGTTTAATATCCTTCTATTTAGCCTTCTGGTGTTTGATTCTCCCCCCACCCCATTGTTTTTATTGTAGTTGATTTCTAATTTCATGTCATTGTAATCTGAGAAGATACTTTATATGATTTCTATCTTCTTGAATTTGGAGAGATTTTGCCTGTGCCCCAATAACCTGTGTGCACTTGAGAATGTATATTCTGTGGCTTTGGGGGCGGAATGGTCTGAAGATGTCAATTAATTCCATCTGTTCTATTGGTGAGCCATTTTGGATTGATGTTTGTTTGATTTTTGTTTGTTTGTTTAGAGGATATATCTAGTGGTGTTAGTGGGGTATTAAAGTTCCTTATTATGATTGTATTACTGTCAATCTCTTCCTTCATATCTTCCAGATTATTTTTTTATAGTTTGGTACTCCTGTATTGGGTGCATATATGTTTACCAGAGTTATATCTTCTTGTTGAATTGCTTCCTTTAATATTATGAAGTGGCCTTTCTTATCTCTTTTTATGGCCTTCACTTTGAGGTTTTAGTTGTCATCTCTGAGTATTGCTGCCCCAGCTTTTTTTCATTTCCATGTGCCTGAAAAACATTTTTCCATTTCTTCACCATCAGTCTGTGTGAGTCCTTTGTTCTGAGGTGGGTCTTCTGTAGATAGCAGATATATGGGTCATGTTCTTATCCATTCAACTACCCTATGTTTTTTGATTTGGGCATTTAAACTATTTACATTTAAAGTTATTATTGATAGGTACTTGTTTGTTGCCATTTTTATTCTTTGTGCCTATGTTCCTTCTTCACTTTATATTTCTTCTTTTTACAGCAGACCATTTAGCACTTATTGCATAGCTGGTTTGGTGGTAATAAACTCCCTTAGTTCTTTTTTTTTCTGCGAAGCTCCTGATTTCACCCTCAACTTTGATTGATAGCCTTGATGGGTAGTTTTTTTTTTAGATTCAGACCCTTACTTTGCATGGCTTTGTATATTCCATTCCATTCCATTCCATTCCATTCCCCTCCCTTCTGGCCTAATGTGCTTCTGTTGATAAATCAGTTGATAGACTGATGTGAGATCCCTTGTAGGTAACTTTCTGCTCTCTCTGGCAGTCTTTACAATTTTGCTTTGTTGTTGGTGTTTGTCAATTTAATTATTATCTGTCTTGATGTCAGCTCTTTTGGGTTCTTCTTGTTTGGGCATCTGTGAGCTTCTTGGACTTATGTGAGTTTTTTTTTTTCTGAATATCAGGCAAGTTTTATGTCATCATTTCTTCAGACATGTTTTCTAATCCTTGCTCAGTTTCCTCTTTTTCTGGCATTCCTATGTTGCCAATGTTGTTTCATTTCATGTTGCTCCAAATTTTCTTTAAGCTCTCCTCTTGTTTTTTTTCCAGTTACTGCTTTGCTTGGGTATTTTTTCTTATCTTGGCTTCTAGCTCACTAAGGTGGTCCTGTACTTCTTCTAGTTTACTGTTGATGCTTTCTATTGTGTTATTTATTGCAGCAATGTCATTCTTAATTTCTTCTTAGTTCTTCTTCATTTCCTCTTGGTTCTTACACATATTGTTGAATTTGTCTTCCATCCTTTTCAGTACCCTTATGGATACCAGATTCTCACTCTGACATATTGCTTGCCTCTATTTCATTTACTTCCTTTTCTGGTGATTCCTCTTTTTCTTTTGTATGGGGGCTGTTTCTTTGTCTCCACATATTTGCTCCCCCCAGGGTGTCGGATTTTGTACGTCTCTCTCTCCAGTGTTTACTCTCTCTAGGTGATTTTTGACCTTTCTGTTCATGGATTGCCTCACCAGCTGTGTTTTATTCACCAATTCTGGGTGGATGCTATTCAATTCAGCTGTTCCTTCTATTGGCTCTGTGAGAAGGTACAGGGCCCATCCATGTATTTGGCCATCACCTTGTCTCCCTCTGGACAATTTTTTTAGGCACTTGTGGCCAGAGATGCTGGGCATTTGGTGGTTTTTGGATTTGCAGCTGAGGCAATTGATCCCTGGGCATTGTGGTTGCAGGTTTCTGGGAGGTATCTGAGGTCTCCCCAGTTGAAGGTAAGGCTGGGTTTCTGAACACAGCTGCTCTCTTTTTGTGATGGCACAGTCTCTGTGGCAGAGCTAGCCATTCTGGGAGAGATTTCAGCTGTAGTAGAGGCTACCCAGCCAGGGAAGCCTGCTCACCAGTCCCCAACAGTCTTGTGGAAGATAACTCCTTCACTCACATATACACACACTCCCTGCATGTCCACACACTCTCTTTTAGCTCTCTCTCTCACATACTATTCTGCAGCCAGCAGTCCTGTTGGCAGCCATCTTGGATCCCTAAGCAAATATATGCATATATGCATAACCCATGGACACAGATAATAGTGTGGCGAATGCTACAAAAGTGGTCAATGGGGAAAAATGGGGACATCTGTTATAGTTTAAACACTAAAGATAACTTTAAGAAATAAAAAAAAAAGAAATGTTTACCTATGCCCCAGACCCTTCGTTACCTGTCATGTTCTTTGGTATTAACTGAGTGAACTGTACAGGGAATTTATGGATTATGTAAATCCCATAATTTTGCTACTAATGGAGCTTAGCAAAATTTTGTGCTGTTTTTTTTGTTTGTTTTGTTAATTCTCACCCAAGGTTATTTTTCCATTGATTTTTAAAAAATATATTTTATTGATTTTTCACAGAGAGGAAGGGAGAGGGACAGAGAGCCAGAACCATCGATGAGAGAGACATTGATCAGCTGCCTCCTGCACACCCCCTACTGGGGAATGTGCCCACAACCAAGGTACATGCCCCTGACCGGAATCGAACCAGGGACCCCTCAGTCCGCAGGCCAACGCTCTATCCACTGAGCCAAACTGGTTTTGGCTGATTTTTTTTTTTTAAGAATGTGTGGAAGGAAGGGTGAATTGTAGACAGGGAGAAACATTGATGTTAAAGAGACACATGATTGGTTACCTACTGCTTACACTCTTACTAGGGCTGAGGATTGAGGCTGCAACTGAGGTACATGCTCTTTATAGGAATAGAACACAGGACCCTTTAGGCTGGGACTGATGCTCTATCCACTTTGCCAAACTGGCTAAGCCAAATTTTTCTGCTTTTCATTCCTTAGCCTGGATTTTGATGATAAAGGTAAACACATTTGATCAAATTTTAGGCTCTCATCTTATCACTGTATCCCCTAGTCAACACATGGCTGTACAATCTCATTTATTATAATCAAGTGTTCCATCATCTTATAGTTTCCTCTTTAAGGTAAAGAGCTCTGTGAGTCTCTCTCTCTCTCTCTCTCTCTCTCTCTCTCTCTCTCTCTCTCTCTTTTTTACAAATACATAAAATGTAAATAAAACTCATACATCTGTACATATACCAACACCTTGCAATGATGCTTATCCCTTTTGGAGTTACAGACATTACTAATGGAAACTAAGGCACACATTTATTTCTTAAATTAAATAAAAATAAAATATTGTAAAAGGAATTCAATAGAAAGTTAATTTCTCTGAGAGGTCCTAGATAGAGGGTTTAATTGAAAAACATAATGGACATTTCAAATAACTTTTCAAATACCAGTCCAGGAAGTGAATCTGTAAATAGGCCTATCTTGACCCAGTGTTTGTTTTTTTTTTTAATATCTCTTAATTCAAGACTTTTTGGCTGACTTACACTTCATACAAACTTAAAAAACAAAACTTTCCTCTTTTTTGGCATGAGAATGTTTATTGAGGACTGGTTTGTGGAAGCTCTAACAGTATTGTGGGCTTCCCTTTCCTCCAGAGGTATCCACTGTCATCTGCAAAAGCAGTAGTGTTCTAGGAAAAAACACGTAATGGATGGTTTGTGAAATACATCTTTTTAATAATATTCTCATTGCTTGCAAGAAGTTCACCCATAGATGCACAGAAACACTCAGCAAAGATTCAAAGTCTGCAGAGAATTTACTTTTGAGATAGTCACAAACTGCAAAACAAAGTTTCTATAGGAACAACTAGAAGAAGAGAATTCCAAGGTTTAAAGTGTCCACATTTCATTGTTTTCATTAACTATTTGGCTCAGCTTTCTCAGGGTAGAGAGAAGTTTTTTTTTTTCCTTTCCTTTCTTATTCTTTCTTTAAAACACTATTGCAATCAGGAAGACAGCTTAGGAAATCCTGTCACTTTTTTTCTTAATGTTTGGAACATGAATAAAACCACACTGGAACACAAACTGAGAGATTTCACTCATCAGAAAGACTTGTGAATTATTAATAAAAAGAATATCTCTGAAGTATTCTGCCCCCCCCCCCAAAAAAAAAACACAATAGAGAGAGGAAGTGAATTGAAATACAGTATGTGAAACTAACACAGTTATTTACACAAACAGAGCTAACCAAGCTCTGCAGGCTGCGCAGAATTACCAGTCCTTTCTGGAATTGTTCTTAAGATGTGTTCTTTTCTCACTCCTTTCCATAAAAACTTGTTATTCCACCATCTCATATTTGGCCTCATCAGGAAGATTGTTGCTAAAGTGTCATTTTCACATTTCATTGTGACAACAAAGTTCATATAATTCTGTGTCAGACAAGGGTGAGGTGCAATTCTTAGTAAACTATAAATTACCCTCCAGATGTTTGCTACCATTGCTTGTCATTTTTGGTAGCTGCACAATATGACATTGCATTAGTTAATCATGCTCGCATTTTCTATTATTGACACTATTACAGATGTCCCCCATTTCCCTCCACCTTTGCTCACCTTCCCCGTTCCTCATGGCCTTCCCCATACTATTGTTTGTGTGTCTATTGTCACACAGATGTCTTTTAATATAGGACCCAAGGACCTCATTGGGTTGTCTATCAATCAAACCAACAACTGAGGCAAAGGGCCCATAATAATTGGCCACATTAGAGGGCTTGCCTATAGGCTAACGATGGAGCTCCAACTTCAGCTACAGAAAATTTAATTGGGAAACCACCGCATACCCAATTAACAGCATACATTAAATCAGGCTATATGATTGAAAACCTATTTGCAGTAGAACTCCTGCAATAATCAATCTGGGCAAAAACTTGGACTACTGGAAATTGTTTATTTTGCCATCTTTAATTAGTGCTGTAACTGTGCCAGTTGGGCTCCTGGATTTTTGCCCTATTACAATGATATCTTAGATGCCATCATCACTTTTGCTAACTGTGCATCCCCAAACTTTTTGACTTAAAAGATTATATATATATATATATATATATATATATATATATATATATAATTTATATATTAGTCAAGTTCTCAGGACCAATGTTGCCTTCAAATTACATAAACAGCTCAGTCTTAATATAATACAACAAATCCACAAACCAAGACATACATATACTAACCAAAATTGGTATTTATTTGAAAAGGATAGCCCAGTTATAGATTTCAGATGACATCATCCCAAGTCAAGAGCTTGCTGCTTGAGATAACATCACTTCAGAGGACAAAGCCTCACTATTAGATGACTTGCCTCCTGTACCAGATAAAAACTTTTACCCTAGACACTAAAATCCATGCCCTTGGGATGCTCATGGGTTGCCTCTCAGAAGATAGTGACAAGTTTGACACAGGATATTTGTTGATTTTATTCTGGTGACATTAGTGATTCTATTCATTATCTTGAGCATAGTCTGCTTATTCATGATTCTGATGTACTTTCTACTCTAAGTCACAACATATATGAGTACTCCTGCAATTTTCATAGCTAAAGTCAAATATGGTAGAGATTACTACTACCTGTGCTATTATAAAAATTAATGAAGGCAACTACCTTATATTAGTAAACCCCTGGACCTCCTGGGTAGTAGAATATCCACTCCCTAGTTCCTTATTCTATTCCTCAGCCTCCATTTTTCTCTAAGGATATGATGTCAAAACATCAGAGGACCTATTGCATTAACCATGTATTATATTTTCTGTATTCTGATGCTTTGATATTAGGACCTGTCTGACCCTAGAGACAGAAAATGACTTGCCTGTGAGTGCATTTGTCAAGTGCAAACCAACCAATCTAGAGCCCCTATCCTCGACCACCTTTTTTATTGGACTCTCACACTCCACACCATTATCCAGCTGATCTAATCACTCCAGAACCAGGTATCAGACAACTAGGCACAGCCTCTATGATGTGGAGTCTACTGAAATTAAACAATCTATCTCATCCTAAATCTGCTTTATCTGTTCCTTTCCATAGAAACAATTATAAACGTACTTGCCCTCAAATTCCCATTCCAATTGCCTTCTGACCAACCCTGTGTTTCCTTGTGTGGCCTGCCACACAAGGCATTCCCCCTTCCTCTTGAGATCTGTGAGTATAACAAAATATCTTTTAGGGCAGTCATCATTACCTGTTGGCATTACCATACTATATTATAAAAACCTAATGTGCAAATTGTACCTTCAGTTGGTCGTTCCATTGGGAGAACGGGAGTTTGACCACTTGCTATGATAAGCACTGACCACTAAGGGGTGGTGCAGAATGTGGCAGGCATCAGTGAGTGGTGCTGGTATTGGGCAGCAGTGGAGGTGATGTCAGCCTCCAGGGGCCCTGAAGAGAGTAGGACCACTGAAGGATGATGGAGCAGGTCAAGTCAGTGGTGAGCTGGGGCCATGATCGCCCTCCTGATCACCCTAGTGACTAGTGGTAGTAGTGGTGGATGGGCGCCACTGGACTCCCAGAAACTGAGGGAGCTGGGCAGGGGGACAGGCACTGACAAATTGATGACCCACAGATGGCAACCAGTAGGCAGCAGGCACTTATCACCCGATCAGGGATGGGACCAGGGCTGGGACAGGTAACTGGGGGTGGGTGGCAGCAGCCAACTTCCTGTGGCATCTGGGAAGGGGCTGTTACCTCTTTCTGGCTACCTGGAAGGGCGGAGGGTGGGCGGTGTGTGTGAAGGGATATGGTGAGAATGCTGTGGGGTACTGAGCTTGTTTTCACTCTCCTTGCCCCCTCCTCTGGGATGCCAGGGCTGGTGCACCAGGGAAGCCCCAAAATCAAGTGCTGGGTGCCTGTGAGGAGGCTGACCTGCACCCACACAGTGGCATCATCTGGGTGAGCCAGATTGCACCCACTGGGACCACAGAGGCTGGTCGGGCTTCCTGTGGGTTCCCGCAGGAGCCAATCTGCCAGACCAGCCAGGAGAGAGTGCCGGGCCTGTGGCCTTCGGCTGTGTTACTCAGGCAAAGGGGGAGCTTGTGAAGGTCTGGGGGCCTAGGTGTGGCCTAGGGCCTAAGGTCAGCCAGGGCCTTCCCTTCCATGCCAGACACTAATGCTTCAATCGCAGGCCAGGCCTAGGGACCACATCCATGCATGAATTTCAGGCACTGGGCCTCTAGTATCTATATAATAATAAAACTTATCTTAAAACATTCACATAGTATAATAACCCTTTAAACTGTACCATGTGGTGTTCTTTACGATATTCACAGAGTGACACAATCATCACCATTAACTAATTCCAGAAGATTTTCATCATATCCAAAGAAACCCTGGGCATCAGCAAAGAATGGCACAGTAAGAATGTATGAACATTTTCTTCTCCATAAAAGCAACAATAAAACTAGTGAAAAATATCAGAATCAACTTTTTTCAGAACTCTACAAATTAACTTAAGTTTTGCAGTAATTTGGGGATCATTTGCTCAGCTGAATCTCAGAAAGAGCATCGAGGTTTATTGAATTTTAATTTGTCCTATTCCCATGTCCCTACTCTTCAGAATGACAAAGGCCTTGAAAACCAACAGTCTGCAGACATGATAAAATGCAGGGGCCTGACAGATATTGGAAGAGACAGAATAGGCGTGGATCTCCTCCAAAGAGCTCATTCCCAGATAACTGTTATTGATTGACCTGACTGGCAACCATTAATCTACTTTTTGTCTGGATTTGCCTGTTCTGTTAATGTCCTATATAGAGAATCTTATACTATACAGCTTTTTGTGTCTGGCTTCTTTTATTTAGTATGATGTTTTCAAGGTTCATACATATTGTAACACATATTAATACTTCATTCCATTTTATGCTCAAAAAATATTCCAAGTGTGGATATGTCACATTTTTAATTCACTCATTAGTTCATGGACTTTGGATTGTTTCTACTCTTTGTTATTTTTTTCTTAATTTTATTTTATTGTTTAAAGTATTACATATAGTAGTACATATATCTCCTTTTTTCCCCCAATGACTTTCCCCCAGTCTCCCCTAACCCCTGTCATATGCCTTCATCCTCCCTCCCCACAGTCTTGTGTCCATTGATTGTGCTTATATGCATGGATACAAATCTTTTGATTGATCTCTTTCTCCCTCTCCCCAACACTCCCCAGCCTTCCCATTGTAATTTGAAAGTCTGTTCCATGTTTTACTGCCACTGTATCTATCTTTGTTCATCAGGTTATAATGTTCTATATTTTCCACAAATGAGTGATCATGTGGTATTTTTTCTTTTATTGCCTGGCTTATTTTACTTAGCATAATGCTCTCCAGTTCCATCCATGCTGCTGCAAATGGCAGGAATTCCTTCTTTTTGTATGGCAGCATAGTATTATTCCATTGTGTACATTTACCATAGTTTTCTAATCCACTCATCTGCTGATGGGCATTCAGGCTGTTTCCAAATCTTAACTATTGTAAATTGTGCTGGTAAGAATATAGGGGTGCATATATACTTTCTGATAGGTATTTCTAGTTTTTTGGGATATATTCCTAGAAGTGGGATTACCGGGTCAAATTGGAGTTCCATTTTTAGTTATTTGAGGAAACTCCATACTGTTCTCCACAGTGGCTGCACCAGTCTATATTCCTACTAGCAGTGCATGAGGGTTCCCAGTACTTGTCATTTGTTAATTTGTTGATGACTGCCATTCTGACAGGTGTGAGATGGTACTGCATTGACATTTTTATTTGCATCTCTTGGATGATTAGTGACTTTGATCATGTTTTCATATGTCTCTTGGCCTTCTTTCTGTCTTCTTTCAAAAAGTTTCTATTTAGGTTCATTGCCCATTTTTATTAGATCATTTATCTTCCCTTTATTAAGTTGTATGAGTTCCATGTAAATGTTGGAGATTAAACCTTTACCAGTGATAATATTTGCAAATATGTTCTCCCATACAGTGGGCTTTTTCTTGTTGTTTTGTTGATGGTTTCTTTTGCTGTGCAACATCTTTTTATTCTGATGCAGACCCATTTGTTTATTTTCTCTTTAGTTTCCATTGATCTAGGAGCAGTATCGGTAAAGAAATTGCTTCGACATATGTCTGATATTTCTCTGCCTGTGGATTACTCTAGCATTATGATTTTCCACCTTATGTATAAGCCCTTCATCCATTTTGAGTTTATTTTTGTGTATGGTATAAGCTGGTGGTCTAGTTTAATTTTTTTTGCATGTATCTGTTAAATTTTTCCAACACCATTTATTAAAGACTGTCTTGACTCCATTGTATTTTCAGGCCTCCTTTGTTAAACATTAATTGAGCATACTGGTTTGGGTCAATATCTAGGTTCTCTATTCTATTCCAGCTCTATATGCCTATTCTTGTGCCAGTATCAGGCTGTTTTATAGTGGCTTTGTAATACAGCTTGAAATCTGGTATTGAGATCCTACCTACTTTGTTCTTCTTTTGCAGGATTCCTGTGGATATTTGGGGTCTTTTTTTATTCCAGATGAATTTTTGAAGAGTTTTTTCATGTCTGTGAAATATGCCATTAGTATTTTAATGGGGATTGCATGGAATCTATAGATTGCTTTGGGTAGTATGGACATTTTAATGATGTTGATTCTACCAATCCATGAACATGGTATATTCTTCCATCTGTTTATGTATTTCTCTCTCTCTCTCTATTTCTCTCTCTCTCTCTCTCTCTCTCTCTCTCTCTCTCTCTCTCATCTCATCTCATCTCATCATGTAGTTTTCCCCACATAGGTTTTTTTTACCTCCTTAGTTAAGTTTATTCCTAGGTATCTTAACTTTTTTGGTGTGATGGCAAATGGGGTTGCCTTTTTGCCTTTTTAGTCTCTCTTTCTTTAAGTTCACTATTGGTATATAGAAATGCCATAGATTTCTTGTTGTTAATATTGTATCCTGATTCATTGCTGAATTCATTTCTTAAGAATAATCGTTTTTTTGAAGGAGTCTTTGTTGTTTTTTTTATGTACAATATCATGTCATCTGTGAATAAAGACAGTTTTACTTCTTCTTTTCCAATTTGTATGGCTTTTATTTCTTCTTGTCTACTCACAATGGCTAATACTTCCAGTACTATGCAGAACAGGAGTGGTGAGAGTGGGCATCCCTGTCTTGTTCCTGTTCTTAGGGGAAATCGTTTTAGTTTTTGCCCATTAAATATGATGTTGAGTGTGGATTTGTCATATATGGCTTTTATTATGTAGAGGTATGATCCTTCTATGACCACCTTGCTAAAAGTTTTTATCAAAAGGGTGTTGGATTTTGACAAATGCTTTTTCTGCATCAATTGATATGACTATATGGTTTTTATCTTTCAGTTTGTTTATGTGATGTATCATATTTATTGACTTGTGGATATTGTAGCACCCTTGCGTTCCTGGCATAAATCCTACTTCATCATGTATATGATCTTTCTGATGTACTGCTAGATCCAATTTTCTAGAATTCTGTTGAGGATTTTTGTATCTATGTGTATGAGTGATATTGGCCTGTAATTTCCTTTTGTTGTGTTGTCTTTATCTGTTGTTTGTATTAGGGTGATGCTGGCTTCATAGAATGAGCTTAGAAGTGTTCCTTCCTCTTGAATCTTTTGGAATAGTCTGAGGAGGATAGGTTTTAGTTGTCCCTTGAATGTTTGGTAAAACTCATCTGTGAAGCTGTCTGGACCCAGACTTTTGTTTGCTGGAAGCTTTTTGATGACTGCTTCAATTTCTTCCATAGTTATTGGCCTATTGAGATATTTAGATTCTTCCTGATTGAGTTTTGGAAGGTTGTATTTTTCTAGAAAAATGTCCATTTCTTCCAGGTTGTACAGTTTGTTGGAATAGAGTTGTTCATAGTTTTTTTTTTTTAACAATCCTTTGTATTTCTCTGGGTTCTGTTGTTATTTCTCCTCTTTCATTTCTGCTTTTGTTTATTTGGGTCCTCTCTCTTTGCTTCTTGGTGAGCCTGGCTAGAGGTTCATCAATCTTGTTTATCCTTTCAAAGAACCAGCTCTTCTTTTGTTGATCTTTTTTATTGTTTTTTCTTTTTGTCTCTATGTCATTTATCTCTGCTCTGATCTTTATTATTTCCTTCTTCTGCTTACACTGGGCTTCTCTTGTTGCTCTCTTTTTAATTCTTTGAGTTGTAGGTTTAGGTAATTTATTACCTTGTTTCTTGTTTTTTTTTTTTGTTTGTTTTATTTTATTTCAGTCAGCTTGTAGAGGTATGAACTTCCCTCTTAAGACTGCTTTCGAGGTGTCCCATAGATTTTGCATTGTTGTGTTTTCATTGTCATTTGTTGCCATCATGTTTTTTATTTCTTCTTTAATCTCTTTGGTAACCCAATTATTGTTTAATAGCATGCTGTTTAGTCTCCATGTGTTTCATTTTTTTGAATTGTTTTTATTGTAGTTGATTTCCAGTTTTATGCCATTGTGATATGAGAAAATGCCTGATACAATTTCTATCTTTTTAAATTTGAAGAGACTTTTCCTGTGACCCAACATATGGTCTATCTTTGAAAATTATCCAAGTGCAATTGAGAAGAATGTATATTCTGTGGCTTTGGGGTAAAATGTTCTGAAGATGTCAATTAATTCCATCTGATCTTGTGAGTTATTTAGGATTGATGTTTCTTTGCTGATTCTTTTGTTTAGAGCAGTGGTGGCAAACTTATTAGTCAACAAAGCCAAATATCAACAGTATAACGATTGAAATTTCTTTTGAGAACTGAAAACTGACTTCTGCACATGGGCCACAAAGTTTCAATTGCACTGTACATTTCAATTGAACAGATATTTTGTGGAAGAGCCACACTCAAGGGGCCAAACAGCCTTATGTGGCTCGCAAGCTGCAGTTTGCTGACCACTGCTTTAGAGGATTTGTCCAATGGTGATAGTGGGGAATTAAAGTCCCCTACTATGATTGTATTGCTGTCAGTTTCTCCCTTGATATTCTCCAGGATTTTTTAAAATGTATTTTGGTGCTCTTGTATTGGGTGCGAACATGCTTACCAGAATTATTTCTTTTTGTTGGATTGCTCCCTTTATTATTATGAAGTGGCCTTCCTTATCTCTTTTTATGTACTTCTCTTTGAGATCTACTTTTTTAGATATAAGTATTGCTATCCCAGGTTTTTTTTCATTTCTATTCTTCTGAAAAACCTTTTTCCATCCCTTCACCATCAGTCTGTGTGTGTCTTTTTTTCTGAGGTGGGTTCACTGGAGACAGCATATATATGGGTCATGTTTTCCTATCCACTCAGTTACCTTATGTCTTTTGATTGGGGCATTTAATCCACTTACATTTAAAGTTATTATTGATAGGTACTTGTTTGTTGCCATTTTTATTCTTTACCCCTGTGTTTCTTCTTCACTTCCTATTTCTTCTTTTTACAGCAGACCCTTCAGCATTTCTTGTATTACTGGTTTGGTGGTAATAAACTCCCTTATTCCTTTTTTTGTCTGTGAAGCTTCTGATTCCACCTTCAATTTTGAATGATAGCCTTGATGGATATAGTATTCTTAGATTCAGTCCCTTGCTTTGCATCACTTTGTGTATTTCATTCCATTCCCTTCTGACGTGGGCATTTCTATTGAGAAATCAGTTGATATTTTAATAGGAGATCCCTGGTAGGTAACTTTCAGTCTTTTTTCTGGCAGCCTTTAAGATTCTTACTTTCTTGTTGGTGTTCGCCAATTTAATTATGATGTATCTTGGTGTTGGTCTTTTAGAGTTCAACTTGTTTGGGACTCGTTGTACTTCTTGGACGTGAATAGTTTTTTCTTGCCAATATCAAGAAAGTTTTCTGTCATTATTTCTTCAAATAGATTTTCTATTTCTTGCTTCTCTTCCTCTCCTTCTGGTATTCCTATTATGTTGTTTTGTTTTTTGTTGCCCCAAAGCTCCCTTAGTATCTCCTCTTGCTTTTTAAGTCTTCTTTCCAGTTGCTACTGTGTTTGTGTGTTTTTTCCTACCTTGTCTTCTAATTCATTGATGCGGTCCTTAGCCTCATCTAGTCTACTGTTTAAGCCTTCCATTGTATCCTTTATTGCAGCTATGTCATTCTTCTTCTCATCTTGGTTCTTTTTCATGTTTGTGACATTCTCATTCTACTCCTTATATTTCTCTGTGTATTTGTCATTGAGTTGTGTGTATTTGTCATCCAGACATTTAAACATCCGTATAACCATTACTCTGAATTATTTTACTTTTATGATATGATGCTAGCCTCAATTTCATTTAACTCTCCTTCTGGTGATTTCTCTTTTTCTTTTCTTTGGGAATTGCTTTTTTGTATTCCCATGTTTTGCTGTAACATTTTAATTGTAGGTCCGATTGGTATGATACTCAGGTTCTTTTGGGGATGGTGCTACTAATGTGATCTCTCAGGTCTCCTGAGCTTGGTAAGCTAGTATATCTCCCTACTTGAGCTATTTCAGTTATCTCTCTCTTTTTTAAAAAAATATATATTTTATTGATTTTTTACAGAGAGGAAGGGAGAGGGATAGAAAGTCAGAAACATCGATGAGAGAGAAACATCGATCAGCAGCCTCCTGCACGCCCCCTACTGGAGTTATGCCCGCAAGCAAGGTACATGCCCCCAACCAGAATCGAACCTGGGACCTTTCAGTCCGCAGGCTGATGCTCTATCCACTGAGCCAAACCGGTGTCGGCTATTTCAGTTCTCTTGATGTAGGTATGTATGTGAACTGGAAAGGTAAAACTGCAGTGTCTTGAAGTCAGTAGCTGTGGAGGGGGTGTTCCAATTTTTGCTGTTTTCTGCCCTTGATTAAAATCATGTGTGCCCCATGGGGACTCACAGTGGCACCCAGGAACTGTGTGTTGGGGTGATGGGTCTCTGGAGGCCTGTGTTCTGGAAAAGCATGACTGTAGTGTCCAGAGTTCTGTAGTTGTGTGTTGGGCAGACTCAGATTTTGCTGCTGCAACTGTGGTGGATATACACACCCTCCCAGTGGAGGTTCACAGGGGCACCCACTGTGTGTTTGCCAACGAAGGGCGCTGAAGTACTCTGAAGGATTGTGGCACTGAAGCTGTATAATTGAGGCATGTGTGAGTAGGTATCCAGAATGAGTGAATTCAGAATTTCTACTGTCGGGGGGAGTGTGTCCCTGTTTGTCCAAGATCACACCCAGCAAGGATTCACATCAGCTCCCACAAATGCCCTGTGGATAGATGGACTCAGGGTGCCTGCCCATTGGAAATGCATGAGTGGACTGGTGGTGCATTTGATGGTGCAGAGTTCTGAGGCACTTTGAGAGCCCCTGGCACTGAAGTTAAGTAGCTGGGGTGTATATGGGCAGCTATTCAGGAAGAGGGAATTCAGAATTTCTGCAGTGGGGCAGTGTGTCCTTATCTGTACATAATCACACCTAGCAGAGGCTCAAAGCAGCTCCCCAGAGGACCCTGTTGATATATGGGCTCAGGGTGCCTGCCCGTTGGAAATGGGCTCCCATTCGCTGCCTACAAAGTGGTGTGCCCTGGATGCCTGTGAGGCTGGAAATGCAGAAATGTGGTTAGTGTCCAGAGTTCTGCCACTGGAAAAGGGGAAGATGCACTTGCTGCTGTGAGAAAGGTGCACCTTTGGAGGTGGAGGTCCCAGGGTTCCACGGGTCTAGAGCTGGGGTAACAGGATTTTGGTTGGAGTGGCTGCTGGGTCTCAGGCAGTATCAAAGTCCTGTCTGGGTGCTGGTGCTGATGAGTTCCTAGAAAATGCCACTGTCCCCTTTAAGATGGCGTGGGCTTTGTGCCTGAGTTCTGCAGTCTAGGGAGTTCCCACAGTGGTGGCAGTCTCTCCCTGTCCAACAGAGCCAGGTCAGTTAGCGCCTGCTGCTCCTGCAAGATTTAACTGTCCCTTACTCACTCATACACACACCACACACATCCACACACTATCTTTTCATACCCTCACTTACTCACTTCCTCTCCTTCACCTCTGTCCTGACAGCTGCCATCTCTACTCTTTGGTTCTTAGGGATAATGTTACTGTGAATTTTCATAAGCAAGTCCTTATATAAACATATGTTTTCATTTTTCTTGGGCGTATACCTCAGAGTAGCATTACTAGATCATATTATAACTCAATGTTTAAACATTTGAGGAATTCCCAGATGATTTGCTCAAGTGGCTGAACCACTTTACATTTCTGATAATTTTCTTAAAATTGTGTTTAACTTCATTTTTCATAAACATAGTTTAATATGTAACATTTTAATGCAACCATTTATTACCATTTGATAGGAACATCCTGTAAGAAAAACTAATTAATTAGGCAAGAACGCCCTCCTAATTGTCACCCGAAGTAAAATAAAAATAGAGAGCTATTGAATTGATAGATATTTTTTCCTTTAATATATAATAATAAAAGGGAAAATTGGAAAGAATTTTGTGAGGACATAATCTTATCTCTCAGTTGAAAATGCAGCATGAAATAGATAACTATTAGCCTGGAGTTTCCTTTGTGATGTTGTTGCATTAGTCACTCTTTCTTTGGTTCTTGTTATATAAGGATTATATCATGAAAGCTAAGGGGAAAGTACTAATTACAGTAGTGTTTAGAATAGTAACAATGTTTAGTGCATATTTTGATTTTTTCTACAGATTTTTAAAATTCTTTATTTTATGCCTTTTAAAAATCTGAAGGGAATAAGTAAAAACCTACCTGAAGCTTTAAAATTTGGAGATGATTTCACAAATTAATTTCACACATATGAATGAGAGTTTTATTTCTTGAAGTTACATTTATTCAGTCTAATTTATGCTGATATCATCCTGTCAATATTCAAAGAAAGGAAAATCTTCATGTGTTAAATGTCCCCCTAATATCACTCTTGATTATGCCAGCTAATTCAGCAAAATAAAAGAAGAGGTAAATTATTGACCCTTTTTTGTTACTTTTTCCTATAGATTTTTTTCATTCTTCTTCTGAAAATGGTATTTATTTTTCACACTAAGGAGTTTCAAAGAGAAATTGCTCTGGCATGAATACACTTTTATACAATTGAAAATTTTAGGTTTCTGCACTTGGCTATGACTTACCAATGTTGAAATGATGATAATCTGTACTTACAGGAGTTGGATGGTTGCAGATATTACACCAAATCACAGGAAACTCTCTCATCAGGGCCAAAATGCAGTTTACATAAATGGAAGCACATATGCATCTGTATTCTGTAAGAAAAGATAGGGCTTTGGATTTGAAGAGTATATCTAAGAATAACTTGTAGGTTGGTAAATGTTGTGATAATTTTAAATATTTGCTATACTTTGAACACAGTTAAGATGACAAATAAAGAGAAAATGTTTTAGCCCTTCCTTCCTCGCCAGCATATAGTAATCTACCCAGTGGCCAACATTTTCAGCTAGTTTAGAATTTCATGTTATGTGGCTAGTGCTACGTTTTTCTAAACAACCTATACTACTTAACCCTACAACTTAAAGAACTAGAAAGAGAGCAATAAGAAAAGTCCAGAGTAAGTAGAAGGAAGAAAATAATAAAGATGAGAGCAGAAGTAAATTATATAGAGAATAAAAAAAACAATTAAAAATCAATGAAACCAAGCGCTGGTCTTTTAAAGAATAAACAATATTGATTAACCATTAGCCAGACTCATCAAGTAGCAAAGAGAGAGAACTCAAATAAATAAAATCAGAAATGAAAGTGGAGAAGTAACCACTGACACCACATAACTACAAAGTATTGTAAGACAATATTATGAACGATTATATGTCAATAAGCTGGACAATGTGGATGAAATGGACACATTCCTAGAAAAAATACAATCTCCCAAAACTGAGAAAGAAAGAATCAGAAAACCTGAGTAGGTCAATAACATGTGATGAAATTGAAGCAGTAATAATAATAATAATAATAATAATAATAATAATAAAACATCCAGCAAACAAAAGCCCAGGTCCAGACGGCTTCACAGGAGAGTTTTACCAAACATTCAAAGAAGAACTAACACCTATATTCCTCAAACTATTCCAAAATCCAAGAGGAAGGAACACTTGCAAACTCTTTAAATGATGCCAGCATTATCCTAATTCCAAAACCAGATAAAGACAGTAAACGATGAAAATTATAGGCTAATATCCCTGATGAAATAGATGCTAAATCTTCAACAAAATATTAGCAAATAGGATCCAGCAACATATTAAAAAGATCAAACACCATGACCAAGTGAAATTTATCTCAGAGATGAAAGGCTGGTGTAATACCTGCAAATCGATAAATGTGATACATCACATAAACAAATTGAGAGACAAAAATCACATAGTTATATCAATTGATGCAGAAAAATGCTTGACAAATCCGACACCCTTTTTTTTTGATAAAGATTATCAGCAAAGTAAGAATAGAGAGATCATACCTCAACATAATAGAAGCCTTATATGACAAAACTATAGCCAACATCATACTCAATGGGCAAAAACTAAAACCATTTCCCTAAGAACAGGAACAAGACAGAGATGCCCACTCTCACCATTCCTGTTTGACATAGTACTGGAAGTGCTAGCCATAGTGATCAGACAAGTAGAAGAAATAAAAGGCATCCAAATTGGAAAGGAGGAAGTAAAACTCTCATTATTTGCAGATGACATAATATTGTACATAGAAAACCCTAAAGATGTTGCCAAAAAACTACTAGATTTAATAAATAAATTAGGAAATGTAGCAGGATACAAAATCAACACCTGAAAAATTGATGACTTTTTTTATACACCAATTATGAATTCTCAGAAAGGGAAACTAAACAACCCCATTTACCATTGCAACAAAAATAAGATACTCAGGAATAAACTTAACCAAGGAGGCAAAGACCTGTACTCAGAAAACTATAGGACGTTGAAAAAAATAGAAGGTATAAACAAGTAGAAGAATATACTGTGTCCATGGATTTGTAGAATTAACAGCATTAAAATGTCTATACTACCCAAGGCAATCTATAGATTCAATGCAATTCTTATGAAAGTACCAATAGCATACTTCACAGATCTAGAACAAATACTCCAAAAATTTATATGGAATGAAAAAAGACACCGAACAGCTGCAGCAACCTTGAAAAACAAAGTTGGAGGAATCAGAATACCAGATTTCAACTTATACTACAAAGCCACCATGATCAAAACAGCCTGGTACTGGCACAAGCACAGGCATATAGATCAGTGGAACAGAACAGAGAGCCCAGAAATGGACTCAAATCATTACACTCAATTAATATTTGACAAAGGGGGCAAGAGCATACAACAGAATAAAGAGAGTTTCTTCAATAAATAGATAGAATTGGATAGATACAATTGGATAGATAATTAAAAAAATTTAAACCACCCACTTACACCATACACAAGAATATACTCAAAGTGTATAAAGGATTTAAATGTAATCCAGGAAATCATAAAAATACTATAACAAACCATAGGCAGCAACATCTCAGATATCTCTCATAACAATATGTTTGCAGATATATCTCCCCTGGCTAAGGAAACTAAGGATAAATAAACAAATGGGACTACTTAAAAAAAAAAAAGCTTCTGCACAGCAAAAGAAACCACCAATAAAATGAAAAGGGAGCCTACTCTGTGAGAGAATATATTTTGCAATGATACATCTGATAAAGAGTTAATATCCAAAATATATAAGGAACTCATACAACTTAACAAATGGAAGATAAAGAATCCAATTAAAAATGGGCTAAGGTCTTGAATAGACACTTCTCCAAAGTGGACATACAGTTGGCCAAGAGGTAAAGGAAAAAAAATGCTCAAAGTCACTGATTATCAGAGAGATGCAAATTAAAACAACAATGAGTTATCATCTCACATTTGTCACAATGGCTACCATCAACAAATCAACAAATGACACGTGCTGGCAAGGATGTGGATGAAAGGGAACCCTAGTACACTGCTGGTGGGAGTGCCGACTGGTGCAGACATGGAAACCATTACAGAGTTTCCTCAAAAAAATAAATATAGATCTGCCATTTGACCCAGTGATCTCATTTCTAGGAATCTATCCTAAGAGATCTGATACACGAATTACAAAGAATATATGAACCATTATGTTTATAGCAGTTCATTTTACAATAGCTAAGATCTGGAAACGGCCCAATTGCCCACTTGTACATGAGTGAATAAAAAAAGCTGTACATTTATACCATGGAATAATATGAAGCAATAAAATGGAAGAATCTATTACCCATTGAGACAGAGTGGAAGGACCTGGAGAGTATCATGCTAAGTGAAATAAGTCAGTCAGAGAAAGACAAATATCACATGATCTTACTCATGTGGAATCTAATTAAAAAAATAAACTGATGAATGGAGTGGAAGTATGGAACAGAGTGCGGAATCTCAGAGGGAAGGCTGGGGAGGGTGGGTAGGTGGGAGGTAATCAACCAAGGACCTTGTATGCATAATGCAAAACCCATGGACACAGACAATAGGGTAATGAATGGAGGGGGTCAATTGGGAGGGGAAATGGGGACATTTGTAATACTTTCAACAGTAAAGATTTTTTAAACAGTTATAAAATTAAAAATAAATTGAAAATATATCCTTTGGTGAGGATGAACAACAACAATAAAGAAAGATCTCTGATAAATTATTCTATTAATGGAAGGAATCAAGTGAACTATTGTTTTTTTAAGGAGGTACTGAGTAATCTCAAGTTTTGATAACTTAGGTTCACCTAATTCTTTTTTTATTTCCCCTTCAGACAATTTTCATTTAGGAGAATAAAAATAATGTATGAAGAATCACAAAACAACAGATAGATGTACAACCAATTATATTTGAGATTACATAGTCTATGATGAATAGGGCAGAAATTTGTTCATGCTTTGAATTATGAAGTGAGTCAATAAGTGAGTGATTAGCATATAAAGGGTACTGCACCCATACTATACTTGTTTTCTAACTTACCAAGTCAATGATGTCTCCAAAAGATGACACAATATATAGCTTATATCTCAGTTTCAGCCCAAATTTATAAATTAAACTATTTTGGCACAATTCGGTAATTCTTGAATATACATTAAAAAAGTACTTCTTTTGCATTTATTAAATATATTATAATAAAACGTCTGATAATCTTTATAGGATGCCATATATGAAAAGATGTGTTAATGTTGAACTTATATTAAAATCATGTTTCTGCATTTTTTAAATTGCACAAATCTTTTTTACCAGAGAATCTTTAAAGTTCTTACCTTCATTAGCAGCTGCATCTCCAAAGGAGGAGCCATATGCTAACTGTAACATTTGTCCAACCCAACTAAAAAAATACACCAAGGAGATAAAAAGCAATAGTTAATAGTAGCCAATCATCATTGACTGCTATGCAAGGCACTTTTGCATTTAATGCTAATATCAGCTATAAAAAGTAGGAACTATTATTATTCCTATTTAACAGATGAGAAAAGTAAGGTTCAAAAGGTTAAATAACGTGTCCAAGTTCATACAGCTAGTATATGGTGGTACACTTAATCTAGGCAGTCTAACTCCAGAGACCACAGTCTTCATCACAACATTATATAGCTTGAAGTTGTTACTACAGCATATCACTTCTAAGATATTTTAGAAATATCATTAAATTCAAAAGAATATAAACTGACACTAAATGATAAAGAGTGGTGATTATGTGATGAAATGACAAAGGGAAGGATTTCTGCCATTTGGGGAGAAAAAATAATTAATAATAGAGCAATAGCACCAACTGAACTTAAATCAAATGAATATAATAATTTGAGGCCAGCATAAATTATATAAGAACCTCCTCTAATCATAAGATCAAATAAAGCTGCATCATTGTTGGATATTTTCTAAGCAAAATAGAGTATTATTAGTAACTATGAATTGGTCTATTACAAGGAAAATCATAATAATGTGAGATTGTTTTAATCTGATGCTTGTTGATGACCTACATATACAATCTTTCCAATACAAATTTCTGTTAGCTTCTTGGGAATAGAATGTAATCCTTGAATTTCTTCATTAGAATTCATTAAGTGACAATGTTTGAACCCTCTACAAATATTGAACATATTATTAGCATGACTCTCAATTAAATCAATGATGTTTAGTGATATGGGCATAAACGCTATTCTTTTTTTAGTCACATATTGTAATATAAATATTTTGTAAAAACTCTTGGTGGCATTAAAAGAAAACCCACAGATTAAAAGGTGCTTGTTTTGATAAACCATTCAATAAAGATTTTAGTAAAAACTGTAAAAACAGGATTCTCTCTCAATTCCAATGGCTAATAGCCATGTGTGGCTAGTAGCTACTGTATTACATAGTGTAGATATAGATTATTTACATTATTGTAGAAAGTTCTATTAGATAGCTTTAATATAAGGGAAACATATTTTCTGTTACAGGGGTTAGTATCTTTGACACAGAAATCAGATATTTTCATATATTTACTTTATTAATGTTTTCCTTTTTAAATTAAATTTGTTAGGATGACTTTGGGTAACAAAATTATATAGTGGGGGGAAGAGTCAGCTCCCTCCTCCTCATTTTTTCCTCCCCTC
Source organism: Lasiurus cinereus (assembly GCA_011751065.1). Lineage (NCBI taxonomy): Eukaryota > Metazoa > Chordata > Mammalia > Chiroptera > Vespertilionidae > Lasiurus > Lasiurus cinereus. The sequence continues at coordinate 16,619,267 of JAAGEH010000029.1, forward strand.
AAGATAAAAAAATTATATAGGTTTCAAGTGTACAATTTTATGATACATCATCTGTATATTGTATTGTGTTTACCACCTAAAGTTAAATAATCTTCCAGCACTATATATTTGGTCCCTTTTACTTCCTCTACCCCATGCCCATCCATCTAATAACTACAAAACTGTTGTCTGTATCTATGAATTTTTGTTTGTCTTATTTGCTCATTTGTTGCTTTCAGTTTTCTATCCCACATATCAGTGAAATTATATGGTTCTTGACTTTTTCTGTATGACTTATTTTGCTTAGTATTATATTCTCAAGACACATCCATAACTATTTTAATAAGAACATAAAAATCTTAAGCAATTAATATTTTCATATATTTAAAAAATTATAATTGCTCCATCTTCCCCTTAAAAAACTAGATTATAGGTAAGACACTAAAATTACTGTTACTTTTCAAAAGAAATGTACAAAAGAAAAAGTCCAATTAAGAACTTTCTGAAGCCAAATGAAAAACTAATGTGATTTATAAGGAGAAATAAGTTTCTCTACATTTTTACTTTAGTTCCAGGGATGTGAAAATCCAACATTTATGAAAATGTAATGTCAATAGAATTGTCAATATCCAAAAACTTATTTTAAGTGTGCATAAAAGCAATAAAACTAAACATATATTTTCCCCACTGAACAGTGATTGGTGTTCTTTACTTGAAATGTTAAGAAATAGATTGTCTTTTTTAAAAATTACCATTCTTAGCCTTATAGACATTAGATAATCTAATAAATTATAAAATTCATTTTTATGTCAGTATAGTTGGTAGACAATATTATATTAATTTTAGATGTATAATATACTTATTTGACAATTATATGCCTTACAATGCGATGACCACACTAAGTTTGGTAATCCTCTGTCATTGTGTAAATCCATCATAATATTATTGACTAAATTCTCCTTCCCCCTTTCTACCAATCCCTCAACACCTCCTCTCCTTTGGCAACCATCAGTTTGATCTCTATTTCTATGAGTGTGTTTTTGTTTTATTTTTTTATTTAAAAAATTAAAAATGTTTTTATTCATTTCAGAAAGGAAGGGAGAGGGAGAGATAGAAATATCAATGATGAAATCATTGATTGGCTACCTTCCACATGCCCCTGACTGGGGATCGAGGCTAAAACCCAGCATGTGGCCTGACTGGAAATTAAACTATGATCTTCTGATTCTTAGGTCAATGATCAACCACTGAACTAAATCATCTAGGCTTATCTTTTTTTTGGATTCCATATATAATTGAAGCCATATAGTGTTATTTGTTCTCTATCTAAATAATTTCATTTAGCACAATACCTTCTGGTTCTAGCCATGTTGTTGCAAATGGTAAGATTTCAGAAATAAAAAATGTGGTTTTCAGCAACCTTTATGAAACTGTAATTGGCTCACATGTGGGCTTGAAAGCTGGGTGAAATCTCAGACCCCAGGGGGGTGGATGGCAGGAGTGACAATGGAGGGAATAGTAAGTGGAAGGCCTGGAAAGAGGTAAAGGGTGCAGGGGTAGGAGGTGAAAGGTAGCCCAGGATGCCTGGCTTACCCAGTGCTTTGTGCTATTGCCTGGCAAGTTGGGTCATAGGTACTACCCACCACTGAGAGTTACCTGAATATATAATATTAGTTCAATAAATCCCCTCCACCCTTCACTCACTCAGATTCCCCTGCCATTAACATTTTACCCCATTGGTTTTATACTAGTTTTTCCACCTGTCATTCTCTCTCTCTTTCTGTGGATATATATACATTGAGAGTAAGCTGCATACATTATGGCCTTTTATTCCCAGGTACTTCTGTGTGTATTTCCTAAGTGATATATTCTCTTATACAATTAACTTTCATAAATCTAACATCAATACCATACTTTTATAAGCTTTAATGTAAATTTTCATAGCATTTTGATAAATTTGCTTCTTTTGAAGATTTAAACCTAACCATTTTAATTTTTTAGTAACTGACAGGAAAAGAAGAAAGAAGGAAAAAAGAAAAATCAGTAACCCAACTAGTGTATTTAAGTAGTGAGGCTATTTTTCTTTATAAAAACAATCATTTTGTGAAAGTAATGGTTCCAATAACAAACATAACTGCAGAACAATTATGTACAAATGACCAACTAAACAGTCAACAATCCTCTTTATAGTGCATAGGCTTACACCATAAACACATTTTCTCATACATTACTTAGTTTTAGAAATGTACATTAAAGAATTGTGGGAAGATGGCGGCTGGCAGGACAGAGGTGAAGGAGAGGAACTGAGTGAGTGGACGAAAGGAGAGCGTGTGGATGTGTGTGGTGTGTGTGTGAGTGAGTGAGGGACAGTTGAATCTCATAGGAGCAGCAGGGGCTGGCAGTCCAGGCTCTCTTGAACCAGGAGAGACTGCCACCGCGGCTGGCACTCCCCAGACTGTGGGACTCGGGCGGGGAGCCCACACCATCTTGAAGGGGAAAATGGCCTTTATTTGGTAACTTATCAACACCGCCAGCCAGACAGGCCTTAGAGCTGCCAGGCGACTCAACAGCCACTCCAGTCAGAGTCCTGCTACAACAGCTGCAAACCTGCAGACCCTGGGACCTCCGCCTCCAAAACAGTGAGTGCAACCCTTCCCTCCCCAGCGACATTGGTACGGTTGTGGTGCACACTGGTCGCTGGCTTGTGGAAAGTCCTGGTAACCACATTTGCGGAGCGCCCTGGTCACCCAGACTATGTTGTGCCCTCGTCCCTGGTTTGTGGGGCACCCTGGTTGCTGCGATTGCTGTGTGCACTAGGCACCCCGTCTGTGGAGTGCCCTCATTGCTGGTTTGCAGAGCACCCTGGTCGCACGTTTGCAGAGTGCCCTAGTGGCCACGTTTGTGGTGTGCACCTGTAGCCAGTTTACAGAATGCCCTTGTAGGCGGAGCTTTTATAGCCCGCCCACATCAGTGTGTTCATAGTCCACCCTCAGCAGCGCGTTTCTGGTGGTCCATTCCCTAGGTAGTGCCTGGGAGCTACTGGGAGCCCTGCGGCTGTGACTTTGTAACTGGGCACCACAGTCAAGCCTCTCCAGAGAGTAGACCTCCTGAACCACATCAGCCTGACAGACTGGTCCTTGGTGCCACTGTGAGTCCCTGCTGGGCATGCGTGATCTCAATTAAGGGTGCGAAACAGCAAAAATAGGGACACTCTCCTCCATGGCTCCCAAATCCTAGACAACACAGTTGTGTTGCTCAAGCTAGCAGATCTACCTCAAGAGAATGCAAATAGCTCAAGAAGGGAACTATAATAGATTAACAAGCACAGGAGAACTGAGAGAATACACCAGTAGCACCATCCCCCCAAAAAACCTGGGTAGCAAAGCAATTGGATCACAGTTAAAACATTACAGTAAAATATGGGAAGACAAAAAAGTAATCCTCCCAAAAAAGAAAAAGAGGAATCACCAGAAAGGGAGTTAAATGAAATTGAAGCCAGCAGCTTATCAGAGAAAGAATTCAGAGTAATAGTTTTAAAGAAGTTTAAATGGATGTAAGACAAATACACACAACTCAATGACAAATACACACAACTTAATGAGAACTATAAGGAGCTGAATGACAATGTCATCAACATGAAAAGAAACCAAGAGGAGATGAAGAATGACAGCTGCAATAAGGAACACAATGGAAGGCCTAAACAGTAGACTAGGAGAGGCTGAGGACCACATCAGCGAATTAGAAGACAAGGTAGAAAAAAACACACAAAAACAGCAGCAACTGGAAAAAAATATTTAAAAAAACAAGAAGAGAGCATAAGGGAGCTTTGAGACAACACAAAACGAAACAACATTTGCTTAATAGGGATATCAGAATGAGAGGAAGAGGAGCAGGGAATAGAAAACCTATTTGAAGAAATAATGACAGAAAACTTCCCTGATATTGGCAAGAAAAATACTATGCAATGCCAAGAAGTACACAGAGTCCCAAACAAGCTGAACTCCAAAACACTGACACCAAAACACATCATGATTAAAGTACGGCCCTCCCAGGTCTGTACCTTTAGAGCACACCATAGTCAGTGAGATTATAGCCCGCCAACATCAGTGTGTTTACAGTCCACCCTAACAACAAAGTAAGAATCTTAAAGGCTGCAAGAGAGAGACAGAAAGTTACCTACAAGGGATCTCCTATTAGAACATCAACTGATTTCTCAACAGAAACACACCAGACCAGAAGGGAATGGAATAAAATATATAAATAAAGTCATGCAAAGCAAGGGTCTGAACCCAAGAATACTATACCCAGCAAGACTATCATTCAAAATTGAAGGTGGAATCGGGAGCTTCACAGACAAAAAAGAGCTAAGAGAGTTTATCACTACCAAGCCAACAATGCAAGAAATGCTAAAGGGACTGCTGTAAAAAGAAGAAAAAGAAAGTCAAGCAAAAACACAAAGGAAAAATATGACAACAAACATGACCTTGTCAATAATAACATTAAACATAAATGGGTTAAATGCACTAATCAAAAGACATAGGTTAGCTGAATAGTTAAGAAAACATGACCCATATATTTGCTATCTACAAGAGACCCACCTCAAAGCAAAGGACTCACACAGACTAAGAGTGAAGGGATGGAAAAACATTTTTCAGGCAAATAGAAATGAGAAAAAAACTGGGTAGTGATACTTATATCTGATAAAATAGAGCTCAAAGTAAAGGCCTTAACAAGACATAAGGAAAACTACTACATAATACTAAAAGGAGCAATTCATCAAGAAGATATAACTCTGGAAAAAATATATGCACAAACTACAGGAGCACCTAAATTCATTAAAAAAACAAAAAAACAAAAAACCTCCTGGAAGATATCAAGGGAGAGATCGACAACAATACAATCAGAGTAGGGGACTTTAATACACTACTGACATCACAGGAAAAATGCTCTAGACAAAAAATCATAAAAAACCCAGCAATTCTAAATAACTCACTAGATCAGATGGACCTAATTGACATATTCAGAGAAAATCACCCCAAAGCCACAGGATATACGTTCTTTTCAAGTGCACATGGGACATTTTAAAAAATAGACCACATATTGTGTCACAAGCAAAGTCTCCCCAAATTCAAAAAAATTAAAATCATATCAAGCATTTTCTCAGACCACAATGGCATAATATTACAAATAAACTACAATAAAAACATTACAAAAAATTAAAACACTTGAAAGTTGAATAGTATGTTACTAAACAATGATTGGGTTATCAAGGAGATCAAAGAAGAAATTAAAAATATCCTGGAGACTAATGACAATAAAAACACAACAACACAAATGCTATGGGACACAATGAAAGCAGTGCTGAGAAAGAAGTTTATGGCTCTACAGGTCTACCTAAAAAAAAAACAAGAGAAAATGGTAATGAATCACCTAACTCAACAATTCCAAGAATAAGAAAGAGAGCAACAAGAAAAGCCCACGGTGTCCAGAAGGAAGGAAATAATAAAGAACAGAGCAGAAATGAATGACATAGAGATCAAAAAAACACTACAAAAGGTCAACAAAACCAAGAGCTGGTTCTTTGAAAGAATAAACAAGATTGATGAACATTTAGCTAAGCTCACCAAGAAGCAAAGAGAGAGGACCCAAATAAACAAAATCAGAAATGAGAGAGGCGAAATAACTACAAATGCCACAGAAATACAAAAGATTAATAAAAAATATTATAAACAACTCTATTCTAACAAATTTCACAACCTAGAGGAAATGGACACATTCCTAGAAAAATACAACATTCCAAAACTCACACAGGAAGATTCTTAAAATCTCGATATGCTGATAACTATGAAACAAATTGAAGCAGTCAACAAAAAGCTTCCAGCAAACAAAAGCCCAGGGCCAGACAGCTTCACAGGGGAATTTTACCTAACATTCATGGAAATACTAAAACCCATCCTCCTCAGACTATTACAGAAAATTCAAGAGGAAGAAACACTTCCAAACTCCTTCTATGAAGCCAGTGTCACTCTAATACCAAAACCAGGTAAGGATAACACAATGAAGAGAATTACAGACCAATATCCATCATGAACATAGATGCCAAAATCCTCAACAAAATTCTAGCAAATTGAATTGAGCAGTACATCAGAAAGATCATACAACATGATCATGTAGGATTTATCCCAGGGATGCAAGGATGGTACAATATTTGCAAATCAATAAACGTGATACATCACATAAATATGTTGAGAGATAAAAATTACATAGTCATATCAATTGATGCAGAAAAAGCATTTGACAATATCCAACACCCTTTGACAATATCCAGCACCTTTGATAAAAATGCTCAGCAAGGTGGGGATAGAAGGATCATAACTCAACCTAATAAAAGCCATATATGAAAAACCCACAGGAACATCATACTCAATGGACAAAAACTAAAAACAAATTTCCCCTAAAAAGAGGAACAAGACAGGGATGCCCACTTTCACCACTCCTAGTCAACATAGTGCTGGAAGTACTAGCCATTGTTATCAGACAAGAAAAAGAAATAAAAGGCATCCAAATAGGAAAAGAAGTAAAACTGTCCTTATTTGCAGATGACATGATACTCTACATAGAAAACCCTAAAGACTCCATAAAAAAAAAACCAAAACGGTTAGACATGATAAATGAATTAAACAATGTAGAAGGATACAAAATTAACACCAAGAAATCTATGGCATTTCTATATACCAATAATGAACTTACAGAAAGAAAGATTAAAAAAGCAATTCCATTTACCATCACACCAAAAAAATTAAGACACCTAGGAATAAACTTAACTAAGGAGGCAAAAGATCTATACCCAGAAAACTACAGGACACTGAAAAAAGAAATAGAGGAAGACATAAACAGATGGAAGAACATACCATGTTCATGAACTGGTAGAATCAATACCATCAAAATGTCCATTCTACCCAAAGTAATCTATAAATTCAATGCAATCCCTATTAAAATACCAAAGGCATACTTCACAGACCTAGAAGGAACTTTCCAAAAATTCATCTGGAATAAAAAAAGACCCTGAATATCTGCAGCGATCCTTAGAAAGAAGAACAAAGTAGGTGGGATCTCAATACCAGATTTAAAGCTGTATTACAAAGACAGTGTTCTCAAAACTGCCCGGTACTGGTGTAAGCACAGACACATAGATCAATGAATAGGATAGAGAACCCAGAAATCGACCTATGCCCAATTAATATTTGACAAAGGAGGAACGAACATACAATGGAGTCAAGACAGTCTCTTCAAAAAATGGTGTTGGGAAAATTGGACAGATATATGCAAAAAAATGAAACTAGATTACCAACTTACACCATACACAAAAATAAACTCAAAATGGATAAAGGACTTAAACATACGACAGGAAACCATAAAAATATTAGAGGAATCCACAGGTAGCAAAATCTCTGACATATGCCAAAGGAACTTCTTCACTGATAACAGTTCCTAGGGCAATGGAAACTAAAGAAAAAATAAACAAATGGGACTCCTTCAAAATAAAAAGCGTTTGCACAGCAAAGGAAACCATCAACAAAACAAGAAAGCCCACTGCAAGGAAAAATGTATTTGCCAATGATAAGGGTTTAATCTCCAACATTTACAGAGAGCACATACAACTTCACAAAAAAAAGATAAACAACCCAATCAAAAAATGGGCAACTGATCTAAATAGGCACTTCTCGAAAGAAGACAAAAGGAAGGCCAAGAGACATATGAAAACCTGCTCAAAGTCACTAATCATCAGAGAGATGCAAATCAAATCAATGCAGTACCATCTCACAGCTGTCAGAATGGCTATCATCAACAAGTGACAAGTGTTGGCTAGGATGCAGAGAAAAAGGAATCCTTGTGCACTGCTGGTGGGAATGCAGACTGGTGCACCCACTGTGGAGAACAGGATGGAGTTTCCTCAAAACACTAAAAATGGAACTCCCATTTGACCTAGTGATCCCACTTCCAGGAATATATTCCAAGAAACTAGAAACTCCAATCAGAAAGGATACATGCACCTCTATGTTCATAGCAGCACAATTCACCATAGCTAAGATTTGGAAACAGCTTAAATGCCCATCAGCAAATGAATGGATTAAAAAACCATGGTATATCTAGACAATGGAATACTATGCTGCTGTAAAAAAATAAGGAGCTCCTCCCAGTTGCAACAACATGGATGGAGATGGAAAGCATTATGCTTAGTGAAATAAGCCAGGCAGAGAAAGATAAATATCACATGATCTCACTCAACTGTGGAATATAATGAATGACATAGACTGATAATGAAGATCAGATCCAGAGAATGTGAAATGTTGATCAAAACATCAAACCTTGGCCGAGACCAGTTTGGCTCAGTGGATAGAGTGTCGGCCTGTGGACTGAAGGGTCCCAGGTTCGATTCCGGTCCAGGGCATGTACCTTGCTTGCAGGCACATCTCCAGTGGGGGGCGTGCAGGAGGCAGCTGATCGATGTCTCTCTCTCATCGATGTTTCTGACTTTCTCTCCCTCTCCCTCCCTCTCTGTAAAAAAGTCAAGAAAAAATATATTTAAAAAAATCAAACCTTGGAGAAGGTGAGGGTTGGTGGGAGTAAGGTGGAGAAATCAACAGAGGGAATTTCGTACATGCATATGAACTTAATCATTGGGCACAGGCAACAGGGAGGTGGAGCATGAGAGGGAGTGGGGGGTATTGAAAGAATAAGAACACATGTAAAAAATTATTATACTAACACATTAAATCTAATCAATACAATGGTCACCATAACGTTAAGAGAAATTGTTTTATGTGACTAAGATTTTTAAATGAAACTCTGTAGCATGAAAATCATTTTGGAAGGGAATAAAGAAGTTTCCTTCAAATGTTGTAAGAATTGTAATTGAAACTCAATATATTTGGCCTCTTGAGCTAAGGTAAGTAATCTGTGTTTTTGCCTCCCTGGAAAGGTTTATATAAAGTTACAAAAAGAAATTGACAGCCAGTTTGAAATTGAATTGCCATGGCCTAGAGCAAAGAATATCCTTACATGATATTATTCTACAATGTCATTTAATTTTTGATATTTCACAACAGCATATTGTACAACTATCCCAAATGAACTTACAAACTAATTCTTTGAATGTTTAGCAGCAATTTAAAAACAGGACATGAAAGGATTTAATCCCTTTCAGAAGGAATTAAGAAATTGGGAAGGCACTTGAGCGTTCTATACTGGCCCTCTTTCCTCTTTTGCCAAGAGGGACTCTCTTCTCACAACCCAGTGGCCCTCAGCTGTATCCTGAGCTCTCTATTCACGCTGAGGTTGAAGCCGCAAGGTGGCTTGTATAATGGATCTATCTCTTGCCAAATGGTGTGAGCTGGGCCCTACCTGGAGAAAGAACCTGAATTCTCAGAGATAAGTGATCAGTGCTGGGGCCCGTGCCAGTAGGCGAGGGCATCCCCAAGGCAGGTGCTCGGCGTGGAGGCCACGGGGGCATAGGCTACTATGGAGATAGAACTGAATCTCACAACACCCTGCTTGACCCTGGAGGATGACTGATTAGCCAGAGACGGGTAAGATATTTCAGGGTGGGGCATAGACCTTCATCCTCCCTAACCTTGCAGGGGTCTGAACCCTACCCCTTCTGAGGGAGGTCTCCTGCCCCCATGGCTACTTTGCTTCCCACGCTCAGCACAGATTGGTACCCAGGTAACAGTCAGAAACTTGCCCACAGCAGCTGCCCTATATCTAAATCCAGCCTAGCACTAGGAATGCTCAGTGCCTATTTGAGAATGCAAATAAACCTTTCCACTAATATTTACTAGGTAATCTAAAATTGTTGGTAGAGTATTAAATTTGACAGTAAAAGAGTAATAAAGCTTTTAGATTAATTTAAATTGGCGAATTGAAATAAGTGAATACCCAAGAAAATTAAATTGTATTCGACAAAAAGCTGTTTTTAAAGTATTAATTAAAATTTCTATTGATAGCTCATGTCATGGTAACGTGCAATGAACCTAAAACAGGCATATTTGTGTGCAAAAAATTAAAATTTAAAGTTATCAAATTTGCATTAAAAATTTTACAAATGTCTTCATTAATAAAAAAAAGGGGGGGAGTAAGTAGACTAATATCATGTAAGGAAAAATATCTGGTAAGTAAATTACATCTAGAAAATTTTTACTTTAGAAAATTAATTTTCATTTGTAATACTAACAGCAAGAAATCCATGAGCCGAAACCGGTTTGGCTCAGTGGAGAGAGCATCGGCCTGCAGATTGAAAGGTCCTGGGTTCAATTCGGGTCAAGGGCATGTATCCTGGTTGCGGGCACATCCCCAATAGGGGGCGTGCAGGAGGCGGCTGATCAATGTCTCTCTCTCATGGATGTTTCTAAGTCTCTATCCTTCTCTCTTCCTCTCTGTAAAAAATCAATAAAATATATTAAAAAAAAAGAAATCCATGAAAAACATACATGGTGCCAAAATAAGCCAAAGGAAAATCGGGTGGGTAAAAATAAAAAGGACCTTAAGTCAATTTTATAGAAAAGATTCCTTTATTAATTTTTGGTTGAGAATATGTTTATATACTTTCAGAAAATAACTCTAAGACCAAGTGGACTCCTGCAACAGAGAAGATCTGATAGGTCTGCTCCAACCATGCAGACAAGGGGAGAAACAGTCCAGAGATGGAAGAAGCAGACGATGCCTTGCCATGCGAGCAGTCAGCAGCTGTGCATCGCTACAGGATGCCTAGGACCAAACCAGAGAGGGTCGGACCTGCATTGCCACTATTTGTCCACCATCCAGATACCACTGAGGATGTGTACACATAAGGAACTGTTTGACATTGAAACTGGGACTCAGAGCTATCGGACATTGAAATTGGGACTCAAACATTTTTTTATTCTTATAAGTTTATTTCTAGCCTACAGAGGCAAGATGTTTCTAAAGAAAAGAATCAGGGGAAGAAAAAATAGATACAGAGGCAAAGAAGCAATGAACAGACTGTCATATTACAGTGGGAAGGCAGGGGAGGTTGCGGGGGGGACTGTAAGAGATCAACTGAAGGACTTGTATGCATATATGTAAGCATAGCCAATGGATACAGGACATTGTGTATGTGGGGGGACAGGTGAGGGCATGTTCTGGGGGGTGGGGAAGGCCGAGAGGAGGTCAACAGGGGAAAAAAAAAGGAGACATATGTACTACTGTTTGTAATACTTTAAACAATATACATACACACACACACACACACACACACACACACACACACACACACACACTGGTACCTCGAGATACGAGTTTAATTCGTTCCGTAACCTTGAGGCGTGGGAAACTATGAGACGCTCGAGTTATGGTAAATTGGTGGGTGCTTTGCAGCTAGCCCATCCGCGAGATTACTCCTATCTCAAATGTTGCTCGTATTTCAAAGCAAAAATCGCTCCCTCGAAGGCTCGTATCTCAAAAATCTCTTATGTTAGGGCACTCGTACCTTGATGTACCACTGTATACACACACGCACACACACATATGAAAATTAAAGAAGACTTTTGCTGCATTTGCTGCATTAATACCATCTAATGTTTATTACTTAGAATTTTTCTTCATGCATTTTATGTCATTATGCAAAATTTTGATGCACAATATATTCACTATTCTTAGAAGGAGCTCATTTGACTTTGATTCTGCTAAAAATAAAAACAAACAGTTACTCATGCAAAGATATATCCTGGTCAGTCTTCAAGACTTTTGTTTTTAGTGGGTATTTAAGAAAAATCCAGTAACTGTTATTTATATATTAATGTTTCAACATCTATCTTAATAAAATTCTTCAATATCTCAGTGTTTGCTAACTTTTAGTATTTCCAAGAGTGATTTTTTAATTTTTTTTTGGTTTAAATTTAGGCATACCTCCTGTATTGCACTTTAAAATTTTTTTTATTAATGTGTTACATGTATAAATATCTTCCCATTGCCCTCCCCCCTCCCAGGCATACCCTAACCTCCCAGTGTCTTGTGTTCATTGGTTATGCTCATATGCATGCATACAAGTCCTTTGCTTGATCTCTTATCTACCCCACCTCTCCTTAACCTTCCTGCTGTAATTTGACAGTCTGTTTGATGCTTTACTGCCTCTGTATCTATCCTTTTGTTCATCAGTTTATAATGTTCTTTATTATCCACAAATGAGTGAGATCACATGGTGTTTCTCCTTCATTGACTGGCTTATTTCACTTAGCATAATGCTCTCCAGTTCCATCCAGGTTGCTGCAAATGGTAAGAATTCCTCATTTTTTATGGCAGCACAGAATTCCATTGTGTAGATGTACCATAGTCTTCTGATCCACTAATCTGCTGATGGGCTGTTTCCAAATTGTAGCTATTGTAAATTGTGCTGCTATGAACATAGGGGTGCATAAATCCTTTCTGATTGGTGTTTCTAGATTCTGAGGATATATTCCTAAGAGTGGGATTGCTGGATCAAATGGGAGTCCCATTTCTAGTTTTTGAGGAAATTCCATACTGTTTTCCTCAGTGGATGCACCAGTCTGCATTCCTACCAACCATGCACAAGGGTTCCTTTTTCTCCACATCCTCATCAACACTTGTCATTTGTTGATTTGTTGATGATTGCCATTCTGACAGGTGTGAGATGGTATCATATTGTCGTTTTGATTTGCATCTCTCGGATAATTAGTGACTTTGAACATGTTTTCATGTGTCTCTTGGCCTTCCTTCTCTCATCTTTTGAAAAGGTTCTATTTAGGTCCCTTGCCCATTTTGTTATTGGAAGATTTATCTTCCTTTTATTAAGTTGTATAAGTTGGCTGTAGATGTTGGAGATTAAACCTTTATCAGTGCTAACATTTTCAAATATGTTCTCCAGTACAGTGGTCTTTCTTGTTTTGGTGATGTTTTCTTTTGCTGTACAAAAGCTTTTTATTTTGATGTAGTCCCATTTGTTTATTTTTTATTTAGCTTCTGTTTTCCTTGGAGCAGTGTCAGTGAAGAAGTTTTTTTGGCATATGTCTGATTGTGCTTTCTGTGGATTCCTCTAGTATTTTCATGGTTTCCCATCTTATGTTTAAGTCTTGTATCCATTTGGAGTTTACTTTTGTATATGCTATAAGTTGGTGGCCTAGTTTCATTTTTTTGCCTGCATCTGTCCAATTTTACCAACACTATTTATTGAAGAGGCTGTCTTGACTCCATTGAATGTTCATGCCTCCTTTGTCAAATATTAATTGAGCATAGTGGTTTGGGTGGATATCTGGATTTTCTATCCTATTCCATTGGTCTATATGTCTGTTCTTCTTCCAGTACTAGGCTGTTTTCAGAACAGTTGCTTTGTAATATAGCTTGAAATCTGGTACTGAGATCCCAACTACTTTATTCTGCTTACTCAGGATTGTTGTGGCTATTCTGGGTCTTTTTTAGTTCCAGGTGAATCTTAGAAGAGTTCTTTCTAAGTCTGTGAAATATGCCATTGGTATTTTAATGGGTAGTGCATAGAATCTATAGATTGCTTTGGGTAGTATGGACATTTTAATGATGTTGATTCTTCCAATCCATGAGCATGGTATGCTCTTCCATTTGTTTACGTCTTCATCTATCTCTCTTTTCAGTGTCTTGTAGTTTTCTGCTTATAGGTCTTTTACCTTTTTAGTTAGGTTTATACCTAGGTATGTTAATTGTTTTGGTGTGATGGTAAATGGGATCGCTTTTTTAGTCTCTCTTTCTGTAATTTCACTATTAGTGTATAGAAATGCAATAGATATCTTGCCATTAATTTTGTATCTTGCTACATTGCCATATTTATTTATGAAGTCTATTAGTTTTTGCATGGAGTCCTTTGGGATTTTTATGTATAGTATCATGTCATTTGCAAATAAGGACAGCTTTACTTCTTCTTTTCCAATTTGGCTGCCTTTTATTTCTTCTTTGTGTCTAATTGCAATGGCTAATACTTCCAGTACTATGTCGAACAGGAGTAATGTGAGTGGGCATGCCTGTCTTGTTCCTGTACTTAGGGGAAATGGTTTTAGTTTTTGCCCATTGAGTATGATGTTAGCTGTGGGTTTATCATAAATGGCTTTTATGATGTTGAGGTATGATCCTTCTATTCCCACCTTGCTGAGAGTTTTTATCAAGAAAGGGTGTTGGATTTTGTCAAATGCTTTTTCTGCATCAATTGATATGACCATGTGATTTTTATCTCTCAATTTGTTTATGTGATGTATCACATTCATTGATTTGTGGATATTGCACCATGCTTGCATTCCTGGGATGAATCCTACTTGGTTATGGTGTATAATCTTTCTGATGTGTTGCTGGATCCGATTTGCTAGAATTTTGTTGAGGATTTTGGCATGTATGTTTATGAGAGATATTGGCCTATAATTCTCTTTCATTGTGTTGTCTTTATCTGGTTTTGGTATTAGGGTGATGCTGGCTTCAGAGAAGGTGTTTGGGAGTATTCCTTCTTCTTGAATGTTTTTGAATAGTCTGAGGAGGATAGGTTTTAATTCTTCCTTGAATGTTTGGTAAAACTCTTCTGTGTAGCCATCTGCTCCAGGGCTTTTATTTCCTGGAAGCTTTATGATGACTGGTTCAATTACTTCCATAGTTATTGGACTATTGAGATGTTTAGATTCCTCCTCGTTGAGTTTTGGAAGGTTATATTTTTCGAGGAAAATGTCCATTTTCTGCAGGTTGTCCAATTTGTTGGAATAGAGGTGTTCAAAGTATCTTTTAACAATCCTTTGTATTTCCACAGGGTCTATTGTTATTTCTCCTCTTTCATTTCTGATTTTGTTTATTTGGGTGTTCTCTCTTTGCTTCTTGGTGAGCCTGGCTAGAGGTCCATCAATCTTCTTTATTCTTTCAAAGAACCAGCTCTTGGTTTTGTTGTACTTCTGAATTGTTTCTTTGGTCTCCATGTTGTTAATCTCCGCTCTGATCTTCACTATTTCCTTCCTTCTGCTTACACTGGGCTTTTCTTGTTGCTCTCTTTCTAGCTCTTTGAGTTGTAGGGTTAGGTAATTTATTACCATTGTTTCCTGTTTTTTTGCAGTATGCTTGTAGGGCTATGAACTTCCCTCTCAAGACTGCTTTCACTGTGTCCCATAAATTTTGTATTGTTGTGTTGTCATTGTCATTTGTTGTCATGATGTTTTTTATTTCTTCCTTGATCTCTTTGGTTACCTTGTCGTTGTTTAATAGCACGCTGTTTAGTCTCCATGTGTTTGATTTCTTTCTATTGTTTTTATTATAGTTGATTTCCAGTTTTATGCCACTGAGGTCTCAGAAAATGCTTGATATGATTTCTATCTTCTTGAATTTGAAGAGACTTCTTATGACTCAACATATGATCTAACTTTGAAAATGACCTATGTGAAAATGACTAGAGAATAATGTATATTCTGTGGCTTTGGAGTGAAATGTTCTGAAGATGTCAATTAATTCCATCTGGTCTAGTGTGTCATTTAGGATTAATGTTTCTTTGCTGATTTTTTGTTTAGTGGATTTGTCCAGTGGTAACAGTGGGGTATTAAAGTCTCCTACTGTGACTGTATTGCTGTCAATCTCTCTCTTAATATCCTCCAGGATTTTTTTAATGTATTTACGTGCTCCTATTTTGGGTCCATATATGTTTATCAGAGTTATTTATTCTTGTTGAATTGTTCCCTTTAGTATTAAAAGTGGCCTTCTTTATCTCTTGTTATATCCTTCACTTTGAGATCTAATTTGTCAGATAGAAGTATTGCAACCCCACCTTTTTTTCATTTCCATCTGCATGAAACACCATCTTCCATCCTTTCACCCTCAGTCTGTGTGTATCTCTTTTTGTGAGGTGTTTTTTTTGTAGACAGCAGATATTTGGATCATGTTTTCTTATCCAATCGGTTACCCTATATCTTTTGATTGAAACATTTAATCAGTTTACATTTAAAGTTATTATTGATAGGTACTTATCTTTCATCATTTTTATTCTTTACCCCTGTGGTCCCTCTTCCTTCCTTCCTTCCTTCTTTCTTTTCTTTCTTTCTTTCTTTCTTTCTTTCTTTTCTTTTTTTTTTACAGCAGACCCTTTAACATTTCTTGCATTGCTGGTTTGGTGGTAATAAATTTATTTAGTCCTTTTTTGTCTTTGAAGCTCCTGATTTCACTTTCAATTTTGAATGAAAGCCTTGCTGGGTATAGTATTCTTGGATTCAGACCCTTCCTTTGCATGACTTTGTATATTTCATTCCATTCCCTTCTGGCCTGGTGAGTTTCTGTTGAGAAATCAGTTGCTAGTCTTATGGGGGTTCCTTTGTAAGTAACTTTCTCTTTCTCTCTGGCCGCTTTTAAGATTCTTAATTTGTCGTTGGTGTTTGCTAATTTAATTATAATATGCCTTGGTGTCAGTTTTTTGGTGTTCATTTTGCTTAGGACTCTGTGAACTTGGATTTGTGTGTTTTTTTTTTCTTTCGTATATCAACAAAGTTTTCTGTCATTATTTCTTCAAACAGGTTTTCTATTCCTTGCTCAATTTCCACTCTATCTGGAACCCCAATTATGCAGATGTTTTTTGTTTCATGTTATCCCAAAGTTCCCTTAGGTTCTCCTCTTGCTTTTTAATTATTTTTTCTAGAAATTGCTGTAGTTAGGTATTTTTTCCTACCATGTCTTCTAGCTTACTGATGCGTTCTCTGCTTCTTCTAGTGTACATTTGATGCTTTTTATTCTGTTCTTTACAGCAGTAATGTCATTTTTCATTTCCTCTTGATTATTCTTCATTTCCTCTTGGTTTCTCTTCATTTCCTCCTGGCTCTTACTTATATTGTCGATTTTGTCTTCCATTCTTTTCAGCCACCTTATGACCATTTCTCTGAACTCTTTCTTTGGCAGGTTTATTTCTGTTTCTCTTTCGTTTACTTCCCTTTCTGGTGATGCCTGCTTTTCTTTCATATGCGGGCTGTTTCTTCGTCTGCCCATGGTCTTTCTTCTCCGGGTGTCTGGTTATGTCATTCTCTCTCCTTTCCGTGTGGCGTGTGGAGCTCCTCTGAGTCCGAGTGTTTGTGCTGATTGGAGAATGGTGTTCTGGGTCCCCCAGCTGTTCAATGGGTGCTGCAGCTAGCTTTTCAGATAGCTGTAGATATCCACTTACCTTTGAAAGATGGTGTGGTTTCTGCATTTGTGCTTGTGACTCTGAGAGACAAAAACCCTGTGGCCTTGGGGCTGCCTTGTCAGGGGAGTCCCATCCAGCAGTCACCCACCTTCTCCTGGAGGATAACTGTCTCTTAACTTGCTAACAAACACTCCCAGTGCAACCCTCAGCTGTTCTCACTGTCTGCTCAGTGACCAAGCTCCAGACAAGTCCATCTATTCCGCTGCCATTTTTCCCCTCCCTTATTGTACTTTATTATAGTTTCAAATTTTTGCATTTTTTAAAAATTGGTTTGTGGTAACTCTACATCAAGCAAGTCTATTAGTTACATTTTCCAATAGCATTTGTTCATTTTGTATTTCTGTGTCACATTTCAGTAATTCTTGTAATATTTCAAACTTTATTATTATTATATTTGTTTAGGTGATGTATTATCAGTATTCTTGATGTTACTATTATAATTGTTTGTGGGCCCCACAGACTTAATTGATGAATGTTGTGTGTGTTCTGATTGCTACACTGACTGACTATTACCCTGTTATCTCCCCTGTCCTGGGGCCTCAGTATTCCTGACACACAACAATATTGAAATTAGGTCAACTATTAACCCTTACAATGGCCTCTAAGTGTTCATGCTTCTGAAGTTAAATAAAAATCTAGAAATGATTAAACTTGGTTAAGAAGGTATAGCAAAAGTTGAGACAAACTGAAAGCTAGGCTTTTGTGCCAAATAGTTACCAAGTTGTAAATGCAAAGGGAAAGTTCTTTAAGGAAATTAAAAATGCTACTCCAGTGAACATATGAATGATAAAGTGAAATAGCCTTATTGCTAATATGGAAAAAGTTTAAAGATCTATTGACCTCCCTCCGGCCCTCCTCACCCCCTAGTACATGTCCTCACCTGTCCCTCAATGCCCTGTATCCATTGGGTAGAATATTAAACTAGTCACAGCATTCACTTAAACCAAAGCCTCCACCAGAGCTAGACCCTAAATGTCTTCAATTCTATGAGGGCAGGAAATGGTGAAGAATCTGTAGAAGAAAAGATTAAGTCCAGAAGAATGTTGGTTCATGAGGTTTAAGTAAAGCTGTGTCCATAACATAAAGTGTAAGGTGAAGCATCCAGTGTAGATATAGACGTTGCAGCAAGTTATTCAGAAGATATAGCTCAGTCTTATATTGGAAGATGCCATCTAGGACTTTTATCTCTAGAGAAGAGAAGTCAATGCTTGGTACAAAAGCTTCAAATAACAGGCTGACTCTATTAATAAGGATAGATGGGGACTTTAAGTTGAAGCCAATGCTTAATTACTATTCCCAAAATCCTAAGACCCTTAGGAATTATGCTAATTCTACTCTGCCTGTATTCTACAAATGGAACAACAAAGCCAGGATGATAGCATATCTGTTTAAACCATGGTTAATCCAATTCTTTAAGCTCATCATTGAGATCCACTGTTCAGAAAAAGATTTCATTTTAAAATATTACTCTTCATTAACAATGCACCTAAAATCTCTGATGTAATTGTACAATGAGATTAACATTGTTTTCATACATGCTAACACAACATCCATTCTGCAGGCCATGGATCAAACAGTAGTTTTGACTTTCTTTTTTAAAATTTCTTTATTGACTAAAATATTACATATGTGTCCTTATCCCTCCATAGCCCCCTATCCTCCACTCATGCCCTGAACCTCCTGTTGTCTGTGTTGATTTTCTAATTTTATTATTTAGAAATTACATTTCTGTAAGACTATAATTTCCATGAATAATAGTGATTTATTTGATGGATCTGGGCAAAGTAAACAGAAAACCTTCTGGAAAGAATTTATCATTCTAGATGCTATTTAGAATACTACTGATTCATGGGAAGAGATCAACATGAATAGGAGTTTGGAAGAAGTTGATTCCAACCCTCAAAGATGTCTTTTAGGGGTTCAAGACTTCAGTGGAGGATGTAACTGCAGATGTGGTGGAAATAGCAAGATAGCGAATAATAAGTAGAGCCTAACAATGTGACTGAATTGCTACACTTTAATGATAAAACTGTAATGGATAAGGAGTTGATTTTTATGGATGAACAAAGAAAGTGTTTGTTTGTTTCTTTCTTTGTTTGCTTGTTTGTTTTTGAGATGGAATTTCCTCTTGGTGAAGATGTGGGAAGATTGTAGAAATGACAGCAAATGATATAGAATTTACATGAACTTAGTTGATAATGTAGTGCTGGGTTTGAAAGGATTGATTCCAATATTGAAAGAAGTTCTACTGTGGGTAAAATGCTATCAACCAGTGTCACATGCTATGGAGAAATTATGAACATATGGCAAACTTCATTGTCTCATTTTAAGAGATTGTCACAGGTACCCTAACCTTCAGCAATTACCAACCTGATCAGTAAGCAGCCATTAACATCTAGGCAAGACCTTCCACCAGTAAAAAGATGGCGCAGATGATGATTAGAGTATTTTACAAATAAAGTACTTTTAATTAAGATATGTAATATAATTTTAGATATAATGCTATTGCACATGTAAGAGCATATACTATATTGTAAATGTAACTTTAGTATGCACTGGGAAACGAAAAAATTCATGTGACTCACTTTATGGCAATAGTTGCTTTATTGAGGTAGTCTAGAACCAAATGTGTAGTATCTTTGAAGTATGCCTGTAATAACTATAAACAGGATCTAATTAAGAAAAGGCTTATCTGAACACTGAATACCTATTAAAATTGAAACTTCAGCAAATAAGTGAAAATCTTTTAATGAATTTCAAAGTAACACCTAAAATTAGAGGCATTTAGGATGTTTCTGAAAGGCAAAATGAATTATAGTGTTAAAAATTAGACAATTCCATATATTCTATGTTGAAGGTATGTGTTACCTAAAAAGAAATAATTGTAATAAAACAAAATAAACAGCAAAAATAAAAATTGGGGGTATTCCTTATTATTTATGCAAATCAGTAGTTAAAATATGTCACTTCTTTTGTAATGGCTATGTTCTAAAGAAGAAGGAGGACATTCATATTCATTTATAAATCATATATTCTCACTGGAAAATTATTATTTTAAAAATACTTCGAGCAAAAGGCTTAGTACTTAAAAAGTTCATTGACCCCCTCCATCCCACTTCTGCCCCTAACCCAAGTTTTCACCATACTATTGTCTATGTCCATGGGCTATGCATATCTATAAAGACTGAGTGGCCAGATTATTATGATATCTGAATGCATAATAATCTGGCCACTCAGTGTGTGTGTGTGTGTGTGGCCCAGTGAATGCATTCGTGCATGGGTGGGGTCCAGCCACCCTGGCCAGGGGGAGGGGAAATGGGTGGTTGGTTTCCCTGCCTGCTGATCGAACTCCTGGTGGAGGGGACAACTTGCAAATTAACCTTTTATTTTATAGGTTATACACTGAGTGGCCAGATCATTATGGGTTCAGAGATAATAATAATCTGGCCATTCAGTGTATATAAAAGGCTAATATTAGTATGTTAAGTATTTGACTGTCTGGGTAATGACATTATGTAGCAACACCAGGCTTCCTCTCCCTACTGACTAGCCTCCTTGCAGTTTTTCAGCCATGGAACACAACTTGTTTTATAGCCATATAGAAATATTTGCACTTTAACCAAATGTCTGTGAAGAGTTTTCCCATCCCTCATCTCATTTGATCCTCACAGAAGCCCTGGAGTAGGGAGATAGGACACTCGGTGGAATCCTATTCTCTTTTCATTACCCAGAAAATAGTGATTTAGAAAGCTTAGAACCTTGACTCAACTAAAAGAAATAAGAAATGGTGAACCTGAGCAGAATATAGTCAAACACTGCTGCAGTTAAACATTTTACCCTTTGTTCTCCCTGCGTAATCTACAATAATAACCTGCTTTATGTTGATATTTACTGCTGTGTTGCTGACAATTACCTGAAAGAGAAGTTGGGGGCACTTCACTGAGCTGGATAAAGTTTAGCTAAATCAGAGAGCAGGTCTAATTAAGCAAGTTTATTCTATATCTATAAAAGCCTAAGTTGACTTGCACATGCACCATACATATAAAGCTCTCTCTGGTGCCAATTACACGTGTGTGTTTCCATCTGTCATTGTCAATTGTGAATTTGGTTGACACTTCTCTTACAGAGAAAGGGCGAATAGCAATATTAAAATATTTCTTCTAATTAAACTCTCCCAACCCACCTCCTACTGTGCCTTCTCACTGAGATTCATCAGTCTGTTCCATTTGTTCAGGTCTCTGGGTCTATTTTGTTCATAACTTCATTTTGTTCATTAGATTCCATTTATGAGAGAGATCATGTGATACTTACCTTTTTCTAAGTGGCTTATTTCACTTATGATAATAATCTTCAGGTTCCTCCAAGCTATCTCAAAGTGTAAGAGATCCTTCTTTTTTTTTTTCTAGTTGTCCATGGTGCAAATGTACCACAGCTTTTTTATCCACTCATCTACTGATGATCATTTGGGCTGTTTCCAGAGATTAGCTATCCTATATTGTATTGCTATGAAAAGAGGGGCATATATATTCTTTCTAATTGGTGTTTCGGATTTCTTAGTAGCTGGATTACAGGGTCAAATGTCAGTTTCATAAATTTTTTGAGGAAACCCCACACTGTTTGCCATAGAGGGGCAGTACCAGTCTGAATTCATGCCAGCAGTGTACTATAGTTCCCTTTTCTCCACATCCTCACCAGCACTTGTTTGTTGATTTGTTGATGACAGTCACTCTGACAGGTGTGAGGTGATACCTCATTGTCATTTTAATTTGCATCTCTTAGATGATTAGTGACTTTGAGCATTTTTTCATGTCTCCTGACCATCTGTATGTGCAGTTTGGAGAAGTGTCTATTTAGGTCTTTTGCACATTTTAAAATTGGATTGTGTTCTTTCTGTCAAGTTGTATGAGTATTCTATATATTTTGGAAATCAACCCCTTATAAGATATATCATTTTTGTAAAATATTAAAACATTTTATTATATTTGACCTCTAAAACACTATTGGTCTTTAATTTTTTAAAATTTACTTTATTGTTTAAAGTATTACACAAAGTAGTACATATATCTCCTCTTTTTCTCCATTGACCTTCCTCCAACCTTCCTACCCCCTGTCATATGCCCTCATCCCACTCCCCCAGTGTCTTGTGTCCATTGATTGTGTTTATATGCATGCATAAAAGTCCTTCAGTTGATCTCTTTTCACCTCTCCCCAACACTCCACAGCCTTTCCCCTATAATTTGACCATCTATTTCATGCTTTACTGCCTCTGTATCTATATTTTTTGTTCACCAGGTTATAATATTCTTTATTTTCCATAAATGAGTAAGATCATGTGGTATTTTTCTTTCATTGTCTGGCTTATTTCACTTAGCATAATGCTTTCCAGTTCCATCCATGGTGCTGCAAATGGTAAGAATTCCTTCTTTTTTATAGCAGCTTAGCATGCCATTGTGTAGATGTACCATCGTTTTCTAATCCACTCATCTGCTGATGGACATTTAGGCTGTTTCCAAATCTTAGCTATGCTGTTGTGCTGCTATGAACATAGGGGTGCATAAATCCTTTCTGATTGATGTTTCTAACTTCTTGGGATATATTACTGAAAGTGGGATCACTGGGTCAAATGCGAGTTCCATTTTTAGTTTTTGAAGAAACTCCATACTGTTCTCCACAGTGGCTGCACCAGTCTGCATTCCCACCAGCAGTGCACGAGGGTTCCTTTTTCTCTGCATACTCGCCAGCACTTGTCATTTGTTGATTACCATTCTGACAGGTGTGAGATGGTAGCACATTGTCATTTTGATTTGCATATCTTGGATAATTAGTGACTTTGAGCATGTTTTCATATATTTCTTGGCCTTGCTCCTGTCTTCTTTTGAAAAGTATCTATTTAGGTCCATTTTTATTAGATAATTTATCTTCCTTTTATTAAGTTGATTGAGTTCCCTGTGAATGTTAGAGATTAAACCTTTATCAATGATAACATTTGCAAATATATTCTTGCATACAGTGGGCTTTATTGTGGTTTTGTTGATGGTTTCTTTTGTTGTACAAAAGCTTTTTATTCTGCTGTAGTCCCATTGGTTTATTTTCTCTTTAATTTCCATTGCCCTAGGAGCAGTATCAGTGAAGAAATTGTTTTGGCATATGTCTAAGATTTCTATGCCTGTGGATTTCTCTAGTATATTTATGGTTTCATGTCTTATGTTTAAGTCCTTTGTCCACTTTGAGTTTATTTTTGTGTATGGTGTAATTTGGTGGTCTAGTTTCTTTTTTTCCCCATGCATCTGTTCAATTTTTCCAACACCATATATTGAAGAGACTGTCTTGACTTCATTGTATGTTCATGCTTCCTTTGTCAAACATTAATTGAGCCTAGTGGTTTGGGTTGTATCTGGGTTCTCTATTCTATTCCCTTGGTCTATATTACTGTTCTTGTGCCAGTACGAGGTTGTTTTGAGAACAGTGTCTTTGTAATCCAGCTTGAAATCTGGTATTGAGTTACCACCTACTTTGTTCTACTTTCTCTGGATTGCTGTGGCTATTTGCATGTTTTTGTTTGTTTGTTTGTTTGTTTATTTGTTTGTTCCAGATGAATTTTTGGAGAGTTCTTTCTAGGTCCTCCTAGGTATCTTCATTATTTTGGTGCAATGGTAAATGAAGTTGATTTTTTAGTCTCTCTGTAACTTCACAATTGGTCTATAGAAATGCCATAGATTTCTTGGCATTAATTTGTATCCTGCTACATTGCTAAATTCATTTATTGAGCCTAATAGTTTTCTGATGGAGTTTTTTTGGGTGTTTTTTTTATTACAATATCATGTCATCTGCGAATAAGGAGAGTTTTATTTCTTCTTTTCCAATTTGGAAGCCTTCCCTTTCTTCTTCTTTAATTGCAATGGCTAAACTTCCAGTACTATGTCAAACAGGAGTAGTGAGAGTGGGCATCCCTATCTTGTTCCTGCTCTTATGGAAAATGGTTTTCATTTTTGCCCATTGAGTATGATGTTGGCTGTGGGTTTGTCATATATGGCTTTTATTAGGTTGAGGTGTGGCATTTATTATGTTGAGGTAGGATCCTTCAATTCCCACCTTGCGGAGAGATTTTATCAAAAATAGGTTATGGATTTTGTCAAATGTTTTTTTATACATCACTTGATATGACTATGTGGTTTTTATCTCTCATTTTGCTTATGTGATGTATCACATTCATTGACTTGAGGATATTATACCATCCTTGCATCCCTGGGATAAATCCTACTTGGTCACAGTGTATGATCTTTCTGATGTACTGCTGAATCTGATTTGCTAGAATGTTGTTGAGGATTTTGTCATCTATGTTCATGATGGATATTGGCCTCTAATTCTCTTTTCTTGTGTTGTTTTTATCTGCTTTTGGCATTAGGATGATACTGGCTTTATAGAAGGAGCTTAGAAGTGTTCCTTCTTCTTGAATCTTTTGGAATAGTCTGAGGAGGATAGGTATTAGTTCTTCCTTGAATGTTTGGTAAAACACTGCTGTGATGCTGTCTGGCCCTAGGCTTTTGTTTGCTGGAAGCTTTTTGATGACTGCTTCAATTTCTTCCATACTTATTGGCCTATTGAGATGTTTAGATTCTTCCTGGTTCAGTTTTGGAAGGTTGTGTTTTTCTAGGAATATTTCCATTTCCTCCAGGTTTTCCAGTTTGTTGGAATAAAGTTGTTCACAGTATTTTTTAATAATCCTTTGTATTTCGGTGGGGTCTGTTGTTATTTCTCCTCTTTCAGTTCTGATTTTGTTTATTTGGGTCCTCTCTCTTTGCTTCTTGGTGAGCCTGGCTAGAGGTTCATCAATCTTGTTTATCCTTTCAAAAGAACCCACTCTTGCTTTTGTTGTTTATCTTTGGTAATGTTTTTTTTTTGTTTGTTTTTGGTCTTTATGTTGTTTATCTCCGCTCTGATCTTTATTGTATCCTTACTTCTGCTTACATTGGGCTTCTCTTGTTGCTCTCTTTCTAATTCTTTGAGTTATAGGGTTAGGTAATTTATTACCATTGTTTCTTGTTTTTTGCAGTAAGCTTGTAGAGCTATGAACTTTCCTCTCAAGACTGCTTTCACTGTTTCCCATAGATTTTGGATTGTTGTGTTTTCATTGTCATTTGTTGCCATGATATTTTTTATTTCTTCTTTGATCTCTCTGTTAATCCAGTCATTGTTTAATACCATGCTGTTTAGTCTCCATATGTTTTATTTTTTTGTGTTTTTTTATTATAGTTGATTTCCAGATTTATGCCATTGTGATCTGAGAAGATGCTTGATATGATTTCTATCTTCTTAAATTTGAAGAGACTTTGCCTGTGACCCAGTATATGACCTATCTTTGAAAATTACCCATGTGCAGTTGAGAAGAATGTATATTCTGTGGCTCTGTGGTGAAATGTTGTGAGGATATCAATTAATTCCATCTGGTCTAGTGAGTCATTTAGGATTGATGTTTCTTTGCTGATTTTTTGTTTAGAGGATTTGTCCAATGGTTATAGTAGGGTATCAAAGTCCTCTAATATGATTGTATTGCTGTCACTCTCTCCCTTGATATCCTACAGAAGTTTTTTTTTAATGTTTTTGGGTGCTCCTGTATTGGGTGAGTATATATTTACCCGAGTTATTTCTTCTTGTTGGATTGCTTCCTTTAGTATTATGAAAAGCCTTCCTTGTCTCTTTTTATGTCCTTCATTTTGAGATCTAATTTATCAGATATAAGTATTGCTACCCCACCTTTTTTTTCATTTCCATTCACCTGAAAGATCTTTTTCTATTCCTTTACCCTCAGTCTGTGTGTGTCTTTTTTTCTGAGGTGGATCTCCTATAGACAGCAGATATATGGGTCATGTTTTCCTGTTCACTCAGTTACCCTATGTCTTTTGATTGGGGCATTTAATCCATTTACATTTAAAGTTATTATTGATATGTACTTATTTGTTGCCATTTTTATTCTTTACCCCTGTGTTCCTTCTTCACTTCCTATTTCTTCTTTTTATGGCAGATCCTTTAGCATTTCTTGCATTGCTGGTTTGGGGGTAATAAACTCCCTTAGTCCTTTTTTGTCTGTGAAGCTCCTGATTTCACTCTCAATTTTGATTGATAGCCTTGCTGTTTACAGTATTCTTGGATTCAAATCCTTCCTATGCATGACTTTGCATATTTCACTCCATTCCCTTCTGGCCTGATATGTTTCTTTTGAGAAATAAGTCAGTAGTCTGATGGGGAATCCTCTATAGGTAACTTTCTGTCTTTCCCTGGCTGATTTTAAGATTCTTGCTTTGTTGTTGGTGTTTGTCAATTTAATTATAATGTGCCTTGCCATCTGTCTTTTGTGATTCATTTTGTTTGGGACTCTGTGAGCTTCTTGGATGTGTGAGTTTTTTCTTCCCTTTATCAGGGACATTTTCTGACATTATTTCATCAAACAGGTTTTCTATTTTCAGTTTTCTCTTCTGCTGGCACCCTTATTATGTGGATTTTGTTTCATTTAGTGTTGTCCCAAAGTTCCTTTGGGATTTCCTCCTGCTTTTTAATTTTTTTCTAGAAGCTGCTGTGCTTGGGTATTTTTTTCTACCTTGTCTTGTAGGTCACTGATGTGGTCTTCTGCTTCTATTCTACTCTTGATACTTTCCATTGAGTTCTTTTTAGCAGTGATGTCATTTTGCATTTCTTATTGGTTCTTATTCATTTCCTCTTGGTTCTTACACATATTGTTGAATTCGTCTTCCATCTTTTCATCCCCTTTATGACCATTTCTCTGAATTCTTTCTCTGACAGATTGCTTGCCTCTATTTCGTTTACTTCTTTTTCTGGTGATTCCTGTTTTCTTTTATATGTTGGCTGTTTCTTTGTCTCCCCATGATCTCTCTACTCCAGGTATCTAGTTATGTAGTTCTCTCTTTCCTTATCAAAGGAAAAATATGACTTTTCTGTGAGGAGGCACAGAGGTCCTCTGAATCCACATGCTCACGTCACTTGGAGACTGGTGTTCCAGGGTTCGTAGCTGTTTTCTGGGTGCCCATGTTGTAGATTCCCAGGATTTTCAGACTTCTGACAACATATACTTTCCCCTTCAAGATGTCACAGTCTCTGCTTCAGAGCCAGTTGCTCTGGGAGGGATCCTAGAAGCAGTTGGGGCTGCCCAGTCCGCGGAACCCTGTCTGGCTATCCCCCCCAGTCCCCTGAATATAGCTGTCCCTCAAGTCAAAAACAAACACTCCCCATGCAACCACATATTCTTCATTCTATCACTCATGCACTATGTTGCAGTCTGCCTTCCAATTAGCAGCCATCTTCCTTTTCATTTTATTGATGGTTTCTTTTGCTGGGCAGAATATTTTTATTTTGATGCAGTCTCATTTGTTTATTTTCTCCTCTGTTTTCCTTTCCCTAGGAGATGCATCAGCAAATATTCTGCTATATGTGATGTCTAAAATTTTGCTGTCTATGTTGCTTCTAAGATTTTTATGGTTTCA
This sequence comes from Lasiurus cinereus, assembly GCA_011751065.1. Lineage (NCBI taxonomy): Eukaryota > Metazoa > Chordata > Mammalia > Chiroptera > Vespertilionidae > Lasiurus > Lasiurus cinereus. The sequence goes on from JAAGEH010000029.1 coordinate 16,646,933, forward strand.
CAACATACACAATTTAAGTCTTTTACCCATTTTGAGTTTATTTTTGTATATGGTCAGTTGGTGGTCTGGTTTCATTTTTTTGCATGTACCTGTCCAATTTTCCCAAAATCATTTATTGAGGAGACTATATTTACTTCATTGTATACTCTAGCATTCTTCTTCAAATATTAATTGAGCATAATGTTTTGGGTTGATTTCTGGGGTCTCTGTTCTTTTCTATTGAGCTCTATGCCTCTTCTTTTCTGGCAGTATCAGGCTGTTTTGATTACTCTGGTTTCTAATATAACTTGGTATCTGGTATTGTGATCCCTTAAACTTTGTTTTTATCTCTCTAGATTGCTGTGGATATTCTGGGTCTTTTCTGATTCCCTATAAATTTTTGGAATGTTTGTCCTAAATTTGTGAAATATGCCATTAATATTGTAATAGAGATTGCATTGAATCTATGGATTACTTTGGGTAATATGGACATTTTAATGTTGCTGCTTTTACCAATCTATGAATACAATATATTCTTCCACTTGTTTATATCTTCAACTCTCCCTTTTAAAAAATATCTTGTAGTTTTCTGAGGTCTTCTACAGCCTTGGTTAAGTTTATTTCTAAGTATCTTACTCTTTTTTTGTTGTAATGGTAAATGGGATTATTTCTTAGTTTCTCTTCCAGAGAATTCCTTATTGGTTTATAAAAAATGTCATGGATTTCTGGGTATTAATTTTGTATCCTGCTACATTTCTAAATTTATTTATTAAATCTAGTTTTTAGTAGAGTCTTAAAGGTTTTCTATGTACAATATAATGTCAATTGTGAATAATGACTACTCTACTTTCTTCTTCCCAATTTTGATGCCTTTTATTTTTTCTTCTTGTCTGATCACCATGGCTAGGTCTTCCAGTACTATGTTTAATAAGAGTGGTGAAAGCAGATATCCCTATTTTGTTCCTGTTAGGGAAAATGGTTTTAATTTTTGACCATTGAGTATGATGTTGGATGTAGGTTTGTCATATATGGCCTTTATTATGTTGCAGTATGTTCCTTTTATTCTCACTTTTTAAAAAATATATTTTATTGATTTTTTACAGAGAGGAACGGAGAGGGATAGAAAGTCAGAAACATCAATGAGAGAGAGACATCGATCAGCCGCCTCCTGCACGCCCCCCACCAGGGATGCGCCCGCAACCAAGGCACATGCCCCGACCGGAATCAAACCTGAGACCTTTCAGTCTGCAGGCCGACGCTCTGTCCACTGAGCCAAACCAGTGTCGGCTGTTCTCACTTTGTTCAGTGTTTTTATCAAAAAAGGGTCTTGGTCCCAGCCAGCATGGCTCAGTGGTTGAGTGTGGACCTATGAACCAGGAGGTTATGGTTTGATTGATTCCTGGTCAGGGCACATGCCTGGATTGCAGGCTCCATCCCCAGCGTGGGGCAGCCAATCAATGATTTTCTCTCATCATTGATGTTTCTGTTTCTCTCTTCCTCTCCCTTCTTCCCTGAACTCAATAAAAATATGTTAAAACAAAATTAAAAAAGGGTATTGGATTTTGTTGAATGCTTTTTTCTGCATCAATTGATATAATCATGTGATTTTTTTCTTCCAATTTGTTTAATTTTTCCCATTTTTTAAATATTGTACTAGCCTTGCATCCCTGGAACAAATCTCACTTGGTCATCGTGTATGATCTTTTTAATGGATTGCTGGATACAATTTGCTAATATTTTTGAATTTTAGCATCTATGTTCTTCAGGGATATGCCTATAGTTCTCTTTCTTTGTAGTGTCTTTTTTTCTGGTTTTGGAATTAGGCTAACACTGGCCTAGTAATAAAAGCTTGGGATTGTCCTTTATTCTCGGATTTTTTTTAAATAGTTCCAGGAGAATTAGTGTTTGTTCTTCTTTGTATGTTTGGTAAAACTCTCCTGTGAAGTCATCTAGGCTATTTATAAATCTTTGATCAGGTGGGACCACATTCTACTTGAACTTGATTTAGAGTTTTGAATTTCTTTAAATAATTGGCTAACAGAGATATTTTCAACTGCAAATGGATTCTAATCTCTGATACTAGAATATACAGATGTCTATCATAAGAAAAGTAAGTTTATTATGCTTTTAGGTACATATTCTCACCTTATTCTATTGAGGGCACAAGAGGGAAAGGGGGGAAATCAAAGTTGGAGGATATAAATGGGACAGGAGATTATCTCTATCTGAATTTGTATGTGTCCCATAAGTAACACATTTAGTTTGGTCAATTCAATCTGCTTTGGTGGGGTGACCAAAGTAAGAAGAAACCCTGATTTAAAAGGATATAGTTCTGATCAACATAAAAATATTTAGAAATAATAGTATATATATTATTGCAAGTGATTTGCCAATTTCTGATAATAATTTGATCTATGTTTTCCAAAACCAAAAGAGTAGGTAAAAAATACATCAAAGAAGATAATCTGATGCTATTCACTTGAAGCTAATTTTTGTAACTAGGAATAGAACCAAAAGTTTCCTGTCCATGGAGTTTTTGTTCATTTATCTGTTTTTTTTTATTCCATACATAAGTGAAATCATATGATGTTTATATTTCTCTCTCTGACCTTCTCGGTCCATCCACATTGTCACAAATGTTAAGATTTCATCTTTTTTATGGTTGAGTAATATTCCATTGTATATATGTACTGCTTCTTTACCCAACCATCCTTTGATGGACACTTAGGTTATTTCTGTGTCTTGGTTATTGTGAATAATGCTAGTTCCATGTGCACTTGTATATTCTCTTACTTTAAGGTGAAATCCTCTAAAATATCAATTAAGTCCATCTGGTCTTATGTGTCATGTAAGGAACTTTTAATTGGTATACACAAAATTTGAGTAATGTGTTCCTTAAAACTGTGTTCTTTTAAAAAAAATTACATTCTTTATTGTTTAAAGTATTATGTAAGTTTCCTTTCCCCCTCATTGACTTCTCCCGGCTGCCCCCAACCCTCAGCATGTGCCCTCACTCACCTACTGTCTATGTCCATGGGTTATGCTCATATGCATGCATACAAGTCCTTTGGTTGATCTCTTACCCCCTTAATCCCTGCCTCCCCTCATAGGCTGGATAGTCTGCTTGATGCTTCTATGACTCTGGCTCTAATTTTGTTCATCAGTTAAAACTGTGTTCTTTTGATCACTTAGTGAATTACTTCTAATGTCAAGTGACTTGGACTTTTGAGTAGCTCAACTCTCTTTCACTTTGAAAATAATACTATATTTACATCCTAATCCTTGTCACTCTTAGATAAATCACTTCTCTAAATTACAAGACAGAGGTGGAAAAATTATGCTGTCTTTCACAGTAATGCCTGAAACATAGATAAGTACTTTTTAGACAAAATCTCAAGTCCACACTAAAAAATTATGCAGTCTTGTAGTTGGAAAGCTAGGTAAGAGAACAATTTGCTTCTACTTTTTTCCCCACTTCTACTTCTTACCTGAATATTTAAAGGCTCTAAAAGAGAGTTAATCTATTAAAATGTGAAAACTATATCACCTTCCATGATAGCCAATTCTGATAATGTGTACCACCTTATAGATAAGTCAACCTCTTCTTTTAAATTGAAACACATTTCTTTGCAATTTTATTTTTATTTGTTCAACAGTTATTCCATATATTGTTGAAAAATTCTACATTATATAATTATATAATTCTTTGCCACTAAACCACAAAAACTTCTTTAAGCTTTCTTCATGAAATCTATTTTTATATCCTTTTTTATTGGACTTATTTATGTTCTCTGAGTCTTCTCAAGTTTCACTATATGTATTCTGTAATGTAATAAAAATGATAAGCAGTAATGAGTCTGATTAACACAGTAGAGTATAACATTCAGTAACATATTTATCCTTTCAACACATCTTAATTTTATAATGGCATCCCCCTGACATCTTAAATTTATAGCATTGGTATAACAGTTTATTTATATTTATTTATTTATTTATTTATTATATATATATATATAATTAATTTATTACATGTATATATATTTTCCCTTTGCCCCCCCACTCCCAGGCATACCCTAAACCCCCAGTGTCTTGTGTTCATTGGTTATGCTTATATGCATGCATACAAGTCCTTTGGTTGACCTCTTATTTATCCCACCTCTCCCTAACCTTCCTGCTGTAATTTGACAGTCTGTTTGATGTTTTACTGCCTCTGTATCTATCTTTTTGTTCATCAGTTTATAATGTTCTTTATTATCCACAAATGAGTGAGATCATGGGGTGTTTCTCCTTCAATGACTGGTTTATTTCACTAAGCATAAGGCTCTCCAGTTCCATCCAGGTTGCTGCAAATGGTAAGAATTCCTTCTTTTTTATTGAAATATAGAATTCCATTGTGTAAATGTACTATAGTTTTCTGATCCACTCATCTGCTGACGGGCACCTAGGTTGTTATAATAGTTTAAATGGACAACTTTGAATTCCAGAGTGTTTTCCACTATTTTAATGGAGGCACATTTATCCCTAAGTTCTTAAATATATTGAATTTCTTTAAAATTTTAATTTTGAACCATTATTAACTGAATTATCAAATGTCTTTAGGAGATTAGCCAGAGCAGAAGCAGGAGTCACTATGTTACTTTTTGATCATTTGCCTGGTTTCATGTAAGCCCATGGTTGATAGAACTAAGCACATATATATGACTTTATTAATCCATAAAAAATAAACAAAAGAAGCCCTGCCAGAGTGTGTCAGTGATTGAGCATTCACATATGAGCCAGGAGGTCATGGATCAATTCTCAGGTGGGGCATATGCCTAGGTTTCAGGCTCGATCCCTGGTGTGGGGTATGTAGGAGGCAGCTGATCAGTGATTTTCTCTCATTGATATTTGTCTGTCTCTCTCTACCGTCCACTCAGAAAAAAAAAAGTATTAAAAATAAAAATAAACAAAAGTAAAGATAACAACTTTATGCTGATTGAATCACCTATCCTAAGTTGCTATGGTTATATATACATATATATACACACATATATATACACACATATATATGTATGTGTGTGTGTGTGTGTATACACTAGAGGCCTGGTGCATGAAATTCGTGCACGGGGGAGGGAGTGTGTGTGTCCCTCAGCCCACCCTGCACCCTTTCCAATCTGGAACCCCTTGAGGGATGCCCAACTGCCCCTTTAGGCCTTATTCCAGTAGGATCAGGCCTATACAGGCAGTCGGATATCCCTCTCACAATCCAGGACTCCTGGCTCCCAACTGCTCACCTGCCTGCCTGCCTGATTGTCCCTAACTGCTTCTGCCTGCCAACCGGATCACCCCCTAACCACTCCCCTGCCAGCCTGATTGTCCCTAACTGCCCTCCCCTACAGGCCTGGTCACCCCTAACTGCTCTCCCCTGGAGGCCTAGGTCCCCGCACCCAACTTTCTTTCCCTGTAGGCCCAGTCACCCCCAACTTCCCTCCCTTGCAGGCCTGTCACTCCCAACTGCCTTCCCCTGCTGGCCTGATTGCTCATAACTGCTCTATACTGCTGGCCTAATCCCTCCCAACTGTCCTCTCCTTCTGGCCATCTTGTGTCCACATGGGGGCAGCCATATTTGACCACATGGGGGCAGCCATCTTGTGTGTTGAAGTGACAGTCAATTTTCATATTACTCTTTTTTTAGGTAGGGTAGAGGTTTGGTGCATGAATGGGGGCCTGTTAGTTTGCCCTGAAGGGTGTTACAGATCAGGGTGGGGGTTCCCTTGGGGTGGGAGGCAGCCTGGGCAAGGGACCTGTGGTGGTTTTCAGGCTGGCCATGCCCTCCGGTGACCCAAGTGGAGGCCCTGGGATCTGGGATTTATTTATCTTCTATAATTGAAACTTTGTAACCTTCAGCAGAGGCCAGGGCAGGCCAAAAACTTGGCTTCCTCCATCGCCTGGGAAACCCAAACCTCCTGCTCTCTCCATGGCCACAACCATTTTTGTTGGGATTTACTTGTCTTCTATAATTGAAACTTTGTAGCCCTGAATGGAGGCCTGGGTTGGCCAGGGTGTGGAGGAAACTTGGCTTCCTCCATTGCTGGGGAAACCCAAGCCTCCTGCTTGCTCCATGCCACAGCCATCTTGGTTGGGGTAATTTGCATACTCACTCTTGATTGGCTGGTGGACATAGCTTGTGGGTGTAGCAGATGTATGGTCAATTTGCATATTACTCTTTTATGAGGTAGGATATGTGTATATATTAAAATATTTATTGTTGAAAGTATTACATATGACCCTTTTTCCCCCATTGACCCCTGCTAGCCTATCCCCACACTCCCCTGCCCCCTGTCTTTAGCACCCTATTGTCTGTGTCCATGGGTTATGCATATATGCATACAAGGTCTTTGGTTGATTACCTCCACCCACTCACCCTCTCCTGTTTTCCTTCTGAGACTTCTGCACTCTGTTCCATGCTTTCATGTATCTGGATCCACTGCATTCATCCATTTATTTTATTACTTAGATTCCACATATGTAGTGTGATCATATGATAGTTGTCTTTATCTGACTTATTTCACTTAGAATGATACTCTCCAGGTCCCTCCATGCTGTCTCATAGGGTAAGAGATTCTTCTTTTTTACTGCTGCAGAGTATTCTATAGTTACTTCAAAATATGAAAATAGCTTTCAACATCATTAAGACATTCAAAATTTCTTTATCAACTCATATACTGATGGGCAATTGGGCTGTTTTCAGATATTAACTTTTGCAAATTGTGCTGCTATGAACATAGGGGTGCATACATTCTTTCAGATTGGTGCTTCAGGTTTCTTAGGATATATTCCTAGAAGTGGGATCACTCGGTCAGATCCATATTTAATTTTGGTAAATCCATATTTAATTTTTTAAGGAAAATCCATACTGTTTTCCATAATACCTGCACCAGTCTGTATTCCCACCAGCAGTGTACTAGGGTTTCCTTTTCTCCACATTCTCACTGGCACTTGTCATTTGTTGATTTGTTGATGACAGCCACTCTGACAGGTATGAGATGATACCACATTGCCATTTTGATTTACATTTCTCTGATGATTAGTGCTTTTGAGCATTTTTTCATATGTCTCTTAGTCATCTGTATATTATTTTTAGAGAAGTGTCTATTTAGGCCCTGTGCTCATTTTTTATTGAATTGTTTGTCTTCTTTTTGTGAAATTGTATGAGTTCTTTATATATTTTGGGTATTAACCCTTTATAAGATGTATTATTGCCAAATATGATTTTCCACACATTTTGTTGGTGGTTTCTTTGGCTTTCCAGAAGCTTTTTATTTTGATGTAGTCCCATTTGTTTATTTTCTACTTAGTTTCCTTGACCTTAGGAGATGTATCTGTAAATATATTGCTATGAGAGATATCTGAGATTTTGCTGCCTATGGTTTCTTCAAGGATTTTTATGGTTTCAAGACTTACTTTGAAGTCTTATCCATTTGAGTTTATTCTTGTGTATAGTATAAGTTAGTGGTCTAGTTTCAAATTTTGCATGTATCTGTCCAATTTCCCCAACCCCATTTATGGAAGAAACTATTTTACTCCATTTATATACTCTGGCTTCCTTGGTCAAATATTAATTGAGTGTAATGGCTTGGGTTAATGTCTGTATTCTCTGTTCTAGTCCATTGGTCTATATGTCTGTTTTTCCATACCAGGCTGTTTTGATTATGGTGGCTTTGTAGTATAACTTGAAATCTGGTATTATTATTTCTCCAACTTTGTTTTTCTCTCTCAAAATTGTAAATCAGACTACATGAAAGGCAATGTATCACTTGAAGAACATTGCAAAATACTAGGGATTGTAGTATAGTAAATTAGAGAAATATTTGACAGAGGGTAACAAATATTTTGGATATTTTGTAAAGCAAAGGAAGGTAAAAATGAAGTAGAGTAGTGTGCTAATTTGAAAATAATAGGACTAATGTGTTAATCTCATATAATCTGTCAATTATAAACTTTAATCAGCATTCCAAAGATCAGAAAATATAAAATTGTATATGTGGCTCACATTATATTTCTGCTATACAGTGCTGATTTAGACCTTGAACTTAAAGATGTACTACTACTTACTTATTATTTCTGCAGGGTGGAGCCAAGCGAATTCTGAATTCAGGTAGATGTATAAAACCATCAGCTCTGGTATCCTACAAAAATAGAAAAATATAAGAATAAGAGAATGTAAGGAAAAGGCTTAACAGTTAATGTTAGACCTTAAAATGAAGAGCCAAAAAGCAGGTCACCAAGATGATAATGAATATATTTTTTTTACATGGCTTACTCAAGAATGCAGCTTGCTTAGCATGTACTTAAATAGCTCTCTGCAATGCAAATGCACCGTGCATTTATTAAACCAGTGATAGTAACAACAAACTTTTCTGTTACTGATTATAGAGAGTTACTTCAAAATATGAAAATAGCTTTCAACATTATTAGGACATTCAAAGCAGATAATATATCAACAAAGACCAGCTAAGGCAATGGTTGTAGCAACATTTAACACATTTCTAAATATTAAAACTGTCTAATATAGAAACATGATCACATATATCTATTATATTTATTTTCAAAGTTCTTTAAGAATATCTAATAGTAAAGTTTCTCAGCATTAAACTGCTTAGTGTATGGGCATCAGAGGCCAATATTTGGAAAATGCCATTACTCTCATGCCTTTCTTATCCTATTTTTTTCTCATCCCATCTCTGATATTACAACCTATTAAATTTCTAAGAAAAAAGGCCAGTGTGGCTGGAATGTAAGAAATAAAAGGGTGAGTGATATAAGACATGATTTGAAAAATATGGGATCCAGATGAGGCATGGTATTATTCCACATTCAGTAATTTGTTATAAGAATAATGGGAAGTTGTTGATGGTTTTTAATAGGTAGACAGATGGGAAAGTAGGGTGAAATTTGGTAGTGGTGGTTTGATGATATTTTTGTTTAAAAAGTCACTCTGATTAGAGTGGTAGATAGATTAGAAGGAAACAAAAGTTGATGTGGTGAGAGAGGTTAAAGGGCTATTGAAATTGCTCAGGCAAAAGATGATGATAGCTTAGACTTGGGTGGAGGTAGTGTCAATGGAAAGAAATGGGTGGGTCTGAGAGATATTTAGAGATAATACTGGCCAGACTTGATATGAATAATTGTAGGAGTTAAAAGAGGAGGGGGCTTTGAGGATGAGTCTTTGGAGGGAAGGAGGCACAGTTGTGAGGATGGTGAGATCATAATTTTTGTTCTGTACACATTGAATAAGAGGTGCTCTTGAGATATCCCAGTGGAAAGGTCAAGTAAAGTTATGAGTCTTTAAACTCAGAATAACATTTGGTGGTACAGATATAAATATGTGGTGTGTGTGTGTGTTGTGTTAATCAAAGCCATAAACACAAGTTAAACAGTCTAGAATGAGAAGAAAGCCTAGAACTGATCCCTGAAGAACCCCAACTTTTAAAGGCTGGGGAGGGTAAGAAAATCCTGCAAAAGTGAGAAGTGAGTAGCTGAAATAAAGCCAGTAGAGTTTAAGTAAGATAATGTTTGAAATGCCTGCTGGACTTAGCCACATGGAGGTTCATGGTAACTTTATCAATGATTTTCCAGTGGAGTAATGGAGGTAAAAGAGAGATTGGAGAGCACTGAAGAGTAAGATAATGAGAATAGCAAGTTTAAAGAACACTATCAAGAAGTTGGGGTGTTGAAAGACAGAGAGTCAAAACTGTCGATTTATTTTGATCTCCAGGCTTGCTTTCTCTTGTGGGATAAATTAACCTTATATCCAACATGTCCAACAACAAACTCATGATCTTTCCCTTTCTACTAAAAAAATCTGGTCTTAGAGTGCTTCCAAAATCACTAACATGTGCCTTACATAACTGTCTTTCTTTTAAATGGATAAGACTTTAGCATTTGCTTTGAATAAAATGAAGAAAATGAGTCTCAAAGAAGTTAAGTGACAAGTTAAATCTCTTGAATCTATGTAAAAGAGCATGGACTGCAAACCAGGTATTTTTTTATTTGTTTGTTTCAAACCATTAATTATAATAATTATAATGCCTTTCCTGTAAATTATTTTATAACAAAAGTAATATCAGTGGTATATTATTAACATCAGATATTATGAGCATCTCTCTATTTCTCAGAAATTCAGTTCCCTAATACTAATGCAAATGTTAAATTTTAACTCAGTGATAATAGATGGATTTTCTTTCCTTTCTGTTGCACTTACATTCAGTGAGAACCAGTAGAGAGTTGACTGTTTCAAAATAAGCCAGTATCTTTTCCAACTAAAAAAGGAGATTCCTGTAGACTTTCTTTTTTTCCAAAGCCATCTCTGGCATTTCACATGGCTCAACTCATACAGGCCATTGCACAAAATAGAGTTCTAAACCAAAAAAATCTGTTTTCCTCAGAGAAAAATAAGGGCAAGGCCTTTCTAAACCAAGACACTGCAAAAACAAACAGGAGTAAAGTTAATTTGTATACCATCACAATGTAAATTTTAAATTATCATAACATTTTCACAAGTTTACAATTATCTAACAACTCATCAATATTAGACAACATTTTTCTTCTAACTGTAAATGGCAACACCATTATCATTTATTGTGGTCATTTGTAGTTCATATTTTAACAATCTTCTAGCCATTTACTTCCTAATGGTCTGTTAATCTGTATCTTACTGGTATATTAAGAATATTAACCTTTTGTCTGTCATATAAGTATATATTTTTCCCCAAATACTGTCTTTTATTTTTATCTATGGAATTTTGTATACATGTAGGTTTTAACTGTTTAAGTCACATGTAGTAATGTTTTATGTTTTTAATATCATACTTAAAATTAATTATTTTTACATTCAAATTAAAACTTCTGGAATTATTTTTATATAATATAATATGATGACCTAGGTGTAATTCTCTTTTTCAATTGTTTTGAAAGTTGCCCCAAGTGCCTATTAAATAATCTATCTCTTATCTATTAATTTGAAATATAACCTTGATTATATACTAAATTATTTTTATACAGGACTGTTTCTGGATTTTACAATTTATTTTATTTAAATTTCTCATATATTTTTGTTTGGCCATTACAATAGTATATAAATTATACATTTAGATCATATTTTTGTGATTTATTAGGTTTGATTCCCTCCTCATTAACCTTAGAATATTTTTCATTGATGTTTCTGATGTTTTTCGCCTGATAAACCTTTAGATTTAGGGTCAATTTCCAACAAATCCAATTCACCTTTTATCTGAAATAAGATTATATTTAAAATTAATTTGAGGAAATTTTTCATATTTACAATATTGAGTACCCTAAGGCAGGATCATCACCAGATAACGTTTTTTTTTTTTTCAAGGCTTCCTTTGCTCCTTACTGAAAAACTTGCATTTCTCTTTGTGAATTACTTACACCCTTCACATTAAGTTTATTCTTATGTATTTTATAATTGCTGTTTTTTTAAATTTTTTTCTATCTCCTGGCTATTATTTTATTACTGTTACATAATGAATGACACTAAATGTTATAATCCAAATACTGTCGGTGTCTTATTCCATGTGTATGTAAATAGCCTAAAACTATAAAATTCAATAGAAAATTTAAATGTTATGGTTTAAATGAAAATAAAAGTTATTGGACACAAATCAACTTTTATCTGTGCTAAGCAAACAAAATTAAGAATATTATTAAGAGCAAAATTAGGCACTTTTTTTTTTCATCCCTTCAAACATCTCAATATAATAAACATTTAAATTTTTTCTCAAAGTACTTATATGTACTGAGTTCCTTAAAATATTTATTTTCCTTAAAATTCCAAAGTAAATTTATTTACAATATTAAGGATTTTCCTCTAAAATTCAGCTTATATTATCCTATCTAATAAAATGGTAATATGCAAATTGACCATCACTCCAACACACAAAATGGCCTTCCGCATGTAGTCAAAGATGGCCGCCCCCATGTGGACACAAGATGGCCACCATAAGGTGGCCAGCAGGGGAGGGCAGTTGAGGGTGATAAGGCCAGCAAGGAAGGGAAGTTGGGAGGGACCCAGGTCTGTAGGGGAAGGCAGTTGGGGGGGAACAGGCCTGCAGGAGAAGACAGTTGGGATGTACAAGGCCTAAAGGGGAGGAGTTAGGAGTGACTGGGTTGGCAAGGAGTGCAGTTCAGTGCAACCGGGCCTGCAGGGGAGGGCAGTTGGGGGGGACCAGGCCTGCAGGGGAGGGCAGTTGGGGTGACGAGGCCAGCAGGGGAGGACATTTAGGGGTGACTGGGCCAGCAGAGGAGAGCAATTGGAGGGGACCAGGCCTGCAGGGGAGGGTCGTTGGGAGCGACCAGGTCTGAAGGGGAGGGCAGTTGGGATGGAGGGGACCAGGACAGCAAGGGATGGCAGTTAGGAGTGACCTGGCCTTTAGAGGAAGGCAGTAGTGGGTACCAGACCTATATGGGAGGGCAGTTTTAGGCAACCAGGCCAGCAGGGGAGGGCAATTAGGGGCAATCTGGCCAGCAGGGGAATAGTTAGGCATAGATCAGGCTGGCAGACAAAAGCAGTTAGGGGCAATCAGGCAGGCAGGCAGGTGAGTGAGTGGTTGGGAGCCAGCAGTCCTGGATTGTGAGAGGGGTCCCAGATTGGAGAGGGTCCTGGCTGGGCTGACGGACACATACACCCCCCCTCCTGTGCACGAATTTTGTGAACTGGGCTTCTAGTATTATTTATAATTGCATAACATTATGAATTTATAGTTATAGTTTTAAAAAGTCATTACTCAAAGTTCAGCTTGTAACAGTTAACACTAATTATCAAATCACTATTACTTTACTTTGATTAGTTTTATAATATTCTTTATTCTCACAGGGTTCTACAAATATGAGTAATTTCTCTGGCAGGTTTCAGTTGAATAGTCCGTCAAATTAATATTTGAGAGTTTATGCTCAAAGTATAAGCCTCTTCACAAAGCCAAATCTAGGTATACATTTTTCTTTAGTAAGCTACCTTTTAAGAGCATATTACTAAAGAAAACAGTTTTCCTCAGAATTCTAAAACCATTCTTTTTATGCAGTAGGTCATTATTTTCTTGTGTGTGTTCACACAAATATAAATATTTGGGGATGTTAGGGCTTCTAAGTTTGTAATAATTTTGCAAAATTAGTATTTCAAATGATCGTCACTACCATTTCCTTTTACTGTGGAATAAAAGCTTCCCAGATAAATTCTTCTCTATCACATTAGAACTACAGAATTTTTTAAGTTACAAGAGATTTTAGAGATCATTTAGCTCAATTTTTGCTTTACCTATAGAAAAATAAAGCCAAAAGAAGTCTAATGACATGTGTGATGTCATTAGTAGTTGGTGATAAAGCTTGACAGAGAATTTATATCTCCTATTATATTAGCTGCCTATCTCTAATGAAATTGCCTAGGATTTTCTTTAAGAGTCTGTAGTGATTTCAAATTAAGGTTGAATGTTCTCATGGCTTATTAAAATGACACCTTTAAAATAAAGGTCTTCTTTACTCAGAACATATTAGTCAAAATAATGATAACAGCAAAACTATGTTCAAATACTAAGATTTACTAGAAGTTGGGCTTCTTATAAGAATTATCATATCACAGTGTAAAAAAAAAAAAAAAAGGGCCCAGACCGGTTTGGCTCAGTGGATAGAGCGTCGGCTTGTGGACTGAAAGGTCCTAGGTTCGATTCCGGTTGGGGGCATGTACCTTGCTTGCGGGCACATCTCCACTGTGGGGCGTGCAGGAGGCGGCTAATTGATGTCTGTCTCTCATCGATGTTTCTGACTTTCTATCCCTCTCCCTTCCTCTCTGTGAAAAATCAATAAAAATATTTTAAAAAAAAAGGAACCTATCTGGAAAAAAAATGGTCTGTTTAATGGAATGAGAAAAAGCACTGGGCTTTCTATGTGTGAAAGACTGCTCTGTATTTTCTAGAAGTTGAAGAGTAAAGAATTATGAAAAACACACACACACATTTAGGCACCTAACATGTAGTCTGCTAGATCATTTATTCCTACTCTCACTTTTGTTTTTAAAACTTTATAATAAGTCACATTATTTTACCTATCTTTATTTTTAAAACATAATTTATTGGCCCACATAATTTACCCAAGTTTATAATCTAATTAACTGGTGCACATGGACCAGTAAAGCCAAATCATTTATCTTATGCTATCACTATAGATGGTAATCTCAGGCAGAAAACATAATAGTAGGTTTGGATAAATTGTAGTTGATGGTAGTTTTTTTAAGTATATATTTTTATTGGTTTCAGAGAGGAAGGGAGATCTATAGAGAGATAGAAACATCAATGATAATAGAGAATCATTGACTGGCTGCCTCCTGCACACCCCACACTAAGGATCAAGCCCGCAACTTGGGCATGTGCCCAGATCGGGAATCGAACTGTGACCTCCTGGTTCATAGGTCAATGCTCAACCACTGAGCCATGCTGGCCAGGCTGATGGTAGTTTCTTACACAGTTTTAAGGTATTCAACTTTAATTCTAGTGAAATTTCATTATGAAATTGGGGTAGTTTGAAAAATGACTGACAAAAGGAAAACATATGCACTAAAGTTGAATTCAGTCCAATTTTTAGACCTGAGGTATGAGCAATCCTTTGAATTAACTATTACTAAAAAGAAATTTTGATGTGACATGCACATGTAAAAATAAATATCTGCTCATAAAATAGTTTTAAAAATTCCATAACATCTTTGAGATAGTAAATCAAATATCAATGTCATGCTTTGGCTTCACAGTATAAGCAGCAGTTGAGAAAACATATTTATAGAAAATAGAAGGGAACAAAGGCAACAAACAGAAACTTACAATTGAGCCAGTTTTCGGCTTTCACCTTCATTAAAAAATATATAAAAGCCTACAAAGAAAAGGATAACTAATTAATCCATCAGGTTGAGTGTGTTCATAGTGATTATGCTGGAATCACTGATAGACCAGGCAGTGATACCATTTTAACTTCATTTAAACCTGTAGAATTAATATATAACAACTAAAAACAATACAGAAAAATTTTAATTAAATAAATTATTTGCTTTGATGATAGAAAAGTAAAGCCAAAAGAAGTAAGACATTATATTTTCATATCTATTGTCTCATCTGATCAAAAATCAGAAAATAATATGCCAAATTTTCAATATCTAGAATTGTTCATATACTGTACAGTTATATGGATTTTCTTCTTTAACCTTAACGTAATAAATTGGATTTATAGGCTGAAATCTATTACATTTTTAAATTTCTGCACTAAACCTTTCTTTGTCATGTTGTACTTCTAAAAAATATGCTGCTAGAATCAATTTGTTAAAATGTATTTTAAAATTTTATATTATTATTGATACTTTACCATGTTTGCAGTTCTTTTCTTGTTTTTTCTTGTTTGTTTTTTCTAACAAGACAATGGTAGTTCAAAGAAGTTAGGCAGCATTAGAATGATATATTATAAATTTGAGAAAATATAGTTCATAAATCTTTTGTGCTGACCTCCTTTTTAGGAGGTATTTCTGAAAAAAAATTTACTCTATATTCTATGGTAATAATTCCTTATTTCCCTTTTATCAGTTATCACCTTTTATGTTTTTTATGGAAGCTTTTCATTTTATTGTATTTTAATTTTTTGTTAAAGATAACAAGAATAATAAACAAACCAGCAACAAAACCTAAAATTCTCCTGCATTGTACTCATCACCAGTAGTCACATTACACATAAGTAAACATTTTCAATGGTTCCTACTTTTAGCTATTTTCGCAACTTTCTTCACACACTAATATGCTTTGCCTCCAGCCTTTATCCATTAGCTTCACTCAAGATATATTGATTTTTGATTTTGAGATAAAAGAGAAGGAACATAACACACATGCATCACTTTCCCTTTATAATTTCCCCCAATTTTTGTTACAGGCTGCTTTTCCTTCTAAGTACATTGTCTTTAGACAGTCATCTATTCCTAGTTTGAAGATTTGTAAACTTTTGATATTTTTAGGCTATACATTGAACCACCAACTTTAGGTAAATAACAAAAATGATTCACTACTAGTGTTAAAATAATAAAAAATAAAATATATTTAAAAATGTATCATCATAATCCTTATCATTAGTGAGAGGGTATATTTAACTTGAAACACTTCCCCAAAATATTTATATATGACATAAAAACTCAGAGCCCAAGCCACATATTAAGTTACACATTCAGCTCATTGGATAAATAAAACATTTTGTTTGTTTATATGAAGTTATGTTTACCTCTATTTTAAAAAATAGGATATTTAGCTACATAACTCTTATATATATATGCCTAAGCGACCAGAATGCCAGAATGACCAGATGACCAGTTGCTATGATATGCACTGACCACCAGGGTGCAGACACTCAACATAGGAGCTGCCCACTGGTGGTCAGTGTGCTCTCACAGTGGGAGCACTGCTCAGCCAGAAGCCAGGCTAATGTCTGGTGAGCAAGCAGTGGTGGCAGGAGCCTCTTCTGCCTCCGTGGCAGCACTACAGAGCAGTGAGCCAAGCAGTAAGGAATGAGCAGATAGGCATTTAGGAGCAAGCAGGCAGGCAGTTAGGCGTGAGCAGTGAACCCCAGATTGTGAGAGGGATGTCCGACTGCAGGTTGATTGGGCCTAAACTGTCAGACATCCCCCAAGGGGTTCTGGATTGTGATAGGATGCAGGCCAAGCTGAGGGACTCTCCCCCACCCCCCACACACTTGTGCACAAATTTTGTGCACTGGGCTCTAGTATTACATAAAAATTTGGTGGCCAACTCTAATATTTCATATTTGAGATTAAGGTTTTACTATTTTTAAAGAACTTTCAGAAAATGTAATTTTTAAAAAATGAAATGGAGGTATTTTCGTGTGTTATGATATTTACTTCCATTTTTCCAGACATTTTTGCATATCCTTGTTAGCAATGCCAACTTCTTTTGTATTTTTGGAAGATAAAATTTATTGGCATAAAAATTTAAAATATCAACTATTAAAATACTTGTGAAGTTTTCATAGTGTGTCATACATTATACTTTCA
The DNA here is from genome assembly GCA_011751065.1 of Lasiurus cinereus. Classification (NCBI taxonomy): domain Eukaryota; kingdom Metazoa; phylum Chordata; class Mammalia; order Chiroptera; family Vespertilionidae; genus Lasiurus; species Lasiurus cinereus. Next base: position 16,663,998 of record JAAGEH010000029.1, read on the forward strand.
TACCTATTGTCTCGTCCGATCAAAAATCTTACAAAGTATGTATAACAGATATAATCATTCCCACTTTACAGGTGATGAAATAATTTTAGAATGATACAAAAATGTGTCTAAGACCAGAGTTTGTGGCAAAGCAGAGAAAACGGTCTCTTGGATCAATATTTTTCAGTCCCTAGCCCAGATATCTGTACATGTTAACACATTATAGCAAACAATATTCATATTCTATTCACCTAGTATGACTGGCATAGAGGTGGTGCTTAATAAACACTGACAATTCTTTTTTTTATTATTCAAAACTATAGCAATCATACTATAATAAACTGAAGTCAAGTCAAATATATAGAGAGGAAAGCCCCAAAATAGAATTGAAATCACAAATGATTACTGAGTCTTTAAACAACATGCATCCATAGATTTCATTATACCACTATTCAGATATTTTGAGACCTCTCAGATTCAATTGCAGTTCCTTATCTCTCCTGGATTATCTAAATCAGGATATTTGTACCATGAAACTCTTCACAGTCTGTTCAAGTTTGTCAACTCATTTTCAGAATATCTTTAATGCAATAAATAAAATATATATGATTATAAAAGAAATCAAGTTATGTTGAAATATAGCTCTAAATGTCTGAAAATTAATTTGTGATTAAATAAAACAAGAACAACCAAATTATTATAAATTTTAAGTAGTTATAAGTACAAATTATTTGGTTTCAGTATGGTAAACATTTTACAAGGAAGAGTAGAAAGCCTCTTTTAAGCCTCTAGTCCTAAGTTAAGTACTCCAGCAAAGTTTACCAGTTGGAATAAAGATTTAAAGTTGGAGATATACAATGGACTTGCCTATTATTAATGAAGTACTGCTTTTCCCCCATTTGGATTTTCATTCTTGTATGTAGAGCTTCTTTAGTCCAGTGGTTCTCTGTAGAGGGTGATTTCTTTTCTTTCAGAGGCATTTGGCAATATCTGGAGACATGTTTGTTCATCACAACTTGAGCAGCGTATAGATAGAGAACAAGGGTGAAGCTAAAACGCTTTACAATGCATAGTACAGCCACTTACAACAAACAATTATCTGCCTAAAATGAAAATAATGCTGTTTTTTTTTTGTTTTGTTTTGTTTTTGGAAAATGGCGACAGAATAGATGGAACGACTGGAGCTTTGTCGCTGGGCAGAGGGAGAGAGAACAGCTGAGAGTCACACGGGGAGTGTTTGTTGGCAAGTTAAGAGTCAGTTATCCTCCAGGAGAAGGCGGGGAACTGCTGGACAGGGCTCTCCTGGCCAGGCAGCCCCACTGCCGCGGGGTTTTTGTTGGCTGGAGCCACCAGCAGCGAATGAGGAGACCGCTCCATCCTGCAGAGGGAGGTGGATGTCTGCGGAGGTCTGAAAGCTGCAGCTGGCTGAAACACCCACCAAACAGCCAGAGACCCAGAACACCACTCTCCACTCTGCACAGACACTCAGAGGATTCAGAAATCCACATGGCACACGGAAAGGTCAGATTTCGCCTGGGATAAGGTGAGGTCTCCTGCCCCTCAGAACAGAGGCGCACACACTGTGGGAACCAGGCTGCGGGAAAGCTGCCTCTGGAGAGGTCCACGGAGGTGGGCAGGGCGTGATCCCTAAGTGTGGAGGCAAACTCTCCGAACTGTTGACAGAGGGGAGCTCTGGAAAATGACTCGTTTTTTTTTATCTGAGGCAGAGGGACAGCCTGGGAGTTATTGCAGTGTCCTGGCGGCAAAATCCCCACAAACCAGCTTTGAGAACCACAGAGTAGCAGGATCTAAGCACAGCCTAGAGAGGTCCTGTGCTCTGTCTCAGAGATCAATTCCAAAACACTGCCACCCAGTGGATGACGCACAAATTGACCCTCACATAACCACAAAAGAATAAAGAGATTAAAACGTCAATAGTTCAACAGAGGGAATTGCAATACCTTCCCTACTGGAAAACAGGAGTGCCAAGCAGAATAATAGTGGAAGTGAATGACCACTCTATTTTTTTAAATTTTTTTTTAAATTTTTTAAAAATTTTTTATTTTTACATATTTTAATTAAAAGACGATTTTTTTTCTTCCCCCCTCAATTGATTTTACCTTTTTGATTATTACATTTTTGTTTTCAACTAGTATTATTAAATTCTATTAGTATTTTACCTTTTTGGACATTCTATTTTCATCTTTCCTTTAGCATAATTTTACTCCAACTCAACTCTACCTTTATGCCAACACTTTCCTCCTAACTTTCCCCATTTTGTTGTCTTGTTTCTCTTTCCCTTTTCCAACTTTAGATTCCCTCTATTCTTTCTCTTTACCTGGTTACAAGTCCATACAAACCTCTCTCCTCTTGTCTTCACTAGCCAAAAAGTTGTTTTTTTTCTCTATGTCCTTTTGTTACTATTTGCCTGAACAGTGATTATATCGATTTTTTGAACTTTTTCGTGAGATTGTTTTAGTGTATTCTACTTGTTTTATTTTGCTTTTTGCTTGCTTTGTTTTTTACCTCTCTTTTCCCTCGCCTCCATCAATACCAGTTGTTATCTGCAGTTTGTATTAATCTGTAGGTACTGTTGCTGGCCTTTATTGGGAGTAGTGTCTGTTCTATTGGAGTTTTCTCCTGACATCTATATTTTGTTCCCCTTTTCTCTCTTATCCGCTTTCTTTTCACTCTGACTTTGTTTCACTTTCTCTTTTCTTTTTCATCCTCTCCTCTTTTAAAATTTAATTTAATTTTATTTTTAGTTCATTTATTTTTATTTTCTCCCTCTCCCAATTTGATTTTGGCACTTCTTTCCTTTATTTTTCCCTCAATTTCTTCTTCCTCTTTCTCTACTTACCCCTAATTTGTCTTTCATTGGTGGTCACCTTATTGGTGATTGTTAACATTGTGAATACATTTCTGTTCTGTGCCTTGTGTGCTGTACTGAGTCATGTTGTAGTTTGTGCCTTTGAATCAACATAAGAGAGAGAACTACATAACCGGACACCGGAGAAGATAAACCATGAGCAGAAGAAGAAACAGCCCGCAAACGACAGATAGGCAGGTATCACCAGAAAAGGAAGTAAATGAAATAGAAGCAGAAATAAGCCTGCCAGAGAAAGAGTTCAGAGAAATGATCATAAGGTGGATGAAAAGAATGGAACACAAGTTCGACATGGTGAATAAGAGCCTAGAGGAAATGAAGAAGCAAGAAGAAATGCAGAAGCAGCAAGAAGAAATGCAAATGAAGCATGAAGAAATGCGGAAGAACCTAAAAGAAATACAGAATAATCAAGAAGAAATGAAAAATGACATCACTGCTATAAAGAACTCAATAGAAAGTATCAAAAGTAGACTAGAAGAAGCAGAGGATCACATCAGTGAGCTAGGAGACATGGTAGGAAAAAATACCCAAGTAAAGCAGCTTCTAGAAAAAAAAGTTAAAAAGCAAGAGGAGAGCCTAAGAGAACTTTGGGATAACATGAAACAAAACAACATCCGCATAATTGGGGTTCCAGAAAGAGTGGAAACTGAACAAGGATTAGAGAACCTGTTTGAAGAAATAATGACAGAAAATTTCCCCAATATAGGAAAGAAAAAGCCCACACAAATCCAAGAAGCTCACAGAATCCCAAGCAAAGTGAACCCCAACAAACCGACACCAAGGCACATTATAATTAAATTGGCAAACACCGACAACAAAATAAGAATCTTAAAAGCAACCAGAGAGAAACAGAAAGTTACCTACAAAGGAAACCCCATAAGACTAGCTATGGATTTCTCAACAGAAACTCATCAGGCCAGAAGGGAATGGAATGAAATATACAAAGTCATGCAAAGGAAGGGTCTGAATCCAAGAATACTGTACCCTGCAAGACTCTCAATCAAAATTGAAGGTGAAATCAGAAGCTTCACAGACAAAAAAAGACTAAGGGAATATATTACCACCAAACCAGCAATGCCAGAAATGTTAAAGGGTCTGCTGTAATAAAAAGAAAGAGGAAGCAAAAAAGGAACTCGGGGATAAGGACTAAAAATGGCAACAAATAAGTACTTATCAATTACAACTTTAAATGTAAACGGACTAAATGCTCCAATCAAAAGACATAGGGTAACTGATTGGATAAGAAAACATGATCCATATATCTGCTGTCTGCAAGAAACCCACCTCAGGATAAGAGATGCACATAGATTGAGGGTGAGGAGATGAAAGATGGTATTTCAAGCAAATGGAAATTAAAAAAAAACTGGGGTTGGAATACAAATATCTGACAATTTAGATCTCAAAGTGAAGGACATAATAAGAGATAAAGAAGGCCACTTCAAAATACTAAAGGGAACAATCCAACAAGAAGAAATAACTCTAGTAAACATATATGCACCCAATATAGGAGCACCTAAATACATAAAAAAAAAAACTGTTGGAGGATATTAAGGGAGAGATTGACAGCAATACAATCATAGTAGGAGACTTTAATACCCCACTGTCACCATTGGACAAATCCTCTAAACAAAAATCAGCAAAGAAACATCAATCCTAAATGACACAATAGACCAGATGGAATTAATTGACATCTTCAGAATATTTCACCCCAAAGCCACAGAATATACATTTTTCTCCAGTGCACATGGGTCATTTTGAAAGAGAGATCATATGTTGAGTCATGAGAAAAGTCTCTTCAAATTCAAGAAGATAGAAATCATATCAAGCATTTTCTCAGACCACAGTGGCATAAAACTGGAAATCAACTATAATAAAAACAATAGAAAGAAATCAAACGCATAGAGACTAAATAGCATGCTATTAAACAATGACTGGGTAACCAGAGAGATCAAGGAGGAAATAAAAAACATCATGGCAACAAATGACAATGACAACACAACAATACAACATTTATGGGACACAGTAAAAACAGTCTTGAGAGGGAAGTTCATAGTTCTACAAGCCTACTGAAAAACACAGGAAACAATGGTAATCAATTACCTAACACTACAACTCAAAGAACTAGAAGGAGAGCAACAAGAAAAGCCTAGTGTAAGCAGAAGGAAATAAATAGTGAAGATCAGAGCAGAGATAAACAACTTGGAGACCAAAGAAACAATTCCAAAATACAAGAAAACCAAGAGCTGGTTCTTTGAAAGGATAAAGAAGATTGATGGACTTCTAGTCAGGCTCACCAAGAAACAAAGAGAGAAGTTCCAAATAATAAAAATCAGAAATGAAAGAGGAGAAATACAACAGACCCTGTGGAAATATAAAGGATTGTTAAAAAATACTTTGAACAACTCTATTCCAACAAACTGGACAAACTGCAAGAAATGGACATTTTCCTAGAAAAATATAACCTTCTAAAACTCAAAGAGGAGGAATATAAACATCTCAATAGTCCAATAACTATGGAAGAAATTGAAGCAGTCATCAAAAAGCTTCCAGCCAATAAAAGCCCGGGAGCAGATGGCTACACAGGAGAGTTTTACCAAACATTCAAGGAAGAATTAAAACCTATCCTCCTCAGATCATTCAAAAACATTCAAGAAGAAGGAACACTTCCAAACACCTTCTGTGAAGCCAGCATCACCCTAATACCAAAACCAGATAAAGAAAACACAATGAAAGAGAATTATAGGCCAATATCTCTCATGAACATCGATGCCAAAATCCTCAACAAAATTCCAGCAAATCGGATCCAGCAGTACATCAGAAAGATCATACACCATGACCAAGTAGGATTTATCCCAGGAATGCAGGGATGGTACAATATCCGCAAATCAATAAATGTGATACATCACATAAACAAATTCAGAGATAAAAATCACATAGTCATATCAATTGATGCAGAAAAATCATTTGACAAAATCCAACACCCTTTCTTGATAAAAACTCTCAGCAAGTGGGAATAGAAGGAGCATACCTCAACATCATAAAAGCCATATAAGATAAACCCACAGCTAACATCATACTCAATAGGCAAAAACTAAAACCATTTCCCCTAAGAACAGGAACAAGACAGGGATGCCCACTCTCACCTCTCCTGTTCGACATAGTATTGGAAGTATTAGCCATTGCAATTAGACAAGAAGAAGAAATAAAAGGTATCCAAATTGGAAAAAAAGAAGTAAAGCTGTCCTTATTTGCAGATGACATGATATTGTACATAAAAAACCCAAAGGACTCCATTCCAAAACTAATTGACTTAATTAATGAATTCGGCAATGTAGCAGGATACAAAATTAATGCTACGAAGTCTGTGGCATTTCTATACACTAATAGTGAAATTATAGAAAGAGAAACTAAAAAAGCAATCCCATTTACCATCGCACCAAAAAATTAAGATACCTAGGAATAAACCTAACAAAAGAGGTAAAAGACCTTTATGCAGAAAACTACAGGACACTGAAAAAAGAGATAGAGGAAGATGTTAACAGATGGAAGAGCATACCATGCTCATGGATTGGGAGAATCAACATCATTAAAATGTCCACACTACCCAAAGCGATCTACAGATTCAACACACTACCCATTAAAATACCAACGACATATTTCACAGACCTAGAAAGAATTATTCATAGATTCATCTAGAACAAAAAAAGACCACGGATAGCTACAGCAATTCTGAGAAGGAAGAATAAAGTAGGTGGTATCTCAATACCAGACTTCAAGCTATACTACAAACCAACTGTTCTCAAAACAGCCTGGTACTGGCACAAGAACAGACATATAGACCAATGGAGTAGAATAGAGAACCCAGATATCCACCCAAACCACTATGCTCAATATTTGACAAAGGAGGCATGAACATTCAATGGAGCCAAGATAGCCTCTTCAATAAATGGTGTTGGGAAAATTGGACAGAAACATGCAAAAAATTGAAACTGAACCACCAACTTACACCAAGTACAAAAATAAACTCAAAATGGATACAGGACTTAAACATTAGAAGGGAAACCATAAAAATACGAGAGGAATCCACAGGCAGCACAATCTCAGATATATGCCGAAAGAACTTCTTCACTGATACTGCTCCAAAGGCAATTGAAGTTAAAGAAAAAATAAACAAATGGGACTACATCAAAATAAAAACTTTTGCACAGCAAAAGAAACCATCAACAAAACAACAAGAAAGATCACTGTATGGGAGAACATATTTGCAAATGTTTTCACTCATAAAGGTTTAATCTCCAAAATCTACAGCCAACTTATACAAATTAATAAAAGGAAGATGAAGGATCCAATAAAAAAAGGGGCAACGGACCTAAATAGAACCTTTTCAAAAGACGACAGAATGAAGGCCAAGAGACACATGAAAACATGTCCAAAGTCATTAATCATCCGAGAGATGCAAATCAAAACGACAATGTGATACCATCTTACACCTGTCAGAATGGCAATCATCAACAAATCAATGAACGACAAGTGTTGGCGAGGTTGCGGAGAAAAAAGAACCCTTGTGCACTGTTGGTGGGAATGCAGACTGGTGCAGCCACTGTGGAGAACAGTATGGAGTTTCCTCAAAAAACTAAAAATGGATCTCCCATTTGACTCTGTAATCCCACTCTTAGGAATTTATCCTAAGAAATTACAAACACCAATCAGAAAGGATTTATGCACACCTATGTTCATAGCAGCACAATTTACAATAGCTACAATTTGGAAACAGCCTAGGTGCCTGTCAGCAGATAAGTGGATCATAAAACTGTGGTACATCTACACAATGGAATTCTATGATGCCATTAAAAAGAAGGAATTCTTACCATTTGCAGCAACCTGGTTGGAACTGGAGAGCCTTATGCTTAGTGAAATAAGCCAGTCAATGAAGGAGAAGCATCACATGATCACACTCATTGGGGGATAATAAAGAACATTATAAACTGATGAACAAAAGGATAGATACAGAGATAGTAAAGCTTCAAACAGACTGTGAAATTACAGCAGGGAGATTAAAGTTAGGTGAGGTAGATAAGAGATCAATCAAAGGACTTGTATGCATGCATATAAGCATAACCAATGAACATAGACAGTGGGGGGTTGGCATATGCCTGGGAGGGAGGGGGGCAATTGGGAAATATGTATAAAAATTAATAAAAAAAATTAAAAAATAAAAAATAAAAATTAAATACCAACGGCATATTTCACAGACCTAGAAAGAATTCTTCATAGATTCATCTGGAACAAAAAAAGACCACGAATAGCTACTGCAATTCTGAAAAAGAAGATTAAAGTAGGTGGGATCTCAATACCAGATTTCAAGCTATACTACAAAGCAACTGTTCTCAAAACAGCCTGTTACTGGCACAAGAACAGACATAGAGACCAATGGAATAGAATAGAGAACCCAGATATCCACCCAAACCACTATGCTCAACTAATATTTGACAAAGGAGGCATGAACATTCTATGGAGCCAAGATAGCTTCTTCAATAAATGGTATTGGGAAAATTGGACAGATACATGCAAAAAAAAAATGAAACTGGACCACCAACTTACACCAAATACAAAAATAAACTCAAAATGGATACAGGACTTAAACATTAGAAGGGAAACCATAAAAATAGTAGAGGAGCCCACAGGCAGCACTATCTCAGATATATGCTGAAAGAACTTCTTCACTGATACTGCTCCAAAGGCAATTGAAGCTAAAGAAAAAATAAACAAATGGGACTACATCAAAATAAAGCTTTTGCACAGCAAAAGAAACCATCCACAAAACAACAAGAAAGATCAATATATGGGAGAACATATTTGCAAATGATATCACTGATAAAGGTTTAATCTCCAAAATCTACAGCCAACTTATACAAATTAATAAAAATAAGATGAAGGATCCAATAAAAAAATGGGCAACGGACCTAAATAGAACCTTTTCGAAAGACGACAGAAGGAAGGCAAGAGACACATGAAAACATGTTCATAGTCACTAATCATCCGAGAGATGCAAATCAAAACGACAACGCGATACTATCTTACACCTATCAGAATGGCAATCATCAACAAATCAACAAACAAGAAGTGTTGGCGAGGATGCAGAGAAGAAGGAACCCTTGTGCACTGTTTGTGGGAATGCAGACTGGTGCAGCCACTGTGGAGAACAGTATGGAGTTTCCTCAAAAAACTAAAAATGGATCTCCCATTTGACCCTGTAATCCCAGTCTTAGGAATTCATCCTAAGAAATCACAAACACCAATCAGAAAGGATTTATTCACCCCTATGTTCATAGCAGCACAGTTTACAATAGCTACAATTTGGTAACAGCCTAGGTGCCCGTCAGCAGATGAGTGGATCATAAAACTGTGGTACATCTACGAAATGGAATTCTATGATGCCATTAAAAAGCAGGTACTCTTACCATTTGCAGCAACCAGGTTGGAACTGGAGAGCCTTATGCTTAGTGAAATAAACAAGTTAATGAAGGAGAAGCATCACATGATCTCACTCATTTGTGGATAATAAAGAACATTATAAACTGATGAACAAAAGGATAGATACAGAGGCAGTAAAGCTTCAAATAGACTGTGAAATTACAGCAGGAAGATTAAAGTTAGGTGAGGTAGATAAGAGATCAATCAAAGGACTTGTATGCATGCATATAAGCATAACCAATGAACATAGACACTGGGGGGTTGGTTTATGCCTGGGAGGGAGGGGGAGTAATTTGGGAGATATGTATAAAAATTAATAAAAAAATTAAAAAAAGAAAATAATGCTGAGATTGAGACATTTTGCTTTAGTTGAAGATTACATAAGGGAGGACAATGTTGTAGAATTTCCCAAACACATTCAAACACTTTTTTCCATCTCATAATTGCTTAAAATGACACATCTATTCTGCTCCCTATTCTGTGAAATACCTAGTAATTTATTTTCAGTGTTGTAGATTGTACATAATTACTTCTATGAGAAATTTAAAACTATCATAGATGTTTCTCTTCCCAAATAGTACAGGCAGTCTAAGCTATACCAAAGCAATTGGTTAGTTAAATTTTTCATTATTTGGGTTGACTGTTTTGGCATTTTATAGTTAGAGATAAACTAAGAATATAATAAAAGATTTCAGAAGCAGAACTAAAATATTGATCTTAGTTTCAACTTTTAGAATCTAGGAATTCCCTTTTGAAGTGTTGAAAATATGAAGAAATCTCATTTGAGATTTTAGTTAATTATTTTATAAAAATATTTATCCTATATAATAAAATCCTAATATGTAAATTGTCCAAATAGCAGAACAGCCAGTTGCTATGATGTGCAATGTCCACCAGGGGACAGATGCTCAATGCAGAAGTTGCCCCCTGATGGTCATTGTGCTCCCATTGGGCTTGCTAATCCTTAGCGCTGCCTTGAAGGTGGGAGAGGCTTCTGCCACCACCTTTGTGCTCAGGCTGGCGAGCACAGCAGTATGGCAGGAGCCCCTCCTGCCTCTGCAGCAGCGCTAAGGCCCCCTCGGGGAATGTCCACTGAGAGGCCCAGGACTGATAGAGGGTGCAGGCCAGGCTCAGGGGGCCCTCCCCATACCTCCAGTGCATGAATGTCATGCACCGGACCTCTAGTTTTAAAATAATATCTTTGGAAGACATCCAGAGAGTTTTACTTTGCAAGTGAAAAATTAAAATAAACCATGATCAAGTGAGATTTATCCTGGGAATGCAAGGATGTACAATATCTACAAATCAATAAATGTGATACATCACAAAAACAAATTGAGAAACAAAAATCACATAGTCATATCAATTGACACAGAAAAAGCATTTGACAAAATTCAACACCCTTTCTTGATAAAAACTCTCAGCAAGATGGCAATAGAAGGATCATACCTTAACATAATAAAAGCCATATATAATAAACCCACAACCAACATCATAGTCAATGGGTAAAAACTAAAACTATTTCCCCTAAGAACAGGAACAAGACAGAATGCCCACTCTCACCACTCCTGTTCGACATAGTACTGGAAGTACTAGCCATAGCAATCAGACAAAAAGAAGAAATGAAAGGCATCTAAATTGGAAAAAAAGAAGTAAAATTGTCATTATTTGCAGATGACATAATGTTGTATATAGAAAACTCTAAAGACTCCATCAAAAACCACTAGACCTAATAAATGAATTCTGCAATGTAGCAGTATACAAAATCAACACCCAGACATCTGTGGCTTTTTTATACATCAATAATGAACTCACAGAAAGAAAAACTAAAAAAAAAAAAATCCCATTTGCCATAGCAATCAAAAAATTAAGATACCTAGGGATAAATTTAACCAAGGAGGTAAAAGACTTGTACTCAGAAAATTACTAGACACTGAAAAAATAAAGAAAGGAAGACATAAACAAATGGAAGAATATACCGTGTTCATGGATTAGTAGAATAAACATCAGTAAAATGTCCATATACCCAAAGCAATCTATATATTCAATGTAATCCTTTTTAAAATACCAACGGCATACTTCAAAGATCTAGGACAAACTCTCCAAAAATTCATCTGGAATTAAAAAAGGCCCTGAATAGCAGTAGGAATCTCCAGAAATAAGAATAAAGTTGGAGGGAATCACAATACCAGATGTCAAGCTATACTACAAAGCCACTGTTCTCAATACTGCCTGATACTGACACAAGAACAGACATATAGACCTCTGGAACAGAAAATAGAATCCAAAAATTGACACAAGCCATTATGCTCAATTAATATTTGACAAAGGAGGCAAGAACATACAATGGAGTCAAGACAGTCCCTTCAGTAAATGGTGTTAGGAAAATTGGACGGATACTTGCAAAATATGAAACTATACTACCAACTTACAGCATACACAAAAATACTCAAAATGGATAAAAGACTTAAATGTAAGACAGGAAACCATGAAAATCTTAGAAGAAGCCATAGGCAACAAAATAGCAGTTTTTGTAGCAATATCTTTACTGATACAGCTCCTACGGCAATGGAAACTAAAGAGAAAATAAACAAATGGGACTACATCAAAATAAAAGCTTCTGAACAGCAAAAGAAATAATCAACAAAACAATAAAACAGCTCACTGCATGGGAGAACATATTTGCCAATTTTATCTCCTAAGGGTTTAATCTCCAAAATTTATAGGGAACTCATTCAAGTTAACAAAAAGAAGATAAGCGATCCAATCAAAAATTGGTCAAAGGACCTAAATAAACACTTGTTGAAAGAGAACATACAGAAGGCCAGGAGACATACGCAAACATGCTCAAAGTCAATAATCATCTGAGAGATGCAAATCAAGACAACAATGAGGTACCATCTCACACCTGTCAGAATGGCTGTCATCAACAAATCAACAAATGACAAGTGCTGGTGAGGATACAGACAAAAAGGAACCCTCCTGCACTGCTGGTGGGAATGCAGACTGGTGCAGCCACTGTGGAGGATAGTATGGCGTTTCCTCAAAAAAAAAAAAAAATGGAACTCCCATTTAACCCAGTGATCCCACTTCTAGGAATATATCCTCAGAAAACAGAAGAATCAGTCAGAAAGTATGTTCATAGCAGCACAATTTACAATATCTAAGATTTGGAAACAGTCTAAGTGCCCATAAGCAGAGTGGATTAAAAAACTGTGGTACATCTACACAATGAAGTACTAAGCTGCTGTAAAAAAGAAGGAGTTCTTACCATTTGCAATAGCATGGATGGAACTGGATAGCATTATGCTAAGTGAAATAAGCCAGTCAGAGAAAGAAAAAATACCACATAATCTGATTCATTTGTGGTATATAATGTCCAACATAAACTGATGAACAAAAATAGATCCAGAGACAAAGAAGGATGGAACATACTGTTCAACTTCAGAGGGAAAGCAGAGGATGGTTGGGGTTGGGGGTAAGTGATCAACCAAAAGATTTATGTGCATGTGTATGAGCCAGTGGTTGGCAAACTCATTAGTCAACAGAGTGGCAAACTGCGGCTCGTGAGCCACGGTTTGCTGACCACTGGTATAAACATGTCCAATGGACACAGGCACTAGGGCAGTGAGGGCATGTGCTGAGGGTTGGGGGATATCTGGGGAAAGTTAATGGGGGAAAAAGGAGACACATGTACTACTATTTGTAATACTTTAAACACTAATTAAATATAAAATTAAATAATTTAATTTTAGAAAAGAAAGCTATTAAAATATTTAATGAAAAGAACTTGTTAAATGATTTTAGGAGTTAGATTTACCAATTTTCTTTAATTATCCAAACTGTCTCACTATATTATACCAAGTACTATATTTCTTAAACTGAGAGATTCAAAGAGTTTCATTGAAATCTTCACTTCTGATATTGATCTTCCATTTATTGATCTTTCACAACAATTTCAATTAGGAATTTTTGAAAAATGATTTACAGAAGATTTGTAAGTTCTTTGACTAAAAAGTATCATAAGAGGTCAGGCTTTAAAATAGTTAAAGTATCGTTTGGAATGTTGCTAATGTGTTAAGAGTAGGAAGAACAGTTTAGGGAAATTGCTTCACCAGGAGTTAGGAGAGCCTTGTTTGAGTACTAGCTCTATTACAAATTTCCTGTGTAAGCTTCAATATAACCCATAAATTTCTTGGTCTTTACTCAGTTTGCTCTTTTGTAGGGAGGGTATTTTATTTATCATATTATCAAGGTTATAGAATAAGGTTTGGCAAAGTAGATGTTTGTTGAAACAATGTTGTAGAACAATTCTTTTTATTTTAATTTTAATCCTCACCCAAGGATATTTTCCCATTGATTATTAGAGAGAGAGAAAGACAGAGAGAAATATCAATGTGAGAGAAACACATCGGGCCAGGGAGGAGCCTGCAACCAAAGTACATATCCTTGACTGGAAATGAAGCTGGGACCCTTTGGTTTGCAGGCCAACGCTCTATCCACTGAGCAAAACCGGCTAGGGCTACATCAATTCTTAAAACAAGACAGAAAACCAGTAGCTTTATTTGCCTCTTGGGTTAGTGCTAGATAATAGTGTGAAAGAGTTTTCCCATTCTTTGCCTACATTTCATTCCCAATCACTATTTTCTCCATCTACAGTGCTCATGGTTCTACTTCTTTATTTTTCTTTCTCCTCTTCAAAGCACACCACGTCTGCTCTACCACTGTGCCTTTGCAAATTATAAATTCTCATAGGTCAATATTACTAGATGGCAATTAAAAATTAACATGACTCAATTAAGTCTGTATTAGCTAGATTTAACCTTAACGTGGGAGTAGGGCTGGGGACATTTTTTGAAGACTCCAATTGCCTAATTTAAGTCACCACTAAATGCTTGTGGCAGCAATTTAAGAACAGAGTATGCTGACTTCTTGGCACTCTAACAATTGGACTACTATAAACAAATGCTCAATTTAAGGATAATCCTTTTTTTCCATAGACTTGATGTGGTGATAAAATGGAATTTGGTATATTTGAAAGTGCTTTGAAAAATTAAATGCTATAATATCCCAAAATTTATGTCATGCCTATGTTTCCGAGTCTGCCATATTTAGGCTGCTATAATCTAGTCCTTCTCCAGCCAGTTCTGGTTCCCTCTACATCCCAGTGGTGAAGTGATATTCTTGTCAGGTTAGTTTCTTTATTGCCATCGTATCCACTAATACTATTATAGCATACTCATTTCTACCCTTCTGCCTCCTGATATCTCTAATTATAATACTAATTATAGCCACTATCCTTCACCCCAAGCTCTATCAGTTAATGTGCTTTTGTGGCTTTTTTTTTCAGCCTCAGGCTTATATACAATTGCTTCTTTGGACCTCTATAGCATCCACTTTCAATATAAGTTTGAATTTCTAAAGTTGGGTCTCCTGAAAGTTTTTTCTTTTCATTATGCCAATAAATGCATGCACGAGACTTGTAGGCTATGGCTCTGTTACCCAAATAAATAGAATTTATTAGACATAGATTACATATAAATCTAGATTAGTATGTCTTTAAAGTATTTTTTCGTAATGGCCATTCCAGTCTACCATTAATGGCTATACCATGGAGAGTTTAATAGCATTTTTCTCAATGCTTAGTACATAGTGGTACACAATGTTTCTTGCATTGAGTTCCTCATTTCTCATGGGGAGATTCATATATTTGTGAAAGAGTAGTACATACAGAAATTTCATCCTTTTGGGTTTTAAAATGAAGTAGTATCAATTTCTTAGTCTGAAAAACTTCAATTGATGTTAATCAATATTTTTTAATGAAGAGTTTGTAAACATAATAAGGCAAAGTCTATTGTACACATGATGCTTATTAAATATCTCACCAATACCTATACTGAGATTAATCAAATATGGGATATTTTTGGAAGTCTGAGATAATTTAGTTCAACCCCCCCACTGCATATATGTAGACTCTAAGGTTCAGAAAAGTTGATTATTTTGTCCAGGAGAATATGGCTTATTAGCAAAAAACAACAATTCTAGAATCTGTGTTCCTTGAATTCACAAAGGCAAAATATATCTCTAGCACATTTCTCCTGAATATTTTGAGGCGTGGCTAGAGACCTATTTGGAGGATAATTCTCAAGATTTGGTGCTTTACTTGGATTACACTGTGAATAAGGAGGGTTTGTACAGAATAAAGGGTATGTTGTGTAAAGGTGTGAATGTGTGTGAACCCACCTGCAATGTTCTACTCCTCGCAATATATGTAAAATACATGTCAATAAGAAGATGCCTTCCTAATTTAATAATTCAAAATACATGTTTTTAAAAATATATATAAATAGCAACTTCACATAAGAGCATGATATTGAGAATATACAAAGATATCCTATTTTCATCTCTTTTGTGCATCTTTACCAAAGACATATTTGCAAGCAGAATGAGAAGTACTATGTTGAATACTTTTGGATAGAGAATGGTGAAAATTTAATTAGCGATATTATCACTAAGAGCTTGAGTTAACTATTTATCCAAGAAAGTAACAGTAAAAAGACAAGGACAATCACTGAATTCATTTAATACTAAACATATTTTTATCAGTACTCTTGAGGGTACTAAAATGGGGCCTCCTTTAAAACAACATATTTATTCTCTATATCACAAAAACAAAATGCAATGCAATTTCTGGATGGGCAGAGTAAGTTTCATGAAACAGAATAAAATTATTAGAGCTTCTAAACTTGATCTGGGCTCAAAATTGTTATTTATATTTTCTTTAGGTATATCTCATTCTACTTGTGTTGCTGAGAGTGTGGATAAACATTTGAAATCACTTCTTATTTAAGTTTCATTGCTTTTTAATTTTATTACTGTATTTTACACATGTAAAATTAGATTAACTATGTAAGTCCCCAGTATCTTAAATTTCTGACTTATTAATATAACTAAATCTCTTTAGTTATCCCTCTTTGGGGTTTCCATCTAGAAAATAATTTTTGTGTTTCTGTTTTATATATACATTTACTAAATATTTGGTAAATTAGGTTCATTATTACTTTCAACTAGATGAATTATTATTTTCAAGACCTGATACCCTCCTCTCCACTATACAATAAACATTACACCTGCAGGTGGAAATGCTTAAAAACTGAAGGCCATGGCTTCACTAAAATGAAGACTAAGATGTAGATATTTAGACATGCAGAATATACATAAAAGAGATATTTAAAAGAGGTTTTAGCCCTGACTGGTTTGGCTCAGTGAATAGAGCATCAGCCTGGGGACTGAAAGGTCCCAGGTTCAATTTCGGTCAGGGGCATGTACCTTGGTTGCGGGCACATCTCCAGTAGGGATCATGCAGGAGGCGGTTGATTGATGTTTCTCTCTCATCAATGTCTCTAACTCTCTATCCCTTTCCCTTCCTCTCTGTAAAAAATCAATAAAATATATTTTTTAAAAAAGAGGTTTTAATGCCACATTTAAAAAGTTCCATTAAGTTCAAAGGGAATCAGAGCCATAATTTGATTTAATTGATTACTTGATTCAACAAATATTTCTTTATGCCTAAATGTGCCAGACACTATTCAAGATGCTGCAGACACAGTCGCAAACAAGATAACACCTCTGTTCTCATGCCTTCAAGTTTATATTTTAAAGCATAGAAAGAGGCAATAATCAATAAATATATAATATGATTTCAGGTAGTGATAAATGCTGTTTCTCCTAAATTAGACAATCTTGTGCTAATAGTAGTATTCAAAGGGAATACTGCAAGTGGAAAAAAATAATTTCAACTATTCAGAATTCTTTTACTTTATTCATAACCAAAACTGTAAATGATGTTCCATCTGAAGTACCATGTCTAGTCAGTGCCCCAAATTCTACTCTCAGATTTCCTCACTAAAGAAAGTATGATCTACTAATTCATACCTGTTGATAGTAGGCAATAGATGTAGAGGAGGAGGAGGAGGAGGAGGAGGAGGAGGAGGAGGAGGAGGAGCAGGAGGAGGATGGTTTTTAAGGAGAGAATAAGAAGATAGAAAAAGATAGAAAGGTATGAGGGGAAGAGGAAATAAAGCACCCGAGATTCTCGATCCAATGGATGTGCATATTACTATTTCCAGAGTTTAATTAATGTCAATATTTCAGGTGCTTTATTTTCTTTTCCCCTCATACCTTTCTATCTTTTTCTATCTTCTTATTCTCTCCTTAAAAACCATTTATTCAAGTCTAACCTGGTAGGATAAAGGATGAAGACTTAACTAACTTGTTATTTATAGTTTCTATCCCTTATATTTATTCAAAATAACTATTCAATTCTCATTATATGACATCCATAGTCTGTGATCCAGAAAATTTGTCAGTCTCTTACGTAAGTATCCCCTGGAGAAATATTCTACATAGGACATCTATCCTTTATTAATATTTGCTTATTAATTAATATGTTTTTAGTTCCCTAGGTACCAAGGTGATATCTATAATAATAACAAACATTTCCTAACTTACAATAGTGTCTTACATAGAACAGTTTATTTTTGTTGCATCAAGTAGTTACAAATTAATTTAAGTTTTAGGAAATATTAAAAGACCATTTACTTTAGCTAAAATAAGACTAAAATTTCTAGAGATATCAGTAAGATTATCCATGGTGAATAGATATGTTTACATATACCTGAGAAGAAAATAGCAAACTTTTTTTTTCCAGTTTATAATCCCATTGCTGGCTTTGGAAATGCTTCTCTGAATGCTGACCAGGTCCATTTTTCCTTCGTTTTTTTTTTTTTTAATCTAACTTTCTAGGCATCTTTTATTCTTGAGATGTAAAAGATCTCATTGTTGCTGAAACCGGTTTGGCTCAGAGCGTCGGCCTGCAGACTGAAATGTCCTGGGTTCCATTCCAGTCAAGGGCATGTATCCTGGTTGCGGGCACATCCCCAGTAGGGGGCGTGCAGGAGGCGGCTAATTGATCTCTCTCTCTCTCATTGATGTTTCTGACTCTCTATTCCTCTCCCTTTCTCTCTGCAAAAAATCAATAAAATATATTTTTAAAAAAAGAAGAAAAAGATCTCATTCTTGAGATAAAAAATGTTTATGGACAGCCAAATGCATTTGAAACAATTTCAAAGTGACTACATTTGTTTTCATGTTTTTCTCTTTCAATTTAAAAACTGGATTAACATTCATTGTTTCAAAGAAATCTACTAAAGAAAAAAATATTCTCAAATAATTTAGCCAAGTGGCAGAGGATATAGCATTGAAAAGCAATGCATATTTTAGGAAGTGTTATGAAGCTATATTATTGAAAAATTAGTTGAATTTAAGCATTGAGAATTTGGTATTTGATTATTGTCCATCACTTACAATAGCCTAAAAATTGAGTATGACATCATATAAATATATTATAAAAATATGATTTCACTCGTATGTGGAATAAAATGAACAAAATTAACTAACAAGCAAAATAAAGAGTAGGCTGAAATAGAGATACATAGAAAACTATAAAGACTCCACAAAAAATTACTAGATTTAATAAATGAATTTGGCAAAGTAACAGGACACAAAATCAACATCCAGAAATTGATGGCATTTTTATGTACCAATAATGAACACTCAGAAATTAAAAACAATCCCATTTACAACTGAAACAACAAAAACTAAATACCTAGGAATAAACATAACCAAGGAGGTGAAAGACCTATACTCAGAAAATGATAGCACATTGAAAAAAGAAATAGAGGAAGATACAAACAAGTGGAAGTATATATTGTGTTTATTGGTTAGAAGAATTAAATCATTAAAATGTCCATACTACCCAAAGAAATATATAAATTCAATGTAATCCCTATTAAAATATCAGTGGCATATTTCATAAATCTAGAACAAGTACTCCAAAAATATATATCAAACCAAAAATAGATCCAGAATAGCTGCAGCAATCTTGAGAAAGAAAAACAAATTTGGAGGGCTCATAATACCAGAAATCAACCTATACTTCAAAGACATTGTAATCAAAACAGCAAAGTAATGGCACAAGAACAGACATAGATCAATGGAACAGAAGAGAGACACCAGAAATTGAATAATGCCTTTATGGTCAATTAATTTTTGACAAAGGCAAGAACATATGATGGAGTAAAACAGTCTCTTCAACAAATGGTGCTGGAAAAATTGGACAGGCACATGCAAAAAGAAGAAACTAGACCACCAATTTACACCATAAACAAGAATAAACTCAAAATGGATACAGGACTTGACTTAAAAGTATGTACCTATATAATAAAAGCATAATATGCAAATTGGCCAAGTGGTGTTACCATTGGTCAGCAGGGGGCAGGGCCCGAAAGCAGGTGGTGCCAGGCTAGCCAAGGCACATGCCAGCGGGCAGAAGGAGGAGACAACAACGGAGTGGGGAGGCAGTGGCAACCAGCGGTGGGGCAATGAAGGCCTGGCATTGTCCCCTGATCGCTCCCCTGGTTTTCTCTCACCAGAGGTAGGTCACAGGTAGCAGCAGCAGCAGGGAGATTTGGGGCAGGGTCGCTTGGTACAGTCTCCCTATTGGCTGATGAGGTTGCCTCCTGCAGAGGCCACAGGCTACCATGCTAGGGGCACTTCAGGGTGGCTGCTTGCCCTCCCCAGATAGGCCTGCCAGGGTGGCCTTCCCTAGAGTGAGGCCACAGATAGCGGTAGCTCAATGGTGGATGGGGCTGGCTGCTGGTCACCTCCCACAGAGGGAGTGGGCCTAAGCCATCAGTTGGACATCCTCTCAGGGCTCCTAGACTGTAAGAGGGCACAAGCTGGGCTGAGGGACCCCCAGAAAGCACAAATTTTCATGCACTGAGCATCTAGTGAAACCATAAAAATCCTAGAAGAAAATGTAGGCAGCAATATCTCAGTCACCTCATGTAGCAGAATTTTTGCTGATACATCTCCTAGGGCTGTGGTTGGCAAACTGTGGCTCGCAAGCCACATTCGGCTCTTTGGCCCCTTGAGTGTGGCTCTTCCACAAAATACCACGACCTGGGCAAGTCTATTTTGAAGAAGTGGAATTAAAAGAAGTTTAAGTTTAAAAAATTTGGCTCTCAAAACAAATTTCCGACGTTGTACTGTTGATATTTGGCTCTGTTGACTAATGAGGTTGCCAACCACTGTCCTAGGGCAAGAGAAATGAATGAAAAAATTAGCAAATGGGACTACATCAAACTAAAAGGCTTCTGCATATCCAAAGAAACAAACATCAAAATAAAAAGGGAACCCACTGTATGAAAGACATCTTTGTCAATGATACATCTTATAAAGGGTTAATTTCCAAAACATATAAAGAACTCATCCAACTCAAAAAAAGGAAGACAAATAACACAATTTAAAAATGGGTAAAGAACCTGAATAGACACTTCTCCCAAGAGGACATACAGATGGACAATAGACATATGAAAAAAATGCTCAAAATAATTAATAATCAGAGACATGTAAATTAAACTACAGTGAGATATCAGCTCATGCCTGATGGAATGGCTACCATAAATAAATCACCAATAAACAAGTGCTGGTGAGGATGTGGAGAAAAGAGAACCCTAGTACACTGTTGGTGGGAATACAGACTGGTATAGCCACTATGAAAAACAGTGTGGAGTTTCTTCAAAAAATTAAAAATGGACAAGAAGAAAAAGAAAAAATATATAGGATAAAATAATAAAAAAATTCCTTCTTTTTTTTTTTTTTGCTGTCCCCAATATTAATAAACATATTCTCAAACCCATCTGGACTCGTGTTGCTAAATCTTTCCTACATGAAGTAAAAAACCCACATACTGCAGGCTGGCCTGATGCAGATCTGCTGAAGGTGGTACCTTAACTGTTAAAATTACAAGTATCCCAGAATCTGTGAAGTACTATAGTTGTTTTTCTGGTGTTTTTATATTATCAGTGCTTCAGTTCAATGTTTCTGCAATTACACTAACTTTCTTTTCCTTAATTCATGATGTCTACACATCCCCTACTCATTCAATGGTATCAAAAGAGGGGAGAGTGCACAATGAACATAGGGGTGCACACAGAGTGTGGAAAAAGTAGGTTTACCACTGTGAGTAGGTGAAACAGTTTATTTATTATTATTACTTATTGTATTTTCCATATGAACAACTGTAAATCTACTTTTGCCCACCATATATATTCTTTTAAATTAGTGTTTTGGGTATCTTCAGATAAATCCCCAGAGGCAGAACACTGGGTTGTAAGGCAAATACATTTTTAATTTTTTGAAGAAACTGCATACTGTTTTCCATAGTGACAGCACCAGTCTGCATTTCCACCAGTAGTGTACTGGGGTTCCCTTTTCTCCATATCACTACCAGCACTTGTTTGCTGATTTATTGATGGTAGCCATTCTGGCAGACATGAGCTAATACCTCATTGTGGTTTTAATTTGCATTTTTCTGATGATTAGTAACATTGAAGTTTTCATATGTCTCTAAAACATCTGTTTATCCTTTTTGGAGCAATGTCTATTCAGGTACTTTGACATTTTAAAATTGGATTATTTGTGTTTATTTGTGTTGGATTTTTTTATTTCTTTTCTAAAAATATAATTTATTGATTTTTTTTTACAGAGAGGAAGGGAGAGGAATAGAGAGTTAGAAATATTGATGAGAGAGGAGAATCCAAGATGGCGGAATAGGTAAACACCTACACTGCTGCCTCGCACAACAATTTCAAAACTACAACTAAAAGACAGAACGGACATCATCCAGAACCACAGGAAAGCTGGCTGAGTGGAAGTTCTACAGCTAGAGGGAAAGAGAGGGGCTCACGGAAACCCAGAGGAGCTGCAAAAAGCTGAGGTACGGAGACGCGCTCGAGGAGAGAGCGGGTACAGGAGAACCTGGCTGGCTTTCTCTGGCGGGAGGGAACCGGAGACTCTCGAAGGCATTGAACCCCTTATCTTACGACACTAAACCCCAGATCCAGCCGAAACTCATACTTGGGAGTTTGGACTGTGAAAAGGGAGAGGTGCACGGAAATTTAGGGGAGTCGCAGAAGATCAAGTCTGGTCGCGCATGCGCACAGTGCTGCGCGGAGGACAGACTGCTGATTGTGCCGCTGGCTTTCGCGAGTGGGCGGGAGACAGACCCTCCAAACTGTGCCACTTCTGACTCCACTGGGCCCCTGTTTCGGGCGAAACCCTGGGCTCCTAGACTCGTGTGGTCCTGGTGCTCAGGGGAGCTGGAAAGGCAGCGGTTAGAGGCACTGCGGGTGCGCGCGTGCACAAGGACCGCTCCAGCCATTACCCAGTCACGTGAGACTCAGGGGCCGTGGAGGGCGGGGCCGACTGGAAGGCAAGGCGGTCCCTTAAGCCCTGAGACTCCACCCATCCCAAGCTCAACAGAGGCTTCTGCGGCTTTGCGACTGGTTCATAAGGCTGAATTCAACATAGAAGTTTCCCCGGCATAGTGAAAATGCTGAGACAAGGGAAGGGATCACAAACAAAAGAAATGGAGGGAAAAAAACAACTGGATACAGAGTTCAAAACCACACTTAAAAGGTTTTTCAAGAATATGCTAGAAAAGATGGATAAATTTAGCGAGAGCCAAGAGGAGATGAAAAAGGACCAACTAGAGATGCAAAAGAGCCAACTAAAGATGATAAAGGACCAAATAGAAATTAAATATACACTGACTGAAATAAAAAATATTATACAGAGTCCTAACAGCAGACTAGAGAAAGGCAAGAATCAAGTCAAAAATTGAAATATAAAGAAGCAGAGAACATTCAACTGGAAAAGCAAGAATCCAAAAATGTGAACATAATGTAAGGAGACTCTGGGACAGTTTCAAGCGTACCAACATCAGAATTGTGGGGGTGCCAGAAGAAGAGAGAGAGCAAGATACTGAAAACCTATTTAAAGAAATAATGACTGAAAACTTCCCACATCTGGTAAAAGAAATAGACTTACAAGTCCAGGAAGCACACAGAACCCCATATAAAAGGAATCCAAAGAGGACCACACAAAGACACATCATAATTAAAATACCAAGAGCAAAAGACAAAAGAGAATATTAAAAGCAGCAAGAGAAAAACAGTTTATTACCTACAAGGGAGCATCCACACGACTGTCAGCTGATTTCTCAACAGAAACGATGCAGGCCAGACGGCAAGAAATATTCAACCTGATGAATAGCAAGAACCTACAACCAAGAATAATCTATCCAGCAAAGCTAACATTCAGAATTGAAGGGCAGATAAAGAGCTTCCCAGATAAGAAAAAGCTAAAGGAGTTCATCAACTCCAAACCAGTATTATATGAAATGCTGAAAGGTGCTCTTTTAGAAGAGGAAGAAGAAAAAGGTAAAAGATAAAAAATTATGGACAACAAATATCTATCAACAAGTGAATCTAAAAACTAAGTGAATTAAAAATTTGATCAACAGAATAAACTGGTGAATATAATAGAATCAGGCACACAGAAAGGGAGTGGACTGATAATTCTCAGGGGGAAAGGGGTGAGGGGTGTACAGGGAGAGAATGGACAAAAATCATACACCTATGGATGAGATCAATGGGAGGGAGCTAAGGGCAGAGGGAGCGGTGGGAACTGGGTGGAGGGGTGCTATGGAGGGGAAAAAAGAGAAACAAATGTAATAATCTGAATAATAAAGATTTAATTAAAAAAAAGAAATATTGATGAGAAACACCAGTCAGCTGCTTCCTGAAAACCCCAAACTGGGGATATGCCTGCAACCAAGGTATATGCCCTTGACCGGAATCAAACCTGGAACCCTTCAGTCCACAGGCTGATGTTCTATCCACTGAGCCAAACCAGTCAGGGCAGTGTTGAATTTTATAAGCTCTTTATAAATTTATCAGATGTGTCATTGGTGAATATGTTCTCCCATTCAGTGATTTGTCTTTTCATTTTGTTGGTTTCCTTTGTTGTGAAAAAACTTTTTAGTTTGATGTAGTCCCATTTGGTTATTTTTTCTTTTGTTTCCCTTGCTCTAGGAAATATATCAGAAAAAAATATTGATAAGAGAAATGTTCAAGATTTTATTGCCTGTCTTTGATTCATATTGTGTTAGTCCTCCAGATCTATTCAAGAGTTTATATACCCCAGGCTCAGACAGCAGACTCCTTTGCAGGGCGTGAGCTCCAGTGGGGCAACAGGTGGGTTGGGAGGGTTGGGAGGTGCAGTTCCCTTAAGCTGTTGCTGTTTGGCTGTTGTCATTCTTTAATTTGACAATCTAAAGGAAATAAATGTCAGTGCTCCTTACTATATAGTCAGATATTGCATGTTTAAAAAAATATTGAATGACACCAATGTGCCTCTTGAGGCACACTGGTGTGCCATGGCATACGGGTTGAAAATTACTGGAGTCAGCTAATTAGTCTTACTGTAGTCCTATTTCTCAAAATTTTTTCAGGCATTATAATTCCTTTACCTTTTCATATAAATTCTATTATAATTCGGAAGAATTTATATCATCAGATGTTGAGTCTTCCAATCCATGAACACAATATTTCTCACCACTTATTTATATCTTCTTTGATTTATTTCATTGGTGTTTTGTAGATTTTGAAATTCAAGTACTAAACATGTTATGTTATATTTACACCTATGCATTTCATGTAGTTTTAATTTTGTTATCTATTTTGTTCATTCCAGATTACAGAAATAAAACTGAGTTTGTAAGTGTATTTTATATCCTATGACATTGCTAAAATCATTTATTAGTTTTAGGTTTTTGTAGACTGATTAAAGTAGTTTATATGTAGACTAGAGGCCTGGTGCACAAAATTCGTGCACTCAGGGGGATCCCTCAGCCTGGCCTGTGCTCTCATGCAGTCTGGGATCCTTCTAGCAGTCTGGGGCTCTCACAGTCCAGGAGCCCTCACTCCTTACTGCCTGCCTGCAGCAGTGGAGAGGTTCCTGCCACTATTGCTGTGCTTGCCAGCTGTGAGCCTGGCTTCTGGCTGTGCAATGCTTCTCTTGTGTGAAAGCACTGACCACCAGGGGGCAGCTCCTGCATTGAGGGTCTGCTCCCTGGTGGTCAGTGTACATCACAGTGACTCATTATTCTGCTTTTTGGTCGATTTGCACATTAGCCTTTTATTATATAGGATAATTATGCCATCTGCAACTATGGACAGTTTTAGTTCTTACTTTTCAATCTGTTGTTATTTCCTTTCTTATCTTATTGTGCTAAGTAGGGAGTCCAGCACTATTTTGAATAAGAGGGTTACAGAAAGGGCCTTCTTACCTTATTCCTGATCTTGGTGGGAAAGCATTCAATCTTTCTTCATTACACATGATTTTTTATTATAGATTTTTGTAGATGTTTTTATATGATTACTTAGCTTTTATTTCTTAGCATGTTAATATACTAGATTATTTGATTTATTTTTGAATATTGAACCAGCCTAGCATATCTGGCATGAACTCTGCATGGCCATAGTGTATATTTCCTTAATATATCACTGAATTCTATTTGATAGCATCTTGTCGAATATTTTTACATCTATATTAATTATGAATAATATTATGTAGTTTATTTTTTTCTACTTTTCATGTCTGGATTTGCTATCATCTATATACATAAAAGCCTAAGTGACCATTATGACCATTAAGAGACCAGAACAACCAGAATGACTAGTAGACCAATCGCTATGACACACACTGACCACCAGGGGGAAGTAATTCAATGCAGAAGCTGCCCCCTGGTGGTTAGTGCATTCCCACAGCCAACCTTCCGCAGCCCCTCTCCCTTGGCAGGCCCTCCCATTGGTCCCTCCCCCCTGGCTGGCAGACCTCCTGTGGCCCTTCCCCCCAACTTGCCAACTAGCAAGTTGGGGGGAAGGGCCACATGGTTCCTCCCCACAGCCAGCTAGCCCCCTGATAGACCATGATAGCTAGCCAGGCCAAGGGACCTCACCCATGTATCAATTTGTGCACCAGGCTTCTAGTAGTAATATTAACTTCATGGAATGAATCTAGAATTAGTGGTTCCCATTCTATTTTTGGCAATGATTGTGTAGAATTGATATTAATTCCTCTTTAATGTTTGGTAGAATTTTCCAATAAAATAATTTGGGACTAAATTTTTTTGTGAGTTTTTAAATTCTAAATAAATTGTTCATAATAGGATTAGGATTATGCTAATTATCTGTTTTATATTCATTTATTTATGGTATTTTGTACTTCTTGAAGAATTGGTCCACTTAATCTAATTTGTTAAATTGATGTGTGTATGTAGAGTTGGTCATAGTATTTCTCTCTATACTCTAGTGCCTCTAGCTATTTTTCAGTTACTCTGATATGCCATGCTACCTCCTGCTGTATCCTCCATCTTAAATGCTCCATCTCCACCCACCTATCTATACATTCCTTCTTTAGTTTGCCTCTAGTTTCCCGTCTTTCAGATCTATTAGTTCTTCAAAGATATCTTTCCTGCTTCTATCAATTCTGAGAAACACATAACTCTAGGTCAGGTTTATTATCATATATTTTTTATAAAAGTGAGTAACTTTTCTTTGCAATGTTCATATCAGTTTGTAATTACACACACATTTACAATTAAAAGTTCAATACTTCTTTTACTGACAATATTCATGCCATGAAACTATGTCTGCTCTTTCAAACATTTTTATTACTAATTTATCAAAAGATACATCATTAATAAATAAATAGCAACTAATCACTGGCTAATCATATAAAGGGCATATAATTTAGATATAAAGATTGGAAAGGGTAGTCTAATGTGGAGTCTTAATGTTGAAGACCTGGAATTAAATGAAGAATATTTATCTTCTCTGCAAGTGGTATCCATGATGCACAGAAAGTGAAGATATTCTCATGTGATGGGCATAATCATTTTCTGGATTTAATTTATAAGCTAAGTTGTCTTACACACTTTCCACTTCTCTCATTCTACACAACTTTCCCCATAAGCCCTCAGACTCTACAAGAGAAAATTCACATTGATTGGGATTTTTAGACAAAGTTCAATTGTGAAGTATTAGGAAAATTATTACCTTCTCTAACACAGTTAACTCCCCTGTAAAGATTAAGTCTCTGGCTATTACATTAATTTAATAAATTTGCACAGATTCATGCAATCTGACTTTAATTATATGGTTAGAGCCATTCAATAACTCAAATTCATATCAGAAGCAAAATATATCTATTATTTAAAAGACTATCATTATTCTTGCATATACCCTATTTTTAACATGGAGAATCACTTTTTTATTTTTATTGAATTTATTGTGATTATAAAATTACATAAGTTTTAAGTGTACAATTTTGTAATACATCATTTATATATTGAATGGTGTGTTCATCATTTATTATCCCTTTACTCCCTCCTACTGCCCCATCTCCCTTTCTCTCTGGTAATAACTATACTGATATATGTGCTTATGATGTATTTTTCTTTTTCTTTTTTTGCTTAATTCCTACATCTATTTCACCCAACCCCCACCAATCCCCGCCTCTGACAACTGTTAGTCCGTTCTCTGTAACTATTGGTCTGTTTTATTTATTTTAGTCATTAGATTCCACATATAGATAAAATCATATGGCATTTTCTTTCTTTCACTGGCTTATTTCATTTAGCATAATACCCTCTAGGTCTATCCATGCTGTTACAAAAGATAAGATTTTCTTCTTTTAATGGTTAAATAGTGTAAATGTGCCACAGCTTTTTTATCCACTAATCTACTAATATAGAACATTTCTTGTAGCAATATTTTTATGATATATCTCCTATGTACAAAAGAATAAGTAAATAATGGGACACCAAATTAAAAAGTTTTTCTATAGCAAAGGAAACCATCGAAAAATGAAAAGACAACCCACTGAATTGGAGAATATATTCATCAATGATACATTTGATAAAGGATTATTGTCAAAATTTCATAAAGAACTAAAGGACTCAACACCTAAAACAAACAATCTAATTTAAAAGTGGGTGAGGGACCTGAATAGATATTTTTCTAAAGAGGCCATATAGATGAACAATAGACATATGAAAAGATGTTCAACATCACTGAAAATCAGGTAAATATAAATTAAAACCACAATGAGATATTACCTTACACCTGTCAGAAAAGCTATCAGTGAGGATGTGGAGAAAAAGAAACCCTAATACACTGCTGGTAGGAATTCAGATTGGTGCAGTCATTATGGAAAACAGTGTGGAGTTTCCTCAACATATTAAAAGTGAGCTTTATGACCCAACGATTACACTTCTAGGAATATATTTGAACACTCAGAATCTTTTTTAAAAATATATTTTATTGATTTTTTACAGAGAGGAAGGGAGAGTGATAGAGAGTTAGAAACATCAATGAGAGAGAGACTTGGATCAGCTGCCTCCTGCAATACCTCCTACTGGGGATGTGCCCGCAACCAAGATACATACTCTTGACCAGAATCGAACCTGGGACCTTTCAGTCCGCAGGCTGATGTTCTGTCTACTGAGCCAAACCAGTTTTGGCAGAACACTCAGAACCTTGATTCAATAGGAAAATGAATGTTTTAGAAAGGAAGGAATGGGATTGGATGTTTCTGAAATGAGTTGTGCTTGTAAACCTCATTAATCTAATTCCTACCATCCTATCTAATAAAGAGGGAATATCCTAATTGATCCTCATGTCTTCACAAAAATGGTGGCACTCACAGTCACAAGATGGGGGCACCCAGTCCCCTCAGCCCTGCTGGGGTGGCAGGTGCATGGCAAGGCTGAATTTGCATACCTGCCTCTGGAGTCCCCCAGTCCTCTCAGCCCCCAGCTGCCCAGGGCCAGCCTGAGGCACAGGCAAGTCTCAGATGGTGGCTGCCCAGCCGCCCAGGGCCACCCGAGGCTCAGGTAATCAGGGACAGCCAAAGCTTGAGCTGCCAGCAGTGACAGCAGCAGAGGTGTGATGGGACATCACCTTCCCCTGATTGCTGGGTCACCTCCCACCCCTGAGGGCTCCTGGACTATGAGAGGGGACAGCTTGGCTGAGGGACCACCCGCTCCAGTGCCAGGCCTCTATTCTATTATAATTAATATTGTTTTAGCTCTGTGAGAACAAGTAATGAGTGGGTAGATATGTCTAGTTTAATTATAACAAATTAGAGATGTTGCTCTGTGAAGTGATATACCCCAAGGAAATTTGCAGTCCTTCATAGGAAAAAAGAAAACAGAAATCCTTATGAAATAATTTTTTTTAAAAGAGGTGAAAATGAACTATTTTCTTCAAGCTCTGATAAAGTGTCTAACATTTCTAAATATCTTAGTGATGGAAGTTTTTTTTTTCTTTCATTTAACAAACATGCTTGGTTGCCTATTACATACCAGACAATTATTCTAGTTTCACTTTCCTTGTTTGAACACATTCAAGTTAGTCATGATTTCACACAGGTAAGAAGCATTCACCAGATTCTTTTATGCTAGTAGGACTCCAAAAGATGGTTCAGGTAAACAATGTAAATCTAGCTATCAATTTTTATCTACCTATGCTTTGTGAACATAACATTTATTTAAAGCATCATTTTTTTTTCTTAGAAAAATAAGAAAAAATGATAGATGATTTATCTTATTAGATTTCCTGAAACACATGCTGCACTAGACAACTGTTTCTACTTTATGTTTTTACAAGTTAATTCAGTTACCTGTATTTATTTTATTTTATCATAAATTATAATAATAAGAGAAACTGAGATGGCAGCATAGGTAATTACCTAAACTGCTGCCTTGCACAACAATTTCAAAACTACAACTAAAAGACAGAATGGTCATCATCCAGAATCACAGGAAAGTTGGCTGAGTGAAAATTCTACAATTAGAAGGAAAGAGAGGGGATCACAGAGACTCAGAGAATCTGCAAAAAACTGAGGTATGGAGATGTGCACGTGGAGAGAGTGGGCGGTGGTGTGCCTGGCTGGCTTCCTATGGCAGGAGGGAGATGGAAACTCCCAACTGCGTGGAACCCCTTATCCTATGGCATTTAATCCCAGCTCTGAGCAAAACTAATACAGGGAAGTCTGAACTGTGAAAAGGGAAGAGTGCATGGAAATTTAGGGGAGCCACGAAAGGACAGAAGTCTGGGGTGCACAAACCAATGCCCACAGAGAGGATGAACTACTGATTGTGCCGCTGGCTATCTCTGGTGGGCGGGAGATAGAGCCTCCCAACTGTGCCACTTCTAACTGCATTGAACCCCAGTTTCGGGTGAAACCCTGGGGACCCAGACTCATACAGGTCCCAGAGCACAAGGGAACTAGAAAAGCAGAGGTTTGGAGGCACCTGTGCATGTGCACAGAAAGGGCTGCAGTGATTACTGATTACCGAAAGACAATTGAGACTCAGGGGCCGAGTAGGGCGGGGCTGACTGGAAGCCAAGGCTGTCTCTGCTCATCCCTGAGAATCCACCTCACCCAATCTGAACAGACAGGATTCTGCAGTTTTGCAAGTTTTGCATCATAAGGCTGATTTTAGCACAGAAGTTCTTTCCGCATAGTGAAAATGCAAAAATGAAGGAACAGACCACAAACAAAAGAAATGGAGGAAAATAAAATAAACAACTGGATATAGAGTTCAAAACCACGCTTAAAGGTTTTTCAAGAATTTCCTAGAGAATCCACAGACAGCACAATCTCAGACATATGCCGAAAGAACTACTTCACTGATACTGCTCCAAGGGCAAGTGAAGCTAAAGAAAAAATAAACAAATGGGACTACATCAAAATAAAAAAACTTTTGCACAGCAAAAGAAAACAACAACAAAAGAAGAAAGCCCACTCTATGGGAGAACATATTTGCAAATGTTAGCACTGATAAAGGTTTAATCTCCAACATGTACAGCCTATTTATACAACTTAGTAAAAGGAAGATAAAGGATCCAATAAAAAATGGGCAATGGACCGAAATAGAACCTTTTTGAAAGATGAGAGAAGGAAGGCCAAGAGACACATGAAAACATGCTCACAGTCGCTAATTATCTGAGAGATGCAAATCAAAACAACAATGTGATACCATCTCACACCTGTCAGAATGGCAATCATCAACAAATCAACAAATTACAAGTGTTGGCAAGGATGCAGAGAAAAAGAAACTCTTGTGCACTGTTGATGGGAATGCAGACTGGTGCAGCCACTGTGGAGAACAGTATGGAGTTTCCTCAAAAAACTAAAAGTGGAACTCCCATTTGATCCAGCAACTCCACTCTTAGGAATATATCCTAAGAAACTAGAAACACCAATCAGAAAGGATTTATGCACCCCTATGTTCATAGCAGCACAATTTACAATAGCTACAATTTGGAAACAGCCTAGGTGCCTGTCAGCAAATGAGTGGATCAGAAAACTATGGTACATCTACACAATGGAATACTATGCCTCATAAAAAAGAAGGAATTCTTACCATTTGCAGCAACCTGGATGGAACTGGAGAGCCTTATGCTAAGTGAAATAAGCCAGTCATTGAAGGAGAAACACCACATGATCTCACTCATTTGTGGATAATAAAGAACATTATAAACTGATGAACAAAAGGATAGATACAGAGGCAGTAAAGCATCAAACAGACTGTCAAATTTACAGCAGGAAGGTTAAGGAGAGGTGGGGTAGATAAGAGATCATTCAAAGGACTTGTATGCATGCATATAAGCATAACTAATGAACATAAGGCACTGGGGGGGTTAGGATATGCTTGGGAGGGGGGGCAATGGGAAGATATGTATACAGGTAACACATTAATAAGAAAATAAAAAAATAAAAAAAATAAAAAAAGAATTTCCTGGAAAGATAGATAAATTTACCAAGACCCAAGAGGAGATGATAAAGGACCAACTATAAATTAAAAATACACTGACTGAAATAAAAAATACAGAGACCTAACAGCAGACTAGAGAAAGGCAAGAATCAAGTCAAAAATTTGAAATACAAAGAAGCAGAAAACACTCAACTGGAAAAGCAAAAAGAAATAAGAATGCAAAAATGTGAAGATAGTGTAAGGAGCCTCTGGGACAACTTCAAGCGTACCAACATCAGAATTTTGGGAGTGCCAGAAGAGAGAGCAAGATACTGAAAACCTATTTGAAGAAATAATGACTGAAAACTTCCCACATCTGGTGAAAGAAATAGACTTACAAGTCCAGGAAGCACACAGAACCCCAAATAAAAGGAATCCAAGGAGAACCACACCAAGACACATCATAATTAAAATAACAAGAGCAGACAGAGAAAAAATGGCTGAGGAATAGACAGACGTGTCCGGAGCCTTGTAGCTAAAGCAGACAGAGAGAACAGATTAGGGTTCCACTGGTAGTGTTTGTTGGCAAGTTAAGGGACAGTTATCCTCTAGGAGAAGGTGGGGGACTGCTGGACAGGGCTCCCCTAACCAGGCATCCCCACAGCCACGGGGTTTATTCCCCCGGAGCCACCAGCACAAACGAGGATACTGCGCTATCTTTCAGGGGAAAGTGGATGTATACAGAAGCCTGAAATGCTACAGCTGCGGAACCCACTGAAAAGCCGAGGGACCCAGAACACCACTCCCCAATCAGCACAAACACTCGGATTCAGAGGAGCTCCACACACCACAGGGAAAGGTCAGATTTTGGCTAGGATAAGGTGAGATCTCTGGGCCCGCAGAACAGAGAGACACACACATTGTGAGAACTGGACCTACAGAAATCTGTGGATATTGGGCAGGGCATGATCCCTGAATGTGGAAGGGGGCCCACAGAGCTGTTAACAGAGGGGAGCTCTAGAAAACAACCCATTTTTATCTGAGGCAGAAGGACAGCCTGGGAGTTATTAAGGTGTCCCAGCTGCTTGAACCGGAGGGAGGAAGGGGGAGTGCACAGACTACACTCTTTCCTCTTCAGACCCTGGCTTCTGATTCCTAAGCCCAATACCTAGGATCACCCAATTGGGTACATCCTAAGAGACTACAGGGGAAAGTTGTTTTTCTGGAACCTGGGGATCAGAGCTCAGAATAACCATCAGAGAATCAACCCTGGGAAAACCCACTCCCACAAACTGGTATTGAGTACCACAGAGAAAGCAGTATCTAAGCACAGGCTAGAGAGGACTTGTAGTCTCAGAGGTCAATACCAAAATACTACCACCCAGGGGCTGACTCAAAAATTAACTCTCCACTGAGCAGAAGTAGAATGAAGGGAACTGCAATATCGTCCTGACTGGGAAACAGGTGTGCCAAACAGAACAATAGAGGAAGTGAATGACTTCCACTACTGCCTAAATTATTTCTTTATTTTTAATTTTTTTCATCTTTTAACTAAAAACTATTTTTTATTTTTTCCTCAAATTGATTTTACCTTTTTTAATTATTACATTTTTATTTTCAACCAGTATTTTTACTACTACTATTTTACCACTTTGAAAAAAAGAAGTGTCATTTTATATTCTCTTTATTTTACTCTGGGATTAGAGTTCTACATTCTATGTTCAGCTTTCCTTTAGCATCATTTTACTCTATCTCAACTCTACCTTTATGCCAACATTCTCTCCCTAACTTTTCCCATTTTGTTGTTTTGTTTCTCTTACCCTTCTACAACTTTATATTTTCCCCATTCTTTCTTTATACCTGGTTAAAACTTAACCCCACTTATATATCTAATTTCTAATCTCCTACTCCAAGTCCATAAACACCTCTCTCTTCTCTGGCTTCACTATCCAAAAAAATTGTTTTTCTCTATGTCCTTTTGTTGTTGTTTGCTTGAACATTGTTTATATCGATTTTTTATACTTTTTTGTAAGATAGATTTGCTTATCCTACTTGTTTTATTTTGCTTTTTGTTTGCTTTGATTTTGTTTGTTTTTTTACCTCTGTTTTCCCTCACCTCCCTTGATATTAGTAGTCTTTTGTTATTTGTATTATTCTGCAGGTACTTGTTGCTGGCAGTGTTGGGATTAGTAGCTGTTCTATTGGATTTTTCTCCTCATATACATACTTTGTCCCCATTTTCTTTCTTATTCTCTTTTTCTCTTTTACTTTTTTTCTTTCTCCCTTCTTCTACTTCTTCTTTTTTTTTCTTTTTCCTCTTTTTTCTCCCTTTTCCCAAATTCATTTTGGCACTTCTTTCTTTCTCCTTTCTCTCTATTTCTTTCTCTACTTACCCATAATTTGTCTTTCACTGGTGGTCACCTTATTTGTGGTTATTAACATCATGAATATATTTCTGTTCAGTGCCTTGTGTGTTGTACCTGGTGGTTTTGTATTTTGTGCCTTTAAATCAACACAGGAGAGAGAACTACATAATTAGACACCCGGAGAAGAAAGACCATGGGCAGACGAAGAAATAGCCCACATATGACAGAAAAGCAGGTATCACCAAAAAAGGAGGTAAACGAAATAGAAGCAGAAATAGACCTGCCAGAGAAAAAGTTCAGAGATATGGTCATAAGGTGGCTGAAAAGAATGGAAGACAAAACCGACAATATAAATAAGAGCCAAGAGGAAATGAAGAAGAGCCAAGAGGAAATGAAGAATAAGCAAGAAAAAATGAAGAATAATCAAGAAGAAATAAAAATGACATCACTGCTATAAAGAACTCAATAGAAAGCATCAAAAGTAGACTAGAAAAAGCAGAGGACAACATCAGTGAGCTAGAAGACAAGGTAGGAAAAAATACCCAAGTACAGCAGCTTCTAGAAAAAAAATTAAAAAGCAAGAGGAGAGCCTAAAGGAACTTTGGGATAACACAAAACAAAACAACATCCACATAATTGGGGTTCCAGATAGAGTGGAAACTGAGCAAGAAATAGAACACCTATTTGAAGAAATAATGACAGAAAACTTCCCTGATATAGGAAGGAAAAAATCCACACAAATCCAAGAAGCTCAGAGAGTCCCAAGCAAAATGAACCCCAAAAAACCAACACCAAGGCACATTATAATTAAATTGGCAAACACCAACAAAGTAAGAATCTTAAAAGCAGCCAGAGAGAGACGGAAAGTTACCCACAAAGGAACCCCCATCACATTAGCAACTGATTTATCAACAGAAACTCACCAAGCCAGAAGGGAATGGAATGAAATATACAAAGTTATGCAAAGAAAGGGTCTTAATCCAAGAATACTGTACCCAGTAAGACTACAAATCAAAATTGAAGGTGTAATTAGGAGCTTCACAAAGAAAAAAGGACTAAGGGAATATATTACCACCAAACCAGCAATTAAATAAATGTTAAAAGGTCTGCTGTAAAAAAAGAAATAGGAAGCGAAGAGGGAACACAGGGGTAAAGAATAAAAATAGCGAAAGATAAGTACCTATCAATAATAACTTTAAATATAAACGGATTAAATGCTCCAATCAAAGGACTTAGGGTAACAGATTAGATAAGAAAACATAACCCATATATCTGCTGTCTACAAGAAACCCACCTCACAAAAAGAGATGCACACAGACTGAGGGTGAAGGGATGGAAAACGTTTTTTTCAGGCAAATGGAAATGAAAATAAAAGCTGGGATAGCAATACTTATATATGACAAATTAGATCTCAAAGTGAAATACATAATAAGAAATACGGAAGGCCACTTCATAATACTAAATGGAGCAATCCAACAAGAAGAAATAACTCTGGTAAACATATATGCAACCAATATAGGAGCACCCAAATAGATAAAAAAAAAAACTCCGGGAGGATATTAAGGGAGAGACTGACAGTAACACAATCATAGTAGGAGACTTTAATGCCCAACTGTCACCACTGGACTAATCCTCTAAACAAAAATTCAGTAAAAAAACATCAATCCTAAATGAATCACAAGACCAGATGAAATTATTGACATCTTCAGAACATTTTATCCCAAAACCACAGAATATACATTCTTCTCAAGTGCACATGGGTCATTTTCAAAGAAAGACCATATATTGAGTAATAGGCAGAGTCTCTTCAAATTCAAGAAGATACAAATCACATCAAGCATCTTCTCAGATCACAGTGGCATAAAACTGGAAATCAACTACAATAAAAACAATATAAAGAAATCAAACAAATAGAGACTAAAGAGCATGCTATTAAACAATGACAGGGTAACCAGAGAGATCAAGGAAGAAATAAAAAACATCATGACAACAAATGACAATGACAACACAACAATACAAAATTTATGGGACATAGTGAAAGCAGTCGTAAGAGGGAAGTTCATAGCCCCACAAGCCTACTGCAAAAAACAAGAAACAATGGTAATAAATTACCTAACTATACAACTCAAAGAGCTATAAAGAGAGCAACAAGAAAAACCAAGGGTAAGCAGAAGGAGGGAAATAGTAAAGATAAGAGGGGAGATAAACAACATAGAGACCAAAGAAATAATTCAAAGGATCTACAAACCAAGAGCTGGTTCTTTGAAAGGATAAACAAGATTGATGGACCTCTAGCCAGGCTCACCAGGAAGCAAAGAGAGAAAACCCAAATAAACAAAATCAGTAACGAAAGAGGAGAAATAACAACAGACCCCTCTGAAATACAAAGGATTGTAAAAATTACTATGAACAACTGTATTCCAACAAACTAGACAGCCTGGAGGAAATGGACATATTCCTAGAAAAATATAACCTTCCAAAACTTTATCAGTAAGAATCTAAACATCTCAATAGGCCAATAACTATGGGAGAAATTGATGCAGTTATCAAAAAGCTTTCAGCAAACAAAAGCCCGGGACCAGATGGCTACAAAGGAGAGTTTTACCAAACTTTCAAGGAAGAATTAAAGCCTATCCTCCTCTGACTATTAAAAAATATTTAAGCAGAAGGAGCACTTCCAAACACCTTCTGTGAAGCCAGCATCACCCTAATACCAAAAACAGATAAAGACAACACAATGAAAGAGAATTATAGGCCAATATCTCTCATGAACATACATGCCAAAATCCTCAACAAAATTCTAGCAAATCAGATCCAGCAGTACATTAGAAAGATCATACATCATGACGAAGTAGGATTTATCCCAGGAATGCAAGGATGGTATAGTATATGCAAATTAATAAACGTGATATATCACATTAAAAAATTGAGAGATAAAAATCACATAGTCATATCAATTGATGCAGAAAAAGCAGTTGACAAAATCCAACACCCTTTCTTGATAAAAACTCTCAGCAAGGTGGGAATAGAAGGAGCATACCTCAACATCATAAAAGCCATATATGATAAACCCACAGCTAACATCATACTCAATGGGCAAAAACTAAAACCATTTCCCCTAAGAACAGGAACAAGACTGGGATGTCCACTCTCCCCACTCCTGTGTGATACAGTACTGGAAGTGTTAGCCATTGCAGTTAGAAAAGAAGAAATAAAAGGCATTCAAATTGGAAAAGAAGTAAAACTGTCCTTATTTGCAGATGACATGATACTGTACAAAAAAATCCAAAGGTCTCCGTCCAAAAACTGATAGACTTAATAAATGAATTCAGTAATTTAGCATGATACAAAATTAATGCCAAGATATCTATGGCATTTCTGTACACTAATAGTGAAATTACAGAAAGAGAAACTAAAAAAGCAATTCCATTTACCATCGCCAAAAAAATTAAGATACCTAGGAATAAACCTAACTAAGGAGGTAAAAGACCTATAGGCACAAAACTACAAGACACTGAAAAAAGAGATAGAAGAGGACGTAAACAGATGGAAGAACATACCGTGCTCATGGATTGGAAGAATCAACATCATTAAAATGTCCATACTACCCAAAGCAATGTATAGATTCAATGCACTCCCCATTAAAATGCCAACAACATATTTCACAGACCTAGAAATAACTCTCCAAAGATTCATTTGGAACAAAAAAAGACCCCGAATAACCACAGCAATCTTGAGAAAAAAAAGAATAAAATAGGTGGGATCTCAATACCAGATTTCAAGCTATATTACAAAGCAACTCTTCTCAAAACAGCCTGATACTGGCACAAGAACAGATATAGAGACCAGTGGAATATAATAGAAAATCCAGATATCCACCCAAACCACTATGCTCAATTAATATTTGACAAACAAAGCATGAACATACAATGGAGCCTCTTCAACAAATGGTGTTGGGAAAATTGGACAGATACATACAAAAAAGTGAAACTAGACCACCAACTTACACCATACAGAACAATAAACTCTAAATGGATACAGGACTTAAACATTACATGTGAAATCATAAAAATACAAGAGGTATCCATAGGCAGTACAATCTCAGACATATGCTGAAAGAACTTCTTCACTGATACTGCTTCAAGGGCAAGTGAAGTTAAAGAGAAAATAAACAAATGGGACTACATCAAAATAAAAAGCTTTTGCACAGCAAAAGAAACCATCAACAAAACAACAAGAAAGCCCACCATATGGGAAAATATATTTGCAGATGTTAGCACTGATAACGGTTTAATCTCCAACATCTACAGCCAACTTATACAACTTAATAAGAGGAGGATAAATGATCCAATAAAAAAATGGGCAACAGACCTAAATAGAACCTTTTCAAAAGGCGACAGAAGGAAGGCCAAGAGACACATGAAAACATGCTCACAGTCGCAAGTTATCCGAGACATGCAAATCAAAACGACAATGTGATACCATCTCAGGATGTGGAAAAAAAGGAACCCTGGTGCGCTGCTGGTGGGAATGCAGACTGGTGCAGCCACTGTGGAGAACAGTATGGAGTTTCCTCAAAAAACTAAAAATGGAACTCCCATTTGACCCAGTAACCCCACTCTTAGGAATATATCTAAGAAACTAGAAACACCAATCAGAAAGGATTTATGCACCCCTCTGTTCATAGCAGCACAATTTACAATAGCTACAATTTGGAAACAGCCTAGGTGCCCGTCAGCAGATGAGTGGATCAGAAAACTGTGGTACATCTACACAATGGAATTCTATGCTGTCATTAAAAAGAAGGAATTCTTACCATTTTCAGCAACCTGGCTGGAACTGGAGAGCCTTATGCTAAGTGAAATAAGTCAGTCAATGAAGGAGAAACAGCACATGATCTCACTTATTTGTGGATAATAAAGAACATTATAAACTGATGAACAAAAAGATATATACAGGGTAGTAAATCATCAGAGTGTCAAATTACACCAGGAAGGTTAGGAAGCGGTGGGGTAAATAAGAGACAAACCATAGGACTTGTATGCATGCATATAAGTACAACCAATGATCACAAGACACTAGGGGTTTAGGGTATGCCTGGGAGAAAGGGGGCAATGGGAAGTTATATATATTAATTTAAAAAAGTAAAAAAAAATACCAAGATCAAAAGACAGAAAGCATATTAAAAGCAGCAAGAGAAAAAAACAGTAAATTATCTACAAGGGAGCACCCATATGATTTTTAGCTAATTTCTCAACAGATAGTATGCGTCCAGACGGGAGAGGGAAGAAATATTCAAAGTGATAAATAGGAAGAAGCTACAACCAATATTACTCTACCCAGCAAAGCTATCATTCAGAATTGAAGGGCAGATAAAAAGCTTCAGTGATTAGAGAAAGCTAAAGGAGTTCATCTATACCAAACCAGTATTATATGAAATGCTGAAAGGTACCCTTTAGGAAGAGGAAGAAGTAAAGGTAAACATAAAAATTATGAACAACAAATACATTATCTATCAACAAGTGAATCTAAAAATCAAGTGAATAAAAAATCTGATGAATGGAGTAAACTGGTGAGTATAATAGAATCGGGAAAGGGGTGAGGGGGGTACATGACGAGACTGGACAATAATCATACACCTATTGATTAGGACAATGTCGGTGGAGGTAAGGTAGAGGGAGGGGTAGGTGCAGGTGGAAGGGAGCTATGGGGGAAAAAAGAGAAACAAATGTAATAATCTGAACAATAAAGATTTATTAAATTAAAATAAAATAAAATAAACAATTATAAATAAATAAATAAATAAATAAATAAAATAAAGTTCAAAAAATTATAATAATAATACTGGCTCATTGTAAAATATTTAAACAAAATATTCAACACTATAGGAAAATAACCAGTAAATAGTGAATATTTTTCTTCTTCCATATAATCAATACTTTAGTGTGTATCCTACCAAACATCTTTCAACATACACATGCAATTATATTCATTGATAATTATTACATAAGTAATATACAGCAGTAAGGTAGAATAAAGTGAATCTATATAAATTGTCATGGAAAGATGACCTCAATGTCTTAAAGGTAGTGAAAAAAGTTACTTGCAATATAGTACAGATAATTGTTTGTATTTTACCGTCACAATTGGGAATCTCCTTCTATTTTGATTTTTATCGGTAGTAGACCTAGGGGAAATACAAAGACATTTTTTTAATTTAGTAAAAGTAATTCAGAAATTACTATATCAACAAACTAAATAAATAGATGTTTAAAAATTAATAGTCTCAAGCTTTCAGAAGTGCAAACACCCAACTCTTCATTTTCCATTAAATGACCATGATAACAATAAAAAAATTTTTATGTATGAACTTAT
This sequence comes from Lasiurus cinereus, assembly GCA_011751065.1. Lineage (NCBI taxonomy): Eukaryota > Metazoa > Chordata > Mammalia > Chiroptera > Vespertilionidae > Lasiurus > Lasiurus cinereus. Next base: position 16,704,811 of record JAAGEH010000029.1, read on the forward strand.
AAAACCAAATATTAGAGCCAAAACTGGTGCTGCCTGTCACATGGTAAATTTCCAAATGCCAAATTATAAAAGGAAAAGAAGACCACATAAAAAATAAATGTTTACCATAAAGGTAAATATATGGACAAATAAAAAAACGTCATTTTGTAATGTTGGTTTGTAACTCCATGTTTGTTTTTCTACAAGTTTTAAAAGAAATATCCATACATAGAAACAAATTTATGTAAATATATATACATCAAGAACATAAAGTAGGGAGTGGAGTTATAAAGGTGTAAAATTTTTTATATGCTCTTGAAGTTGTTAGTGTAATTTAAAATATCCTAAATAATAAATGCCTAATATGCTAAGTGTCCAGTTGACCGGTTGACTGTTCAACCAATCAAAGTGTAATATGCTAATGATATGTTAAGGTGACTCAACTGCTTGGTATGATGTCCACTGACCACCAGGGGGCAGACGCTCTCACCAGTAGGTTATCTTGCTGCTGGGGTACAGCCGATCTGAACTGAGTGAGATGAGCTAGACATGCCCTGGAGCCCTCCCAGAGTCTCTCCCTGGTTTTGATCACGCACCAGTGGGATCCCATGGCCTGGCCTGTACCCTCTTGCAATCTGGGACCCCTCAGGGATGTCAAAGTGCCAGTTTTGGCCCAATCCCACAGGCCAGGCCAAGGGACCCCACTAGTGCACAAATTTGTGCCCCAGGCATTAATATGTTATAACTCTAAGATGTTATATGTAATCTCCATGGTAGCCACACATAAAATAACTATGGAGTACACACACACACAAAAAAAAGAGAAAGGAATCAAAATGTGTCATTACAAAAAATCAACTAAACAAAAAAGACAGTAATAGAAGAAATTAAGGACAAAAGCCATAAAATATATAGAAAATAAAAATAAATTAGCACAGGTAAATTCTTTATTAGTAACTTTATTTGTAAATAGATGAAATAATTCAAAAAATATGAATTGGCAGAATGGATATAAAACAGGATCCACCTATCTATAAGCGGCCGTCACAACCAAAACAACTGAATGGATGACTGAACAGGCTGCATGGGGCAACCAGGCCAGTAGGGGGGTTAGTGAGGGCCAACCAAACTACTGAGCAGCAGGCTACATGGGCCAACCAGGCTGGTAGGGGGGGTAGTTGGTGGTGACCAGGCCAGCAGGGGGGCTGTGAAGGGCAACCAAATGACTGAGCAGTGGGGCTGCATGGGGTGACCCAGCTGGCAGGGGGGTTAGTTGACGGTTGACCAAACAACTGAGCAGTTGGCTGCCTGGGGTGACCAGGCTGGCAGGGGGCCAGTGAGGGGCAACTAGGCTGGCAGAGGTGGCAGTGAGAGGTAGCCAGGCTAGTGGTGGAGAAGTTGGGGGTGACCAGGCCAGCAGGAGGGGCACTTAGGGTCAAAGAGGCAGGCAGGCAGGTGAGCAGTTAGGAGCCAGTGATCCTGTATTGTGAGAGGTATCCACCAAGGGGTCCTGGATTGGAGAGGGTGCAGGCTGGGCTGAGGGACACCCTTCCACCCCATGCATGAATTTCATGCACCAGGCCTCTAGTATATCTGTAAGACACTCACTTTAGATCTAAGGGCATGTATATGTTGAGAATAAAAAAAAATCCATGAAAATAACAATAAAAAAGCAGGGTTGGTTATACTAATATCAGGCAAAATGGTCTTTAAAACAAAAAAAAATTATAAGATGCAAATTATGACATTGTTATATATTAACAAAAATGGTGATTCACCAGAAAGACATAACAGTTATCTATAATAATAAAAGTGTAATATGCTAATTAGACTGGACAGCTGAACAACCATCCAAATGTCATTCTGGATGTCCTTCCGGATGATGCTGCTGCAGTGGGGGCTGAGGCAGAAGTGATTAGGGGCAATAAGGTGAGCAGTTAGGGGTGATCAGGAAGGCAGGCAGAATGGTTAAGGGTGATAAGCCAGGCAGGTGAGCAGTTAGGGGCAATCAGGCAGGCAGAGTGTTAAGGAGCTATCAGGCAGGCAGAGTGGTTAGGGGCGATCAGGTAGACAGGTGAGCAGTTAGGAGCAATCAGGCAGGCAGGTGAGTGGTAAGGGTGATCAGGCAGGCAGACAGAGTGATTAAAGGTGATAAAGCAGACAGATGAGTGGTTAGAAACAATCAGGCAGTCAGAGTGATTAGGGGTGATCAGACTGTCAGGTGAGTGGTTAGGGGCAATCTGGCAAGCAGACGAGTAGTTAGAGGTGGTGAGGTGATGAGCCAGGCAGGAAGTGTGGTTAGGGGTGATCAGGTAGGCGAGCAGCCAGTGGTCCTGGATTGTATGAGGGTGCAGACTGGGCTGAGGAGTCTCCCTCACCCCCATGCATAAATCTCATGCACCATGCCTTTAGTAAATATATATGCACTAAACATCGGAGCTCTAAAATATAAGAAGCAAACACTGACAGAGCAGGCCTTAGCCATCAGTTGGGCATATCTGGAGGGCTCTGAGACTGCAAGAGGGCACAGACCATGCTGAAGGACCTCCCCCCCGTGAGTAAACAAATTTAATGCACCAAACCTCTAGTATATAAACAGTAGAAGGTAAACTGAAAAAATTCACAATTATGTGAAAATTTATCAAAACTCAGTGTTAGCCCAGTTGCTGTGGCTCAGTGGTTGAGTGTCGATCTCTGAACCAGGAATTCATGGTTCTATTTCCAGTCAGGGCACATGCCCAGGTTGTGGGTTTGATCCCCAGTGTGCGCCATGCAGGAGGCAGCTGGTAAATGATTCTCTCTCACCATTGATGTTTCTATATCTCTCTCCCTCTCCATTCATCTCTGAATTTATATATATATTCAAATACTAAAGGCCTGTTGCAGGAAGATTTGTGCAATAGGCCTTTCTTCCCCTAGCTGCTAACACTGGTTTTCCTGCAACAGCCGGGACCCAGGTCTTCTCTCTAGCCACAGCCTTTAGTCTTCACTTCAGCCAGAGTGCTGCTCCTGTAGCTCCCTCTACCTCCTATCCTCCCCCTCATAGCAGGAGTCCTGCCCCACCCAAATGCTCCATGCTTGCATGCATCTGCCCAGAGGCCCAGAGAGGCTGGGGGGGCGGGGCCATCACCATCTTTGTCAGATTAATTTGCATACTCATTCCTGATTGGCTTGTGGGTACTGCAAAGTAGTGGTCAATTTGTGTATTTCACTTTTATTAGAGTAGATAATAAAAGTGTAATATGCAAATCAACCAAATGGCCGAGCAGCGGAATAACCATCCAGACAACCACTCTATGACACCCACTGGCACCAGGCCAGCCTAGGTGGATGTGATGCAATTGATTGGGGGCCCAGCCATCACCCCATGATGTCCCCACAGAGGGAGACCCAGGCACCTGCTGGCAGGACCATCAATCAGGGGGTTCCATGATCATCCTAAAGAGGGAGGTCCAGGACACTGACCAGCAGGCTATAAAGGGTGAGCGGGGCCTACCTCTGAGGGGGTGACTCACTGTGGGGCTCCAGACAGTGAAAGGGCACAGGCCAGGCTGAGGGGACCCCTGCCTTAAGTGCATGGATTTTGTGTACCAGGCCTCTAATATACATACATATATATATATGTATGTTTGTTTGTTTGTTTGTTTATTTATTTTTATATATATTTGAAAATCACTCTGAAACAGTCAATGAACCAAATAACAATTAAAAAGTAAAGTAAATTAGAAAATATATAAATTACAATGGAAATACAATACACGCAAACTAATAAGTTGCATTGAAGTCAGTGTTAAGAGGAAAACACTTATATCAAAAGACAAGGAAGATCTAAAATTAACAACCTAGCTTTATACCATAAGGAACTAGAAAGAGGAACAAACTGAACTCAAAACTAGGAGAAGAGGGATTCCAAAACAGCTTCAGAGCAAGTGGAAACTACACTAACCTCCTCCTTGTGCCAAACTGGATTAGCAACTAAAATATACAGCAATCAAACTCAATAATCAATTGAAGGCCAGCTGAATTGAAATATTATAACCAAATGATTTATAAAAGAAGCCATATAGAGATGGGTAAGAAACAGTACAACCAGCAGTGGGCTTCAAACCATACCAGAGGTTGGCCCAACTAGCCACACAAACAGTACACCTGAAAGGGAATTCCAGCAGGCATCAGACCCTGCTGGGAAGAACTCTACCTTGTAAGACAGCCTCTGCTAAGTATCTCAAGCATTATAATGGATATTTACCCTTATAGTCACTCAGCCTGGAAGGTTAAGTATACCCACAAAAGGACCAATAACATTGAAGGTTCAACTACAACAGGGGATGTATATAACCCATAAGAAACGTTTATGGAGGCTTAAACTCAGGTACTGTAATCTGATTGTGCCACTGAGCCCTACAAGACATATTCATCATAAAGCCATCATAACTAATTTTGGAAGTCATAGCAGATCTACCTAATACAAAATGAAAAGACAAGTAAAAATGCCTTAAACAAAAAAATAAAAGATATTCCAAGAAAATATTTAAATTAAATAGAAGCAACCAGAGGCAGATTTTAAAAACAATGCTTATAATAATGCTTAAGGACCTCAGGAGAAGAGTGGATGATCTCAGTGAGAACTGAAACCAAGAGGTAGTAAGCATTAATACAGATATAGAAAGCATGAAAAGAACCAGCCAGAAATGACATTTATGGCTGAAATGAAGAATACAGTATAAAACATCAATAGTAAGTTAGATGAAGCAGAGAACTGAATCAAAGATTTAGAGGACAAAATTACAGAAAATACCCAAGCAGAGCAACAAATGGAAAAAAAAAATTTTTTAAATGAAAAAAAAAGCCTAAGAAACATCTGGGACAACATCAAGCATACCAACCTCTGCATCATAGAGATACCAGAAGGATGAGAGTGAACGAGGGATCAAGAACCTGTCTGAAGAAATAATGACTGAAAACTTCCTTAACCTGGTTAAGAAAAAGTCACATAAGTCCAAAAAGTATGGTGAGTCCCAAACAAGATGAATCCCAAGAGGCCCACACTAGGACACATCACAATGAAAAGGCAAAGGCTAAAGATAAAGATAATCCTAAGAGCAGCAAGAGAAACACAGTTAAATTATCTGAAAGATTTAAAGAAGGATTAATATCAATCATTCAAAAACAAACCAATAAAATGGAAAAGGATGGAACACTTCTAAACTCTTTCTGTGAAGCCAGAATTACTGCAATACTAAAACTGGATAAAGGCTGTACAAGAAAAGAAAACTATATCCCAATATTTCTTATTAATATAAATTCACAATTTCTCAGCAAAATGATAGCTAATGGACTTCAACAACACATTAAGAGGATTATATACCATGACCAAGTCTGATTAATTTCTTGGATGCGAACTGCTTCAACATATGAAAATCAATGTAACACTACATTAATAGAATAAAGAATGAAAAAATACATAACTGCAATTGATGCAGAAAAGGCATTAAATAAAAAAATTAATACCCTTTTATGGTAAACATACTGACAAACTAAGAATAGACAGGAACCCCTTCAATGTAAAAAAGGCAGATATGAAAAACCCACAACTAACATTAATAATCAATGATGAAAGTGAAAACTTTCTGTTGAAGATCATAAACAAGACAAGGATGTCCACTTTCACCACTCTGTCAACACAGTATTTAAAGTTGTAACTCTTGTTGCCAATTAGGCAAGAAAAAGAACTAAAAGTAATCCAAATTTGAAAGTAAGAAATCAAATAAGCTCTATTTACAGATTACATGACATGTAGAAAATTCTATAAATTACACACAAGGCTGTTAGAATAACTAAATTTATCAAATTGTAGGATTCCGAGGATGTGGGGCAGGGCGTGAACCTTAAGAGTGGAAGTGGACTCTCAGAGCTGTTGACAGAAGGGAGCTCTGGAAAACAACTCATTTTGATCTGAGGCAGAAGGATAGCCTGGGGGTTATTACAGTGTCCCGGCTGCAAAATCCCCACAAACTGGCTTTGAGAACCACAAAGTAGCAGGATCTGAACACAGCCTAGAAGAGGTCCTGTGCTTTGTCACAGAGGTCAATTCCAAAACACTGCCACCCAGTGGATGACCCACAAATTGACTCTCGCATAACCACAAAAGAATAAAGAGATTAAAAAACACTAGCAGTGGAACACAGGGAACTGCAATACCCTCCCTACTGGGAAACAGGAGTGCCAAGCAGAACAATAGTGAAAGTGAATGACCATTCTATTTTTTTTGTTTTTCTTTTTAAATTTTTTTATTTTATTTTAGTTTTAGTTTTCATTTTAGCATATTATAATTAAAAAACTATTTTTTTCTTTCCTCCTCAATTGATTTTACTTTTTAATTATTACATTTTTGTTTTCAACTAGTATTATTACTACTACTATTTTACCTTTTTGGAAAAAAAACAAGTGTCATTTTGTTCTCCCTTTATTTTACTTTGGGATTAGAGTTCTACATTCTATTTTCATCTTTCCTTTAGCATAATTTTACTCCATCTCAACTCTACTTTTATGCCAACACTTTCCTCCTAACTTTCCCCATTTTGTTGTCTTGTTTCTCTTTCCCTTTTCCAACTTTAGATTCTCCCTATTCTTTCTCTTTACCTGTTAAAATTTCACCCCACTTATATATCTAATTTCAAATCCCCTACTACAAGTTCATACAATCCTCTCCCTTCTTGTCTTCACTATCCAAAAAGTTGTTTTTCTCTATGTCCTTTTGTTGCTATTTGCCTAAAAGGTGATTATATTGATTTTTTGTATTTTTTGTGAGAATGTTTTAGCTTATTCTACTTGTTTTATTTTGCTTTCTGTTTGCTTTGTTTTGGTTTGTTTTTTACCTCTCTTTTCCCTCACCTCCCTCGATACCATTGTTATTTGTAGTTTGTATTAATCTCCAGGTACTGGTTGCTGGCCTTTGTTGGGATTAGTGACTGTTCTATTGGAGTTTTCTCCTGACATCTATATTTTATTCCCCTTTCTCTCTTATCCTCTTTCTTTTTTCTCTGACTTTTTTTCTCTTTCTCTTTCCTTCTTCTTTTTCTCCTTTTTATTTATTTTATTTTATTTGTTGTTCATTTATTTATTTATTTTTTCTCCCTCTCCCAATTTGATTTTGGCACTGCTTTCCTTTCTTTTTTCCTCATTTTCCTCTTCTTCTTTCTCTACTTACCCCTAATTTGTCTTTCATTGGTGGTCACCTTATTTGTGATTATTAACATCGGGTATACATTTCTTTTCAGTGCCTTGTGTGTTGTACCAGGTCGTGTTGTAGTTTGTGCCTTTGAATGAAGGTAGGGGAGAGAACTACATAACCAGACATCTGAAGAAAGACCATGGGCAGAAGAAGAAACAGCTGGCATATGACAGAAAGGCAGACATCACCAGAAAATGAAGTAAATGAAATAGAAGCAGAAATAAGCCTGCCAGAAAAAGAGTTCAGAGAAATGATCATAAGGTGGATGAAAAGAATGGGAGACAAAATTGACAATGTAAGAGCCAAGAGGAAATGAAGAAGACCCAAAAGGAAATGAAGAAGAAGCAAGAAGAAATGCAAGAAGAAATGAAAAATGACATCACTGATTTAAATAACTCAATAGAAAGCATCAAAAGTAGATTAGAAGAAACAGAGGACCGAATCAGTGAGCTAGAAGACACGGTAGAAAAAAAATACCCAAGTACAGCAGCTTCTAGAAAAAAAAAATTAAAAAGCAAGAGGAGAGCCTAAGGGAACTTTGGGATAACACGAAACAAAACAACATCCACATAATTGGGGTTCCAGAAAGAGTGGAAACTGAGCAAGGAATAGAAAACCTGTTTGAAGAAATAATGACAGAAAATTTCCCCAATATAGGAAAGAAAAAACCCACACAAATTCAAGAAGCTCACAGAAGCCCAAGCAAAATGAACCCCACAAAACCTACACCAAGGCATATTATAATTAAATTGGCAAACGCCATCTACAATTTACTACTCTTAATCTAACATGAGGTCTCATTCATTTGTTCAAAAATGTTTATTAACACATATATATTCAGTACCATGTCCTTACTCAGTGGTTACAAAGGTATGGAGGTATAAGATGTGATCTTTATTTAAATAATTATAATTTAGATTTACCTATAGTGTATCTTCATTGACAAAAAATAAAATAGTATAATATATGATTAATAAATATTTACTAATCTCACTCAAAATTTTAACAGCTTCAACAATTTTTAGAATGTGGATGATTTAAAAAGCATATTTTATGTGAATAAAGTCGTTGACTTGACATTTCAGGGAAAGTGAAGTAAACCTAAAACTGGCATTTACTAGTGAACTGAAAACATATGTTCAATCTATTACCTGCGGGGGGGGGGGCCCGGCGGCCGGGCTGGCAGCGGTTGGGGCGGGGGTCAGGGGGGAGGAAAGCTTAGAGCAAATTAATGAAACTAAGCCCAGTTCTCAATTGGGGGAAGATAATTGTCAATTTTAGCTAACCAGTAACATCATGCCACATGATGAATCATTCTCTCTTGTTTCTGGCTGTGGATGGGAAATGACAGAAACTAGAAACAGAGACACCCCACAAAATAACAAAGTTCTATTTTATTTCTTTGAAACTTTCAGACTTTTTATTATTATTTTAATCTTTATTGTTGAAAGTATCATGTATGTACCCTTTTTCCCCCATTGACCTTTCACAACCCACCCCCAACCCCACACCCCAGGCCTTCACCACCCTATTATCTGTGTCCATGGGTTAAGCTTATATGCATACAAGTTCATTGGTTGATCTCTTCTTATCTACCCATGATCCCCTGCCTTCTCTCTGAGGTTTGTCTCTGGATCTATTTTTGTTCATCAATTTATATGGTTCATTAGATTCCACACATGAGTAGGATTTGTGATACTTAATCTTTCTCTTTCACTTAGCATAATGCTCTCCAGGTCCAACCATCCTGTTGCAAATGGTAAGAGTTCTTTATTTTTTACAACTGCATAGTATTCCACTGTGTAAATCTACCACCCTCTGTGAATCCATTCACCTACTTATGGGCACTTAAACTGTTTCCAAATTTTAGCTATTGTAAGTTGTGCTGCTATGAACATAGAAGTGCATATATTCTTTCTGATTAGTGTTTCTGATTTCTTGGGCTATATTCCTAGAAGTAGGATCACTGGGGCAAATGGGAGTTCCATTTTTTTTTAGGAAACTCCACACTGTTTTCCACAGTGGCTGTACCAGTCTGCATTCCCACCAGCAGTGCACAAGGGTTCCTTTTTCTCTGCATCCTCACCAGCACTTGCCATTTGTTGATTTGTTGATTTGTTGATGATTGCCATTCTGACTGGTGTGAGATGATACCACAATGTCATTTTGATTTGCATCTCTTGGATAATTAGTGACTTTGAGCACATTTTCATATGCCTTAAAGCCTTCTGTATGTCCACTTTTGAGAAGTGTCTACTTAGGTCCTTTGCCGATTTTAATTGGATTGTTTATTTCTTTTGCTAAATTGTATGAGTTCCCCATACATTTTGGAGATTAACCCTTTATCAGATGTATCATTGGCAAATATATTCTCTCATGCAGTGGGCTCTCTTGTTGTTTTGTTGATGGTTTCTTTTCCTGTGAAGAAACTTTTATTTTGATGTAGTCCCATTTGTTTATTTTCTCCTTAGTTTCCATTGTCTTAGGAGATGTATCAGTAAATGTATTACTTCAGGAGATATATAAGATTGCCAGAAATCAATCATTGTCTCACTAATTAGAAATGTGTGGACAAGGAACCCAGAAGGCTGATCAACCTTGAAACTCTGATAGGTCAGAGCCAGCCACTCCCTATCTAATTGAGACAACGGCAGCTGAAGCAACTTCCCCACCAAATAATCATGTAAATCCTTACTGATAAGATCATCTTCAAGTTACTGGAATTGCCTGTTTACTGGGGAATGGGTGTATCCCAAACCTGAATAAAAGGGATGGCAAGATCAAAGCAAGGGGTAGCCCTCCCACTAGAGGTGGGCTCCTGCCAGGCCCCTCAATATTCCCAAATTAACACTTTTCTAGTCTCTTTTTATTTGTGTGTGGCCTCCTCCAGTACCCAAACCCTGAACTGGAACCCCAAAGCACTCCAGACGTGAAAGGGGTTCGCACATCAGATTTTGCTGCCTATGGTTCCTTCTAAGATTTTTATGGTTTCCCATCTTACATTTAAGTTTTTTTTTTTTTCACCCATTTTGACTTTATTCTTTTGTATGGTATAAGTCGGTGCTTCAGTTTCTTCTTTTTGCATATATCTGTACAATTTTCCCGATACCATTTATTGAAGAGACTATCTTGACTCTACTGTATACTCTTGCCCCTTTCATCAAATATTATTTCAGCATAATGAATTGGGTTGATATTTGGGTTCTCTGTTCTGTTCCTTTTGTCTATATGTCTGTTCTTGTGCCAATACTAGGCTGTTTTTAGAATAGTGGCTTTGTAGTATAACTTGATATCTATATTGTGATCCCTCCAACTTAGTTCTTTCTCAAGATTGCTATGACTATTTAGGGTCTTTTTAAAAATATATTTTTATTGATTTCAGAGAGAGGAAGGGAGAGTGAAGGAGAGATGGAAACATCAATGATGATAGAGAATCATTGATTGGCTGCCTCTTTCACACCCCCCACTGGGGATCAAGTCCACAACCTGGGCATGTGCCCTTGAGCAGAATCAAATCCAGAATGCTTCAATCTATAGGTCTATGCTCTATCCATTGAGCCAAGTGGGATGGACTATTCATTTTATTTTTTATTTTTTATTTTATTCCAAATAAATGTTTGTAGTATTTGTTCTAGGTCTATGAACTATGCTATTGGAGTTTTAATAGAGATTGAATTGAATCACATATAGGTCTTTTATCTCCTTGGTTAAAATTATTCCTAAGTATCTCAATTTTTTGGTTGCAATGGTAAATGGGATTGGTTTTTGTTTTTGTTTTTTTAGTTTATCTTTTAGAGAGCTCATTATTGGTATATAAAAATTCCATCGATTTTGGGGTATTAATTTTGTATTCTGATACATTGCTGAATTCAATTATTAAGTATAGTAGTTTTTTTCATAGAGTCTTTTTAGGTTTTCTATCTATAATATCATGTAATCTGTGAAAAATTACTTCTTTTTCTTCTTTTCCAATTCAGATGTCTTTTATTTCTTTTTCTTGTGTGATCTCTTTAGCTAGCAATTCCACTACTATGTCAAACAGGAATGGTGAATGTGAGCACTCCTGTCTTGTTCCCGTTCTTAGGGGAAATGAGTTTAGTTTTTGCCCATTGAGTATGATGTTGGCTGTAGGTTTGTCATATAAGGCTTTTATTATGTTGAGGTATGATCCCTCTATTCCCTCTTTGCTTACAGCTTTTATCAAAGAAGAGTGTTGGATTTTGTCAAATGCTTTTTCTGCATCAATTAATATGATCATGTGATTTTTGTCTTTCAGTATGTTAATGTACTGTACCACATTTATTGACTTGCAGATATTGTACCAGCCTTGTATCTTTGGAATATATCATACCTGGTCATGGTGTGATCTTTTTAATGTATGGCTGGATCTTACTTGCTAATATTTTGTAGAGGATTTTAGCATCTATTTTCATCAGGGATATTGGTCTGTAATTCTCTTTCATTGTAGTATCTTTATCTTGTTTTTGGATTAGAGTAATGCTGGCATCATAGAAAGAGCTTGGAAGTGTTCCTTCCTTTTGAATTTTTTTTGAATAGTTTGAGGAGGATAGGTATTTGTTCTTTTAATATTTGGTAAAATTCCCATGTGAAGCCATGTGGACCAGGGCTTTTGTTTGTTGGAATTATTATTGTTATTGTTATTATTATTATTATTATTATTATTATTACTGTTTCAATTTCATCAGTAGTGATGGGTCTATTCAGGTTTTCTGTTTCTTCCTGAATGAGTCTTGGAAGATTGTGTTTTTCTAGGAATATGCACATTAAGTCAAAGTGGTCCTGTTTGTTAGAATAGAGTTGTTTTTTATTTGTTTGTTTGTTTGTTTTTAAGATCCTTTACATTTCTGTGCGGTCAGTTGTTACTTCATCTCTTTCCTTTTTGATTTGGTTTATTTGGGTCCTCTCTCTTTGTTTCTTGATGAGCCTGGCTAGAGATTCATCAATCTTTTTTTTTTTTTCCTTTCAAAGAACCAGCTCTTGGTTTTATTTATGGGGGCAGCCATCTTGTGTTTTGGAGTGACAGTCAATTTGCATATTACTCTTTTATTATATAGGATAAGTGTTCATCATCATTTTTGTTCTTAATGTTTGTGTTTCTTCTTGCCCTTCGATTTCTTCTTTTTAGAGCAGTCCCTTTAGCATATCTTGCATTGCTGGATTGGTATAAGCTCTTTTAGCCTTTTTTTTTTTTGTCTGTGAAGCTCCTGATTCCACCTTCAATTTTGAATGATAGCCTTGCTGTATATAGTGTTCTTGGATTCTGTCCCTTGCTTTGCATCACTTTGTATATTTCATTCCATTTCCTTCTGGCTTGGTGTGTTTCTTTTGATAAATCAGTTGATATTCTAAAGGGATATCCCATGTAGGTAAATTTCTGTCTCTCTGGCAGAAAGATTCTTGCTTAGTCATTGATGTTTACCTATTTAATTATGATGTGTCTTGGTATTGGTCTTTTTGGGTTTATCTTGTTTGAAACTCTATGTACTTCTTGGACTTGTGTATTTTTTTTTTTTTTTTGCCAATAACAGAGAAGTTTCTGTCATTATTTCTTCAAACAGGTTTTCTATTTCTTGCTCGGGTTCCTCTCCTTCTGATACCCCTATTATACAGATGTTATTTCGTTTTGTGTTGTTCCAAAGTTCCCTTAGGCTATCCTCTTTCTTTTATTAAAATTTTCTTTCTGTTGCTGCTGTGTTTGTGTGTTTTTTTATACCTTGTTTTCTAATTAGCTGATGAGGTCCTCAGCCTCTTCTAGTCTACTGTTTAAGCCTTCCATTGTGTTCTTTATTGTAGCTATGTCATTCTTCATTTCCTCTTGGTTCCGTTTCATGGTGGTGACATTCTCATTCAGCTCCTTAAAATTCTCATTGAGTTGTGTGTATTTGTCCTCCAGTTGTTTGAGCATCCTTATAACTATTACTCAGAATTCTTTCTCTTACATGTTACTGGCCTCCATTTTATTTAACTCCTTTTCTGGTGATTCCTCTTTTTCTTTTCTTTGGGGCTTGTTTTTTTGTCTCCCCATGTTTTGCTGTAATGTTTTAATTGTTTCTTTGTCTTAGATCCAACTTATTTTCTACCCAGGTTCTTTTGGGGGTGGTGCTAGAGGTGAAGTCTCTCACGTCTCCTGGGCTTGGTTATCTAATGGAGCTCCCTATTTTAACTATTTTGGTTCTCTGGATGTAATTGTATCTTGAATTTTAATTTCTTCTTAATGGATGAAGTCTCATCATGGGCTGGCAATGTGACTCACCCCTGGCTTCATTGTGCAAGTTGTTTTGGATTGATTGTGAATCGGGTTCTTGTGGAAAATATTGTCTAAGGTCTCACTGGTATGTTCTCACTGTGGGTTCCCAGAGTCCATGGCCTGGGAGGAAGGGGTCTTAGGGCCTGAGCTTCAGGTACTGTGACTTTGGCCAGTATGGTGTGATTCTGGCTGAATTAGCATCACTGTGCAACTTACTATGAGGATCACTGAGCCTGTGACAGTATGGGGCGGGTATCTCAGTCTGTGGTTGAGGCAGTGGGACTCTGGCCAAAGTGATTTTCCTCTATGAATCGTGAGAGCGCTTAGGATCCAGCATCTGGGGGTGTGGGGATCTCGAGTTCTGTGGCTGAGACAATGTGACCTTGTCCAGGGAGGCAAGTCCTCAGTAACTCACCAGGCTATCCAGAGGTAGGTAGCCTGGAGAGAGATGTTATGGATCCTACAGAGAGAGTCATGTGCCTTTGGTTGGAGAGGCATACGCCCAGTGGCAGCACACAGAGGGGCCTCAGAGCCATCTGCAAGTGGTGTGTGCTCATGGTGCCCACATGGTGGATCAGAGTGATTGTGGTGTGCCCCTTCCATGTGGAGGGAGAAGTCCTAGTTTCTCCTTTGGGGGATGTGTGCCCTTGGTTGGATATGAGCACACCCAGCTGGAGCTCAAGGAGGCAACCAGAAGCCACCTATAGGGGCAATGAGATCAGTAGGCCTGCATGCCGAAAAGGTGCAGCTGTGGCGTCCAGAGGTCAGCAGCCTGGAAGAGGAATGTCCTAATTTTTGCTGCCTTGCACCCTTGGTTGAAATTGCACATGCCCAGCGGAGGCTCACAGAAGCATGCAGGAGTTGCCTGTTGAGGTGGTGGGGTTTAGGAGGCCTGCACTCTGAAAAAGTGCAACTGTGGTGTCTGGAGGTTGGCAGCTGTGCAGTGGAAAGACTAGATTTTGTTGCCAGGGTCTTGCACCATTGTTTGGTTTTGTGTGCACTTAGCGGTGGCTCTCAGAGGCACTGGTGGTGTATTTTCTAAGGTGGTGCACTCCCACACTCAGAGGGGCCCTGGTGCTGAGACCCCATGACTGAGGTGACTGTGGGCAGGTATCCAGGAAGGGAGGATTCAGGATTTTCTACTGCTAGGCAGTGCACCCTTGTTTGTATAAGAGCGTGCCCAGAGGGGCCTCTTAGTAGCACCCAAGAGTGGCCTGTGGAGCAGTGGGCTCAGGAGGCCTGCACGCTGGAAAAGCATGACTGTGGCATCTGGAGGTCAGCCACTGGGGAGGGAGGAAGTTGCACTTACTGCTGTGGAAGTGTATACGTTTGGAGGTGGAGGTCTTAGGATCTGCAGGTCTGTGGGTAGGGCAGCAGGATTTTGGCTGGAGTAGCTGCCAGGTTACAGGGAGTGTCCAAGGCCTGTCTGGGTGGTGGTGTTGAGTTCCTAGAAGAGGCTGATCTCCCCTTCAAAATGAAGTAGACTTCGTGCCCGAGTCCCACCGTTTGGGGAGTGCCTGCAGCGGTGGTAGGTGCTCCCTGTCCAGGAGAGTCTGGTCTGCCAGCCTCGGCTACTCCTGCCAGATTTTACTGTCCCTCACTCACTCACACACATGACACACACACATCCATACACTCTCCTTTCACCCCCTCACTCACATCCTCTCTTCACCTCTGTCCTGCCAGCCTCCAATTTCCTCCTCCTCACCTTCATTGCATTTAGTTCCTTTTCTGGACATTCCTCATTTTCTTTCCTTTTTTGTGTCCCTATTTTTGCTATCCCTTTGTATTTATTTTTATGTCTTAGATCAAACTGCTATGCCACCCAGATTTTGGGGTCTGTCTTATTTAGTCAATGTTTCTTGGGACTCAGTGGTGTACCCTCTCAGATCTCCTGGGTCATGTATTCTAGGAAAACCCCCTACTTGAGTTAGTTGGGGTCTCCTGATGTAGTTGGGTGTTGAATATTATCGTCCCATTAATGTATGCAATCTCCTCATAGGTTGTCTTGATTATGTGTCTCACCTCTGACCTTGTCTTGAAAGTTGTTGATGTGCTGCTTGCTGCAACTGTTTATCCACTGATCAACTGATCCACCACTTGTATCTGTCTCCACAGGCCTTGACCACAAGAAGTAGGGATCAATATTCCCTCTAAAGTAAGCTTTATAACTACGTACATGAGGCTCAGGGGTGGTTCAGCAATGTTCCTGGACTTTGCCTCTGCCTGCTTTTCCTTTTAGCCAGCTATTAATCTTAATCACTCAAAAGTCTGTTTCTTGGGAGGGGGTGGGAGTGGCTAGATAGAGATCAATAGGGGAAAGGAGAGATATATGTAATACTATATGTAATATTTTATATAATAAAGATTTTTTTAAAAAAAAAAGTCTGTTTCTGACAGGGCTTTAGGAGGGAGAGGTGCTGTTTAGCTTTCAGAAAGTATGGTGGGCGTGTTTTCCTGCCCCATTTGATTGTTAATGTCCTGTTTATGGGGAGGCTCTTGCTGCCAGTGAGGTTGGGGTTCACTGGATTTTGCTCTGATGTTGTTGAATATGGTGCCTTGGTGTATCTATCCTGGGTCTCCTGGAAACTGCTCTAGTGTAGGTGAATGTGAGTTGCTGTCTCTTTCTGGCCCTGGGCAACCTGATTGTGTTCTGAGAGGTTGAAGCCCCTAGTAGTTCAGTGGTCAGCAACTCCTTAGCCCAGAGGTTGGGTCTGACTTGTCTCATGCCTTTATTGTCTCTGTTCTGAGTTGTACTCCCTTTCCCCATGGATCTGGTTCCTCGGGTATCAGTTGCAGATGCTTATGGTTGACGGGGGTGTGCACACAATTTCTCTGGTGAGCTACTCCCTATGAGGTCTCAGAGTCCACTGGTGTGCAAATAACTGCATGGTCCCAGGGCCCATGGTGAGTTGTCATGCATGGGAAGTCTCTCTGGTGTATACTTATTGCGTCCTGGCAGAGTGGCATGCAACTCACTGCAGGGGTGTGGCTGAGTTCCCTTATGAGTTATGGTTGGCGAGTGGCTCACTGTGCAGTTTCAAGGTGGTGTTGGAGGCCAGTGTAGGTGGTTGTGAGGCTGGGCTCCTGGCATCCTCGGCTCCCCTCTTCAAGATTGCATGATTTCTGTGACAGAGCCACTCCCAAGCCCAGGGAGTGCCTGTGGCAGTAGCAGGGGCTATTGATCCAGGAGAGCCTGATCCACCTGCCCCCTTAGATTGCTGTGAGATCTAACTATCCCTAATCTCTCTCTCTCTCTCTCTCTCTCTCTCTCTCTCTCTCTCTCTCTCTCCTCTCTCTCTCTCTCTCTCTCTCTCTCTCTCTCTCTCTCTCTCTCTCACACACACACACACACACACACACACCAGGTCCACATACGCCCCTCTCACTCCTTTACTCATTCACACCTCTTCCTCATTGCCATCCTGCTGGCTGCCATCAATTTTATCTTTTTTTTTTTTTGGTAAACTTTGTTTCCCCTTGAATATTAAACATGATGATAAAAGTGTTTTACATATTTGTATTTTGATGGGGAAGATATATCAAAATTATGACTATTTCTGGAAGATGGCTTTGTCTTTTTTAAAAAGTTAGCTCAGTTTACAGAAATATCCAACATAATACTTTCTTCTTTTCATTTCCCACCCCCAAACTGAAGAAAGATGAAATATATGCAAAGCACTTTTTCCCTGAAACTTTCTTTTTTTACAAATACAAAATCTATAAAATTCATAAGATATAAATTTCTTTCTTTAAATTCTTTAATATGATGACAAAATGTTCTATTTTGACTCACACTTGGTGACTTGTGTGCATATTAAAATGTAATCTTATTTAAAAAATAATACATATTATACCTGTTATATGGAATGGTACATGAAAAAAAATCTTACCTGGTAGACTGCTTTGCAGATTTCCTAGAAGTTTTTTCAGCATATCCTTCTGCAGGTTTCACAGTAAGTTCTACGACAGATCCTAGAACAAGTTCCTTTGCAGGTCTCACTGTAGATTTTCTTGTAGGATTCACTGTAGTTCTCTTTACTGGTCCAGCAAAATCATGTGCAGGACTCACAACATATCGCTTTAAAGGACTCCAAATATGTTGCCTTGCTTGTCTCTCAGCACATCCTCCTGCATGACTCACAGTACGTCTTCTTGTAGGGCTCATAGCATGTTCCCTAGCATGTCTCTCAGCATGTATTCTTGTAGGACTCACAACATAGGCTCTTTCAGGATTCACAGAAAGTCCCATAGTAGGACTCATAGTATGTTTCCTTGCAGGTCTTTTAGCATGCTCTCTTGTAAGGTTCACAGAACGGCCTCTTGCAGGATTCACATCATAACCTCTTGCAGTATTCACAGCAAGTCCCCTCATAGGACTCACAGCATGGCCCCTAGTGTGTGTCTCAGCATGTCCTCTTGCAGGACTCATAGAAAGACCTCTTGTAGAACTCACAGCAGATCTCTTAGTGGGACTCACGGCATGACCCTTAGTATGTCTCCCAGAATGCTCTCTTGCAGGATTCAGAGCAAGACCTACTGTAGGACTCAAGGCATGTTCTCTAGCATGTCTCTCAGCATGCCC
>JAAGEH010000029.1:16736029-16870475 GCA_011751065.1 Lasiurus cinereus
TAAAAGACCTTTATGCAGAAAACTACAGGACACTGAAAAAAGTGATAGAGGAAGATATAAACAGATGGAAGAGCATACCATGCTCATGGATTGGGAGAATCAACATTATTAAAATGTCCATATTACCGAAAGGAATCTATAGATTCAATGCACTACCCATTAAAATACCAACGACATATTTCACAGACCTAGAAAGAATTCTTCATAGATTCATCTGGAACAAGAAAAGACCACGAATAGCGACAGCAATTATGAGAAAGAAGAATAAAGTAGGTGGGATCTCAATACCAGATTTCAAGCTATATTACAAAGCAACTGTTCTCAAAAGAGCCTGGTACTGGCACAAGAACGGACATATAGACTAATGGAATAGAATAGAGAACTCAGATATCCACCCAAACCACTATGCTCAACTAAGATTTGACAAAGGAGGCACAAACATACAGTGGAGCCAAGATAGCCTCTTCAATAAATGGTGTTGGGAAAATTGGACAGATACATGCAAAAAATGAAACTGGACCACCCACTTGCACCAAATACAAAAATAAACTCAAAATGGATACCGGACTTAAACATTAGAAGGGAAACCATAAAAATACTAGAGGAGTCCACAGGCAGCACAATCTCAGATATATGCCGTAAGAACTTCTTCACTGATACTGCTCCAAAGGCAATGGAAGCTAAAGAAAAAATAAACAAATGGGACTACATCAAAATAAAAAGCTTTTGCACAGCAAAAGAAACCAACAAAACAACAAGAAAGATCATTGTATGGGATTTTTGCAAATGTTATCACTGATAAAGGTTTAATCTCCAAAATCTACAGCCAACTTATACAACTTAATAAAAGGAAGATAAACGATCCACTTAAAAAATGGGCAACGGACCTAAATAGAATGTTTTCAAAAGAAGACAGAAGGAAGGCCAAGAGACACATGAAAACATGTTAAAAGTCGCTAATCAACTGAGAGATGCAAATCAAAACGACAATGCGATACCATCTTACACCTGTCAGAATGGCAATCATCAACAAATCAACAAACAACAAGTGTTGGTGAGGATGAGGAGATAAAGAAACCCTTGTGCACTGTTTGTGGGAATTCAGACTGGTGCAGCCACTGTGGAGAACAGTATGGAGTTTCCTCAAAAACTTAAAATGTATCTCCCATTTGACCCTGTAATCCCACTCTTAGGAATTTATCCTAAGAAATCACAAACACCAATCAGAAAGGATTTATGCACCTCTATGTTCATAGCAGCACAATTTACAATAGCTACAATTTGGAAACAGCCTAGGTGTCCATCAGCAGATGAGTGGATCAGAAAACTGTGGTACATCTACACAATGGAATTCTATGCTGCCATTAAAAAGAAGGAATTCTTACCATTTGCAGCAACCTGGATGGAACTGGAGAGCCTTATGCTTAGTGAAATAATCCAGTCAATGAAGGAGTAGCATCACATGATCTAACTCATTTGTGGATAATAAAGAACATTATAAACTGATAAACAAAGGATAGATACAGAGGCAGTAAAGCATCAAACATACTGTGAAATTACACCAGGAAGATTAAGGTTAGGTGAGGTATGTAAGAGATCAATCAAAGGACTTGTATGCATGCATATAAGCATAACCAATGAACATAGACACTGGGCGGTTGGGGTATGCCTGGGAGATACAGGGGGCAATGAGGAGATATGTATAAAAAATTAACAAAAAAATAAATAAATCACCGCACAGACATCACACTTGGCAAAGTCTTTGAAACACATTTTTGAATAGTAAGCATTTATGTAGTGTGCTTATCTGCAAAAGTCTTATTAGCCTTTTAAGCAATTGGGGCATTTTAGTGAGTATTTTTTATTTGTGTAACTGCCTGATTTGAAAAGCTTACCATTGTTACTTAGTCACACAGTAATTAACAAAATGCCTGCTTAACTGTGGAGATAATACATTGTTTTACATGCCTTCATATACTTGTTATCACCACAATTATGGACTTCTGATTTGTATTGTACCATCACCAGATGGTCATTATGGGAAAAACAACAACAGAGGAAGATTCTTTAATGAGTTACAATGCAACAGAAACATAAAGTTGTTATTTTCCTAAGATGTTAGGCTGTACTCAATTAACGGTAGTCACTAAAACCCCATTACAATAGCCCACCCACCTATATTCCGTGGATTCAGTTTCCATAGTTTGAGTTACCCATTGTTAGTTACGGTCTGAAAACATTAAAGGTTGAATTACAGAAATAAACAATTAACTTTAAATTGTGCCCCATTCTGAGCAGTGTGATGAAATCTCAAGCTGACTCACTCCATGATACAGGAATATGAGCCATTCCTTTTCCCAGTGTATCCACAACTGTCAACACTACTCACCCATTCATCACATATTAGTCATGTTGGTTATCAGATTGACTGTTGTGGCATCACAGTGCTTGTGTTCAAGTAATACTTCTTGTACTTAATAATGGTCCCAAAGTATAAGAATACTCTTGGCAATTCATATAGGCTAAAGAGAAGCCTTCATTTAAGTAAAAGATTAGTAAAGTAAAATATTTTGAGAGAGACCACATTCACACTGTTATTACAATATGTTGTGTTATTGTTCTATTTTATTATTAGTTATTGATGATTTCTTACTGTGCATAATTTATAAATTAAAATTTATTGTAGGTATGTATGTACGAAACATAGTATCAATAAGGTTCGGTACTATCCAGAATTTCAGGCATCCACTAGTGGTCTTGTAAATTATCTCTGCAGGTAAGAGGGGGGCTACTATAAAACTTAGCCTAAATTTGGTAGATAAAGTAAATTCTAAGATGATGGGGCATGGGCTAAAGTAATTTCAAGATGTTATATGGAAAATGGCACATTAACAGAGAGTCTAAATTGTGATGTGGGGTGTCATGTGAGGTACTTCAGCAGTTAGAGAATAGCAAAATGGTATCAATATATAGGGTGTACATGGAACAGACTTACAGCTGTCAAAGGGGAAAGCGGTTGGCGGCTGGGTAAAAGATGGTGAAGGGATTAAGCAATATATGTATGTATGTAACACATAGATAGACAACGATATGATGATATCCAGAGAGAAAGGGGGATAGGCAGCAGGTAGAGGTGGGCAAATGTGGGGGGAAAGGGGATGGAAAGAGACTTTGCTTGGGGTGGTGAGCACACAATGAAATGTGCAAATGATTTTTTTTGATTTGTACACTTGAAAACTGTGGGGTTTTGTGAACCAATATCACGCTAATAAATTCAACAAAATATGTGGGGTTTGAGTAGAGTGTCTAAATAAGAGAAATGAGTGTGATGTTTGAATAGTAGAAGGCAAAATGAGAAGATAGCACCAAATATAAGTTTGTTTCATCCTCATTTCTGAAGGATATTTTATAAGATGTTGAGCTTAAGCTGATAGTATTCTTTTCCTTTCAATACTTTAAAGTTGTCAATCTAGTATTCTCTGTTTACCCTGGTTTCTGATGAGAAATAAATGATATACCTTATACTAATCCCATATACATCAGTGGTCAGCAAAATATGATCCATGCCATTTTTTTTCCTGTATTAAGGTGTTACATATGTGTCCTTATCCCTCTATTGTCAAGCCACACCCCACTCATGCCCTCAACCCCTGGTATCTGTGTCCATTGGTTAAGCTTATATGCATGCATACAAGTCCTTTGGTTGATCTCCCCCCTTACCCTTACCTTCCTTATCTCCCCTCCAAGGTTTAATAGTCTGATCAATGCTTCTCTGTCGCTGAACTTGTTTTTGTTCATAAGTTTATATTGTTCATTGTATTCCATAAATGAGTGAGATCATATGGTATTTATCTATCTCTGACTGGCTTATTTCACTTAGCATAATGCTCTTCAGTTCCATCCATGCTGTTGCAAATGGTAAGAATTCCTTCTTTTTACCACAGCGTTAGTATTCCATTGTGTAGATGAACCAAGGTTTTAATCCACTCATCTGCTGATGGACATTTAGGCTGTTTCCAAATCTTAGCTATGGTAAATTGTGCTGCTATGAACATAGGGGCACATATATCCTTTCTGATTCATGTTTCTAGTTTCTTTTGATATATTCCTAGAAGTGGGATCCCTGGGTAAAGTGGATGTTCCAGTTTTAGATTTTTGAGGAAACTTCATACTGTTCTCCACAGTGGCTGCACCAGTCTGCATTCCCATCAGCAGTATATGAGGGTTCTTTTTATCCACATCCTCGCCAGCACTTGTCATTTGTTGATTCTTGATGATAGCTATTCTAATACATGTGAGATGGTACCACATTGTCATTTTGATTTGCATCTCTCAGATGATTAGTGACTTAGAGCATGTTTTCATATGTTTCCTGGACTTCCTTCTGTCTTCTTTTGAAAAGTATCTATTTAGGTCTGTTGCCCACTTTTTTATTGGATCACTTATCTTCCTTTTATTAAGTGTACGAGTTCCCAATAAATGTAGTAGATTAAACCCTTATCAATGACAACATTAGCAAATATGTTCTCCCATGCAGTGGGCTTTTGTTGTTGTTTTGTTGATGGTTTCTTGTGCTGTATAAAAGCTTTTTACTTTGATGTAGCCCATTTGTTTATTTTCTCTTTACTTTCCATTGCCCTAGGAGCAGTATCAGTGAAGAAATTGCTTTGGCATATGTCTGAGATTTCTCTGCCTGTGGACTCCTCCAGTATTTTTTTATTGTTTCCTGTCTTATGTTTAAGTCCTTTATCCATTTTGAGTTTATCTTTGTGTATGGTGTAAGTTGGTGGTCTAGTTTCATTTTTTTGCATGTATCTGTCCAATTTTCCCAACACAATTTATTGAAGAGACTGTCCATTGTGTGTTCTTTCCTCCTTTGTCAAATGTTAACTGAACAGAGTGGTTTGGGTAGCTTTCTGGGTTCTCTGTTCTATTACATTGGTCTAGATATCTCTTCTTGTGCCAGTACCAGGCTGTTTTGAGAACAGTGGCTTTGAAATACAGCTTGATATCTGGTATTGAGATCCCTCCTACTTTTTTCTCTCAGGATTGCTGCAGCCATTTGGGGTCATTTTTAATTCAGATGAGTTTTTGGAGAGATTGTTCTAAGTCTGTGAAATATGCAGTTGGTATTTTAATGGAGAATGCACTGAATATATTGATTGCTTTGGGTAGTATGGACATTTTAATGATATAGATTCTACCAATCCATGAGCATGGTATGTTTTTCCATCTGTTTAAGTCTTCTATCTCTTTTTCCAGTGTCCTGTAGTTTTTGGAGTACAGGTCTTTTACCTCCTTAGTTAAGTTTATTACTAAATACCTTAATTTTTTTGGTGCAATGGTAAATGGGATTGCTTTTTAGTGTCTCTTTCTGTAAGTTCACTATTGTTGTGTAGAAATACCATAGATTTATTGGCATTATTTTGTATCCTCCCATTGCCGAATTCATTTATTAAGTGTAAAAATTTTTATGGAGTCTTTAGGGTTTTCTATGTACAGTATAATGTCATCTACAAATAATGATAATTTTAAGTCTTCTTTTCCAATTTGGATACCTTGTACTGTATTTCTTCTTCTTGTATAATTGTGATGGCTAGCACTTCTAACTATATCAACAGGAGTGGTGAAAGTGGGAATCCCTGTCTAATTCTAATTCCTGTTTTTAGGTGAAATGGTTTTAGTTTTTGCAAATTGAGTCTGACATTAGCTGTAGGTTTGTCATATGTCTTTTATTATGTTGAGGCATGATCCCTCTATTCTCATTTTTTTGAGTTTTTTTTTTTTTACCAAGAAATGGTGTTGAATTTTGGCAAATGCTTTTTCTGCATCAATTGATATGACCATGTGATTTTTATCTCTCAATTTGTTTATGTGATGTATCACGTTTATTGATTTTAGATATTGTTCTGTCTTTGCATCCCTGGGATAAATCCTACTTGGTCATGGTGTATGATATTTCTGATGTAATTCTGGGTCTGATTTCCTAGAATTTTGTTGAAGATTTTGGCATCTATGTTCATGAGAGATATTGTCTTATAATTATCTTTCATTGTATTGCCTTTATCTGGTTTTGGTATTAATGTAATGCTGGCATCATAGAATGAGCTTGGAAGTGTTCTTTCAACTTGAATTTTTTATAATAGTCTGAGAAGGATTAGTTTTAGTTCTTTCTTGAATGTTTGCTAAAACTCACCTGTGAAGTGGTCTAGCTGGCGGTTTTGTTTACTGGGAGCTTTTTGATTACTGCTTCAATTTCTTCCATAGTTATTGGCCTATTGAGATGTTTAGATTGTTCCTGATTGAGTTTTGGAAGGTTATATTTTTCTAGGAATATGTCCATTTCCTCCAAGTTGTCCAGTTTGTTGGAATACAGTTGTTCATAGAATTTTTTAACAATCCTTTTTGATTTCTGTGAGGTCTGCTGTTATTTTGCCTCTTTCATTTCTGATTTTGTTTATTTGGGTCCTCTCTCTTTGCTTCTTGGTGAGCCTGGATAGAGGTTCATCAATCTTGTTTATCCTTTCAAAGAACCATCTCTTGGTTTCATTGATCTGTTGTATTTTTTTGTG
This sequence comes from Lasiurus cinereus, assembly GCA_011751065.1. Classification (NCBI taxonomy): domain Eukaryota; kingdom Metazoa; phylum Chordata; class Mammalia; order Chiroptera; family Vespertilionidae; genus Lasiurus; species Lasiurus cinereus. The sequence continues at coordinate 16,742,602 of JAAGEH010000029.1, forward strand.
TCTGTGTCATTTATTTCTGCACTGATCTTTATTATCTTCTTCCTTCTGCTCACTCTCAATTTTTCTTGTTACCTCTCTTTAATTATTTAAGATGTAGAGTTACATGATTTACTACCACTTTTTGTTTTTTTGAGGTAGGCTTGTAGAAATTTCCTCTCAGAACTGTTTTCACTGTGTCCCATAGATTTTTAGATTGTTTTTCATTGTCATTAGTTTCCAGGATGATTTTTAATTTTTCTTTGATCTTTTTGGTAACCCATTCATTGTTTAATAGCATGATAGTCAGCTTCCAAGTGTTTGAATTATTTTGATTGTTTTTTCTGTAGTTTATTTTTAATATAATGCCATTGTGGTCTGAGAAGATTGCTGTTTCTTTCCTGATATATATATTTTTTTGTCTAAAGTATTTATCCAGTGGTATCAGTGAGGTATTAAAGTCCTGTACTATGTTAGTATTGTTGTTTATCTCTCTCTTGATATCTTTGAGGAGTTTTTTTTTAAATCTATTTTGGTGCTCTTGCATTAGGTGCATATATGTTAATCACGGTTATATCCTCTTGTATCTATCCCTTTAGAATTATGAAGTGGCTTTCCTTATCTCTTTTTATGACCTTCACTTTGAAGTCTATTTTGTAAGATATAAGTATTGTTACCCCACCTTTTTTTTCATTTCCATTTGCCTGAAAGATATTTTTCCGTCCCTTCACTTTCAGTCAGTGTGAGTCCCTTGTTCTGAGGTGAGTCTCTTATAGACAGCATATATGTGGTCATGGTTTTTATTTGTTCAGCTACTCAATGTCTTTTGATTGGATCATTTAGTCTGTTTACACTTAAAATTATTATTGATAGATACTTGTTTGTAGACATTTTTATTTTTTATGCCTGAGTTCCTTCTTCCCTTTTTATCTCTTCTTTTAACACCAATTCCTTTAGCATTTCTTGCATTGCTGGCCTGGTTGTGATAAATTCCCTTAGCTTTATTTTGTCTATGAAGCTCTTTATTTCCCCTTCAATTTTGAATGATAGTCTTTGTGGACAGAGTATTCTTGGATTCACTCCCTTGCTTTGCATCACTTTGTAAATTTCCTTCCATGTTTTTTGGCCTGATGTGTTTCTGTGGAGAAATCATTTGATAATATAATGTGAGATTCTTTGTATGTAACTTTCTGTCTCATTTGGACAGTCTTTAAGATTGTCTCTTTGTTCTGAATGTTCGTTATCATAATTGTGATATGTCTTCAGGGTGGGTCTTTTCAGATTCATCTTGTTTGGGCCTCTCTGTGCTTGTATGACTTTTTTCTTACCCACATCAGGAAAGTTTTCTGACATTATTTCTTCAAATAGGTTTTCTAACCCTAGTTCCTCTTCCTTTATTTCTGGCACCCCTATTACTCATATTTTGTCTTGTTTTATGTTGTCCCATAGCTCCCTCAGGTTCTCCTCCTGTCTTTTAATTATTTTTTTTCCAGTTGAAGTTTAGTTTGGGTGTGTTTTGTTCCCCTGTCTTCTAATTCGCTAATTTTGTCCTCCACTTCTCCTAGTCTACTGTTGAAACTTTCCATGTTGTTTTTATTTCAGCTATATCACTATTTCTTCTTGATTCTGACATAAGTTGCTGATTTTCTCATCTATTTGGTTTATGAACTGTATGACCCTTATTCTGAATTCTTTTTCTGACATAATGCATGCCTTTGTTTCACTTAACTGTTTTTCTGGTGATTCCTCCTTTTCTTCTCTTTGGAGGTTACTTTGTCTATCCATTTTTGCTCTCACTGAAGCATCTAGGTGTTGAATTGTGCTGGGGCTGCTCTTTGCATGGCAGTGTCTTCTAGGGTGGTGGCTGATCCTCATGTAATCACTGCAGTGGCTTCTCCTCAGTTGGTGGTGGCTCCTCTAAAGGGTGCTGTTCACAGCAGTGGTGGCTTCTCTGGCTGTCAGGGGCAGGCTTCTCATGCATGTAGGTGCTACTCCTCAGATGGTGGTGGGTTGCTTATGGGGCTGCTGTTCTTCTGACAAGGGTAGGCTGCTCACATGGCTGCTGCTCCTCAAATGGGTGCAAGTCACTCGGAAATCTACTGTTCCTCAGATGGGGGTTGGCTGCTTGCAAAGCTTCTGCTCTTCAGACAGGAAAAGGCTGCTCATGAGGCTTCTGCTCCTTGGACGGGGGCAGGCTGCTTGCATGGCTGCTGCTCCTCAAATGGGTGCAAGCCGCTCATGATTCTACTGCTCCTCTGATGGGAGTGGGCTGCTTTTGCGGCTGCTGCTCCTTGGTCGGGGTGAGCTTCACTCGAGCCTGCTGCTCTTCAGATAGGGGTGGGCTGTTCACACAGCTGCTGCTCCTTGAATAAAGGCGGGCACATGATGCTGCCACTCCTCAGCCTGGGGCAGGCTGCTTGCAGGGCTGCTGCTCCTTGGATGGAAGCAGGCTGCTCATGTGGCTGCTGCTAACGTTGTTGCAGTGCCCTAGGCTAAAGGATTGGGATGGTCAGAGAGAAGCATGCTTTTGAACTCACAGGAGCCAGCACCTGGGGTGGCTGGAGTCTCAGTGACTGTGGGACTGCAGCCGACGTAGCAGGTCCCTGGTCCGGGTGACATTATCCAGGTATCCTCTGTCCTTCCCGGTTGCAAATTGTTTCACCAGCCTGTGTCTACTTCACAAAGTGGGGTGGATTCTATACAATTTAATTGCTGTTCTATCTGCTCCGGGACTAGTCTGTCTATTCTGCTGCCATTTCGTCCTCCTCCACATGCCACTCTTTATATGATCAATAGAAAAGAATGTTTTTTATAGTTTTAAGAAGTTATTTTAAAAAACCAATTGATTTTCCACAGAGGAGACCATAGTATGTGATCCGTAAAGCCCAAGTATTTACCAACTTTAGTTGGATGTAATGCATGTTATTCACTTATGGTTTTCAGATTTTTCTTTTCATCTTTGATTCTTAATCAGTTTGATTATGTTTCTAGGTTCTGGTTTCTCTATTTTTATCTTGCTCAAGTTTGATTCTTGAATTTTGTTAGCTGCTATTTTCATCAAATTTGAGAAGTTTCTGTTTTTTCAAGGTTTTTTTTTCAATTTTGAAGAACTCAGTTTATTAACTGACCAGATTACAAAAATAACCATGGCAGATACCTTAGTTCATCCTTCTAATAAGCCTGTTGATCTGGTCTTCCCTGTTCCCAGCATCTCCACCTTTTAGAAAATGGGTGGTCTTCTTCATCCCACCCTGAGGAGAAGATAACTTGAAGGGCCATAGGAAGTTGTTCACTTCTTTGAAGCCCTTTCCAACAGTGTAGATCTTGTGAATCAAATCTTCCATGCAGATGATGCCATATTTACCAAGAGAAGGAGCAATCAATGAGTTATCTGTCAGGGTAATTCATTTTTTGTTGATTTTGCCATAACCATGCTTGTAGATCAATTCATTTACCGACTTCAGGTTTAGGTACACCAAGCAATGTATGGCTCCACAATCCTCAGCATGTTAGTGGAAGCCTTGTTGAGCTTAACAAAGGTGCCATTGAAGATATGGTGAAGACGAAGAAGCTACAGCACCTTTCGGACCTTAGGGCTCACACCATTGATACCTATAATCCTGATAACAAATGCCAATTTGGGTTTGGCAGGTACATAGAAGTTGTCAGCTTTTCTTGTCATCCTAGCCATTCGAATCTCCGTTCTGTACATTTGCCTGTATTCCTTGTGATAATGCTTAACTTTTTCATAGATGAACTTCCTTCTTGCCTTTCAAAGCATATTTTGGGCAAACTTCTTTCTCAGGCGTTTGATCTTCAGCTCTGCGAAATCTACTACAGCAATCCATAACCTTCCCAATGTAATTTGACAGTCCGTTCGATGCTTTACTGCCTCTGGATCTATCTTTTTGTTCACCAGTTTATACTGTTCTTTATTATGCATAAATGAGTGAGATCATGTGGTATTTCTCTTTCATTGAATGGCTTATTTCACTTAGCATAATGCTCTCCAGTTTCATCCAGGTTGGTAGAAATGGTAAGAATTCCATCTTTTTGTATGGCAGCATAGTATTCAATTGTGCAGATGTACTATAGTTTTCTGATCCAGTAATCTGATGATGGGCACCGAGGCCGTTTCTAAATCTTAGATATTGTAAATTGTGCTGCTATGAACATAGGGGTGCATATATCCTTTCTGGTTGGTGTTTCTAGTTTCTTAGGATATATTCCTGGTAGTGGGATTACTGGGTCAAATGGGAGTTCCATTTTTAGTTTTTTGAGGAATCTCCATAAAGTTCTCCACAGTGGCTGAACCAGTCTGCATTCCCACCAGCAGTGCACGAGAGTTCCTTTTTCTTCCCCGTCGTCACCAACACTTGTTGTTTGTTGATTTGTTGATGATTATCATTCTGACAGACGTGAGATGGTATTGCATTGTCATTTTGATTTGCATCTCTCAAATAATTAGTGACTGAGTATTTTTTCATGTGACCCTTGGCCTTCTTTCTGTATTCTTTTGAAAAGATTCTATTTAGGTCCATTGACATTTTTATTGGTTCATTTATCTTCCTTTTATTAAGTTGTATAAGTTGCCTGTAGATGTTGGAGATTAAAGGTTTATCAGTGACAACATTTGCAAATATGTTCTCCCATACAGTGGACTTTCTTGTTGTTTTATTGATGGTTTCTTTGGCTGTGAAAAAGCTTTTTATTTTGATTTAGTCCCATTTGTTTATTTTCCCTTTAGCTTCCATTGCCCTTGGAGCAGTATCAGTGAAGAAGTTCCATTGACATATGTCTAAGATTTTGCTTCCTGAAGAGTCCTCTTTAATTTTTATGGTTTCCCGTGTAATGTTTAAGTTCTGTACCCATTTTGAGTTTATTTTTGTGTGTGGTGTAAGTTGGTGGTCTAGTTTCATTTTTTTGCATGTATCTGTCCAAATTTCCCAACATCATTTATTGAAGAGACTGTCTTGACTCAATTGTAATTTCATGCCTTCTTTGTCAAATATTAATTGAGCATAGTGGTTTGCTTTACATCTTGATTCTCTATTCTATTCCATTCATCTACATGTCTGTTCTTGGGCCAGTATGAGGTTCTTTTGAGAACAGTGGCTTTGTAAAACAACTTGAAACCTGGTATTGAGATCTCACCTACTTTATTCTTTATCAGTGTTGCTATGGCTATTTGGGGTGTTTTTTTGTTCCAGATGAATCTTTGGAAAGTTCTTTCTAGGTCTGGGAAATATGCCATTGGTGTTTTAATGGGGAGTGCATTGAATCTATAGATGGCTTGGGGTAGTATGGACATTTTAATGATGTTTATTCTACCAATCCAAGAGCATGGCATGCTCTTCCATCTGTTTACATCTTCCTCTATCACTTTTTTGTGTGTCCTGTAGTTTTCTGCTTATAGGACTTTTACCTCCTTAGTTAAGTTTATTCCTAGATATTTTAACTTTTTTGGTATGATGGTAAATGGGATTGCCTTTTTAGTCTCTATTTCTGTAATTTCAATATTAGGGTATAGAAAGACCATAGATTTCTTGGCATTGATTTTGTATCCTGTTAAATTGTTGAATTCATTTTTTACGTTTATTAGTTTTTTGATGAAGTCTTTCCTGTCATCTGCAAATAAGGACTACTTTATTTCTTTTCCAATTTGGATGCCTTTCATTTCTTATTTTCATCTAATTTCAATGGCTAATACTTCTAGTACTATGCCGAACAGGAGTGTTGGGGGTGAGAATCCCTGTCTTGTTCATGTTCTTAGGGAAATAGTTTTAGTTTTTGCCCATTCAGTATGATGTTAGCTGTTAGCATTTATCACATATGGCTTTTATTATATTGAAGTATGATTCTTCTATATCCACCATGTTGAGTGTTTTTATCAAGAAAGGGTGTCAGATTTTGTCTACTGCTCTTTCTGCATCAATTGATATGACTATGTGATTTTTATCTCTCAATTTGCTTATGTGATGTATCAAGATTTTTTGATTTGCAGATATTGTACAATCCTTGCATTCCTGAGATAAATCCTACTTGGTCATGGTGTATGATCTTTCTTATGTATTGCTCAATTCGATTTGCTAGAATTTTGTTGAGGATTTTGGCATCTATGTTCATGAGGGATATTGGCCTCTAATTCTTTCATTGTGTTCTATTCATCTGGTTTTTGTATTATGTTGATGCTGACTTCATAGAAGGAACTTGGAAGTGTTCTTTCTTCTTGACGTTTTTAGAATAGTCTGAGGAGGGTAGGTTTTAATTCTTCCTTGAATGTTTGGTAAAACTTCCCTGTGTAGCCAACTGGACCCAGGATTTAGTTTGCTGGAAGCTTTTTGATGACTGCTTCAATTTCTTCCATATTTATTGACCTATGGGATGTTTACATTCTTCCTGATTTTGTTTTGGAAGGCTGTATTTTTCTAGGACTATGACTATTTCCTCCAGGTTGTCCAGTTTGTTGGAATAGAGTAGTTCATAGTAATTTCTTTAAACAATCCTTTGTATTTTGATGGGGTCTGTTGTTATTTCACCTCTTTCATTTCTGATTTTGTTTATTTGGGTCTTCTCTCTTTGCTTCTTGGTGAGCCTGGCTAGAGGTCCATCAATCTTGTTTATCCTTTCAAAGAACCAGCTCTTGGTTTTGTTGATATTTTGTATTGTATCTTTGGTCTGTATATCATTTATCTTTGCTTTAATCTTTATTATTTCCTTCCTTCTGCTTACAGTGGGGTTTTCTTGTTGCTCTTTTTCTAGCTCTTTGAGTTGTAGGGTTAGGTAGTTTATTACGAATGTTTCTTGTTTTTTTGTGTTTTTTTTTCAGTAGGCTTGTAGAGCTATTAACTTCCCTCTCAAAATTGCTCTCACTGTGTCCCATACATTTTGTATTGTTGTGTTTTCATTCTCATTTGTTGCCATGATGTTTTGTTATTTCTTCCTTGATCTCTCTGGTTATCCAGTCAATGTTCAATAGCATGCTGTTTAGTCTCCATGTGTTTGATTTTTTGGATTGTTTTTATTGTAGTTGTTTTCTAGTTTTTTTGCCACTGTGATCTGAGAAGATGCTTGATATGATTTCTATCTTCTTGAATTTGAAGGAACTTTGCCTATCACCCAACATATGGTCTATCTTTGAAAATGACCCATGTGCACTTAAGAATGTATTTTCTGTGGCTTTGGAGTGAAATGTTCTGAACATGTCAATTAATTCCATCTTGTCTAGTGACTCATTTATGATTGATGTTTCTTTGTTGATTTTTTATTTAGAGGATTTGTCCAATGGTTATAGTGGAGTATTAAAGTCCCCTACTATGATTGTATTATTGTCAATCTCTCCCTTGATATCCTCCAGGTGGGTTTTTTTTTTATGTATTTGAGTATTCCTATATTGGGTGCATATATGTTTACCAGAGTTATTTCTTCTTGTTGGATTCCTTCCTTTAGTATTATGAAGTGGCCTTCCTTATCTCTTGTGATGTTCTTTACTTTGAGATCTAATTTGTCAGATATAAGTATTGCTACCCAAACTTTTATTTTCATTTCCATTTGCCTGAAAAACGTTTTCCATACCTTCACCCTCAGTCTGTGTGTGTCTTTTTTTCTGACTTGGGTTTCTTGTAGACAGCAGATATATAGGTCTTTTTTTTGTCTAATCCATTACCCTATGCCTTTTGATTGGAACATTTAATCTATTTGCATTTAAAGTTATCATTGATATGTACTTATTTGTCGCTATTTTTATTCTTTACCTCTCTGTTACTTCTTCACTTCCTTTGTCTCTCTTTCCCCTTCCTTCCTTTCTTCCTTCCTTCCTTCCTTCCTTCCTTCCTACCTTCCTTCCTTCCTTCCTTCCTTCCTTTCTTTCTAGCAGACCCTTTAGCATTTCTTGCATTGCTGGTTTGGTGGTAAAAAATGCCCTTAGTCCTTTTTTTGTCTGCAAAGCTTCTGATTTCACCTTAAATTTTGATTGATAGTCTTGCTGGGTACAGTATTCTTGGATTCAGACCCACCCTTTTCATAACTTTGTATATTTCATCCCATTCCCCTCTGGCCTGATGAGTTTCTGTTGAGAAATCTGTCACTAGTCTTATGGGACTTCCTTTGTAGGTATCTTTCTGTCTCTCTCTGACAACTTTTTAGATTCTTACTTTGTTGTTGGTGTTCGCCAATTTAATTATAATGTGCCTTGGTGTTGGTCTTTTAGGGTTCATTTCGCTTGGGACTCTGTGAGCTTCTTGGATTTGTGTGGGTTTTTTCTTCTTTATATTACGGAAGTTTTCTGTCATTATTTCTTCAAACAGCTTTTCTCTTCCTTGCTCTGTTACCTCTCCTTCTATATCCATATTATGTGGATGTTATTTCTTTTTGTGTTGTTCCAAAATGTTCCCTTAGGCTCTCTTCCCGCCTTTTAATTTTTTTTTCTAGAAGCTGCTCTACTTAGCTATTTTTTTCTACCTTGTCTTCTAGCTCACTGATGTAGTCTTCTGCTTCTTCGAGTATACTTTTGATGCTTTCTATTGAGTTCATTACAGCAGCGATGTCAATTTTCATTTCTTCTTGGTTCTTCTTCATTTCCTCTTATTTCTTATCATATTGTGAAATTTGTCTTCCATTCTTTTTAGCCACCTTTTGACCATTTCTCTGAATTCTTTTTCTGGCATCTTGTTTGCCTGCATTAAGTTTATTTTCTTTTCTGATAATGCCTGCTTTGCTTTAATATGTGGTCTGTTTCTTTGTCTCTCCATGGTCTCTTTTCTCCTGGTGTCTGGTTATGTAGTTCTTTCTCTCCTTTCCATGTGGAATGTAGAGCTCCTCCAAATCCGAGTGTTTGTGCTAATGGGGGACCTGTGTTCTTGCTCTCTCAGGTATTCGGTGGGTGCTGCAATTGCGGATTTTCAACCTTCCAGTAACATCTCCTTTCCTCTTCAAGATGGTGCGGTCTCTGCATCTGAGCTGGTGGCTCTTGGAGAAAACCTAGCAGCAGTGGGGGCTGCCCAGTCAGGAGAGTCCCATCCAGCAGTCCCCCACCTTCTCCTGGAGTATAGCTGTCCTTTAACTCACCAACAAGCACTACCAGTGTGACCCTCAGCTATTCTCTCTGTCTGCTTAGGAACAAGGCTCGGGACATGTCCCTCTATTCCATAACTATATTTTTTTTTGCCTGTAGTTTTGGTGTCCCTGGGTTTGCAGCTGTGGTCATAGGTCTTCTACCAGAGCAGCTGTAGGGTCTGGTTTACTACCGAGTTCAGACTGGATAGTGGCAAGGCTAGGATACTTGTCTCAAGCAGTTTAATTTTTCAAGATGGTGTGGTAACTGTGCCACATTTTTCCTTCCCAGAGTGTTTGTGGTGGCAGCAGGGTTTTGCTGTCTAAGACTGCCCAGAATGGCAGTCTCTGGAAAGACCTACAAGATATACCTGTCCCTATTTCAATCAGACACACACCTAAACATATCCACACACTGCTCTATTGCTCCCTCACTCTCTCACACACTCTCCCTCCCTCCCTTCCTGTTGATCACCATCTTTTCTATCTATTGCAAGAATTTTAATCAAATAATGCAATATATTATGTCTTAAAATGGAATGATTCACAATATTTGGTGCAAATGCCTAAACCCAAATCAGAAAATTTTCCATTTTCAGAATATAAGATCAAAATGACCACAAGTGTAGAAATGTAATCAATCACTCTTATTAAAACATGAATAAGGAAAATAATTCAGATAGTTTACATAACTCCTCATAATGACCCAAACCTAGCTTTAATGGAAGTTCCCAGTCCTAAAGCCACATTTTAACTGAAATCTGATAATCTCTGCTGAATTTGAATTGTGTGATTGAAACTGTGAATGAGAATTGTTAACATAAATATGAAAGGTCAAAATTAGTATCATGGTCAAACACATCTTTCATGAACTGCTTCCTACTATCTTTTACATTGGAGTTAGATTACAGTGATCTTAAACTTGTCCTATTATCATTATTCACATACTAACATTCATAGTGTTTTATATTTTAATGTGCTCTATTTTTATCAGTTCAGTTATAAGTTTCCCTGATAGTCTTGTTAAAGAAGTTAACATAATAGAATTTTTTCGAAACAACAGTGATAGTCATGTAAAACCTTAGAAGTTTTATTTATTACCTTTGGTGATCACATTACTAAAGTTATGTTGAAAAATATTACCTTAATGTTAAGGAATAAGGCAGCCCTGAAAACACGGGATGTGACTTCAATGAGGCATCGGCAACAGCTGACAGTGGGGAAATGGGAGAGGGTTCATGCTCATATTGTGGTGTCATTATTATTAATTTCAAAACCTTGTTGACATTATTATTTCACTCTAATTACTTCATGATAATTATAGCAAATTTTATAAATTAGTGAAAAGTCTAAAATGATTTTTATTAAGGTATAGTTGACAATGTTGTATAAGTTTTAGGTATACAACATAGTTACTCAATAGTTAAATACTTTACAATGTGATACCCACAAAAAACCTAGCAATCACCTGTCACTGTACTAAACTATTATGATACTATTGATTATACTCCCTCTGCTGTAATTATATCTCTGTGACTTACTTATTTTATAACTGGGAGTTTTAACTTAGTCAATAAATATATCTATACTGCAATTGTTGGATTTATAAAAAGTTAGTGCTGCATTTACAATAGGTGAGGTTTGGAAACAGCATAAGTGCCCATTAGCAGATGAGTGGATTAGAAAATGGTGGTAAATATACACAATGGATACTACACTGCTATAAAAAAGAAAGAACTCTTGCCATTTGGAACAGCATAAATGGACCTGGAGAGCATTATGCTAAGTGAAATAAGCCAGTCAGAGAGAGATAAATATCACATGATAACACTCATTTGTGGAATATAATGAACAACATAAATTGATAAACAAAAATAGAACTAGAGAAAAAATATTTTAGAATATAATAGAAGTAACCCGTTATTTGCAGATTTTTAATATTTCTTTCAACTTTTGTGATATATTATGATAGTACAGTTTTGATAATATTAGTATATTTAAAATATTTTTTGCTTGAAATATTAATGTTTACTGCATGTAACATTATTATATTTAAAATTGTTTTTCTTGGAATATTAAGTTTATTGCATGTAACATTATTATACTTAAAATAGTTTTTATTAAAATGCTAATGTTTATTGCATGTAACATTATAAAAAATGATATCATAGATGGAGAAAAAAAATGTAGTGCTGGAAGGGCCTTGAAAAAAAATCACAATTTTACAAATCCATCATTGTATAGATAAAGAAAAATAAGAAACACTGAATTAAATTCACTTGACAAAGATCACACAGCTACTTGCTGATAATGCCAGTACTAAAACTAAATTCTGGCAGGAGAAAAATGGTGCCGGAGTAGACGGATGCATCTGGAACTTTGTCGCTGGGCAGAGGGAGAGAGAGCAGCTGAGAGTCGCACTGGAAGTGTTTGTTGGCAAGTTAAGAGTCAGTTATCCTCCAGGAGAAGGTGGGTGACTGCTGGACGGGGCTCTCCTGGCCAGGCAGACCCACTGCCATGGGGTTTTTGTCTGCCGGATCCACCAGCGTGAACACCAAGACCGCGCCATCTTGCAGAGGGAGGTGGATGTCTGCAGTGGTCTGAAATCTGCAGCTGAAGCACTCACCGAAGAGCCGGGGACCCAGGACACCACTATCCAATTGGCGCTGACATGCAGACTCAGAGGAGATCCACATGGCACACGGAAAGGTCAGATTTCGCCTGGGATAAGGTGAGGTCTCCTGTCCCACAGAATAGAGACGTGCACACTGTGGGAACTGGGCTGTGGAAAGCTGCCTTTGGAGAGGTCTGCGGATGTGGGGCAGGGCATGATCCCTAAGTGTGGAGGCAGACTCTCAGAGCTGTTGATAGAGGGGAGCTCTGGAAAACAACTCGTTTTGATCTGAGGCAGAGGGACAGCCAGGGAGTTATTACAGTGTCCTGGCTGCAAAATCCCCACAAACTAGTTTGAGAACCACAGAGTAGCAGGATCTGAGCATAGCCTAGAGAGGTCCTGTGCTTAGTCTCAGAGGTCAATTCCAAAACACTGCCACCCAGTGGATGATGCACAAATTGACTCTCGCATAAACACAAAAGAGTAAAGAGATTAAAACACAACTCAACAGTGGAACCCAGGGAACTGCAATACCCTCCCAACTGGGAAACAGAAGTGCCAAGCAGAAAAATAGTGGAAGTGAGTGACCATTCTATTTTTTTTTCTTTTTCTTTTCTTTATATTTTTTATTTTATATTTTTTCATTGTTGCATATTTAATTAAAAACTTTTTTTTCTTTCCTCCTCAATTGATTTTACCTTTTTAATTATTGCATTTTTGTTTTCAACTAGTATTATTACTACTACTATTTTACCATTTGGGGAAAAAGCATGTGTCATTTTGTTTTCCCTTTATTTTACTTTGGGATTAGAGTTCTATATTCTATTTTCATCTTTCCTTTGGCATAATTTTACTCTATCTCAACTCTACCTTTATGCCAACACTTTCCTCCTAACTTTCTCCATTTTGTTGTCTTGTTTTCTCTTTCCCTTTTCCAACTTTAGATTCTCCCTATTCTTTCTCTTTACCTGGTTAGAATTTCACCCCACTTATATGTCTAATTTCAAATCCCCTGCCCCAAGTCTATACAAACCTTTCTCTTCTTGACTTCACTATCCAAAAAGTTGTTTTTTTCTATTACCTTTTGTTGCTCTTTGCCTGAACAGTGATTATATTGATTTTTTGTACTTTTTTGGTGAGATTGTTTAGTTTATGCTATTTGTTTTATTTTACTTTTTGTTTGCTTTGTTTTGGTTTGTTTTTTACTCACTTTTCCCTCACCTCCCTCCATAGCAGTTGTTATTTGTAGTTTGTATTAATCTCCAGGTACTGTTTGCTGACATTTGTTGGGATTAGTGACTGTTCTATTGGTGTTTTCTCCTGTCACCTATATTTTCTTCTCCTTTTCTCTCTCATCCTCTTTCTTTTATCTCTGACTTTTTTATGTTTCTCTTTTCTTCTTCTTCTCCTTTTTATTTTTTACTTTATTTTATTTGTTTGTTCATTCATTTATTTTTTTTCTCCCTCTCTCAATTTGATTTTGGCATTTCTTTCTTTTCTTTTTTCCTCGTTTTCCTCTTCTTCTTTCTCTACTTACCCCTAATTTGTCTTTCATTGGTGGTCACCTTATTTGTGATTATAAAAATCCTGAATACATTTCTATTAAGTGCCTTGTGTTGTAGTTTGTGCCTTTCAATCAACGTAGGAGAGAGAACTACATAACCAGACACCTGGAGAAGAAAGACCCTGGGCAGAAGAAGAAACAGCTGGCATATGACAGAAAAGCAGACATCACCAGAAAATGAAGTAAATGAAATAGAAGCAGAAATAAGCCTGCCAGAGAAAGAGTTCAGAGAAATGATCATAAGGTGGATGAAAAGAATGGAAGACATGTTTGACATGGTGAGTAAGAGCCAAGAGGAAATGAAGAAGAGCCAAGAGAAAATGAAGAAGAAGCAAGAAGAAATGCAGAAGAACCTAAAAGAAATGCAGAATAATCAAGAAGAATTGAAAAATGATATCACTGCTATAAAGAACTCAAGAGAAAGCTTTATTTTGCATTCTGCTTGCTTTGTTTTTTACCTCCCTTTCCCTCACCTACCTAGATACCAGTTGCTATTTGCAGTTTGTATTAATATCTAGGTACTGGTTGCTGTCCTTTATTGGGATTAGTGACTGTTCTATTGGAGTTTTCTCCTGACATCTATATTTTATTCCCCTTTTCTCTGTTATAGGCTTTCTTTTCTCTCTGACTTTTTTTCTCTTCCTCTTCTCTTCTCCTTCTTCTCCTTTTTATTTTCTTATTTTATTTTACTTTTTGTTCATTTATTTGTTTATTTTTCTCGCTCTCCCAATTTGATGTTGGCATTTCTTTCTTTTCTTTGTTCCTCTTTTTCTGCTGCTTCTTTCTCTATTTACCCATAATTTGTCTTTCATTGGTGATAACCTTATTTGTGATTATTAACATCTTGAATACATTTCTACTCAGTGCCTTGTGTGTTGTACCTGGTTGTGTTGTAGTTTATGCCTTTCAATCAATGTAGGAGAGAGAACTACATAACCAGACACCCTGAGAAGAAAGACCATGGGCAGAAAAAGAAACAGCCCACATAAGACAGAAAGGCAGGTTTCACCAGAAAAGGAAGTAAATGAGATAGAAGCAGAAATAAGCCTGCCAGAGAAAGAGTTCAGAGAAATGATCATAAGGTGAATGAAAAGAATGGAAGACAAAATTGACAATCTGAGTAAGAGCCAAGAGGAAATGAAGAAGACCGAAGAGGAGATGCCGAAGCAGCAAGAAGAAATGCAGAAGAACCTAGAGGAGGTGCAGAATAAACAAGAAGAAATAAATAATGACATCACTGTTATAAAGAACTCAATAGAAAGCATCAAAAGTAGACTAGAAGAAGCAGAGGACCGCATCAGTGAGCTAGAAGACACGGTAGGAAAAAATACCCAAGTACCGCAGTTTCTAGAAAAAGAAGTTAAAAAGCAAGAGGAGAACCTAAGGGAACTTTGGGATAACATGAAACAAAACAACATCTGCATAACTGGGGTTCCAGAAAGAGTGGAAACTGAGCAAGGAATAGAAAACCTGTTTGAAGAAATAATGACAGAAAATTTCCCCAATATAGGAAAGAAAACACCCACATAAATCCAAGAAGCTCACAGAGTTCCAAGCAAAATGAACTCCAACAAACGGACACCAAGGCACAGTATAATTAAATTGGCAAACACTGACGACAAAATAAGAATATTCAAAGCAGCCAGAGAGAAACAGAAAGATACCTACAAAGGAACCCCTATAAGACTAGCTACTGACTTCTCAACAAAAACTCATCAGGCCAGAAGGGAATGGAATGAAATATACAAAGTCATGGAAAGGAAGGGTCTGAATCCAAGAATACTGTACCTTGCCAGACTCTCAATCAAAATTGAAGGTGAAATCAAAAGCTTCACAGAGAAAAAAAGGACTAAGGGAATATATTACCACCAAACCAGCAATGCAAGAAATATTAAAGGGTCTGCTGTAATAAAAAGAAAGAGGAAGCGAAGAAGGAACTCGGGGGTAAGGACTAAAAATGGCAACAGATAAGTACTTATCAATTACAACTTTAAATGTAAACGGATTAAATGCTCCAATAAAAAGACATAGGGTAACCAATTGGATAAGAAAACATGATCCATATATCTGCTGTCTGCAAGAAACCCACCTGAGGATAAGAGATGCACACAGATTGAGGGTGAAGGGATGGGAGATGGTATTTCAGGCAAATGGAAATGAAAAAAAAGCTGGGGTTGCAATACTTATATCTGTTAAATTAGATGTCAAAGTTAAGGACATAATAAGAGATAAAGAAGGCCACTTCAAAATACTAAAGGGAACAATCCAACAAGAAGAAATAACTCTGGTAAACATATATGCACCAATGTAGGAGCACCTAAATACATAAAAAAACTCTTGGAGGATATTAAGGGAGAGATTGACAGCAATACAATCATAGTAGGAGACTTTAATACCCCACTGTGACCACTAGACAAATCCTCTAAACAAACAAAAAAAAATAGCAAAGAAACATCAACCCTAAATGACTCACTAGACCATACGGAATTAATTGACATCTTCAGAACATTTCACCCTAAAGCAACAGATATACATTCTTCTCCAGTGCACATGGGTCATTTTCAAAGATAGATCATATGTTGGGTCATTAGAAAAGTCTTTCAAATTCAAGAAGATATAAATCATATCAAGCATTTTCTCAGACCACAGTGGCATAACACTGGAAATCAACAATAATAAAAAAATAGATAGAAATCAAACACACGGAGACATAACAGCATGCTATTAAACAATGACTGGGTAACCAAAGAGATCAAGGAAGAAATAAAAAACATCATGGCAACAAATGACAATCACAACACAACAATCCAAAATTTATGGGACACAGTGAAAGCAGTCTTGAGAGGGAAGTCCATATCCCTAGAAGCCTACTGCAAAAAACAGGAAAGAATGGTAATAAATTACCTAAACCTACAACTCAAAGATCTAGATTCAGAGCATCAAGACAAGCCCAGTGTACTCAGAACGAAGGAAGTAGTGAAGATCAGAGCAGAGATAAACAACTTGGAGACCAAAGAAACAATTCAAAAGATCAAGAAAACAAAGAGCTGGTTCTTTGAAAGGATAAACAAGATGGATGGACCTCTAGCCAGGCTCACCAAGAAGCAAAGAGAGAAGATCCAAATAATAAAAATCAGAAATGAAAGAGGAGAAATAACAACAGACCCTGTGGAAATACAAAGGATTGTTAAAAAATACTTTGAACAACTCTATTCCAACAAATTGGACAACCTACAGGAAATGAACATTTTCCTAGAAAAATATAACCTTCCAAAACTCAATGAGAAGGAAGCCAAACATCTCAATAGTCCAATAACTATGGAAGAAATTGAAGCAGTAATCAAAATGCTTCCAGCAAATAAAATCCCGGGACCAGATGGCTACACAGGACATTTTACCAAACATTCAAGGAAGAATTAAAACCTATCCTCCTCAGACTATTCAAAAACATTCAAGAAGAAGGAACATTTCCAAACACCTTCTCTGAAGCCAGCATCACCCTAATACCAAAACCAGATAAAGACAACACAATGAAAGAGAATTATAGGCCAATATCTCTCATGAACATAGATGCCAAAATCCTCTACAAAATTCTAGCAAATCGTATCCAGCAGTAC
Source organism: Lasiurus cinereus (assembly GCA_011751065.1). Lineage (NCBI taxonomy): Eukaryota > Metazoa > Chordata > Mammalia > Chiroptera > Vespertilionidae > Lasiurus > Lasiurus cinereus. The sequence continues at coordinate 16,759,424 of JAAGEH010000029.1, forward strand.
ATCAGAAAGATCATACACCATGACCAAGTAGGATTCATCCCAGGAATGCAGGGATGGTACAATATCCGCAAATCAATAAATATGATACAACACATAAACAAATTGGGAGATAAAAATCACATAGTCATATCAATTGATGCAGAAAAAGCATTTGACAAAATCCAACACTCTTTCTTGATAAAAACTCTCAGCAAAGTGGCAATAGAAGGATCATACCTCAACATCATAAAAGCCATATATGATAAACCCACAGCTAACATCATACTCAATGGGCAAAAACCAAAACCATTTCCCCTAAAAACAGGAACAAGACGGGATACCCACTCTCAACTCTATTCTTCAACATAGTACTGGAATTATTAGCCATTGCAATTAGACAAGAAGAAGACATAAAAGGCATCCAAATTCAAAAGAAGAAGTAAAGCTGTCCTTATTAGCAGATTACATGATGTTGTACATAAAAAACCCAAAGGACTCCATTCCAAAACTAATGGACTTAATTAATGAATTCGGCAATGTAGCAGGATACAAAATTAATGCTAAGAAGTCTGTGGCTTTTCTATACACTTATAGTGAAATTACAGAAAGATAAACTAAAAAAGCAATCCCTTTACCATCGCACCAAAAAAATTAAGATACCTAGAAAGAAACCTAACTAAAGAGGTAAAAGACCTATATGTAGAAAACTACAGGTCACTGAAAAAAGAGATAGAGGAACATGTTAACAGATGGGAGAGCATACCATGCTCATGGATTGGGAGAATCAACATCATTAAAATGTCCATACTCCCCAAGGCAATCTACAGATTCTACGCACTACCCATTAAAATACCAATAACATTTTTCACAGACCTAGAAAGAATTCTTCATAGATTCATCTGGAACAAAAAAAGACCACAAACAGCTACAGCATTTCTGAGAAAGAAGAATAAAGTAGGTGGGATTTCAATACTAGATTTCAACTTATACTACAAAGCAACTGTTCTCAAAATAGCCTGGTACTGGCACAAGAACAGACATAGAGACCAATGGAATAGGATAGAGAACCCAGGTATCCACCCAAACCACTATGCTCAACTAATATTTGACAAAGGAGGCATGAACATTCAATGGAGCCAAGATAGCCTCTTCAATAAATGGTGTTGGGAAAATTGGACAGATACATGCAAAAAAATGATACTGGACCACCAACTTGCACCAAATACAAAAATAAACTCAAAATGGATACAGGACTTAAACATTAGAAGGGAAACTATCATAATACTAGAGGAATCCACAGGCAGCACAATCTCAGATATATGCCGAAAGAACTTCTTCACTGATACTGCTCCAAAGGCAATGGAAGCTAAAGAAAAAATAAACAAATGGGACTACATCAGAATAAAAAGCTTTTGTACAGCAAAAGAAACCATCAACAAAACAACAAGAAAGATCACTGAATGGTAGAACATATTTGCAAATGTTATCACTGATAAAGGTTTAATCTCAAACATCTACAGCCAACTTATACAACTTAATAAAAGGAAGATAAACGATCCAATAAAAAAATGGGCAATGGCCCTAAATAGAACCTTTTCAAAAGATGACAGAAGGAAGGCCAAGAGACACATGAAAACATATTCAAAGTCATTAATCATCTGAGAGATGCAAATCAAAACGACAATGTGATATCATCTTACACCTGTCAGAATGGCAATCATCAACAAATCAACAAAGGACAAGTGTTGGCAAGGATGTGGAGAAAAAGGAACTCTTGTGCACTGTTGGTGGGAATGCAGACTGGTGTAGCCACTGTGGAGAACCGTATGGTGTTTCCTCAAAACCTAAAAATGGATCTCCCATTTGACCCTGTAATCCCACTCTTAGGCATTTATCCTAAGAAATTACAAACACCAATCAGAAAGGATTTATGCACCCCTGTGTTCATAGCAGCACAAATCACAATAGCTACTATTTGGAAACAGCCTAGGTGCCCGTCAGCAGATGAGTGGATCAGAAAACTGTGGTACATGTACACAATGGAATTCTATGCTGCCATTAGAAAGAAGGAATTCTTACCATTTGCAGCAACCTGGTTGGAACTGGAGAGCCTTATGCTTAGTGAAATAAGCCAGTCAATGAAGGAGAAGCATCACATGATCTCACTCATTGGTGGATAATAAAGAACATTATAAACTGATGAACAAAAAGATAGATACAGAGGCAGTAAAGCATCAAACATACTGTGAAATTACAACACGAAGATTAAAGTTAGGTGAGGTAGATAAGAGATCAATCAAAGGACTTGTATGCCTGCATATAAGCATAACCAATGAACTTAGACATTGGGGGTTTGGGGTATGTATGGGAGGGAGGGGGGCAATGGGGAGATATGTATACATGTAACACTATAAAAATAATAAGTAAGTAAATAAATAAATAAATAAAATAAAACTAAATTCTGTTAACTCTCAGTGCAGTGCCCATCCTATCTAATAAAAGAGTAATATTTAAATTGACTGTACCTCCACTACACCCACCAGTCACGCTCACTAGCCAATTAGAGTGAGTATGCAAATTAACCCAACCGAGATGGCTATGGCAACAGAGAGAGCATGCGGGAGGCTTGGGTTGCCCCTGTCAATAGAGTAAGCCAAGCTTTCTGCACACTCTGGCCAGCTTAGTTTTCTACTTAAGGCAACAATGTGTCAATGGCTGTGCAAGCAGAAGGCTTGGCTCTGTTCCAGGCTATGAAGTTTAAATTGTAGAAGATAAATCCTAGATACCAGGGCATCCACTTGGGTTACTGGGGTGCGTAGCTGGCTTGCTATCCACAACAGGCCCCTCACCCAGGTTCCCCACACCCCAAGGGAACCCTCACCCTGATCTGGATGCCCTTCAGGGCAATCAGCTGGCCCCTACCCTTGGATCAGGCCTATATCCTATCTAATAAAAGAGTAATATGTAGATTGACCATCACTCCAACAAATAAGATGGCTCCCCCATGTGGTCAAAGGTGGGTGCCCAATGTGGACACAAGATAGTCTCCACAAGATGGCCAGCATAGGAGGGCAGTTGGCAGGTATCAGACCTGCAAGGGAGGGCAGTTGTGGGTGATCAGGACAGCAAGGAAGGGCAGTTGGGAGGGACCAGGCCTGCAAGGGAGCTCAGTTGTGGGTGATCAAGACTGCAGGGGAGGGCACTTAGAGGTGACCAGTCCGGCAGAAGAGGGAAGTTGGGGATCGATCCTGCAACCTGGCAAGTACCTATGACCAGAATTGAACCCAGGATTTTTGTGTCCACAGGCTGACACTCTATCCATTGAGCTAAACCAGCTAGGGCAGTGTTCAGCAAACTGTGGCTCATGAGCCACATGCAGCTCATGAGCCGTGGTTTGCCACTCTGTTGACTAAAGAGTTTGCCGACCACTGCTATAAGGCATTACCCTTATCCAGAAGTTTTGACTTCAGATTAAAGACATTAGTATATTATTAAAATGTTTTTAAGTGTTTTTACCTAACGCAGAACGGTTAGGGGGTGATCAGGCTGGCAGGCAGAAGCAGTTAGGGGCAATCAGGAAGGCAGGAAGGTGAGCAGTTGGGAGCCATCAGTCCTGGATTTTGAGAGGGATGTCCAACTGCCCGTTTAGGCCCGATTTAACTCAGTGGTCGGCAAACTCATTAGTCAACAGAGCGGAAAACCACAGCTGGTGAGCCGAATGTGGCTCATGAGCCGCAGTTTGCCGACCACTGAGGTAGGGCATGGAGTATTTTACACTATGAATTTAGTTAAAAGAACCACATTTATTAAAAAAATTATAGTTGATAAAAGATTTTATTTGTTTCAGGTGTACATCTCCATATATCTTGCTAAGTGATCATCATGAACAGCCTAATAACCTTTCACCATACAAATTTACAACAATATCCTTGACTACTAGAGGGCTGGTGGACAAAATTTGTGTACAGGGTGCAAGGGTCCTCTCAGCCCAGTCTGCACCCTCTGCAATCCCGGACCCCTTGAGGATCGGGCAGTCAGACATCCTTTTCACAATCCTGGGCCTCTGGCTCCTACTTGCTCACCTGCCTGCCTGCCTGGTTGCCCCTAACTGTTCTGCCTGCTAGCCTGGTTGCTCCTAACTGCCCCCTGCCGCTGGCTGGTCACTCCTTACTTCCCCCCCTGCCATCCTGGTTGCCCTTACGTGCCCCCTGTTGGCCTGGTTGCCTCTTACTGACCCCCTGCTTGCCTGGTTACCTCTAATTGCTCCCCCAGCTGATCTGGTCTCCTCCAACTGCCCCCCTCCCTGCTGGCCTGGCCACCTCTCATGGTCCCCCCACTGGCCTGGTAGCCCCACACAGCCTGCTATTCAGTCATTTGGTCATCCCTCACTAATACCCCTGCTGGCCTGGTCATCCCATGTAGCCTATTTGTTTAATTGTTGGTTGTCCCTCACTAACCCCGCTGCTGGCCTGGTTGTAGGCAACCATCTTGTGAGGGTGTGATAGTCAATTTGTATATTACTTCTTTATTATATAAGATTGCTATATACAATACATTACACCCCATGACTTATTTTTTAACTGAAAATTTTTACATGTTAATCCCCCCCCTTTTTTTTTTTGCCATGGCCCATCCCCCAGAAACCGTCACTTTGTACCCTGTATCTATGCGTCTTTTTCTGTTTTGCTGCTTATTTTATCTTTCACATTCCACATATCAGTGAAATAATGAGATATTTGACTTTCTCTGTCTGATTTATTTCACTTAGCATAATATTCTCTAAACACACCCATGTTTTCACAAACAACAAGATTTTTTTTATGGCCATTAATATTCCATAGAATATGAGTACTACAACTTTACCCATTCATCTGTTGATGTACACCTAGGTTGCTTCAATATTTTAGCTATTATAAATAATGTTGCAATAAATATAAGGCTGTATATATCTTTTCTAATTAATGTTTTTCATTTATTTGAATAAATACCCAGAAGTAAAATTGCTGGGTTGTATGATAGTTCTATTTTTGAAGTAAAACAAAAAACAAAAACACATTTCTTATTGTACTAGTCTGTTTGGCTCAGTAGATAGAGTGGCAGCCTGTGGACTGGAGGGTCCTGGGTTTGAATCCAGTCAAGGGCACAAGCTCAGGTTGCAAGCTCGATCCCCAGTGTGGGGCATACAGGAGGCAACCAATCAATGATTCCTTTTCATTATTGATGTTACTATATTTTGCTCCCTCTCTCTTCCTCTCTAAAATCAATACAAATATTTTTTATTTTTTTATTGATTTTTGAGAGAGAGAGGAAAATTAAGGGATAGAGAGATTGAAACATCAATGAGAGAGACATATGGACTGGCTGCCTCCTGAATGCACAACACTGGGGGTTGACCCCACAACCCTGGCATGTGCCCTGACTGGGAATTGAACCCAAGGACCTCTTGGTTCATGGGTCAATGCTCAACCATTGAGCAACACAAGCAAGTATATTTTCAACTTTTGAGGGAACCTTCATACTGTTTTCCATAGCAGCTGCACTAACTTAAAATCCCACCAACAGTGCACAAGGGTTCCATTTTCTTGACATTCTTGCCAATTCTTGTTATTTGTTGTCTTTTCTATACTAGCCATACTAATATGAAGTGATATCTCATTGTTGTTTTCAATTGCATTTCCTTGATGATTGATGATGTTTAACATCTTTTATTATGTCTGTTAGCAATTTATATGTTTTCTTTGAATAAATGTTCATCACATCCTCTGCCCATTTTCTTAAGTGAATTATTTGTGTGTTTTGACGTTAAGTTGTAGAGTTCTTTATATATTTTGGATATTTACCTTTTATCAGATACATTATCTACAAATGTCTTTTCTCATTTAGTAGATTGCCTATTTTCATCAATGAAAACAATCAAAATCACACCTGCCCTTATTGAACAAAGACAAGATAACATTCAGATAATTATATGTCTGAAGTATCATAAATTATTATTTGAATCTCAAGAGGTGAGGGATAATCACACTAAAGTTTCAATATATTAAAAATTGACCAAAAATGAATGGTTATCAGTTAGTCTTTAAATATTGTTTGGTTATAAAGAGGTGCTTATTGTAAATGTGGTTACTGCAAAAGTATGTAAATTGTGTGATTGTTAGAATGCTCTTGTTTGGATTTTATGTTTTAAAATACTATATCCTTCTAAATTGCTATGAATTATGGTACTGAAGTCATAATGAAGTGAAAAAAATGTATTTTTTGAAAATAAATTCTTTGTAATTCAAAGTATTACATACATATCCTTTCCTCCCCATTGACTTCTCCACAGCTGCTCCTGAACCCTTAGAGTCTGTGTCCATTGGTTATGCTTATCTGCATGCATGCAATTGCTGTGGTTGATTACTTACTTCCCCTGTTGCCTTCCCCTGCCTTCCCTCTGAGGTTTGACTGCCTGTTTGATGCTTCTATGTTTGTAGAACTATTTTTGTTCATCAGTTTATATTCCACAAATAAGTGAAATCATGTGCTATTTATCTTTCTCTGACTGGCTTATTTTGCATAGCATAATGCTGTCCAGGTCCATCCAGGCTGTTGCAAACGGTAAGAGTTATTTCTTTTTTTTATAGCAGCAGAGTGTTCCATTGGGTAGATGTACCATAGTTTTTTAATTCACTCATCTTCAGGTGAGCACTTAGGTTGTTTCAAATTCTTAGCTATTGTAAATTGCGCTGTTATGAAGATAGGGGTGCATATAACCTTTCTGATTGGTGTTTCTGATTTCTTGGGATATATTCTTAGACGTGGGATTACAAGGTCAAATGGGAGTTCCATTTTTAATATTTTTGAGAAAACTTCATACTGTGTTCCACAGTGGCTGCACCAGTCTGAATTCCCACCAAGAGTGCATGAGGGTTCCTTTTTCTCCGCATCCTCACTGGCACTTGTCGTTTGTTGATTTGTTAATGATAGCCATTCTGACAGGTGTGAGAGAGTACCTCATTGCTGTTTTGATTTGCATCTCTCAAATGATTAGTGTCTGAGCATTTTTTCATATGACTCTTATGCTTCTGTATGTCCACTTACAAAAAGTGTCTATTTAGGTCCTTTGCCCATGTTTTGATTGGATTATCTTCCTTTTGTTAAATTGTACAAGTCCCATATACATTTTGGAGATTAAAACCTTATCAGATGTAACATTGACAAATATATTCTCCCATGTAGTGGGCCGTCTTGTTGTTTTCTTGATGGTTTCTTTTACTGTGCAGACTTTTTTATTTTGATGTAGTCCAATTTCTTTATTTTATCCTTAGTTTCCATTGTCCTAGGATTTGAATCAGTAAATATTTTGCTATGAAATCTGTCTGCTATATATTTTGCTGCCGATGGCTTCTTCTACGATTTTTATGGTTTCCCATCTTATGTTTAAGTCCTTTATCCATTTTGAGTTCATTTTTGTGTATGATGTCAGTTGATGGTATAGTTTCATTTTTTTTGCATGCATCCATCCAATTTTCCCGACACCATTTATTAAAGAGATGGTCTTGAGTCTATTGTATGCTCTTGCCTCCTTTGTCAAGTATTAATTGAACATAATTGCTTGGATCAATTTCTGGGTTATCTGTTCTGTTCCATTGGCCTATATGTCCGTTTTTGTGCCATTACCAGGCAGTTTTGGGAACAGTGGCTTTGTAAAATATCTTGATATTTAGTATTTTGATACCTTTAAGTTGGTTCTTCTTTTTCAGAATTGTTGCAGCTATTTGGGGGTCTTTTAAATTCCATATAATTTTTTGGAGAGTTTGTTCTAGGTCTGTAAAATTTGTCATTGTTATTTTAATAGGAATTGCATTGAATCTATAGATTGCTTTGGATAGTATGGGCATTTTAATGATGTTGATTCTACCAGTCCATGAACATGGTATATTATTCCACTTGTTTATGTCTTTCTCAATCTCTTTTTTCAAGGTCCTATAGTTATACAAGTTAACTTAAGTTTATTCCTAAGTATCTTAATTTATCTGTTGCAATTGTAAATTAGATTGTTTTGTTTGTTTGTTTTTTAGTTTCTCTTTTGGTGAGTTCATTATTGGAGTATAAAAATATTATAGATTTTTGTGTGTTAATTTTGTATCCTACTACATTGCTGAATTCATTTATTAAATTAAGTAGTTTTTTGATGGAGTCTTTGGGGTTTTCTATGTACAATATCATGTCATATGCAAATAATAACAGTTTTTCTTCTTTTCTAATCTGGAATCCTTTTATTTCTTCTCCTGTCTGATCGCTATAGCTAGTACTTCCAATGCTATGTCAATCAGGAATGGTGAAAGTAAGCATTTCTGTCTTGTCCCTGTTCTTTGGGGAAATGGTTTCAGTTTTTGATCATTTAGTATGATGTTGGCTATAAGTTTGTCAGAAAAGACTTTTATTATATTAAAGTATGATTCCTTTACTCACAGTTTGCTGAGAGTTTCTATCAAAAAAGGTTGGTGGATTTGTCAAATGCTTTTTTAGCATCAATTGATATGATCACATGATTTTTAGCTCTCAATTTATTTATATGATGTATCACATTTATTGATTTTTAAATATTGTATCAGTTTTGCATCCCCTGAATAAATCACACTTGGTCATGGTGTATCATCTTTTCAATGTATTGCTGGATGCAACTTGCTAATAATATATTGCTGAGGATCTATATTGGCTCTAATTCTTTCTTTGTAGTCTCTTTATCTGGTTTTGGGATTAGGAAAATGCTGGCTTCATAGAAAGAGCTTGGAAATATCTCTTCCTCTGGAATTTTTTGGGAATAGTCTGTGCCGGAAACCAAACATTGTTCTCACTAAATGGATGTAAACAGGAGACCAGAAGGCTGGTCACCCTTAATTGCTCTGAAAGGTCAGAGCTAATTACTCACTGTTTAGTTGAAAATATTGTTAGCTGAAGCAGCCTCTACCCTTTGTTTCATGTTAATTTCTGTTTTGTTATTTCCTGCCTAAAGGCTAGGGGTGTGTCCCAAAGCCTTAATAAAAGGGAGAAAAAGGCCAGAGGAAGTGGTAGTCCTTTCTACTAGAGGAAGGCTCCCGCCTGCCACCCGCCCCCAATATCGCCAAATTAATATTCTCTAGTCTCTCTTTTCATTTGCGTGCGGCCTCCTTCAGAACCCGAACCCTGAACTGGGAATTCTGAACCACGCAGGACGTGGAAAGGGGCTCCCACATCTGGCGCCCAACAGGGGATGCGGAAAGAGGTGCCCACAAGTCTGAAGATGATCAGTGTTAGCTCTTCTTTAAATGTTTTGTAAAACTCCCCCATGAAGTCACCACAAACAGGGCTTTTGTATGCTGGAAATTTTTTGTTTGATTGTTTATTACTGCTTCAATTTCATTGACAGTTTTCAGCCTATTCAGGTTTTCTGATTATTCCTGGTAGATTTTTGGAAGACTGTACTTTTCTAGGAATATGTCCATTTCATTTAGGTTGTCCAGTTTGTTGGAGTAGAATTGTTTGTAGTAATTTTTTTTAATCCTTTGTATTTCTGTGGGTTGCTTGTTAATTCCCCTTTTTCATTTCTGATTTTTTTTTCATTTGGGTCCTCTCCATTCGTTTCATGTTCAGCCCGGCTAGAGGGTCATCAATCTTGTTTGCCCTTCCAAAGAATTAACTCTTGGTTATATTGCTCTTTTGTACTGTTTTATTGGTTTCTATGTCCTTTATTTCTGCTCTGATCTTATTTCATTTCTTCTACTTATTCTGTGCTGTTTTCATTGCTCTCTAGTTCTTTAAGTTTTATAGGGTTAGATGACTTATTACCAGTTTTGTTGTTTCTTGCGTTAGGTCTATAGTGCTATGAACTTCCTTCACAGGACTGCGTTCATTGTGTCCTGTAAATTTTGGATTGTTCTATTTTCATTTTTCTCCAGGATGTTTTCTATTTCTTCTTTGATTTCTTTGGTAAACCATTCATTGTTTAATAATATGCTATTCAGCCTCCATGTGTTTGTTTTTTATTATTTTTATTATGGTTGATTTCTAATTTTATGCCATTGTGATCTGAGAAGATGCTTGATTTAATTTTAATCTTTTTGAGTTTGTAGAGACTTAGCTTATGTCCCAATAAGTGGTCTATCTTTGAAAATGTCCCATGTGTGCTTAAGAAGAATGTATATTCTGTAGCTTTGGGGTGAAATTTTCTGAAAATGTCAAACCCATTTGACCTAGTGAGTTGTCTAGAATTGCTGTTTCTTTTCTGATTTTTTGTCTAGAGAGTTAATTGTGATGTCAATGGGGTACTAAAGTCCCCTAATATGATTGTATTCATATTGATATTTTGCAGAAGTTTTTTTTTTAATGTATTTAGGTGGTCCTGTGTTGAGCGCATATGTTTATCAGAGTTATATCCTCTTCTTTAATCTATTCCTTTAGTATTATTAAGTGGCTTTCCTTATCTCTTGTTATGGCCTTCACATTGAGGTCAATTTTGTGAGATATAAATATTGCTACCCCATCTTTTTTTCATTTTTATTTCCCTGAAAATTTTTTTCTAATCCCTTCATTTTCAATGTCATGTTTTCTTATCCACTCCACTTCACTATGTCTTTTGATGGGAACATTTAATCCATTTACATTTAAGGTTATTATTGATAGGCATTTGTTTCTTGCCATTTCTATTCTTTATGCCTGGCTTCCTTGGTCTCTTTCTATTTCTTCTTTATTCAGCTGTCCCTTTAGCATTTCTTACATTTCTGGCTTGGTGGTAATAAACTTCCTTAGCCTTTTTTAATCTGTGAAGTTCCTGATTTCACCTTCAATTTTGTAGGATAACTAGGGTGGTTAGAGTATTCTTGGATTCAGTCCCTTGCTTTGCATCACTTTGTATATTTCATTCCATTCCCTTCTGGCCTGATGTGTTTCTGTTTTGAAATAAGTTGATAGTCCAGTGGGAGATCCCTTATACATAACTTCTGTCTCTCTCTGGCAGTCTTTAAGATGCCTACTTTTTATTGATGTTTTCCAGTTTAATTCTGATATGTCTTGGTGTCAATCATTTTGGCTTTATTTTGTTTGGAACTCTGTGTGCTTCTTGAATCTGTGTGACTTTTTTCTTCCCCAAATCAAAGAATTTTTCTGTTGTTATTTCTTAAAAAATGTTGTCTATTTCTTGCTCAGCTTCCTCTCCTCTGGCACCCCTATTATGTGGATATATATATTTTTTTAATTTAAAAATTTTTATTGTTCATATTATTACAATTGTTCCTCTTTTCCCCCATATCTCCCCTCCACCTGACTCCCACTCCACTGCCTGCCTTTAACTCCCCTGCATTGTCTTCATCCATAGGTATATGATTTTTGTCCAGTCTCTCCCCACACCCCTCTCACCCTTTTCCCCCTGAGAATTGTCAGTTCACTTCCTTTCTATGCCCCTGATTCTATTATACTCAACAGTTTATTCTGTTCATTAGATTTATTATTCACTTGCTTTTTAGATTCACTTGTTGATAGATATGTATTTGTTGTTCATATTTTTTATCTTGATCTTTTTCTTCTACTTCCTCTTCCTAAAGAGTATCTTTCAGCATTTCATGTAATACTGGTTTGGTGTTAACTCCTTTAGCCTTTTCTTATCTGTGAAGATCTTTATCTGCCCTTCAGTTCTGAATGCTAGCTTTGCTGGGTAGAGTAATCTTGGTTGTAGGTTATTTCTATTCATCCCTTTGAAGATTTCTTGCCACTACTGTCTGGCCTGCATAGTTTCGGTTGAGAAACCAGCTGACAGTCGTATGGGTGCTCCCTTGTAGGTAATTAACTATTTTTCTCTTGCTGCTTTTAATATTCTCTCTTTGTCTTTTGCTCTTGGCATTTTAATTATGATGTGTTTTGGTGTGGTCCTCTTTGGATTCCTTTTGTTTGGAGTTCTGTGCACTTCCTGGACTTGTAAGTCTATTTCTTTCACCAGGTGGGGGAAATTTTCAGTAATTACTTCTTCAAATAGGTTTTCAGTATCTTGCTCTCTCTCTTCTTCTGGCACCCCCATAATTCTAATGTTGGTACACTTGAAGTTGTCCCAGAGACTCCTTACACTATCTTCACATTGATGGATTCTTTCTTCTTTTTCCTTTTCCAGTTGAGTGTTTTCTAATTCTTTGTATTTCAAATCTTTGACTTGATTCTTGTGTTCCTCTACTCTGCTGTTAGGTTTCTGTATAATATTTTTTAATTTTAGTCAATGTATGTTTAATTTCTAGTTGGTCTTTTTTCATCTCATCTTGGGTCTTGCTAAATTTATCCATCTTTTCTAGGAAATTCTTGAAAATTCTTATAATCGTGGTTTTGAACTCTATATCCAGTCATTTGTTTTCCTCCAAGTCTTTTGTTTGTGATCTGTTTCTTTGTCTCCACATTTTTGCTGCTTCCCTGAGTTGGTAGAGTAGCTTTGTGTGCTAGGTGTCCTATATGGCCCAGTAGCTCCGCCTCCCCAGTTACTTGAGGTGGCTTCTCTTGGTGCACCTCTTTGTGGAAGGTGTTCATAGCCTTGTAGTTAAGTTTGAATTGTTGTTGGTATTACTGGGCAAAATTGACCTCCAAGCCAATTGGTTGTGAGGATCAGCTGTGTCTATGCCAGAGAACTTCTGTGCTGGAGTCAGCCTTATCATACAAGAGTTACAAATTTGCAAAAGCCTCTGTGCTCGGCTTGGATGGGACAGAGTATCAGACCTGAGCAGACAGCCTTGGCTTCTTGTCAGCTTTGTCCTACACAGCCCCTGGGTTTCAATGTCCCTTGGTAATCACTGCAGCCTTCTCTGTGCACACTCACGCTTGCATGCACCTTCAGACCTCTGCGTTTTGCGGCTCCCCTGAGTTTCCATGTGCTCTGGGAACTTGTATGAGTTTGGGTCCCCAAGGTCTCGCCCATAACTGGATTCAGTGCAGTCAGAAATGGAGTTCAGCACAGTTGGAAGGTTCGGTCTTCCTCCTGCTAGAGAAAGCCAGCAGTACAATCAGAAGTCAGTCCTCTCTGCGTGCACTGGCACACGTGCCTCCAGACCTCTGTCTTTTGTGGCTCCCCTAAGTTTCTGTGCACTTCTCCCTTTTTTTTTTCAGTTTATACTCCCCCTGTATGAGTCTGGCCCAGAACTTGAATTTAGTTCAGTTGGAACTGAGGTTCAGTGCAATTGGAAATTTCTATCTCCCTCCTGCAAGAGGAAGCCAGCTCGGCACTCCACCACCTGTCCTCTCCACACACGTGTCTCCATACCTCAGGTTTTTGTAGCTCCACTGAGTCTCCATGAGCCCCTCTCTTTCCTTCTAGTTATAGTTTCCACTCATACAGATTTCCTGTGGTTCTGGATGATGTCTGTTCTATCTTTTAGCTGTAGTTTTGAAATTATTGTGCAAGGCAGCAGTTTGTGTTCACCTATGCCCTCATCTTGGTTTCTCCCCGATATTATTTTGTTTTATGTTGTCCCAAAGTTTCCTTAGACTCTCCTCCTGTTTTTAAACTTTTTTTTCTAGTTGCTCCTATGCTTGAGTGTTTTATCAACTTATCCTCTAACTCAGTCACCAACTGGTGGGCCGCGGGCCACTGGTGGTTCATGAGGGCCGAAATGATGGCAACTGCTGTTCAAAGTCACTGATTCAGTCTTCAACTTTTTGTAGTTTATGATTGAAACCTTGCATTGTGTTCTTTGTTGCAGCTATGTCAGTCTTCATTTCCTCTTGATTTTCCACATGGTCAATTTCTCATTCAGACTTTTGAGCATCCTTATAACCATTATTCTGAGTTCTTTCTCTGACTGATTGCTTGCCTCCATTTTATCAATTTAATTTCCTTTTCTGGTGAGTCCTCCTTTTCTTTTTTTTCTTCTTTCTTTCTTTCTTTCTTTCTTTCTTTCTTTCTTTCTTTCTTTTCTTCCTTTCTGATTATTTCTATGTATTAGAACAAGCTGCTATGTCATTCAGCTTTTTTGAATTTGTCTTATGTAGTAGATATTTTTTGGGACCTAATGGTTCCGCCTCTCATGTTTTCTGGGCTGGGTATTCTAGGGATGCTCCCTACTTGAGATATTTGGGTTCTATTGATATAGTTGAGTCTTGAATGTTATTGTCCCATTCGTGGATGGAGCTGACTAAACAGCACAAATACAACAGAAGACATGACACAAAAGGAACAGAACATGAATATGCACAAGACACTTATAGCCTCAATATGAGACCTTCAGAGAAAAGAAAATTAGGAGAGACAAAAGAGAGCAAAAATGATATGGAAAAAACTAAAAAAGGAAAGAAAGAAAAAGAAAAAAAAAGATTAAAAAAATATGGCAAGTACACCATAAAACATACAAATCAAAAAGCACAAAGAAAAAACACCCAGAAAAAAGGTTGGGCAGAATCTATAGAGGCAGAGCTTAAATACAGAATATGAGGTTAAGGAATTGGATGAATATGGGGAGGAACATGGTTTATTATATAGGAGATAAAAAGAGAATGAGTGGATAAGGAGGAAAAAATTTAAATTAAAATTTAAATTAAAAAATATTAAAAATATTTATCCATTTATTTAATTATTTATTTATTTGTAAAGGATAATAGAGAATAGAACAAATATGCTTGAATTTAAGAAATGAAACTAATTAAAAAATTAGGAGAAAGAAAGACCAAGAGAGAAGGGGGGGGGAAATGACTAGTGAGAAAGAGAGAATTGAAGGGCGGATGAAGTAGGAGCAGGAAAGAGGACATTAGATATCTGAATAAGCCAACAGAGACTACCATAATAATAACACATGAATACAGCACATCAATTTTTAACAAGGAGCAAAAAGAATGGAAAGAAAAAAAAAACTAATTGGGACAGGAGAAGAAAAACAGTATAAAAAATGAGAAGCAAAGGAGAAAAAGGTGAAAAAAAGAATAAGATACAATAAAATTACAATAAAAATAAAAATAGAATAAAAATAATACTAAAAAAAACAACAAAAAATAAAATAAAAATGTGAAATGTTGATTGCTTCAGCTGAGTTTTTAAGTTACATGGGGGCTGATTTAGGACCCTTCTCTTCTGTTCTTTCTGCTGATTCTGGGCTTCCTGTTAGGTAGTTAGGTGCTGACCACTCTCAGGCACTGTCTTTGGCCTTTAGTACTGTGTTGAAGCTCCAAATGATCCACCTCTCCTAAGTTCCTGTCTGTCTCCACAGAACTTGGCTGAAAGCATCCAGGACCAATCTGTCCACATTGCCAACTGTCAATGTTAATCATTCAAGTATCATTTTCTGACAGGGCTTTAAGTGGGGGTGGTACTGTTTCACTTTCCGGAAATCAGATAGATGTTTCTTCCCTGACTTAAAGCTACTCCTTAGTAAGTGGACCAAAACATTACTGTCCCTAGCTGCTCAGAGATCCTTGTATGCAGACCAGTTGTGTTGGCTGTAATCTTGGAATTTTCAATCAGTCTGGTACCCAGGATAGTGGAGCAGACTGACCATCTCTTCCAACCTAGTCACTGAGGGCTCTTTGGGGGCTGGCTATTCAGAGCCGTTGTTTCCTTTGTATAGCTCAAAATGCAGGCAGGGTGTGGCAGGCTGTATTACCTGCCTTGAAGCTACTGTCCAGGGCTGGCTCTTCAGGAGAAAAATGGCAGCTTAGGTTTGGAAGGTTGTGAATATCTCAATGCCAAATTCCTGGTCATGATTCCCTGCCCTGTTTCCCTCCACAGCCTCTCTTCATGTTCCACAACTCTGTGCCTCTACCTGGCTACAGCCTAGGGTAAGTGTTTGCAATTGAAAGGTCCTATGAACTGGTTTTAGTGAATAAAAACAAAGACAAAACAAAGGCAAAACCATGAAACTGCAGGTTTCTCTCCCGTTAGCACCACACTGCTCGGCTGCTTTTCAGGCTGCCTTTCTGAATGTAGCTATTCATGGCTATGGTCTTAGATCTAGATTCCCCGGCCACCAACACCCCTGTGACTTTTCCTTTCCACAGTCAGATGTTACACTTGTTCCCAAGGGATGTGGCTTTGGTGCAGTGCAGCTTCCTCCTTACGCTCTTGGCCCAGTGGTCCTGTATCCCTCTCCACCCCAAACCTTTTTTCCTAGCATGCTTCAGGTGTTCTCTGTCCTTCCTGGTTGCAAATAGTTTCCTCAGCTGTGTCTAATTTGTTAATTCTGGGTGAATGATCTCTGACTTAGTTGCTTTTCCAGGCTGGCCCCGGGACTAGGTTAGAGCATCAGCCCAAGGAATGAAAGGTCTTGTTGGCCAAGATGAGAAAAAATGGGACCCTTGTGCACTATTGGTGGGGATGCAGATAGCTGCATCCACTGTGGAAAGAACTATGGAATTACCTCAAACAATTAAAAATGGAACTGCCTTATGACCCAGAGATTCCAGTTCTGGGAATTTATCAAAAGAAACCCTAAATACCAATTCCAAAGAATAAATGGACCCCTATGTTCATTACAGCATTATTTACAAGAGCCAAGATTTGGAAGTAGCCCAGTTGTCCATCAGTGGATGTGCAGTACATTTACACAATGGAATACTACTCAGCTATATGTGGAATGTAATGAACAAAATGAATTAATATGGAAAATGGAGACAGACTCATTGATAGAGAGCAGGGAGTGCTGGGTAAGAGGGGTGGAGGGATTGAGCAAATAAGAAAAAGAAAAGAGAAAAAAAATCATGGACACAGATGGCAGAAGTATTGTGATTGCCATGGGGAAAGGGGGTAAGGAGAGTGGGGATAAATGGTGATGGACAGAAATATGACTTGGGGTGGTGAACAGCCAGTAGAGGGTACAGATGATGTGCTATAGAATTGTGCACCTGGAACCTGTATAATTTTGTTAACCAATGTCAACATAATAAATCCAATAAAAAGGGAAAAAAATAACTGAACTGGAAAACAGAAAACAAATAGAATGTAATATTTTTTGAGAGTATTTAACTTGGAATTTTGTTAAAAAATGAATTTTAAGGCAATTGAATACAAAGATTTGTAATTATAATGTAAAATTGAAATGTGATGTACAGAAAATGCTAAATATAATACCTAACCCATAGTAGTTTTAATTAATTAGCTATCATCAGTAACTATAAGGGCTACATTATAGCTATAAATATTCACTTCCTATTTTTTATAATACGTGAATCAATATAATAAAATTGAAATAATTTGCCTCCCTATTCACTTTATCAGACATTTCTTTTGGTTTCTTTAAGAAAAAAATTGATCACAGAATTGTGGTGCTTCATTAACACCTAACATCTGAGAGTTCTGTAAATTAATAATAATTTACTAGTTTTTATTAGTTTATCTAACCTTTTCCAATATAAGAAAACGTATG
The DNA here is from genome assembly GCA_011751065.1 of Lasiurus cinereus. Lineage (NCBI taxonomy): Eukaryota > Metazoa > Chordata > Mammalia > Chiroptera > Vespertilionidae > Lasiurus > Lasiurus cinereus. The sequence continues at coordinate 16,776,745 of JAAGEH010000029.1, forward strand.
CTGCACATACATTGGGTCATGGATCATGCTCTAAATGCATTTCTGCTTTTTTTAAAAAATATATTTTATTGATTTTTTACAGAGAGGAAGGGAGAGAGATAGAAAGTCAGAAACATCGATGAGAGAGAGACATTGATCAGCCGCCTCCTGCACGCCTCACAGTGGAGATGTGCCCGCAAGCAAGGTACATGACCCTGACCGGAATCGAACCTGGGACCTTTCAGTCCACAAGCCGATGCTCTACCCACTGAGCCAAACTGGTCTCGGCAACATTTCTGCTTTTGATAGGAAAAAAAATAGATGTTTCTAACATCAAGTCAGTGAATGCTAATCCAAAAAATGAAGGAGGGGTAGGAAGAGGAGAATAGTTCTGACTTGGAAGATGGTGTCTATTATAAATTTTGTTATTTTCTAAAAATTATTATAATGAGAAATAAATCAATATGCAGGGATTCAGAATATAAATATGGAGTAATATTTATGTACTATGTGGAATTTCTTTAAGTGGTAATTCAATTTCTAGCATGTGGAAACTCCCCTCTTTTTCTGCTGTTTATTGTTGTTTAACCATTTATCTTCTATTAAAATTATTTAATATACTACCAGTTTTTAATTTTTTTTCATTTCTTCCCAGAAAATAGTTTAAACACTGGCAATCTGAATCACAATCTGGTTTCTTAAAAACTTTCACCCTTATGCTAGCATTTTAGTAATAGTTTATGCTACATTGCCTGAAAGATAGTGAGGGTGCATGACAACAGTAGTCTAGAACTGACTTTATTAATGAATAGCAAAATTAGTGCCATGGGATAACAATTTAAATTTTTACATTCATGTATACCAAATGTAGAAAATAAGTCAAAAGTGCTATAGTTTTGGTTCTGGTAAAGATGGCAGTGTAGATAAATACAGTACTCTCCTCCCAAAACCACATAAAAGTTACAACTAAACTACAGAACAACCATTATTCAGAACTGCCTGAACTCTGACTTAATGGAAGTCCTACAACTAAAAAAGTAAAGAAGATGCCATTAGGAGACCTAAGATGGTTGTGCTCTATCTAACAAGAGGCTGAGTGCCCTTGCTCCCAGTCATGGACTAGTTTTACAGCTAAAATATTATGTAGTCAGTTTGAAAAAAACAAAAGAAGTGTAACTGGTTGGACATATTTTATATAAGGAGCACTGAAGAAACAAAAACATAGAGACTTGTAAAAGGAGGAGAGTTGTGGAAATGGGGACCCCCCCCCATGGTGGCTTCAAGGCTCTCTCCCCTTAGGAGTGTAGCCTGGAATCTAATTCAGGGATCCCAAATTCTGAATAGTAGAAACTGGAAGGAAATCCAGTGAAGCATCTGGCAAAGGGCTCCAGGGGAAACTGTCTTCCTGGAAGAATGGGTCCATACCTTCCCAATGAAAGAGTGTTCCTAATGTTTGTAACTCCAGCGGGAGATAGTCAACCCTGGCTCTGACTCCTGGAAAGGTTATGCAGGGCTGTGTGGCTCCAGAATAGAAAGGGGCCTGAGGGATGCATCCAACTGTGACATAAAGAGAGCCTCTTCTTTCCTTAAAGGCATTTTACAGAGCCCTAGAATGCATCTAAACTGTGTGGTATGGAGAAGGGGAAGATGACTTTCCTACCACCAGAGATGGATTGGATCTGGTGGCAGGGCAGATTGGGGAATTTTGACCAGCACTGAGGAGAGTTGGGATTCTTAGAGGAGCTTGGTTTCTCAGCCCCAGCTTTACTGACATCAGCTTTGTGGAGAGCTGGGAGTCCCGTATGGGAATGACTTTGTAACCCCTCCTACTTGCACCTGAGGTTCAAGGGAATGGGATTCTTGCAAAGCAGGTTTTTTGTTTGTATGTTTGTTTTTATTTTTGGATGGTATCCATCAGGAAGGCTTATATTGGAGAGACAGACCAGCAAGAACTGGGCTTTGTGACTGCATTGTGGAAAGGCTAATTTGAGCACTCTGTGTAAAACCTTTGGGACCAGGAGGAAATGCTTAGTTTCACTCCTGGGGACTGGGAAGGTTAAGTGCTCATCTGAGGTTCTTTTGATCAATCCCACTGAACCCAGGGCAGCTGAAACTGCCCATATAAGAAAAGGCAGCAGGCTGTATCCAATGTGTACTTGTATTGTGCCATTATACGGGCAGCTAGAGTTGGAGGATATGGTAGAAACTGAGGAGTTTAGCTTTGAAATAGAGATTAATTACCCCGCAGTCAATGCCTGATGGTGAAATCTCTAAGTAAGGGTTCCAGTAGCCCTAGCTATGCTAGCCTGACTCCACCCTAAATATTCTTTTCCCAAGACACTGGAGAAAGATCAGGCAACCTGGAGACATGAGAGAAGGAGGAAGAGTAACTGAAAGCTCCTTAGAGAGCCTCAGACCTGCCTTTTACAACAGATCACTAAGAGCCAAACTTGACAGAAATTGAATGTAAGAAAACATATGTTAGCTTAGACAAACCACTTAAAAATTCAATTAAAACACATTTATGATTAGGATTTTAATACTTAGCTTTGTCTACGAAGTAGTAATTCTCAATCTGCATTCCCTTTGCCTTACTGTATCAGATGGACATGACTCATTTCTAACAGTAACAGTGAGTCATTAGAAAAGATAGGTTAACATTTGAGGGAGAATGTAAGCAGATGCAATAAGCCTCTGAGGTAATATGCTCTTCACATTGGCAATCACACCAATAAAATAATACAAATTGGTTTCTATCACTTGATGAAACAGGTGTTATGGAGCTTCATCATTGAGAAGGATACTAGTATCATATGTGTCTGAGTAGCCTGGACAATTTCACCTCTAGAGCTTTTATGAAGATTTTTAGGAAATCATCAGATAAACGCTGACTGTACTCTCTAGCCAATACATACACGAATCACCTCTTGTTATTTCACATCCTTAAAATTATACGAAATGTGTCAATATTTTTATATATAATTATGAATTGAATCAATATGTCTTCCCTTTCAATTTTGTCTCTTATCCCATAAGGATAGAGACCATGTCCATGGAATATTCATTGCCTCTTACTATATTTCATATATTTTGATACTACATTCTCTAAGGTACCCTTGCATTCTTGTGTTGTATGGGTTCATGGTTACCTATACACTGAATATAATCTAAGAATCAGTAGGTATTATTTACCAGGTGCCTTCTGTAAGCGGTTACACTCCCCAGATTGAGGTTCATTGCAGGAGTTGGGTGTGTCAAGAAACACATAATGCTTATGATAAAATCTGAGAAGCTTTTGAAACAATACCCAAGTTTGCTCTTATCGGTACTAGAATGTTCTTTATGTGTTTTTTCTTTCTCCGGTAACGTTTTCAGTAGTAACAACACAGGGACTCTGAAAGCTTTGATAAGAAGGGGATAACACAGTTAATGCACGTATCTTTATCTATAAATTTATATAATGGATTAAATAACAAATTTAACATATTTTAGAAGAGACTAGAACTTAGGGGTCTTGAGTGCAAAAAGAAAACGTCTTTTCAAACCTAGTAGAAAAGGTAAGTCAGCTTGACACTGCTGTCATATGAGAAACAAACACATTTTTGCCAACAATACTAGTCAATAATATTGTCTTAACTGAGAAGCTCTTTTTAATATTTTCCCTATCATAACATTTCCAGAAAATACTATCTCCAATTCAGTTTATCACCTATCACTAAGGGAATATCACTATTTCAAAGTACATGCTGTACAGCCCATCACCCACTTTATCACAATGAAAGGGCTGTCTTCCATAGTTGTACATTTGCTCATGTAAATATGTACAATAAAAATTCTGGGAATGTTTTAAAATAACAAACATATAATTAGTTATTTTAATTAATTTGTCTGCCTTTAGACTCACACTCTCCTATCATGCCTATAAAATACCACCAGATAAATGTTCCTATACCAATGCTCACAACAAGCAATAGCCTTATTTAAAAAATTAATAACTCCCTATTAATCACTATATAATTTGTGCATCAATTAACTAGTTCATGTACACATTCAATACATATTCAATAAGTATTTACTACATGGCATTGTGTTAGGTTCTGTGGTGTGTATGTCGGTGTATAGTGGATCAGACTAATAGAGATAATGTGGAATATAAAAATTAAATAAGTAGAGAGAAACCAAGATGGTGGCATAGGTGAACACCTAAACTGATGCCTCACACAACAATTTCAAAACTACAACTAAAAGACAGAACGGACATCATCCAGCACCATAGGAAAGTTGTCTGAGTGGAAATTCTATAACTAGAAGAAAAGAGAGGGGCTCATGGAGACTCAGAGGAGCTACAAAAAGCTAAGGTATGGAGACACGCACATGGAGAGAAAGGGCGCTGAAGTGCCTGGCTGGCTTCCTCTGGCAGGAGGGAGACGGAGATTCCCAAGTGCATTGAACCTTTTATCCTATGGCACTGAACCCCAATTTCAGGTGAGACCCTGGGGACCCAGACTCATACGGGTCCCGGAGTGCAGGGGAACCGAAAAGGCAGAGGTCTAGAGGCACGCATGCATGTGTGTGCACACAGACAGGCTGCAATGATTATTGAGAGAAACTTGAGACCCAGGGGCCATGTAGGGTGGGGCTGACTGGAAGCCAAGTTGATCTTCTAAGCCCTGAGACTCCACCACATCCAAGCTCAACAGAGAAGATTTGCAGTTTTGTAAGTCTTGTATCATAAGGCTGATTCCAAAACAGAAGTTCTTCCAGCATAGTGAAAGTGTGGAGACAAAGAAACAGATCACAAACGAAAGAAATGGAGGAAAAAAAATGACTGGATATAGAGTTCAAACACACAGTTATAGGTTTTTCAAGAATTTCCTAGAAAAGATGGATAAATTTAGTGATATCCAAGAGGAGATGAAAAAAGACCAACTAGAAATTAAACATACACTGACTGAAATTAAAAAAAATATATACAGAGACCTAACAGCAGACTAGAGGAAGGCAAGAATCAAGTCAAAAATTTGAAATATAATGAATCAGAAAGCCCTCAACTGGAAAAGCAAGAAGGAAAAAGAATCCAAAAATGTGAAGACAATATAAGGAGCCTCTGGGACAACTTCAGGCATACCAACATCAGAATTATGGGGGTTCTAGAAGAATAGAGAGAGCAAGATACTGAAAACCTATTTGAAGAAATAATGACCGAAAACTTCCCACATCTGGTGAACAAAATAGACATACAAGTCCAGAAAGCACACAGAATACCAAATAAAAGGAATCCAAAGAGGACCATACCAAGATACATCATAATTAAAATACCAAGAGCAAAAGACAAAGAGAGAATCTTGAAATCAGCAAGAGAAAAATAGTTCATTACCTACAAGGGAGCACTCATATGATTGTCAGCTGATTTCTCAACAGAAACTATGCAGGCCAGACAGGAGTGGCAAGAAATATTCAGAGTGATGAAGAGCAAGAACCTACAACCAAGATTACTCTACTCAGAAAAGCTATTATTTAGAATTGAAGGGTGAATAAAGATCTTCACAGATAAGATAAAGCTAAAGGAGTTCATCAATACCAAACCAGTATTATATGAAATGCTGAAAGCTACTCTTTAAGAAGAGGAAGAAGAAAAAAGTAAAGTTAAAAATTATGAACAACAAATACATATCTATCAACAAGTGAATGTAAAATTAAGTGAATTAAAAATCTGATGAACAGAATAAATTGGTGAATATAACAGAATCAGGAGCATAGAAAGGGAGTGGACTGATAATTCTCAGGGGGAAAGGGGTAAGGAGGGTGCAGGGAGAGACTGGACAGAAATCATACACCTATGGATGAGGACAAATTTGAGGGAAGGTAAGGGTGGAGGGTGGGGTGGAAGACAGGTAGAGGGAAGCTATGGGGGGAAAAAGAGAAACAAATGTAATAAACTGAACAATAAATAATTATTTGAAAAAAAAGAAATAAAAATGACCAAAAAATTAAATAAGTATATTTCTGCTATCCTACACTCAAGTAAGGAAAATATATTATATGCATAAATAGCTACAAAACAGTATGTAATCATCCCTCAAGTGAAAGGGTCCAATAATATGAATTTCTTAGACTAATATTTAAAGTCCTGTATAATTTGATATTACCTCTATCTCTTCCTTTTTTATTGGTAACTTCATCAGGTATTTTTTTAAGGCAATATGTTCTCAATACAAGCTATATAGATCCCTGGAACACTGTTTTCCGTGCTACTTTCCCATCCAGATCATAATTCTCTGTTACTCACTAGTTGCTCAAAGACTGTTATTCATTTTCTCCATAAGGTTCATAAAAAGTCCAGTAAATATTTATCTTCCATATTTTTGATTCCTGATGCCTCTAGTAATGTTTGTACCGAATATTAGTACAGTGGTACCTCAAGATACGAGTGCCCTAACATACAAGATTTTTGAGATACGAGCCTTTGAGTGAGCGATTTTTGCTTTGAAATACGAGCAACATTTGAGATAGGAGTAATCGCGCAGATTGGCCGGCTGTACACGACCCACCAGTTTACCGCGACTTGAGCATCTCATAGTTTCCCACACCTCAAGGTTACGGAATGAATTAAACTCGTATCTCGAGGTACCACTGTACTCAATATATATTTTCTAGTCATCTAATGATTTTATTCATGGATATTCTATCTCTTTAGGTAGATTAAATTCTTTTTGGTAGGGATTATGTCATTATGTTTCTACCTTAAGGGTAGTTAACATATATTGTATATATTTCTGCCAAACACTTCTGAGTGCCTTATATGTATTGCCATATTTATTCCAGATATTAGGTAGGTATTATTATTATTATTCTTAATTTGCAGATTAGAAAAACAAGTTACCTAGATAAAAAGTGATTTGCTTAAGGTCACATAGATTGTATAATGTTGATCTAGGTTTAGAAATCATTTTGCTTTAAGAGCCCGTGTTCTCAATCATAACATTATAATGCCCCCTTGGCACACAACTAAATAAAAAGAGGCACTCAATGTATTAAGTTAAATACTATTAATTAGTGCTGAAACTTAGGTGCTTTAAAATGTTTTCACCAGTAATTCTGTTATTGTTTATTTGTTTACTTGTTTACTAGTTTAGAGACCTAGACAAAGTAATTTTTATTCCTTTTATCATAAGTACTCAAAATTGGCCTATAGCTTATAATGGAAAAATGCAAGATTGAGCTATAATATTTAATCACTACTGATAAAATATATCAAGTGTGAAAAAGAAATCAGTAAGATATTGAAAGGGATTTGAAGGAGATAGAATATACATTTTAGTAGAAACATTATTTTGAATATATTGAAAAAATTTGGAATATAATAAAAATAAGAAACACCACGTTCTCTATTGTCAAAAGTATAATTTATTTACCTTGGTGAAAGTGTATAGGATCTTTGATTAATATACTCACAGCAAGACTCCTACAAATAATTCATTTTTCATTTTTCTTGGTGAATATTTGCTAGAATTTATATTCTCTCTCTTTGCCTCATTCTCTCCCTCTCTCCCATGTGTGTACGTATACACACACACGCACACACACACACACACACACACACACACACTCACTCACATTCTCACATACACACACACATGAGAATGATGGAGAAGCAGAGATTATTAAAAAACCACCCAAGAGTTCCAAAATGGCAGTGGAGTAAGTGGAAGCTACACTGACACTCTCCCACAATCAATCTGGAATTACAGCTAAAATACAGATAAACCATCCTGCATAGGCAACTGAAGATTAGCTGGTGAGAAGCTTGATAACTAAGGATGTAAAGGGAGACCACATAGAGACTGGTAGGAAGTGCAGAGGCTCAAGAGGGCTGGCTGGGTTCCCACAGGAAGCAGCTGAAGTTTTAAAGAGATATCTCAGCTGTGGAGGGTTCTCACTGAGAACACGGGGGTTTAACCTTTAAGGTAGGGTCCTGAGCCTAGAGCACCACAACAAAGGTGCCCACATAACATCTGGCTGTGAAAAGCAGCAGGATTGCTGTTTCTTAGGGAGTGATAGCTGGAAATGCAGTGATAGCTGGAAATGCATACAACATTTAATGTGTAGCCATTCACCTTGGGCTCCAGCAGAGGAAGAGCACAGTGGACTAGAGCTGTGTGAGTAGAATCCAGGGTAGGGGGGGTGGATCTGGTGTTAGGACTCAGAGAGCAGTGTCCTGTACTGAGTCATTCCCTTATACTGCAGAGGACACCTATTTATGTAAGTCCTTCAATATTCCAGCAGGGCAGCTTTTGCCTGGGGGAGAGGAGAAGCAATTGCCATGTCCTATTGGAAAAGCTCTAACCTCACCCTGTGGAGTCTACACCTTGCTGTTGTCAATAGCTTGGAGCTAATAAGACTAAGAATAACAATCAGTATGTAAGCAGAGGCATATCTCTGGGGGCTTTGAGTATTTGCCTGATCTCCTTCTGGGTCTGGGGCTAGGAAAAGCAGACATCTGTGCACACCTTGGTCCTTTCCAAAGGCACCCAGCCCCAGCAGAGGGAGTTATAAGCTGTGTGTGGCTGATAGTTCCAAACAGGGAACTCAAGACCAGTCAGAAACAGCCACTGACACTGTAGTGCATCAGAGACTGAAAGTGATTGCAGATCTACATAATATCTGGACAGAAACCCTAAATGGCACTCAGAATGGGGAGACAAAAAGCAAGTCATGAATAAAAGAAAAAGCGAATTCTTCAGAAGAATTAAATTAAATTAAATGTAGATAAGAAATTTATCAGATATGAAGTTCAAAATAATGATTATAAGGATGCTCAACAGCAGGAGAAAAGATATAGAAACTATAAAAAATGAGCAGTCAAAAATTTATAATAACATGGCACTAATAAAGAACACATCGGTAAGAATATACACAGCAGATTAGGGAAAGCAGAGGATCAGATCACTGAATTATAAAACAGGGTAGAAAAATATCATTCAATCATAGAACCAAAAAGAAAAAACAAACATACAAAAAACAAGAGGACAGCTTAAGGGATCTGTGGGACAACATGAAACATAACAATATTTACATCAAAGGAGTACCAGAATGTGAAAAAAAGTGAGCAAGGTATAGAGAACTGTTTGAAGAAATAATGGCAGAAAAATTCCCAGACCTGGGAAAGAAAAAAAGTCGCACAAGTTCAGAAGGGACAGAGTTACAAGCAATAAGAACCCAAAGACCCTACACCCAGACCCATTATAATTACAATGCCAAAAATTAAAGACAAAGAAAGAATCTTAAAGGCAATTAGAGAAAAAAAAATCTGTTACCTACAAATGAGCTCCTATATGGCTGTCAGCTGATTTTTCATTAGAAACTTAACAAATCATAAGGAAATGACATGAAGTATTAAAGGCAATGAAAACCCAGCATCTAAAACCAAGACTATTATATTCAGCAAAGATATCATTCAAAATAGATGGTGAAGTAAGGAGCTTCCCAGACCAAAAAAAGGCTAGAGGAGTTTATAACCACTAAATCAGCATTGCAAGAAATGCTGAATGGACTGCTGTAATAATAATAAGAAATAGAAAAATGTAGGCATAAAGAATTAAAATGGTAATAAGTACCTATCAATAATAACCTTAAATGTAAGTAGATTAAATGTTTCTATCAAAAGACATAGGGCAGCTGAATAAATATGAAAACACAAACCAAATATATGCTCTCAACAATAGACCTATCTCAGAATAAAAAACTCACACAGGATGAGAGTGAAAGGATGGAAAAAAATTACCCATGCAAATGGCTAAGAAAATAAATCTTAGGTATAGGAATACTATAAGGCCATCACAAGAGACAGTAAAGGTCACTGATAATACTAAAAGGATCAGTTCAACAAGTAGATATAACCCTGGTCAACATATATGCACCCACTATAGGAATACACACACACACACACACACACACACATACACACACACACACACACACACACACACACACACACACTTCTGGAAGAATTTTAAGGAGAGATCAACAGCAATCCAGTCATAGTAGAGGACTTTAACACCTCACTCATTTCACTGGATGGATCTTCCAAACAAAAATATTAACATGGAAATAGTGACTAATAGAAACACTGGATCAGATGGATTTAATTTAAATTTATAGAACATTTATCCCCAAAGTTACAGAAGATACATTCTTATCAATTGCCCATGTGTAATTCTCAAAGATAGACCCATGTTAAAACATAAGTCTCTGCATATTCAAGAAGATTAAAATAATGACATCAAGCTTTTCAGATCATGGTAATATGAAATCAGGAATCAACTACAATAAAAACCCCCTACAACATTCAAACACATGGAGGCTAAATAGCATGTTATTAAACAACTAGAGGCCTGGGGCACAAGATTTGTGCACAGGGTGTGGGGGGGTGCCTGTGTCCTGCAGCCCAGCCTGCACCCTCTCCAATCTTGGACCCCTTGAAGGCTGTCCTACTGCCCATTTAGGCCTGATCCCACTGGGCAGTCAGATATCCCTCTCACAATCCAGAACTGCTGACTCCCAACCTGTCACCTGCCTGCCTGCCTGATGGCCCCTAATTGCTTCTACCTGCAAGCCTGATTACCCTCTAACCACTACCCTGCCAGCCTGATTGATGCCTAATTGCTCCCATGATGGCCCGATTGCCTCCAACTTCCTTCCCCTGCCAGTCTGGTTACTCCTAACTGTCCATCCATGCAACTTGGTCACCTCCAATGCCCTGCCCTGTGACACAGTCACCCCTAACTGCCTTCCCTTGCCAGCCTGTCACCCTTAACTGTGCTCCCCTGCCAGCCCGATTGCCCCTAACTGCCCTCCCTTGCCAGCCTGGTCATCCATAACTGCCCTCCCCTGTAGGCCAAGCCACGCTTAACTGTCCTCCCCTGATGGTCTGTTCCCTCCCAACTTTTCTCTCCTGCAGGCCTGTTCCCACCCCCCCAACTCCCTACCCTTGTAGGACTGGTTGCTCCCAAATGCCCTCCCCTGCAGGCTTGGTCCTCCACCAACTGCCCTCCCCTGCCAGTCTGGTCACCCCTAACTTCCCTCTCCTGCCATCCTGGTTGCCCCTAACTGCTCTCCCCTGCTGGCCTGGTTGCACCCAACTGCCCCCCCTCAACTGTCCTCCCCTGCTGGCCTGATCACCCACAACTGACTTCCCCTGCCAGCCATCTTGTGACATACATTTTGTGTGATGGAGTGATGGTCAATTTGCATATTACCTCTTTATTATATAGGGTGAATGTGTTACCAATGAGATTGAGAAAGAAATAACTTCCTGGAAAAAAAAATGAAAATGAACATACAACAACCAAAAATCTATGGGACATAGCCAAAGCAATTCTGAGAGGGAAGTTCATAGGACCACAGGACTACCTCCAAAACAAGAAAAATTATTACTATCTACAACTTAAAGAATTAGAAAGAGAGCAGCAAGAAAAGCTCATTGTAAGTAGAAGGCAGTACATAAAGATCAGAACAGAAGAAAATGACATAGAAACTAAAAAAAAAAAAAGACACAAAAGATCAATGAAACCAAAAGTGTAATAAATAAAAGTCCTTATGACAAACCCACAGCCAATGTCATACTCAGTGGGTAAAAACTAAACCCATTTCCTCTAAGAACAGGAACAAGACAGGTATGTCTGCTTCACCCATCTTATTCAACATAGTACAGAAAGTCTTAGTCACAGCAATCAGACAATAAGAAAACACAAAAGGAATCCAAATTGGAAAGTAGGAGTAAAACTTTCATTATTCACAGATGACATGAAATTGTTTATAGACAATCTTAAAGACTTCCCCCCAAAACTTGTAGATTTAATTAAAAAATTCCTCAATGTAGCAGGATACAAAATTAGCACCCAGAAATTAAAAGCATTTTATACACCAATAATGAATTATCAGAAAGTCAAACTGAAAGAACAATCACATTTACCATTGAAACAAAAAAATCAAGATAACTAGTAATAAACTTAACTAAAGAGTTAAAAGATCAGTACTCAGAAAATTACATGACATTGAAAAAAGAGAGAGAAAGATATAAGCAAGTAGAAGAATGCATTGTGTTCATGGATTGCTAGAATTAACATCATTAAAATATCGATATTACCAAAAGCAATCTACAGATTCAATGCACCCCTCATTAAAAATCCAATGGCATATTTCACAGATATAGAATAAATTTTCCAAAAATTTAAAAGGAACAAAATAGACTGAATAGTCACAGAAATAGCAAGAAATAAGAACAAAGTTGATGATATCATGATACCAGATAACAAGTCATACTACAAAACCAATATAATAAAAACAGCCCACTACTAGTACAAGAACAGGCATTTGGATCAATGGAGAAGAACAGAGACCCCAGAAATAAACACAAGCCATTATGTGCCATTGATATTTGACAAAGGATGCAAGAGCATACAATGGAGAAAAGACAGTCTCATCAATAAATAAAATTAAGAAAACTGGACAGATACATGAAAAAAATTAAACTAGACCTCTAACCTACACCATACACAAGCATAAACTCAAAATGGACAAAAGATTTAAGTGTAAATCATGAAACAATAAAAATCATAGAAGAATCCATAGGCAGCAAAATCTCAGACATCTCTTGTAGCATTATCTTTGCAATACCTCTCATAGTTTAGGGGAAACAAAGAACAAATGTGACTGCATCAAACTAAAAAGCATCTGCAAAGCTAAAGAAATAATTAACAAAATGAAAAGGGAGCTCAATGTATGAGAAAACATATTTTCCAATGGTATATCTGATAAAGCGGCAATATCCAAAATATATAAAGAACTCATACAACTTAACAAAAGGAAGACAAACAACCCAATTAAACAATAAGCAAAAGACTAAACAGACATTTCTCTAAATTAGACATACGGATGACCAAGAGAATATGAAAACATGCACAGTCACCCATTGTCAGCGAGTTGCAAATGAAAACAATAATAGCATTTACTACAAAACCTCACCCCATAAGACTGGAAGTCATAGCACATGGATCTAATACATAGATACAAACATAAAGAGACAACTTATTTGGGAGACAAGGAATCAGCCCCAAATTAAAGAAAAGGGGGTATTTTCAGGAAAAAAAAATCCACAAAAAAAACTACAGGAGATGGAGGCAAGCAAGTTATCAGACATAAATTTCAGAGTAATTGTTATATAAATGCTGAAGGAACTGAGTAAGAATTACAAGAAACTGAATGGGAATCTCCAGGAACTTAGTAAAAGCTACAACAGCAGGGGAAAAAAAAATCCTATATAATAAATGGCTAATATGAAAATCGACAGAACAGCAAAACGACCAGCTGCTATGACACATACTGAACACCGGGGGGTAGGTGCTCAATGCAGAAGCTGTCCCTTGGTGGTCAGTGTGCTTCCACAGGGGGTGTGATGCTCAGCCAGAGGCCAGGCTCACGGCTGGCTAGTATAGCAGCAGTGGTGGGAGGCTCTCCCGCTTCCTCAGCAGCACTAAAGATGTCTGACTGGTAACTTAAGCCCGCTCCCTATGGGCTCCTAGACTGTGAGAGGGTGAAGTCTGAGCTGAAGGGACCCCCCCCCCTCGAGTGCACAAATTTCGTGTACCAAGCCTCTAGTTATGAATAAGAGCCAGGCAGAAATGAAGATTGCTATATCTGATATCAAGAACATGCTACAAGGAATTAAAAGCAGGCTCAATGAGGCAGAAGACTGAAGAAAGGAATTAGAAGATAGAACCCCCCCTCCACTAAATTAGAGCATTAAAAATGAAAGTCTTAAAAAGCATGCAAACAGTTCAAGGGAACTTTGGGACAACATAAAATAAAATAAAAAAATACATTTGCATCATAGTGTTGACTTAGGGAGAAGAAAGTGAGCAATGGATAGACAACCTGCTGGAAGAAATCTTGACAGAAAAATTTCTTCAGCTGGTGAAGGAAAAAAAAAAGCCTTACAAGATCAGGAAGCACAAAAGGTACACATCAAGAGGGAGCCAAAGAGACACACTCCAAAGCACATCATAGTTCAAATAGCAAGTGTTAAGGACAAAGGGAGAATCATAATTGCTATAGGAGATTGACCTATTGGGGAGCTCCCATAAGGCTGTCAGATTATTTCTCAGCAGAAACCCTGCAAAAAATGGCATAAAGTATTAAAAATAATGAAAAGCAAGGATCTGAATCCAAGAGTACTCTATCTATCCAGTAAGGATATCACTCAAAATAGATAGTGAAATAAAGACCTTCTCAGGCAAAAAAAAAAAAAAAAAAAAGGAGGGTGGTGGCATAAAGGAGTTAATTACCACAAAACCACAATTGCAAGAAATGTTAAAGGGACAGCTGTAAAATATGTAAAATAAATAAGTACTTACCAATAATAACCATAAATGTAAATAGATTAAATATTCCAATCAAAGGGTTGCTGATTGAATAAGAAAACATGACTCACATATATGGTGTCTATAGGAGACCCACCTCAGAACAAAAGACTCACACAGGATGAAAGTGAAGGGATGAAAAACATTTTCCAAGCAAATGAAAAAAAAATTAGAGGTAGCAATACTTTTATCTGACAAAATAGATTTAAAAATGAAGGCCACAATAAGAGACAAAAAGGGCCATTATATAATACTAAAGATATAGACCAACAAGAGCATATACCCTAGTAAACATTTATGCATCTAATATAGAAGTATCTAAATACATTAAAAAGCTCTTAGAGGAATTTAAGGGAAAGATTAGCAGCAATACAGTCATAGTAGGGGATTTTATCACCTCATTGACTTACTAGATAGACCTTGCAGACAAAATACCAACACGGAAACAGGGACCTTACATAGCACACTAGATCAGATGGATTTAACTTATATTTACAGAACATTCCACCCCAAAGTTGCAGTATATACATTCTGTTCAAGATAGACCACATGTTAAGACACAAAATAAGTCTGTTCAAGTTCAAGAGGATTAGAGTCATATCAAGCATCTTTATGAATCACAATGGCACAAAACTAGAAATAAACCACAGAAAAACACTCAAAAAATTCAAATACATGAGGCTAAATAATATTTCATTAAATAATGAATGGGTTCCTAATAAAATCAAGAAGGAAATAAAAACTTCCTGGAAACAAATGAAAAAGGACACACAATAACCAAATAGTAATTGGACACAGTAGGAAATTCATAGAATTATAGGTGTATCTCAAGAATAAAGAAAAAGCTCTAAGAAATTAATGCTACAACTAAAGAACTAGAAAAAGAACAATAAGAAAAACCTAGAGAAAGTGGAAGGAAGGAAATAATAAAGACGAGGTGGAAATAAATTACATAGAGACTAAAAAATAATACAAAAGATCAATGAATTCTACAGTTTATTCTTTAAAAAGATAAATAATATTCATGAACCATTAGCCAGACTCATCAAGAAACAAATAAAGAGGACCCAAATAAATAAAATCAGAAACAAAAGTGGTGAAGTAATAAGTGACACTGCAGAAACACAAAGAAATGTGAGGAAATACTATGAACAACTATATGCCAAAAAGCTGGACAATGTGGATGAAAGGGACAGATAAGAATCAGAAAACCTGAATAGGACAATAGCAACTGATGAAATTGAAGCAGTGATAAAAAGAAACCCCCAGGGGGTGGGGGAAGCCCTGGTTGAGATGGCTTTACAGGTGAATTTCACCAAAGATTCAAAGAAGAATTAACACCTATTCTCCTGAAATTATCACAAAATATCTAAAAGGACACTTCTAAGATCTTTTTATGAAGCTAGCATTATCTTATTTCCAATACCAGATAAAGACCCTACAAATAAAGAGAATTATGGGTCAATATCCCTGATGAACATAGATGTGCTAATATTCTCAACAAAATATTAGCAAATTGGATCCAGCAATATATTAAAAAGATCATACACCATGACTAAGTGGGATTTATTTGAGGAGTGTAATACTGATACAGTATTCACAAGTCAATAGATGTGATTTGCCAATTAACAAATTTTAAGACCAAAACCACGTGATCATATCAATAGAAGCAGAAAAAGCATTTGAGAAAACCCAGTACCCATTTTTTATAAAAACTCTCATTCAACTGGGAATAGAGGGATCATACTTCAACATAATAAAGGCCATTTATGGCAAATCTACAGCCATTATCATATTCAATGGGCAAAACTAAAACCATTTCCCTAAGAACAGGAACAAGACAAGGATGTCCATTTTCACCATTCTTATGCAACATAATACTGGAAGTCTTGGCCACAGTGATTACACAGGAAGAAAAGATAAAAGCCATCTAAATTGGAATGGAGGAAGTAGAACTGTCACTATTTGCAGATAACATGATAATGCACATAGAATACCTAAAGACTCTACCAAAAAATTACTAATTTGATAAATGAATTTGGAAATGTAGGCCAGTTTAAAATTAACACTGAGAAAGAAACAGCATTTTTATACACCAGTAATGAACTCTCAGAAATAGAAAACAAAAAAATAATCCCATTTATCATTACAACAAAACTATTAATATATTTAGGAATAAAAAATTGAGATAATGTACTTGAAAAACTACAGGATGTTGAAAAAGAGATAGAAGGAAATATAAATGAGTGGAATAATATATCGTGTTCAAGGATTAGTAGAATTAACATCATTAAAATGGCCATGCTACCAAAGTAATCTATAGATTCAATGAAATCCCTATTAAAATACCAATGACATATTTAACAGTTTTAGAACAAATATTACTAACATTCATATGGAACCCCAAAAGACCCTGAATAGCCTCAACAATCTTGAGAAACAAGAAAAAAGTGGAAGGGATCATAATACCAGATATCAAGTTATACTACAAAGACACTGTAATCAAAAGAGCATCATACTGGTACAACAGTCATATAGATGAATGAATCAGAATAGAGAAACCAGAAATTGACCCAGGTAATTATGTTCAATTAATATCTGACAATGTAAGCTAGAGCATAAAATTTAATTAAGAAAGTCTCTTTAATAAATGGTGTTGGGATAATTGGACAGTTATATTCAAAATAATGAAACTAGACCATTAACTTACACCATACACTAGGGTAAATTCAAAATGGATAAAATACTTAAATGTAATTCCGGAAACCATAAAAATCCTAGAAGAAAGAGAAGGCAGCATAATATCAGATATATCACATAGCAAAATTTTCACAGTTACATCTACTATGGCAAGAGAAACAAAGGAAAAAAAAAATAACAAATGGAACTATTTCAAACTAAAAATAGTATGAAAAGGGAACCCACTATATGGGAGAAGATTTTTGCCAATGATACATCTGTTAAAAGATTAGAGAGAGAAACCAAGATGGTGGCATAGGTGAACACCTACACTGCTGCCTCGAACAACAATTTCTAAACTACAACCAGAAGACAGAACAGACATCATCCAGAACCCCAGGAAAGCTGGCTGAGTGGAAATTCTACAACCAGAAGGAAAGAGAGGGACTCACAGAGACCCAGAGGAGCTGCAAAAAGCTGAGGTACGGACACGTGCATGTATGTGGAGAGAGCAGTTGCCAAGAACCTGGCTGGCTTTCTCTGGCAGAAGGGAGACGGAGACTCTCAAAGGCATTGAACCCCTTATCGTATGACACTAAACCCCAGATCCAGCCAAAACTCATAAGGGGGGAATTTGGACTGTGAAAAAGGAGAAGTGCACGGAAATTTAGTGGAGTCGCAAAAGATCAAAAGTCTGGTGGCGCACAAGACACTGCACGCAGAAGACCAACTGCTGATTGTGCCACTGGCTTTCACGAGTGGGTGGGAGACAGGCCCTCCCAACTGTGTCACTTTTAACTCCACTAAACCCCAGTTTCGGGCGAAACCCTGTGGACCCAGACTCATATGGCCCCGATGCATAGGAGAGCCAGAGGGGCAGGAGTCTAGAGGCACTGCGAGAGAGCGTGCATGCACAGGAACCGTTTCAGTGATTACCCAGTCACGTGAGACTCAGGGGCCATGGAGGGTGGGGCCGATTGGAAAGCAAGGCAGTCCGTTAGGCCCTGAGACTCCACCCATCCCAAGCACAACAGAGAGACTTTTGCAGTTTTGCAACTCTGGTATCATAAGGCTGAATCCAACACAGAAGTTCTCCCGGCATAGTGAAAATGCCGAGACAAGGGAAAGGATCACAAACAAAAGAAATGGAGGGAAAAAAACGACTGGAGATAGAGTTCAAAACCATGGCTATAAGGTTTTTCAAGAATATCCTAGAGAAGTTGGATAAAGTTAGAGAGACCCAAGAGGAGATGAAAAATGACCAACTAGAGATGAAAAAGGACCAAATAGAGATGAAAAAGGACCAACTAGAAATTAAACACACACTGGCTGAAATAAAAAATATTATACAGAGTCCAAACAGCAGACTAGATAAAGGCAAGAATCAAGTAAAAAAAATGAAATATAAAGAATCAGAAAACACTCAACTGGAAAAGCAAGAAGAGAAAAGAATGCAAAAATGTGAAGATAATGTAAGGAGCCTCTGGGACAGCTTCAAGTGTACCAACATCAGAATTGTGGGGGTGCCAGAAGAAGAGAGAGAGCAAGATACTGAAAACCTATTTAAAGAAATAACGACTGCAAATTTCTCACATCTGGTAAAAGAAACAGACGTACAAATCCAGGAAGCACAGAGAACCCCATATAAAAGGAATCCAAAGAGGACTACACCAAGACAAATCATAATTAAAATACTGTACCAAGAGCAAAAGACAAAGAGAGAATATTAAAAGCAGCAAGAGAAAAACAGTTCATTACCTACAAGGGAACATCCATATGACTGTCAGCTAATTTCTCAACAGAAATGAAGCAGGCCAGATGGGAGTGGCAGGAAATATTCAACGTGATGAATAGCAAGAACCTACAACCAACAATACTCTATCCAGCAAACCTATCATTCAGAATTGAAGGGCTGATAAAGAGCTTCACAGATAAGAAAAAGCGAAAGGAGTTCATCAACTCCAAAACAGTATTATATGAAATGCTGAAAGGTACTCCTTTAGAAGAGGAGGAAGAAAAAGGTAAAAGATAACAAAAAATTATGAACAACAAATACATATCTATCAACAAGTGAATCTAAAAATTAAGTGAATTAAAAATGTGATCAACAGAATAAACTGGTGAATATAACAGAATCAGGAGCACAGAAAGGGAGTGGACTGATAATTCCAGGGGGAGAGGGGTGAGGGGTGTACAGGGAGAGACTGGACAAAAATCATACACCTATGGGTGAGGACAATGGGAGGGAGGTAAGGGTAGAAGAAAGGGTGGGAGCTGGGTGGAGTGGAGCTATCAAGGGGAAAAAGGAAAAAAATGTAATAATCTGAATAATAAAGATTTAATTAAAAAGAGATTAATCTCTAAAATATGTAAAGTACTCATACAATTCAAAAAAGTGAAAAAAATAACAATCACAGGCAGCAAAATCTCAAATATATGCAGTATCTTCACCGATACAGCACCTAAAGCAATGGAAACTAAAGAGAAAATAAACAAATGGGACTGCATCAAAGTGAAAAGCTTTTGCACAGCAAGAAACAAACAAACAAACAAACAAACAAAAATCACACATTAACAAAACAACAAGAAAGCCTACTGCATGGGAGAACATATTTACCAAGGTTATCTCTGGTAAGTGTCTAGTTTCCAATATTAACAAGGAATTCATACAACTTAACTAAAGGAAGATAAACAACCCAATCATAAAATGGCCAACAGACCTAAATAGATACTTTTTGAAAGGGGACATAAGGAAGTCCAAGAGACATATGAAAACATGCTCAAAGTCACTAATCGTCCAAGAGATGCAAATCAAAATGACAATAAGGTACCATCTCACACCTGTCAGAACGGCTATCATCAACAAATCAACAAAGGACAAATGCTGGTGAAGATGCAGAGAAAAAGGAACCCTCGTACACTGCTAGTGGGAATGCAAACTAGTGCATCCACTGTGTAGAACAGTGGGGTTTCCTCAGAAAACTAAAAATAGAACATCCATTTGATCTAGGGATCCCACTTATAAGAATATATCCCAAGAAACTAGAAACACCAATCAGTAAGTATACATGCACCCCTATGTTCATAGCAGCACAATTTACAATAGTTAAGATTTGGAAACAGCATAAATGACCATCAGCAGATGAGTGGATTAGAAAACTGTGGTACATCTACATGATGGAATATTATGCTGCTATAAAAAGAAACGAATTTCTACCATTTGCCACAGCATGGATGGAGCTGGAATGCACTATATTCAGTGAAATAAGTTTGTCAGAGAAAGATAAATGTCACATGATCTCACTCATTTGCAGATTATAATGAACCACATAAAATGATGAAGAAAAACAGATCCAGAGACAGAGAAGCATCAATCAGATGCTCAAACTCAGAAGGAAGATAGTGTAGGGTGGGGGTAAAGGGAAGAGATCAACCAAAGGTTCTGTATGCATGCATATAAGCATAACCAATGGACAGATACACCAGGGGGATGGGGGCATGAATGGCACTGGGGGCAGCAATAGAGGGATAAAGACATAAGTAATACCTTAATCAATAAAAAAATTAAAATAATTGCTAGAATTAGTACTTAAGTAAATACTTCTCTAAAGAGGACATAAAAAATGGCCAAGAGCCGAAACTGGTTTGGCTCAATGGATGGAGCGTTGGCCTGCGGGCTGAAAGGTCCCAGGTTCGATTCCAGTCAAGAGCATATACCTTGGTTGCGAGCACATCTCCAGTGGGGGGTGTGCAGGAGGCAGCTGATCGATGTCTCTCTTTCATCGATGTTTCTAGCTCTCTATCCCTCTCCCTACCTCTCTGTAAAAAATCAATAAAAATATATTTTAAAAGAAAAAAGGCCAAGAGACTTACGAAAAAATTCTCAACTTCACTAATTATTAAAAAGATGAAAATTAAAATGACAGTAAGGTACATACACCTGCCAGGATTGCTACCATTAATAAATCAATAAACAGCAAATGCTAGGAAGGATGTGAAGAAAAACGAACCCTAATACACTGCTAGTAAGAATGTAGGCTGGTACAACCACTATGGACAACATTGATGAATTTTCTAAAAAGTTATAAATGGGGCTGTCATTTAACAAAGTAATACCACTTCTACGAATATAGCCTAAAAAGCCCAAAACATCAATCAGAAAGAATATATTCACCCCTATGTTTATAGCAGCACACTTTATAATAGCTAAGATATGGAAACAGACCAAATGCCTATTAGTAAATTAATGCATTAAAAACTGGTACATTGAATCCAAGATGGCGGCATAGGTAAACACCTACACTGCTGCCTCGCACAACAATTTCAAAACTACAACTAAAAGACAGAACGGACATCATCCAGAACCACAGGAAAGCTGGCAGAGTGGAAGTTCTACAGCTAGAAGGAAAGAGAGGGGCTCACAGAAACCCAGAGGAGCTGCAAAAAGCTGAGGTATGGAGACGCACACGCTGAGAGAGTGAGTGCCGGAGTACCTGGCTGGATTTCTCTGGCGGGAGGGAAACGCAGACTCCCAATGGCATTGAACCCCTTATCTCAAGACACTAAACCCCAGATCCAGCTGAAACTCATATGGGGGGAGTTTGGACTGTGAAAAGGGAGAGAGAGGTGCATGGAAATTAAAGGGAGTTGCAAAAGATCAGAGGCCTGGTGGCACGCACGGCACTGCACAGAGGACAGATTGTTGATTTGCCGCTGGCTTTCTTGAGTGGGCGGGAGACAGACCCTCCCAACTGTGCCACTTCTGACTCCACTAAGCCCTTGTTTCAGGCGAAACCCTGGGGACCTGGACTCGTGTGGTCCTGGAGCACAGGGGAGCCAGAAAGGCAGTGGTCTAGAGGCACTGTGGGTGCGCACGCATTAGGACTGCTCTAGCGATTACCCAGTCACGTGAGACTCAGGGGCCATGGAGGGCGGGGCTGACTGGAAGGCAAGATGGTCCCTTAAGCCCTGAGACTCCACCCATCACAAACTCAACAGAGGCTTCTTTGGTTTTGCAAGTCTGGTATCATAAGGCTGAATCCAACACAGAAATTCCCCCGGCATAGTGAAAATGCCGAGACAAGGGAAGGGATCACAAACAAAAGAAATGGAGGAAAAAAAAAATGACTGGATATAGCGTTCAAAACCACACTTATAAGGTTTTTTCAAGAAAATGCTAGAAAAGATGGATAAATTTAGCGAGTCCCAAGAGGAGATGAAAAAGGACCAACTAGAGACACTGACTGAAATAAAAAATATTATACAGAGTCCTAACAGCAGACTAGAGGAAGGCAAGAATCAAGTAAAAATTTTGAAATATAAAGAAGCAAAAAACATTCAACTGGAAAAGCAAGAAGAGAAAAGAATCCAAAAATGTGAAGATAATGTAAGGAGCCTCTGGGACAGCTTCAAGCGTACCAACATCAGAATTGTGGGGGTGCCAGAAGAAGAGAGTGAGCAAGATACTGAAAACCTATTTAAAGAAATAATGACTGCAAACTTCTCACATCTGGTAAAAGAAATAGACTTACAAGTCCAGGAAGCACACAGAACCCCAAATAAAAGAAATCCAAAGAGGACCACACCAAGACAAATCATAATTAAAATACCAAGAGCAAAAGAGAGAATATTAAAAGCAGCAAGAGAAAAACAGCTCATTTCCTACAAGGGATCACCCATACAACTGTCAGCTGATTTCTCAACAGAAACGATGTAGGCCAGATGGGAGTGGCAAGAAATATTCAACGTGATGAATAGCAAGAATCTACAACCAAGAATAATCTACCCAGCAAAGCTATCATTCAGAATTAAAGGGTGAATAAAGATCTTCACAGGTAAGAAAAAACTGAAGGGGTTCATCAGCATGAAACCAGTATTAATGAAATGCTGAAGGGTATACTTAAATAAGAGGAAGAAGAAGAAAAAGGTCAAGATAAAAATTATGAATAAAAAATACATATCTATCAACAAGTGAATCTAAAAATAAAGTGAATTGAAAATTTGATAAACAAAATAAACTGGTGAATATAATAGAATCAGGGGCATAGAAAGGGAGTGGACTGATAATACTCAAGGGGAAAGAGGTGAGGGAGTGCAGGCAGAGACTGGACAAAAATTATACACCTATGGATGAGAACAGTAGTGGGGGGAAGTAAAGGTAGAGGTTGGGGTGGGAACCAGGTGGAGGGCAGTTATGGGGGACAAAAAGAGGAACAATTGTAATAATCTGAACAATAAAGATTTATTTAAAAAAAGAAAAAAAAAATGGGTAAAGGACCTAAATATAAGATCTGAAGCAATGAGTTATATAGAAGA
The DNA here is from genome assembly GCA_011751065.1 of Lasiurus cinereus. Lineage (NCBI taxonomy): Eukaryota > Metazoa > Chordata > Mammalia > Chiroptera > Vespertilionidae > Lasiurus > Lasiurus cinereus. The sequence continues at coordinate 16,800,138 of JAAGEH010000029.1, forward strand.
AACAATAGATAGTAAACTCGTGGAACTTGGTTATATAGAATAGTTTATGGGAGAAAAAAATGGTAGCTGAATAGGTAGAGGTGTCATATACCTTTTCCTAGGTCCAGGCCAGAAAAGCAACTAAATTGGGGAACATTCACCCTGAGTTAACAAATTACACACAGCTGAGGAAACAATTTTTAATAATGAAGGGCAGAGGACATTTAGAGGATGCCATTAACCTATGTGGAACCACTACCGTGTCCCAGCAGTGAGTGGTGCAGTACCTCCCACAGGGTCCCAGACATTTGCAGGTAGTTTGTGCCAGTAGAGTGAGCTCTTGCATTAGGCCTCATGATTAACCTGCTGAAACCCAGTGTCTTAGGATCCACTCCAAGACCTGACATTGGGTGAAAGTCAGGAGAAACTCGGTGCCAACCTCTGTCCTGGACCCCAGAACCATACTGCTGGCCTAACTCAAAGCCATCTGGCTTTTGCTCCACCCCAATCCCAGGGACCTGCTGCTGGGGAGACCTGGGACAACCCATTTGGAACCACAGGGGAGCTGGGACTGTTTGACCCAGAGAAAGCTGTGTGTCTCAGAGCAACTGGTGCTCACTCTACCCTGAAATCTTGGACAGCCCTGCTGGGATAATCTGGAGCAATCCCCGCCACTTAATTCTGTCCCAGAGGGCAAGGTGGTGACCCAGAGAAATCCAGTGCACACCTCACTCAGGGCCACAAGAAAGTTCTGACTGAGTGGACCAGGGCAACCTGTCCTCACTCCACACTGAGGAAGGAAAAACTGGAGCAACTCAGCTACAAATGATCTGCCAGAGACCTAAGCTGTCACCCTGCCAAGGGTGCTGGGGTCACTTAGTGAATTGTATGCCAGAGAGCTCTGGGTACTCACAGGTAGTCACACACCAGAGGAACTGTGCACACATTCCCACCATCACAAGAATCTTAAGCATGCAACTGAGGTACCAGATCTCTGGGAGAAGTGGATACAACACAGAGCAGAGACAATAAAAGTGAGAGATTCAAGGCAGACCCAGCCTCTGGGTTTATGATTTCTGAACTTTTTCCCAGATAGGGTCTTCATCCTCTTAAACCTGAAGCAGGGTGCCCATGGCCAGAAAGACACAGCAAAAAGGGGGAAACATGGAAACAACCCCTCTCCTTAAGAAAAGAAAAAAAATTCCAGAAAGGAACTAAATGAATCAGAGGTATGCAATATGTCACAAAATAATTCAGAGTAAGGGCCATAGACTTCATCAACCATCTGATGAATGGGAAATCAACTTATGTAGAAATCAAGAGGAAATGAAAAATGATAAAGCTACAATAAAAAGCACAAAAGATAGTTTAAAAGGTAGACTAGAAGAAGCAAAGTACTGAATTAGTGAGTGAGAAGATAAGGTAGAAAAACACATCCAATCTGAATAACAATTGGAGTAAATAATTACAAAGCAGGAGGCGAACCTAAGGGAGTTTTGGGACAACATGAAACAAAGTAACTTACATATAATAGGGGTGCCATAAGGACAAGAAGAGGAGCAATGATTAGAAAACTAATTTGAAGAAATAATGTCAGAGAGCATCCCTGATTTAGGGAAGAAAAAGTCACAAAAGCACAGACAGTCCCAAACAAGATGAACCCCAAAAGACCCACATCGAGACATGTTATAATTACAATAAAAATGTTAATGACATAGAGAAAATATTAAACATTACAAGAGAGTCAGTTACCTAAAAGAATCTACCATTAGATTATCAAATGATTTCTCAACAGAAACACATCAGGCCAGAAGGGAATGGCAATGAAGCATACAAAGTGATGTAAAGCAAGGGACTGAATCAAAGACTACACTATTCAGCAAGGCTATCATTCAATATTGAAGGGGAAATTAGGAGATTCGCAGACAAAAAAAAAAAAAAAGCTAAGGCAGTTTATCAGTACCAAGCCAGCAATGCAAGAAATGCTAAAAGGGCAGTCATAAAAAAGAAGAATAAACACAGGCATAAAGAACACAAATAGCTACAAATAAATACCTATCAGTTATAACCTTAAGTGTAAATGGAATAAATGCTCCAATTAAATGATAGGAATGACTGAATGAATAAGAAAATATGACCCATATATATTCTATTTGCACAAGAGACCCACCTCCGAACAAGGGACTCACACAAACTGAAAGTGAAGGGATTGAAAATATTTTCTAGGCATGTGGAAATGAAAATAGAGCTGGGGTAGCCATACGTATATTTGACAAAAAAAAAAAGCCTTCAAAGTGAAGGCCATAGCAAGAGATAAAAAGGCCACTTCATAATATTAAAGGGATCAATACAACAAGAGGATATATCCCTCAAACATATATATACATACATATACATACACCAAATGCAGGAGCACCCAAATACATAAAAAATTCCTGGAAGACATCAAAGGAGAGATTGACAACAATACAGAACAATACAGTCATAGTAGGGGACTTAAATACACCACTGACATCACTCAGTAAATCCTTCAAACAACAAATCAGCAAAAAAAAAAAAAATAGCAATCCTAAATGATTCACTAGATCAGATGGACTTAATTGACATCTTCAGAATATTTCACCCCATAGCCATGAAAAAATACATTTTTCTCAAGTGCATATGAGACATTTTCAAAGATAGACCACATATCGGGTCACATGAAAAGTCTCTCCAAATTCAAGAAAATTGAAATCATATCAAGAATTTCCTCAGACCACATGGCATAATATTAGAAATTAACTACAATAAACAACTAAAAAAAAATCAAACACTTGGAGGCTAAATAGCGTGCTAATAAACAATGATTGAGTTACCAGAGATCAAAGAAAAAATTAAAACTATCCTGAAAACAAATGACAATGAAAACACAACAATCCAAAATCTATGGGACACAGTGAAAACAATCCGGAGAGGGAAGTTGGTAGCTCTACAGGCCTACCTCAAAAAATAAGAAAATATGGTAATAAATCATCTAACAATACAACTTAAAGAATTAGAAAGAGAGGAATGAGAAAAGCCCAGAGTGAGCAGAAGGAAGGAGATAATAAAGACCAGAGCAGAAATAAATGATATAGAGACCAAAAAAAACTATACAACAGATAAATGTAACCAAGAGCTGATTCCTTGAAAGGATAAACAAGATTTATGAACCTCTAGGCAGACTCACCAAGAAGCAAAGAGAGAGGACCCAACTAAACAAAGTCAGAAATGAAAGAGAAGAAATAACAACAGACCCCACCTAAATAAAAAGGATTGTTAAAAAACACTATGAAAGAATCTATTCCAACAAACTAGACCGCCTGGAGGAAATGAACACATTCCCAGAAAAATACAATCTTCCAAAACTCAATCAGGAAGAATCTAAAAATCTCAATAGGCCAATAACTATGGAAGAAATGGAAGCCATCATCAAAAACTTTTCAGCAAACAAAAGCCTAGGGCCAGATATCTTCATAGGAGAGTATTAGCAAACATTCAAGGAAGAACTAAAATGTATCCTCCTCAGATGATTCCAAAAAATTCAAGAGGAAGGAACACTACCAAGGTCATACTATGAGACCAGCATTACCCTAATCTAAAACCAGATAAAGACAACACAAAGAAAGAGATTTACAGGCCAATATCCCTCATGAACATAGATGCCAAAATCCTCAACAAAATTCTAATAAATTGGATCCTGCATTATATCAGAAAGAATATACTTCATGACAAAGTAAGATTTATCCTGGTGATGAAAGGATGGTACAATATTCGCAAATCAATAAACGTGATATATCACATAAAACAGTGGTTCTCAACCTTTTTTTAATGCTGTGACCTTTTAATACAGTTCTTCATGTTGTGGGGACCCCCAATCATAAAATAATTTTTGTTGCTACTTCATAATTGTAATTTTGCTACTGTTATATATCGTGTTTTCCGATGGCTCTACAGCAGCGGTTCTCAACTTGTGGGTCGCCTAAGACCATCAGAAAACACTGATATTTACATTATGATTCATTAACAGTAGCAAAATTACAGTTATGAAGTAGTAACAAAATAATTTTATGATTGGGGGTCAACACAACATGAGAAACTGTATTAAAAGGTCACAGCATTAAAAAAGGTTGAGAACCACTGACATAAAGAAATTGAGAGATAAAAAAGCATAATCATATCAATTGATACAGAAAAAGCATTTGAGAAACTCCAAAACCATTTCTTGATAAAAATTCTCAGCAAGGTGGAAATATAAGTATAATAACTCAACATAATAAAAGCCATATAGCCAAAACCGGTTTGGCTCAGTGGATAGAGTGTCAGCCTGAGGAATGAAAGGTCCCAGGTTTGATTCCAGTCAAGGGAATGTACCTTGGTTGCGGTCACATCCCCAATAGGGGGTGTGCAGGAGGCAGCTGATTGATGTTTCTCTCTCATTGATGTTTCTAACTCTCTATCTCTCTCCCTTCCTCTCTGTAAAAAATCAATAAAATATATTGAAAAAATAAAATAAAAGCCATAATAACAAACTCACAGCCAACATCATACTCAGTGTGCCCATTCTCCTGTTTGATATATTACTGGAAGTACTATCATTGTTATCAGACAAGAAGAAGAAATAAAAGGAATCCAAATTGAAAAAGAAGAATTAAATCTGCCTTTTTTTGCAGATGACATGATACTGTACATAGAAAACCCTAATAATTCCACCAAAAAAAGTATTAGACTTAATAAATGCATTTGGCAATGTAGCGGGATGCAAAATTAATGCCAAGAAATCTATGGCATTTCTATACACCAATAGTGAACTTACAGAAAGAGAGATTACAAAAAGCAATCCCATTTACCATCACACCAAAAAAATTAAGATTCCTTGGAATAACTTAACTAAGGAGGTAAAAGACCTGACCTATACTCAGAAAACCACACGACAATAAAAAAAAAAGACAGAAGAAGCCGAAACCGGTTTGGCTCAGTGGATAGAGCGTCGGCCTGCGGACTGAAAGGTCCCTGGTTCAATTCTGGTCAAGGGCATGTACGTTGGTTGTGGGCACATCTCCAATAGGGGGTGTGCAGGAGGCGGCTGATTGATGTGTCTCTCTCATTGATATTTCTAGCTCTCTATCTCTCTCCCTTCCTCTGTAAAAAAAATCAATAAAATATATTTTAAAAAAAGAGAGACAGAAGACAAACAGATGGAAGGACATAACGTGTTCAGAACTGATAGAATCAACATCAAAATGTCCATACTACCCAAAGCCATCTATAGATTCAAGGCACTCCCCCATTAAAATTCCTACAGCATATTTCAAAGATCTGGAAAAGCCTCTCCAAAAATTCATCTGGAATAATAACAATAAAAAAAAACCCAAATAGCTGCAGCAATCCTGAGACAGAAGAACAAAGTTTGTGAGATCTCGATATCAGATATCAAGCTGTATTACAAAGCCAGCTTTCTCAAAACAGCTTGGTACTGGCACAAGAATAGACACATAGATCAATGGAATAGAAGAGAGAACCCAGAAACTGACCCAAACTACTATGTTCAATTGATATTTGACAAAGGAGGCATAAACATACAATGGAGTCAATACAGTTTTTTCAATAATTGGTATTGGCAAAATCGGACAGATACATGGAAAATATGAAACTATACCACAAACAAAAATAAACTCAAAATGAATAAAGGACTTAAATATACGATGGGAAACCATATAAATACTAGAGGAATCCACAGGCAGCAAAATCTCAGATATATGTCGAAGCAATTTCTTCACCAATACTGCTCCTAACACAGTTGTTTGCAAACTGCGGCTCGAGAGCCACGGTTTGCTGCTCTGTTGACTAATGAGTTTGCTGACCACTGACCTAGACTCTCGATTCCAATTACAGGCTGTTGTTGTTCCTTGTGATTAAACCCCTATCCCAGTTGTCAAACTTATTAGTCAACAGAGTAGCAAACCATAGCTGGAGAGCTGCATGTGGCTTGCTAGCTGCAGTTTACTGACCACTGTCCTAGGGCAATGGAAACTAAAGAGAAAGTAAACAAATGGGACTACTTCAAAATAAAAAGCTTCTGTAGAGCAAAAAACCCATTAAAAAAAAGGATGGAGACAAAATGGCAGTGGAATAGACAGACGTGTTACGAGCCTTGTCCCAGAGCAGATAGAATGAGCAGCTGAAACAAATAACATCCAACCCAAATTGGCAAAGGAGACTCAGTGGGTGAGACAGTTTGCAGCCAGGAAGGGCAAAGGATCCCTGGAAAATGGTAAAATCAAGAATCTGGGCAGGAGAGTCTTCCAGACCTTTGAGCCCAGAGGGTTAGAGAGAACCCGCACAGCACTAAGCCACATCCTTGGGGACAGGCACAGCATCTGACTGTAGAAAGAAGAGCCACAGGACTGCTGGACTGCAGGGGATTCTAGAACTTGGACCACAATCACAAAAGGCTGAACCCAGAGGGTGCAGCCTGAAAAGCTGGCCAGAATGCACAGCACCAGCAGGAGAGAAGCATGCAGAGACCCAGTCTTACCCCTCTCTGTTGCCTGAATTTTCCTTCACTGAACCTAGTTCATAGGACCTTTCGGATACAAACCCTTACCTGTGGCTGAGTTGAGGGAGAAGGTGCAGACTCTAGAAGTCTGGGGAGAGGAAGGATTTCAGGAGAAGTGGCAGTGAGTATGGCGTTGAGTCATACCTGAGCCCAGGACCTGGGCAGCCATTTTGTCCTAAAGAAACAGCCCCTCCCTCCAGCTTCCAGGCAACCAAAACAGCCACATCCAGATCACACCTTGAATGGTACAAAGGATTTCAAAAAATCTAAATACTCCATAAGAGTTTAAAGGGAGTGGCTTAAAGACCACAGAGAATACTGGGATCTTAAGCCAGCGAAAGGAAAGACACTTCACTTTTTAATTTTTATTTATTTTTATTATTTTATCTTTTTTCTTATTTCTTTGTTTCCCTGTTTTTATTTGTTGCTTTATTTTTTAATTATTTTCACATTATTTTTCCATCACTATTTTATTTTATTTTTATTTGCTTTTTTAATTTTTTATACCATTTTTGAAATAAATTATTTTTTATTTCTTTATTTTTTGGTCGATTAAGGTTTTATTATATAGGATTACATGTGTACACATCTTCCCATTGCCCCCCTCCCCACACACCACTCCCATACATACACTCACCCCCAGTGTCTAGCGTCCATTGGTAATGCTTATATGCATGCATACAAGTCCTGCAGTTGATCTCTTATCTACCCCACCTCTCCCTAACCTTCCCACTATAATTTGACAGTCTGTTTGATGCTTTACTGTCTCTGTATCTATCTTTTTCTCATCAGTTTATACTGTTCTTTATTATCCATAAATAAGTGAAATCATGTGGTATTTTTCTTACATTGACTGGCTTATTTCACTTAGCATAATGCTCTCCAGTTCCATCTAGGTTGCGGCAAATGGTAAGAATTCCTTCTTTTTTATGGCAGCATAGAATTCCTTTGTGTAGATGTACCATACTTTTCTGATCCAATCATCAGCTGATGGACACCTAGGCTGTTTCTAAATCTTAGCAATTGTAAATTGTGCTGCATACAGGTGCAAATATCCTTTCTGATTGGTGTTTCTAGTTTCTTAGGATATATTCCTAGGAGCAGGATTACGGGGTCAAATGGGAGTTCCATTTTTAGTTTTCTTGAGGAAACTCCATACTGCTCTCCATAATGGCTACACAAGTCTGCATTCTCACCAGCAGTGCATGGGAGTTCCTTTTTCTCTGCAACATTGCCAACACTTGTCATTTGTTGATGATTGCATTCTGACAGGTGTGAGATGGTATCACATTATCATTTTGATTTGCATCTCTCAAATAATTAGTGACTTTGAGTATGTTTTCATGTGTCTCTTGGCTTTCTTTCTTTCTTTTTTTGAAAAGATTCTATTTAGGTTTATTGCTATTTTTTATTGGCTCATTTATCTTCCTTTTATTAAGTTGTGTGAGTTGCCAGTAGATATTGGAAATTAAACCTTTATCAGTGATAACATTAGCAAATATATTCTCCCATACAGTGGGCTTTCTTATTATTTTGTTGATGATTTCTTTTGCTGTGCAAAAGCTTTTTATTTTGATGTAGTCCCATTTGTTTATTTTCTCTTTAGCTTCCATTGCCCAAGTCCTTCAACATATGGCTGAGATATCTCTGCCTGTGGATCCTCTATTATTTTTATGGTTTCCCATCTTATGTTTAAGTCCTGTATCCATTCTGAGTTTATTTTTGTGTATGGTATAAGTTGGTGGTCTAGTTTAATTTTTTGCAAGTGTTTGTCCAATTTTCCCAGCACCATTTATTGAAGAGACTTTCTTAACTCAATTATATGTTCATGGGTTCTTTGTCAAATATTAATTGAGCATAGTGGTTTGGGTCAATATCCAGATTCTCTATTCTATTCCATTGGTCTATATGTCTGTTCTTATGCCAGTATCAGGCTGTTTTGAGAACAGTGACTTGTTATACAGCTTGAAATCTGGTATTAAGATCCCACCTACTTTGTTCTCCTTTCTCAGGATTGCTGTGGCTATTTGGGGTCTTGTTTTATTCCAGATGAATTTTCGAGATTTTTTTCTGGTCTGTGAAATATGCCATTGGTATTTAAATAGGGATTGCATTGACTATATAGATTGCTTTGGGTAGTAGGTACATTTTAATGATGTTGATTCTACCAATCCATGAACATGGTATACTCTTCCATCTGTTTACATCTTCCTCTATCTCCTTTTTCAGTGTTCTGTAGTTTTCCGCACATAGGCCTTTTACCTCCTTAGTTAAGTTTATTCCTAGGTATCTTAATTTTTTTGGTGTGATAGTAAATGGGATTGCTTTTTAGTCTCTATTTCTGTAAGTTCACTATTGGTGTATAGAAATGCCATAGATTTTTTGGCATTAATTTTGTAACCTGCTACATTGCCAAATTCATTTATTAAGTTCATTAATTATTTTATGAAATCTTTCAGGTTTTTTTATATACAATATCATGACATCTACAAATAAGGACAGCATTACTTCTTCTTTTCCAATTTGGATGCTTTTTATTTCTTCTTCTTGTGTAATTGCAATTGCTAATACATCCAGTACTATGTCAAACAGGAGTGGTTGAGAGTGGGTGGGCATCACTGTTTTGTTCCTGTCCTTAGGGGAAATGCTTTAGTTTTTGCCCATTGAGTAAGATGTTAGCTATGGATTTATCATATATGGCTTTTATTATGTTGAGGTATGATCTTTGTATTCCCATCTTGTTGACAGTTTTTATCAAGAACAAGTGTTGGATTTTGTCAAATGCTTTTTCTGCAGTCATTGTTATGGCTATGATTTTTATCTCTCAATTTATTTATGTGATGTATCATATTTATTAATTTGTGGATATTGTACCATCCATGCATTCCTGGGATAAATCCTACTTGGTCATGGTGTATGATATTTCTGATGTACTGCTGAATCTGATTTGCTAGAATTTTGTTGAGGATTTTGGCATCTGTGTTCATGAAGGATTTGGACATTAATTCTGTGTTATTGTGTTGTCTTTCTCTGGTTTTGGTATTAGGGTGATGCTGGTTTTATAGAAGGAGCTTGGGAGTGTTCCTTCCTTTAGTATTTTCTGAGGAGGATAGGTTTTAATTTTTCCTTGAATGTTTGGTAAAACTCCCCTATGAAGCCATCTGCTTCCAGGCTTTTTTTGCCTGGAAACTTTTTGATGACTGCATCCATTTCTTCCATAGTTATTGGCCTATTGAGATGTTTAGATTCTTCCTGATTGAGTTTTAGAAGATTGTATTTTTCTAGGAATGTGTCCATTTTCTCCAGGCTGTCAGTTTGTTGGAATAGAGTTGTTCATAGTTTTTTTTAACAATCCTTTGTATTTCAGTGGGGTCTGTTGTTATTTCACCTCTATCATTTCTGATTTTGTTTATTTGGGTCCTCTCTCTTAGCTTCTTGGTAAGCCTGGCTAGAGGTTCATCAATCTTGTTTATCCTTTCAAATAAAAATCTCTTGCCTTTGTTGATCTTTTGTATTGTTTCTTTTGTCTCTATGTTATTATCTCCGCTCTGATCTTTATTATTTCCTTCCTTCCGCTGACACTGGGCTTTTCTTGTTGCTCTCTTTCTAACTCTTTGAGTTATAGGATTAGGTAATTTATTACCATTGTTTCCTTTTTTTTTTTTGGAGTAGTCTTGTAGAGCTATGAACTTCCCTCTCAAGACTGCTTTGGCTGTGTCCCATAGATTTTTGATCATTGTATTTTCATTGTCGCTTTTGGCAGTGATGTTTTTTTACTTCTTCCATGATCTCTCTGGTAACCCAGTCATTATTTGATAGCATGCTGTTTAATTTTCATGTGTTTAATTTTTTGGATTGTTTTTATTTTAGTTGATTTCCAGTTTTATGCCACTGTGATCTGAGAAGATGCTTGATATGATTTCTATCTTCTTGAATTTGAAGAGATTTTGCCTATTACCCAACATATGGTCTATCTTTGAAAATGACCCATGGCCACTGGAGAAGAATGTATATTCTGTGGCTTTGAGGTAAAATGTTATGAAGATATTAACTAATTCCATCTGGTCTAATGATTCATTTAGAATTGATGTTTCTTTGCTGATTTTTTGTTTAGAGGATTTGTCCAATGGTGATAGTGGGGTATTATATCCAATCTGTTACCCTATGTCTTTTTATTGGGGCATTTAATCCATTAACATTTAAAGTTATTATTGATAGGTACTTATTTTTCACCATTTTTATTCTTTACTCCTGTGTTTCTTCTTTGCTGTTGCTTCTTCTTCTTCTTCTTCTTCTTCTTCTTCTTCTTCTTCTTCTTCTTCTTCTTCTTTTTCTTCTTCCTCTTTTTTTTTTGTAGACCCTTTAGCATTTCTTGCATTGCTGGTTTGGTGGCAATAAATGCCCTTAGTCTTTTTTTTTTTTTTGTCTGTGAAGGTTCTGATTTCACCTTCAATTTTGATTGATAGTCTTGCTGGGTACAGTATTCTTGAATTCAGACCCTTCCTTTGCATGACTTTGTATATTTCATTCCATTCCCTTCTGGCCTGATGAGTTTCTGTTGAGAAATCCATAGCTAGTCTTATGGGGTTTCCTTTGTAGGTAATTTTCTGTCTCTCTCTGGCTGCTTTTAAGATTCTTACTTTGTCATTGGCGTTTGCCAATTTAATTATAATGTGCCTTGGTGTCAGTCTTTTGGGGTTCACTTTGCTTTGGCTCTATGAGCTTCTTGGATTTGTGTGGGGTTTTTTCTTCCCCATATCACAGAAGTTTTCTGTCATTATTTCTTCAAACAGGTTTTCTATTCCTTGCTCAGGTTCCTCTCCTTCTGAATCCTTATTATGCGGATATTGTTTTTTTTTTGTTGTTGTTGTCCCAAAGTTTCCTTAGGCTCTCCTCCTGCTTTTTAATTTTCTTTTTCTAAAAGATGATCTACCTGGATGTTTTTTCCTACCTTGTATTCTAGCTCTATGATGTGGTCTTCTGCTTCTTCTAGCCTACTCTTGTTGCTTTATATTGAGTTCTTTATAGCAGCGATGTCATTTTTCATTTCCTCTTGGTTCGTACTCATATTGTTGAATTTGTCTTCCATTCTTTTCAGCCACCTTATGACCATTTCTCTGAATTCTTTCTCTGGCAGGTTGCTTGCCTTAATTTCATTTACATTCTTTTCTGGTGATGCCTACTTTTCTTTCATATGCAGGCTGTTTCTTTGTCTCCCCATGGCCTCTCTTCTCTGAGTGTCTGGTTATGTAGTTCTCTCTCTCCTCATTCCAGGCAAAATCCAACCTTTCCGTGGTGCATTGTAGAGCTTCTCTAACTCCACATTTTTGTGGCAATTGAGTACTGGTGTTCTGGAGTTCACAACTTTTTGATGGGTCCCATAGTTGTAGATTTTCAAGCTTCCAATAACATCCATCCTCTCCTACAAGATGGTGCCATCTTTGCGTCTAAGCTGGTGGCTCTGGGAGGAAATTCAGCAGCAGTAGTGGCTGCCTGGTCAGGAGAGCCTTGTCCAGCAGTCCTCCACCTTCTCCTGGAATATAACTGTCCCTTAACTCACCAACGAACACTTCCCATGCGACTCTCAGCTGTTCCCTCTGTCTGTTCCAGGACAAGGCTCAGTTCATATCCATCTCTTCTGCTGCCATTTTTTTCATCATTTTTTTTGTAAATTTATTATTATTATTATTATTATTTTCTTTCTTCTTATCCACTCATCCCCTTTCTACTTCCTCCACACTGAATTGAGGATCTCCCCATATTCATCCAATTCTTAACCTTATTTTCTGTATATAAGCTCAGCTTCTACATATTCTTCTCCCTCCCTCTTTGCTGGGTGTTTGGTGTTGAAATGTTTTTGCTTTATCTATTGGTTCTGTGGTGTTTTCCATACTCTCCTTTTTCTTTTATCTCTTATCTTTTTTGATCTCTTTTTTATATTATTTGTGCTCTCTTTTCTCAGGTGGTTACTTATAGTGTGGTCATTAGTGTCATGCGTATATTCGTGCTTTGTTCCCTTTGCATTGTGTCTTGTTGAGGTAAATTTTATCTTGTCTGATCAGGAGCTATAGAGAGTGCCACATTAACCAGACACCTGGAGAGGAAACTCCACCCACAAATGTGTCAATAACACCCCATACACAACTACATATGCAGGAAGAATGCAGCAGTGTGGGAGAGAGAGGGAGGGAGGGTGGCCAGCTTGTCCAAGCAGCTGCACCAGCAGCCTGGCCTCACCAAAGGAGCAGCAGCTTTGCATTAACTGGGAGCCTTGCCTAACCTTCACCCAGGGTGCCCTCAGAGAACACCTGGAACTCTACAACCACCTCTGCCAGGGACCTGCTATCTTGGCTGTGGTCCCATGGTCAATGAGTCTCCAGCTACCCTGGGTGCAGGCTCCTGTGAGTTCTGAAGCACGCTCCCTCTGACTGGCCTAACGCTTTAACCCAGGGCTCTGCAAGCACATGAGAAGCAGACACGTGAACACCTCACTCCTGTCCAAAAAGCAGCAGCCCCATGAGCAGCCCGCCCAAGTCCTGAGAGTAGCAGCCTCATGTGGCCTGCCTCTGTCTAAGTAGCAGCAGCTGTTTGAGCAGCCCACTCCCCATTCTGAGGAGCAGTGCCCCAGTGAGCAGCCCACCACATGGCTATGAGCAGCATCCTCACGTGGCTTGCCCCTGTCCAAGGTGCAGCAGCTGTATAAGTGGCCCACTTTCCCATTGAAGGAGCAGCAATAACAAGACTAGCCTTCCCCAACCTAGAATCATTATCTGCAAAAGCAGTCCTCTCATGATTGAGGAGTGGCAGCCCCACGCACCCTGCCCCCATCTGAGGTGCAGCAGTTGCACGCAGCCCACACTCTACACCTGTCTGAGGAGCAGCAGCTGCACAAGCAAACTGCCCCCATCTGCAGAGAAGCAGCTGCACAAGCAGCCGGGCCTCACCAAAGGAGCAGCAGCTTTGCAAGCATCTCACCCCCATACAAGTAACGGCAGTGCTACAAGCAGCCCACCCCATTTGAGGAGCAACAACCACACAAGCAGCCTGATCCCATCAGAGGAGTGGGAGCTGTGTGAGCAGCTTGACCCTGCACGTGGAACAGCAGAGTCACAAGCAGCTCGCCTCCATTCGAGGAGCAACATCCACTCAAGCGGCCCAACCTGGACCCAGGAGCCGCAGCCATGTAAGTAGACCACCCATGTTCAAGGATCAGCAGTCCAGCACAGTCTGCACCTAACCAACAAGCAGTAGGCACACACATCCTATACCTAACTGATGAGCAGCAGTTGGGTAAGCAGTCTGCATTTCTTTGAGGAGCAGCAACCACACGTGTAGCTCACTCCTGTCTGAGGAGCAGCAGCCACACAAGCAGCCTGTCCCCTACCTGAGGAGCAAAAGCACACGAGCAGACTGTTCACAATCGAGAAGCGGCAGTCCTGTGCAGCCCACACTGGTCTGAGGGGCATCAGCCACACAAAGCCTGCACCTGTCTGATGAGCAGCAGTTGAGTGAGCGGCCCACCTATCAGAGAAGCAGCAGCCATATGTGCAGCTCACTCCTGCCTGAGAAGCAGCAGCTAAGCAAGAATCCCATCTTCTGTCCAAGGAGCAGCAGCTGCATAAGGAACCCACACCTATATGAGGAGCATCATCCCAGCAAGCAACCTGCCCCTGTCCAAGAAGCAGCAGCCTCATGAGCAGTCTGCCCCACCTGAGAAATAGCAGAAATATGTAGCCAGCCCTTATCCAAAGAGCAGCAGCCATGTGAGCAACCCAGCCCTGTTCAAGGAATAGCAGCTGTGCAAGAAGCCTATTCCACTAGCCATAGGAGACACCACCTCTATGAACAGCATCCACCAGAGGAGCCACTGCCAAATGAGGAGCAGCCACTTCAGTGACTGCCTGAGGAGCAATTGTAGCCCAAAGAGCCACTGCTACTACAGCCCGCTGCATGGCTTGACATCTAGATCAGTTGGTGAGACTAAAATTGGGTAGACAAACAAACCACAAAAGGAAAGAAAAAGAGGAATCGTCAGAAAAGCAGATAAGAGAAACAAAAGGAAGCATATGTGAGAAAAATAATTCAGAAAAAGGGTTATCCAGTTCATAAACCGGATGCAGGGAAAAATCAACAAATTATGTAAGAATCAAGAATAAACACATAAAAAAATAAAAAAACTAATGTAAAAATGAAGAAGAAATGAATAGTGATATAGCTGCAATAAAATACACCATGAAAAGTTTCAACAGTGGACTAGGAGAAGTGGAGGACCGAATTAGCGAATTAGAAGACAGGGAAGCAAAACACATCCAAACTGAACTGCAATTGGAGAAAAAAATAAAAGACAAGAGGAGAGTCTAAGGGAGCTATGCAACAACATGAAACAAAGCAACATATAAATAATAGGGTTGCCAGAACAACAAGATCAAGGATTAGAATACCCATTTGAAAAAATAATGGCAGAAAACTTTCCTGATGTTGGAAAAAAAAAGTCACACAAGCAGAGAGAGCCCCAATCAAGATGAACCCAAAAAGACCCACACCAAGACACATCAAATTACAATGGAAAAGGTTCAGGACAAAGAGAGAATCTTAAAGGCTGCAATAGAGAGACAAAAAGTTATATACAAGGGATCTCACATTAGATTATCAAATGATTTCTCAACAGAAACACATCAGGTCAGAAAAGAATGGAAGGAAATTTACAAAATGATGCAAGGTAAGAGACTCAATCCAAGAATATTCTATCCAGCAAGGCTGTCATTCAAAATTGAAGGGGAAATAAGAAGCTTCTCTGACAAATAAAGGCTAAGATAATTTATCACTACTAAGCCAGAAATGCCAGAAAACTGATAGCAAGGTCACCTAAGACCATCGGAAAACAGATATTTACATTATGATCCATTAACAGTAGCAAAATTACAGTTATGAAGTAGCAACGAAAATAATTTTTAGATTGGGGGTCACCACAACATAAGGAACTGTATTAAAAGGTCACAGCATTAAAAAAGGTTGAGAACCCCTGTGCTAAAAGGACTGGTATAAAAAGAAGAAATAAAAAGGTAAGAAAGAACAGAGGCATAAAAAGTAAAAATGGCAACAAACAAGTACCTTGCAATAATAAGTTTAACTGTAAATGGACTAATGTACCAATCAAAAGATGTCAAATGAGTGAATAAAAAAAAACAAAAACACATGACCCATATATATGCTGTATATAAGAGTCCCACCTCAGAACAAGTGACTCACACAGATTGAAAGTGAAGGAGTGGAAATATATCTTTCAGGCAATTGGAAATGAAAAAAAAAATAAAATAAAAACTGGGGTAGCAATACTTACGTGTGACAAAAAAGACCTCAAAGTGAAGGTTATAACAAGAGATACAGAAGGCCATTTCATAATACTAAAGGGATTGATACAACAAGAGGATATAACCCTGATAAACATATATGCACCCAATGCAGGTGCACCCAAATAAATAAAAAAATCTCCTGGAATATATAAAGGAAGAGATCGACAACAATACAATAATAATAGGGGACTTTAATAAACCACTGACATTACTGGATAAATCCTCTAGACAAGAAATAAGCAAAGAAACAGGAATCCAAAATGACTCATTAGATCAGATGGACTTAATTGACATCTGCAGAACATTTCACCTCAAAGGCACAGAATATATGTTGTTCTCAAGTGCATGTGAGACATTTTCAAAGATAGACCACATATTGGGTCACATGCAAAGTCTGCACAAATTAAAGAAGATAGATATCATATCAAGCATTTTTTCAGACCACAATGACATAATATTAGAAATTAATTACAATAAAACCAGCACCCCAAATTCAAACACTTGGAAGCTGAACAGCATGCTATTTAGCTGTGATTGGGTTACCAAAGAGATCAAATAAAAAATTAACATCCTGGAAACTAATGACAATGAAAACACAACAATCCAAAATCTATGGGACACAAAGAAAGCAGTCCTGAGATGAAATTTATAGCACTACAGGCCTACAGAGAAAAAAAGAAAAAAGAAAAAAATGGTAATAAATCACCTAACTCTACAAATCAAAGACTTAGAAAGAGAGCAACAAGAAAAGCCCACAGTGAGCAGATGGAATGAGATAATAAAGATCAGAGCAGAAATAAATGACTTAGAGACAAAAACAAAATAAAACAATACAAAAGATCAATGAAAGCAAGAGCTGGTTCTTTGAAAGGATAAACAAGATTGATGAACCTATGACCAGGCTCACCAAGAAGCAACGATAGAGGATCCAAATAAACAAAATCAGAAATGAAACAGGCAAAATAACGACAGACCCCACAGAAGCACATAGTTGAAAAATACTATGAACAACTCTATTCTAACAAACTAAACAATCTGGAGGAAATGCTCATATTCCTAGAAATATACAACCTTCTAAAAAACTCAATCAGGAAGATTCTGAAAACCTCAATAGGCCAATAATTATGGAAGAAATTGAAGCAGTCATCAAAAATTTCCACCAAACAAAGCCCAGGGCCAGATGGCTTCACAGGGGAGTTTTACAAAATATTCAAGGAGAAACTAAAACCTTTTCTCCTCAGACTATTTCAAAAATTCAAGAGGGAGGAGAAACAAAGATGGCAGCATAGGTGAACACCTAAACTGATGCCTCACACAATAATTTCAAAACTACAAATAAAACACAGAACAGACATCATCCAGAACCACAGGAAAGCTGGCTGAGTGGAAATTCTACAACTAGAAGGAAAGAGAAGGGCTCATGGAAACTCAGAGGAGCTGCAAAAAGCTGAGATACTGAGAGATACACATGGAGAGGATGGGTGGAAGAGTGCCTGGCTGGCTTCCTCTTGCAGGAGGGAACAGAAACTCCTGACTGCAATGAACCCCTGATCTGACTGCACTAATCCCCAGCTCTGGGCGAGACTCATACGGGTGAAGTCTGGATTGTCGTGAAAAGGGAGGAGTGCACGGAAACTTAGGGGAGCCACAAAAAGGCAAAAGTCAAGAGATGCGCACACAACTGTGCCCAGAGAGGATGGACTACTGAGTGTGCTGCTGGATTTCTCTAGCGGGAGAGAGACAGAACCCGCCCCCCTCATTGTGCTAAAATCCACTTTCGACTGCACTGAACCCCAGTTTTGGGTGAGACCCTGGGGACCCAGACTCATATGGGTTCCAGGAGTGCATGGGAACCAGAAAGGTAGAGGTCTAGAGGCGTGTGTGCACACATGCACACTTCAGAGCTGCAGGAATTACTGAGAGTCACTGAGACCCAGGGGCTGCCTAGAGCAGGGCTGACTGGAAGCCTAGACTATCTCTGCTCAGCCTTCGATACTCTACCCCATTCAATTTGATTGGAGAGGCTTTTGTAAATTTGCAAGTCTTATATCATAAGGCTGGCTACAGTACAGAAATTCTCCTGGTGTAGCAAAAATGTATCAACATCAGAATTATGGGGGTGCCAGAAGAAGAGAGAGCAAGATACTTAAAACCTACTTGAAATAACGATTGAAAACTTCTCCCACCAGGTAAAAGAAATAGACTTATAAGTCCAGGAAGTGCACAGCACCCCAAAACAAAAGGAATCCAAAGAGGACCACACCAAGACACATCATAATTAAAATGCCAAGAGCAAAAGACAAAGAGAGAATATTAAAAGCAGCAAGAGAAAAAACAGTTAATTATCTACAAGGGAGGACCCATATGACTGTCAGCTGATTTCTCAACAGAAGGGGGTGGCAGGAAATATTCAAAGTGATGAATAGCAAGAACCTACAACCAAGATTACTCTACCCAGCAAAGCTATCATTCAGTATTGAAGGGTGGATAAAAAGCTTCACAGATAAGAAAAAGGAAAAAGAGTTCATCAACACCAAACCAGTATTACATGAAAGGCTGAAAGGTAGAAGAGGAAGAAGAAGAAAAGGGTAAAGAAAAATTATGAACAACAAATATATATCTATCAAGAAGAGAATCTAAAAATCAATTGAATTAAAAATATGATGAACAGAATAAACTGGTGAATATAAGAGAATCAGGGGCATAGAAAGGGAGTGGACTGACAATTCTCAGGGGGAAAGGAGTGAGGGGGTTTCAGGGAGAGACTAGACAAAAATCATACACCTATGGATGAGGACAGTGTGGGGGGAGGTTAGGGCAGAGGGAGGGGTGGGAGCCAGGTGGAGGGGAGCTATGGGGGAAAAAAAGAGGAGCAAATGTAATAATCTGAACAATAAAGATTTGTTAAAAAAAAATTCAAGAGGAAGTAACACTTTCAAGCTCCTTCTATGAAGACAGCATCACCCTAATATCAAAACCAGATAAAGACAACACAATTAAACAGAATTACAGGCCAATATTCCTCATGAACATAGATGCCAAAACCCTCAACAAAATTCTAGCAAATCAGATCCAGCAGTACATCAGAAAGATCATACACCATGACCAAGTAGGATTTATCCCAGTGATGCAAGGATAGTACAATATCAGGAAATCAATAAGCATGATACATCACAAAAACAAATTGAGAGGTAAAAATCACACAGTTATATCAATGGAGGCAGAAAAAGGATTTGACAAAACCCAGCACCCTTTCTTGATAAATCTCTCAGCAAGGTGGGAATAGAAGAATCATACCTCAAGGTAATAAAAGACATATATGATGAACCCACAGCCAACATCACACTCAATGAACAACAATTAAAACCATTTTCCCTAAGAACAGGAACAAGACAGTGATGCCCTCTCTCACCACTCCTGTTGATATAGCACTGTAAGTATTAGACATTGTGATCAGACAAGAAGAATGAATAAAAGGCATCTATATTGTAGAAGAAGAAGTAAAACTGTCATTATTTGCAAATGTCATGATAATGCTAAGTGAAATAAACCAGTCAGAGAAAGATAAATATCACATGATCTCACTCATTTATGGAATATAATGAACAACATAAACTAAGGAACAAAAATTGACCCAGAGACAGAGAAACATTGATCAGA
The DNA here is from genome assembly GCA_011751065.1 of Lasiurus cinereus. NCBI lineage: Eukaryota > Metazoa > Chordata > Mammalia > Chiroptera > Vespertilionidae > Lasiurus > Lasiurus cinereus. The sequence goes on from JAAGEH010000029.1 coordinate 16,819,707, forward strand.
CCATTAAACCTCAGAGGGAAAGTAGTTGAGGGTGAGGGTAAGGGGGAGAGATCAACCAAAGGACTTGTATGCATGCATATAAGCCTAACCAATGGACACAGACAACAGGGGTTGTGAAGGCAGGAGTGGGAGGAATAGGGGGGTTATGGAGGAATAAGGACACATATGTGACATCTTAATAAAGAAATTATATTTTAAAATGTAAAAAAAATGGCCAATGGACTTCAATAGATACATATTGAAATAAGTCGGAAGGAAGGCCAGGAGACATATGAAAGCATGTTCAAAATCACTAATCATCTGAGAGATGCAAATCAAAATGACAATCTGGTACCATCTCACACCTGTCTGAATGGCTGTCATCAACAAATCAACAAAGGACAGGTACTCTTGAGGACTTGGAGAAAAAGGATCCCTCATGCACTGCTGGTGGGAATGCAGACTGCTCAGCCACTGTGGAGAACATTATGAATTTCCTCAAAAACCTAAAAATGGAACTCCAATTTGACCCAGTGATCTCACTTCTATGAATATATCCCAAGAAACTAGAAACATCATTTGAAAGGATATATACACCCCTATGTTAGTAGCAGTACAATTTATCATATCTAAAATTTGGAAACAGCCTAAATGCCCATCAACATGTTAGTGCAATGAAAGTCTGTGTATATCTACACAATGGAATACTATGATGTGGTAAAAAAGAAAGCATTCTTACCATTTGCAACAGCTTGAATGGAACTGGTGAGCATTATGCTAAGTGAAATAAGCCAATCAGAGAAAGGCAAATATCACATGATCTCACTCATTTATGGGATATAATGGACAACGTAAACTGATGAACAAAACAGATCCAGAGATAGAGAAACATCGGAGGGAAGGTAGGGAAAGGTGGGGGTAAGAGGGAGAGATCAACCAAATGACTTGAATGCATGCATATAAGCCTAACCAATAGACACAGTCAATAGGGGAGTGAGGGCATGAGTGAGGGGTAATGGGGGTTAATGGTGGGGTAAGGAAAATAAAATAAATATTATAACTAAAAAAAAACAAATTTGAAAAGAAGAAGTTAAACTGCCCTTATTCATAGATGATATGATACTGTACATAGAAAACCCTAAAGACTCCATCAAAAAATTAGACTTAATAAATGAGTTCAGTAAGGTAGCAGGATACAAAATTAATGCCAAGAAATCTATGGCATTTCTATATATCAATAATGATCTTACAGAAAGAGAGACTAAAAAAGCAATCCCATTTACTGTCACACCAAAAAAATTAATATACATAGAAATAAACTTAACTAAGGAGGGAAAAGTCTTATACATGGAAAGCCACAGGAAACTGAAAAAAGAGAAAGAGGAAGACATTAACAGATGAAAGAACATACAGTATTCATGGATTGGTAGAATCAACATCAAAATGTCCATACTACTCAAAGTAATCTATAGATTCAATATACTCCCCCATTAGAATACCTATGGCATATTTCACATACCTAGAACAAACTTTCCAAAATACATCTGGAATTAAAGCAAAACAAAACACAAATAGCTTCAACAATACTGAGAAAGAACAAAGTAGATGGAATCTCAATACCAGATATTAAGCTGTATTACAAAGTCACTGTTCCTAAAACAGCCTGGTCCCAGTACAAGAACAGACATATAGATCAATGCAATAGAAATCGACCCAAAGCACTATGCTCAATTAATAGTCAACAAAGCAGGCATGAACATACAATGGAGTCAAGACAGTTCCTTCATTAAATGGTGTTGCGAAAATTGGACAGATAGATACAAAAGAATGAAACTAGACCACCAACTTACACCATACACAAAAATAAACTCAAAATGGGTCAAGGACTTAAACATAAGATGGGAAACCATAAAAAAATACTAGAGGAATCCATAGGCAGCAAAATCTCAGATATATGCCAAAGCAATTTCTTCACTGATACTGCTCCTAGGGCAATGGAAACTAAAGAGAAAATAAGCAAATGGGACTACATCAGAATAAAAAGCTTTTGTAGAGCAAAAGAAACCATCAACAATACAAGAAAGCTTACTGCATGGTAGAACATATTTCCCAATGTTATCACCGAAAAGGGTATAATCTCCAACATTTGCTGGTAACACATAAAACTTAACAAAAGGAAGAGAAACAACCTGATTAAAAAAAGAAGGGCGACATACCTAAATAGATACTTTTCAAAAAAAATAAAAGACTGAAGGAAGGCAAGAGACATATGAAAACATTCTCAAAGTCACTAATCATCTGAGAGATGCAAATCAAAATGACAATTCAGTACCATCTCACACCTGTCAGAATGGCTATCATCTACAAATCAACAAAGGACATGGGGCAGCGAGGATTCAGAGAAAAAAGGAACCCTCGTGCTCTGCTGGTGGGAATGCAAACTGGTGCAGCCACTGTGGAGAACAGTATGGAATTTCTTCAAAAACCTATATCTGAACTCCCATTTGACCCAGTAATTCTACTAGGAATAAATGCCAAGAAACTAGAAACACTAATCAGAAAGGATATATCCACCCCCTGTTCATAGTGGCACAACTCACCATAGCTAAGATTTGGAAACAGCCTAGATGCCCATTAGAAGATGAGTGGATTTTAACAACTGTGGTACATCTACACAATGGTATACTATGCTGTTATAAAAAGAGAAGGAATTCTTACCATTTGCAAGAGCATGGATAGGACTGGAGAGCATGATGCTAAGTGAAATAAGCTAGGCAAAGAAAGATAAATACCACATGATCTCAATTATTTATTGATTATAATGAACAATATAATCTGATGAACAAAAACAGATGCAGAGACAAGGAAGCCTCAATCAGACTGGAAAATCTCAGAGGTTAGGTAGGGGAGGGTTGGGGTAAGAGAGAGAAATCAACCAAAGGACTTGTATGCATGCATATAAGCCTAACCAATGAACACAGACAACAGGGGAAGGTGAGGGCTCGAGTGAGCGGTGGGGGTGGGGTAATGAGGGGGTAAGGACACATATGTAATACCTTAATCAATAAAGAAATTTAAAAAAAAGAAACAATGATTGGTTACCAATGAGATCAAAGAAGGAATAAAAAACTTTCTGGAAACAAATGACAATGAAATCACAACAATTCAAAATCTATGGGAAACATTGAAAGCAGTCCTGAGATGAAGTTCATAGAATTACATGCTTACCTCAAGAAAACAAGAAAATCTGGTAATAAATTACCTAACTCTACAACATAAAGAATTAGAAAGAGAATAACATGGAAAGCCCAGAGTGAGCAGAAGGAAGATAATAATAAAGATCAGAGTGGAAATAAATGACAGAGACAAAAAAAAAAAATCAGTACAAAAGATAAATTAAACCAAGAGGTGGTTCTGTGAAAAGATATACAAGATAGATGAACCTCTAGCTACAATCAGCAGGAGGTAAAGAGAGAGGACCCAAATAAACAAAATCATAAATGAAAGAGGTGAAATAACAACAGATCCCACAGAAATACAAAGGATTAAAAAAAATATGGTGAACAATTCTAACCCAACAAACTGGTCAACCTAGAAGAAATTGACATATACTTAGAAAAATATGACTTTCTAAAAATCAGGAAGAATTATAAAATCTGAATAGGCCAATAACTATGGAGGAAATTGAAGCAGCCATCAAAAAAATTCATCAAACGAAAGACCTGGGCCAGACAGCTTCATAGGGAAGTTTTACCAAAATTCAAAGAATAAGTAAAACCTATCCTCCTCAGACTATTATAAATAATTCAAGAGGAAGGCACACTTTCAAATTTTTCTTATGAAGCTAGCATTACCCTAATTCCAAAACAAGATAAAAACACTATAAAGAAAAAAAAACATTCAGTACAGCATGATGAAGAAAGATGCTAAAATGCTCAACAAAATTCTAACCAATTGGATCTAGCATTACATTAGGAAGTTCATACACCAGAGCATCCAAGATGGCAGCCAACATTATGTCAGGCTACAAGATATTGTGTGAGTGAGAGAGTAAAAGGAAAGTGCATGGACATGCGGGGTGTGTTTGTATTTGTGAGTGAGGGACAATTATATTCCACAGGACAGTTGGGGATTGGCAGATCAGGCTCCTTTGGCAGGGCAGTCTCTATTACTGCTAAATTCTTTCCTGGAGCATTTGGTTCTGCTGCAGAGAGTGTGCCATGTTGAAGGGGAAAGTGGCTATGATCAGAAGCCCAGCCTTACCTTCAACGGGGAAACCTTGGATACCTGCCGGATCCTACAACCAGAACTCCCAGGGACCAATCCCCCCACCCTAACCCCCCTCCATCCATGGGCACCTAAAATGTTTGTGCAGCGGGAGATAAAGTGGCAGCTGAATACGCCAACAGATCCTGCACATTCTCACAGAGCAGCTACAAGGAACAGCTAAATCAAATAACACCTAACCATAATTAGTTAATTAAACATAGCTTTTGAAACAATCCGTGGACAAGAAGGTCATAGATTGCCTAGAAAGAGGCAATGCAGGAAAGAGAGACCTACATAATCAGACTTCCTGAGAGGAGCGAATATGGGAAAACAAAAGAACAGTCCCCATACGAAAGAAAAGAAGGAATAACCAAAAAAGGAAGTAAAGGACATAAAGGCAAGCAATTTGTCAGAGAAAGAATTCAGAACAATGGTTATAAGGATGCTGAAAAGGATTCAACAATATGTGTGAGAACCAAGAGGAAATGAAGAGCAAAGAAGAAATAAAGAATGACATTGTTGTAATAAGAACACAATAAAAAGCATCAACAGTAGACAAAAGAAGTGGAGGACCACATCAGTGAGCTCGAAGACAAGATAGGAAAAAATACCCAAACAGAGCAGCAACTGGAAAAAAAAACAACTTAAAAAATAGGAGCAGAGCCTAAGAGAACTTTGGGACAACACAAAACAGAAATAGGGGTGCTATAAGGAGAGGATATGGGGCAAAGAATAAAAAACATGTTTGAAGAAATAATGACAGAAAACTTCCCTGATATTGGGAAGAAAACAACTCACATAAGTCCAAGAAGCTCATAGAGGCCCAAAGAGGATGAACTAAAAAAGATTGACACCCAGACACATTATAATGAAATTGACAAACACCAATGACAAAATAAGAATCGTAAAGTCTGCCAGAGAGAAACAGAAAGTTACCTACATGGGATCTCCCATCAGACCAACAACTGATTTATCAACAAAAACACATCAGGCCAGAAGAGAATGAAATGGAATAAAATATACAAAATCATGCAAAACTTGGGTCTGAATCCAATAATACTGTACCCAGCAAGGCTAACAATCAAAACTGAAGATAAAATCAGGAGCTTCACTGGCAAAAAAAAAAAGACAAACAAAATAAAACAAAACAAACAAACAAACAAAAACTAACGGAATTTATCATTACCAAGCCAGCAATGCAAGAAATGCTAAAGGGACTGGTGTAAAAAGAAGAAATAAAAAGGTAAGAAGGAACAGAGACACAAAAAATAAAAATGGCTACAAACAAGTACCTTTCAATAGTAACTTTAAATGTAAAGGGATCAAATGCTCCAATCAAAAGACATCGATGGACTGAATTGATAAAATCAAAACCCATATATATGCTGTATACAGGAGACGCATCTTAGAAAAAGAGAATCAATCATACAGAGTGAAAGTGAAGGAATGGAAAAACATCTTTCAGGCAAATGGAAATGAAAAAAAAAAAAAGCTTGGGTAGCAGTATTTATATTGGACAAAATAGACCTCAAAGTAAAGGCCATAATAAGAGATAAGAAAAGCTGCTTCATAATAATAAAGGGATCAATATAACAAGAGAATATAACCCTGATAAACATATATGCACCCAATGCAGGAGCACCCAAATACATAAAAAAACGCCTGGAAGAAATCAAGGGAGAGATTGACAACAATACAATCATCGTAGGGGACTTTAATACACCACTGATATTACTGGATAAATCCTCTAAACAATAAATCAGAAAAGAACCAGCAATTCTAAATGACTCATTAGATCAGATGGACTTAATTGACATCTTCAGAGGATTTCACCCCAAAGCCAAGGAAAATATGTTTTTCTCAAGTGCACATGGGGCATTTTCAAAAACAGACCGCATATTGGGTAACAAGCAACATCTCCCTAAATTCAAGAAGATTGAAATCATATCAAGCATTTTCTTAGACCACAACAGAATAATACTAGAAATAAACTATCATAAAAAGATTCCAAAAATTTAAACACTAGGAAGCTGAATAGCATGCAATTAAACAATAATTGGGTCATCAATGAGATCAAAAAAGAAATTAAAAACATCCTGGAGACTAATGACAATAATAAAAAAAATAATGCAAATGCTATAGGACAAAATGAAAGCAGTCCTGAAAGGGAAGTTTATAGCTCTACAGGTCTACCTCAAAAAACAAGAAAAAATGGTAATAAATCACCTAACACTACAACTCAAAGAATTAGAAAGAGAGCAAAAAGAAAATCCGAGTGAGGAGAAGGAAGGAAATAATAAATATCAGAGCAGAAATGAATGACATATAGACCAAAAACAAAAACAAAAACACACACATGCACACACACAAAAAACAAACAATCAATGAAACCAAGAGGTGGTTCTATAAAAGGATAAACAAGATTGACGAACCTCTAGCCAGGCTCACCAAGAAGCAAAGAGAGAAGACTCAGATAAACAGTCAGAAATGAAAGAGGTGAAATAACAACAGACCCCATGGAAATACAAAGGATTGTTAAAAAAAATACTATCAACAAATTTATCCCAACAAATTAGACAACCTGGAGGAAATGGATACATTCCTAGAAAAAGACAACCTTCTAGAATTCAATCAGGAAGATTCTAAAAATATCAATAGGCTGATAACTATGGATGAAATTGAAGCAGTTATCAAAACGCTTCCAGCAAACAAAAGCCTGGGCCAGACGGCTTCACAGGTGAGTTTTACCAAACATTCAAGGAAGAACTAAAACCTATACTCCTTAGACTATTCCAGAAATTCAAGAGGAAGGAACAATTCCAAGCTCCTTCTATGAAACCAGCATCACCCTAATACCAAAACCAGATAAAGATAACACAATGAAAGAGAATTATAGGCCAATATCCCTCAAGAACATACATGCCAAAATCAACAAAATTCTAGCAAATCAAATCCAGCAGAACATCAGAAAGATCATACACCACGACCAAGTAGGATTTATCCTAGGGATCAAGGATGTTACAATATTCACAAATCAATAAACATGATATATCACATAAACAAATTGAAAGATAAAAATCACATAGTCATATCAATGGATGCAGAAAAAGTAATTGACAAAATCCAACACCCTTTCTTGATAAAAATTCTCAGCAAGGTGGGAATAGGAAGATCATAATTCAACATAATAAAAGCCATATATGACAAATCCACAGCCAACATCATACTAAATGGGCAAAAACTAAAACCATAACCATTTTCCCTAAGAACAGGAACAAGACAGGGATGCCCACTCTCACTGCTCCTGTTCAACATAGTGCTGAAAGGACTAGCCAATGTGATCAGACAAGAAGAAGAAATAAAAGGCATCTAAATTAGAAAAGAAGAAGTAAAACTGTCCTCATTTGCAGATGACATGATACTTACTCTACATAGAAAACCCTAAAGACTTCATCAAAAAATATTAGACTTAATAAATGCATTTGGCAATGTAGAAGAATAAAAAATTATAACCAATAAATTTATGGCATTTCTATACACCAATAATGATCTTACAAAAAGAGACACTAAAAAAACATTCCCATTTACCATTACACCAAAAAATTTAAGATACCTAGCAATAAACTTAACAAAGGAAGTAAAAGACATATACGTAGAAAACTACAGGACACTAAAAAGAGAGAGAGAGAGAGAGAGAGAGAGAGAGAGAGAGAGAGAGAGAGAGGAGGATGTAAACAGATGGAAGAACTTATCATGTTCATGGATTGGTAGAATCACCATCATTAAATTGTACTATCCAAAGAAATCTGTAAATTGAATGCACTTTCCATTAAAATACCAACAGTATATATCACAGACCTAGAATGAACTTTCCAAATTCATCTGGAATAAAAAAAAAGATACAGAATAGCTATAGCAATCCTGAGAAAGAAGAACAAAGTAGGTGGGATCTCAACACTAGATATCAAACTGTACTGAAAAACCACTGTTCTCAAAATTGCCTGGTACTGGCACACAGACATATAGATCAACGGAATAGAATAGAGAACCCAGAAATTTATCCAAACCACTATGCTCAATTAATATTTGACAAAGGAGGCATGAACGTACAATGGAGTTAAGACAGTGTCTTCAATTAACTGTGTCAGGAAAATTGGACAGATACATGCAAAAAGAATGAATCTCGACCACCAACTTACACCATACTTTAAAATAAACTCAAAAAATGGATCAGGGATTTAGACATAAAAAAGAAAACCATAAAAATACTAGAGGAATCTATAGGCAGAGAAATCTCAGACATATGCTGAAGCAATTTCTTCACTGATACTGCTCCTAGTTCAATGGTAAGTAAAGAGAAAATAAACCGATGGGACTACATAAAAAAAAAGCTTTTCCACAGCAAAAGAAACCATCGAAAAAATTAAAAACAACAAGAAGAAAGCCTTCTGCATGGGAGGACATATTTGCCAATGTTATCACCAATAAGGGTTTAATCTCCAACATATACAGGGAACTCATACAACTTAAGAAAAAGAAGATAAACAACTAAAGCAAAAAAAATGGGCAACTGTCCTAAATAGAAACTTTTTGAAAAAAGACAGAAGGAAGGGCAAGACACATATGAAACCCTGCTCAAAGTCACTAATCTTCTGAGAGATGCAAATCAAAACAACAATGCGGTACCATCTCACACCTGTCAGAATGGCTATCATCAACAAATCAACAAAGGACAAGTGCTGGTAAGGATGTGGAGTAAAAGGTACCCTTGTGCACTGCTGGTGGGAATGCAGACTGCTGCAGCCACTGTGGAGAACAGTATGAAGTTTCCTCAAAAAACTAAAACTGAAATTCCCATTTGACCCAGTGATCCCCCTTCTAGGAATGTATCACAAGAAACTAGAAACATGAATCAGAAAGGATATATGCACCCCTATGTTCATAGCAGCACAATTCACCATAGCTAAGATTTGGAAACAGCCTAAATGCAATCAGAATATGAGTGGATTAGAAAATTATGGTCTATCTATGCAATGGAATACTAAGCTGCAATTAAAAAGAAGGAATTCTTACCATTTGCAGCAGCATGGATAGACCTGGAGAGCATTATGTTAAGTGAAATAAGCCAGGCAATGAAAGAAAAATGCCCAATGATCTCACTCATTTATGGAAAATAAAGAACATTATAACCTGATGAACAAAACATAGATACAGAATCAGTAAAACACTGAAGAGACTGTCAAATTACAGTGGAATGGTTGAGGTGTGTTGGGGAGGGGGGAAAAAGATCAACCAAAGAACTTGTATAAATGTATATAAGCACAGCCAATGGACACAAGACACTGGGGGGCCGGGGTGTGGGATGAGGGCATGTGACAAAGGATAGGGGAGACTAAGGGAAGGTCAATTGGGGAAAAAAGGAGATATATGTACTACTATGTGTAATACTTTACACAATTAAAAAAATAAACTGTGAAAAAATAAAGAAGGCCAAATTACACCAAAAAAAATAACAAAGGAGATTAAATCTTGTATAATAATGAGGTAATATGGAAATTGACCATCACTGCAACACTCAAGATCGCTGCCCCCATGTGGTCAAAGATGGCTGCCCGCCCCCATGTGGACACAAGATTGCCACCACAAGGTGGCTGGCAGGGGAGGGCATTTCGGGGGAACCAGGCCTGCAGGGGAGGGCAGTTGGGAGGGACAAGACCCACAGGAAAGGGTAGTTGGAGGGGACCAGGCCTGCAGGGGAGGGGATGATTGTGGGGACCAGGCCTGTAGGGGAGGCAATTTGGGGTGACTAGGCCTGCAGAGGAGAGGACAGTTAGGGGTGACCAAGCTGGCAGGGGAGGGAAGTTGGGGGCAATCATGTCAGCAGGGGAGAAGTTAGGCATCTATCAGGCTGGCATCAGAGTGGTTAGGGTGTGATGAGGCTGGCAGGCAGAAGCAGTTAGGGGCAATCAGGCAGGCAGGCAGGCAAGCCGTTGGGAGCCAGCAGTCCTGGGTTGTGAGTTGGACATCCCTTGAAGGGTCCCAGATTGGAGAGGTTGAAGAGGCTGGGTTGAGGGACACACCACCCCTCCCACCCCATGCACAAATTTCGTCATGGGACTTCTAGTACTTATATAATGAAGACTATAAAACATTTCTAAAAAAAACAATAAAAAAAGACATCAATAAATGAAAAACCATGTCATAATCATGGATTATAAGACTTAATAATGTTAAAAAGTCAACACTGCACAAAATGATCTAGAGATTCAATGCAATTAATATAATAAAAGCCTAAGCAACTGTTATGGTGGAATGACTAGTCATTATGATGCTCACTGACCACCAGGGGCAGATGCTCAATAAAGGAGCTGCCACCTGGTGGTCAATGAGCTCTGTTAGGGGGAGCAGCCACATAGTCAGAAGCCTGGCCCTTGGCTTGAGAGAGCAATGGCAGTGTTTGGAGCCTCTCCCACCTCTGTGGCAGCGCTAAGGAGCAGCTAGCCAAGCAGTAAGGAGCCTACCACTAAGAAGCAGCAAGCTAAGTGGTAAGGAGCAAGGAGGTGGGTGGTTAGGAGTGAGGGATTCTGGATTGTGAGAGGGATCTGGCCTAAGCCCATATTCAGACATCCCCCAAGGAGTCCCGGAATGTGAGAGGGTGCAGGCCGGGCTGAGGAACCCCACCTCCCCAGTGCATGAATTTTATACACTGGGCCTCTAGTCTCTTTATAAAACCCCACATGATGTTTTTGTAAAAATAGAAAGCACATTTTAAATTCCATATAGAATCTCAGGTACTTTAAGTAGTTAAACATTATCTTGAGAAAAAACAAATCCAATGAACTCAATTACTGATTTCAAAACTTAATACAAAGTGACATTAATGAAAGCAGTGTGATACTAGAATAAAAACAAACATATGAACCAATGGAAAGAATAAGAGCCACCAAATAAATTTTGCATGCATGATCAAATAGTTTTTAACAAGGGTGCCAAGACAATTTAATTGTGAAAAAACTGTCTTTTCAAAGAATATTGCTGGAAAAAATGGATATCCACATACAAAAGAATGAAGTTGTACCCCTTACCTAACACCATATTCAAAAACTAATCCAAAATGGATCAAAAACCTAAATGTAAGACCTAAAACCATAAAATTCTTGGAATGAAACAGGGCACAAACTTCACAACATTGAATGTAACAGTGAGGTCTTGGATATAATACTTAGGGCAAAGGAAACAAAAGAAACAACAGATAAATTAGTCTTCATAATTTTTTTTTAAATTGTGTATCGCTAAGTGAAATAAGCAAGTCAGTGAAGGAGAAACACCACATGATATCACTCATTTGTGGATAATAAAGAACATTATAAACTGATGAACAAAAGGATAGATAAATAGGCAGTAAAGCATCAAACAGACTGTCAAATTACAGCAGGAAGATTAAGGAGCAGTGGGGTAGATAAGAGATCAACCAAAGGACCTGTGTGCATGCATATAAGCATAACCAATGAACACAAGACACTGGGAGGTTGGGGTATGCCTGGGAGGGGGGGATGGGAAGATATGCATACATGTAACACAATAAAAAAAGACAATATCAATAGAGTATAGGGGCAACTAATAGAATGGAAGACAATATTTGCAAATCACGTATCTGAGAAAGTATGAATATCCAGAAAATATAGAGATCTCTTACCACTCACCAAAAGGTTCAAATAACTTGGTTAAAAATGGAAAAGGGTCTGGAATAGTTATTTCTCCAAGTGATATATTAAAATGGCCAATAAGTATATAAAAATACCCTCAACATCACTAATTAGGAAAATGCAAATCAAAATAACAATGAGATATCACCTCACACTCATTAGGACTGCACCTATCAAAACACACAACACCATATAACAAGTGTTGGCCAGTATTTGAAGAAATTGATATTATTGTGCACTATTGGTGGGAATGTAAAATGGTACAACTATGTACTGGGAAAACAATATGTCAGGTCCTAAAATAATTAAAAATGAAATTACTATATTATGAAACAATTCTATTTCTGGATATATACTTAAATGAGTTAAAAGTAGGGTCTCAAAGAGATATTTTTACCTCCATATTAATAGTAACATTATTCACTTAAGCTAAAACGTGGAAGCAATCCAACTTTCAAATGTGGTATATATGTCCAATAAAGTATTATTCAGCCTTAGAAAGAAATAACGTTCTGTCATATGCTACAACATGGATAGAACTAATTATGCTAATTTAAAAAAGCTAGTTACAAAAACATTAAAACTGTATCATTTCATTATCTAAAGTACTTAGAGTAGTCAAAATCATTGATATAGATATAGTAAATAGAATGGCAGTTGCAAAGGGAAAGGAGAGTTATTTTTTAATATTTATAATTTCAGATTTAAAGAATGAAAAGCATTATGGAGGTGGAACATAGTGATAGTAGATAGCATTATAATATATTTAATATCATTGAACTATACATTTAATAAAGCTACATTTTATTCTGAAAAAAAGTGATAAAGATAGTACATTTTATGTTTTGTGTATTTAAGCACAATAAAAATTTTGTGGAAAAATAGGAAATTTATTTTTAGATAATTTTTGATTATGTAGACAAAGCACAGAAATCTATAATGATAATTATATCCATACTAGAGGCCTAGTGCATGAAATTCGTGTGTGTGTGTGGGGTGTTCTTCAGCCCAGCCTGCTCCCTCTCAAATCTGGGACCCCTTGAGGGCAGTCGGACATCTGTCTCACAATCCAGGACTGCTGGCTCCCAAATGCTCACCTGCTTGCCTTCTTGATTGCCCCTAACTGCTCCTGCCTGCCCGCCTGATTACCCCCTAACCACTCCCTGCCAGTCTAATTGATACCTAACTGCTCCCCTGCCAGCCTGTCTCCCCCTAACTGTCCTATCCTGTGGGCCTGGTCACCACTAACTGCCCTCCCCTGCAAGCCTGGTCACCCCTAACTACCCTGCCCTGCAGGCCTGGTCCCTGCCAACTACCCTCCCCTGCTGGCCATCATGTGGTGGCCATCTTGTGTCCACATGGGGGCAGAATCTTTTGACCACATGGGGGCAGTCATTTTGTGTGTTGGAGTAATGGTCAATCTGCATATTACTATTTTATTAGATAGGATAGAGGCCTGGTGCATGGGTGGGGGCTAGCTGGTTTGCCCTGAAGAGTGTCCTGGATCAGGGTGGGTGTTCCCTTGGGGCATGGGGTGGCCTGAGCGAGGGGCCTGTGGTGGTTTGCAGGCCAGCCATGCTTCCCTGTGACCCAAGCGGAGGCCCTGGTATCTGGGATTTATTTATCTTCTACAATCGAAACTTTGTAGCCTTAAGCAAAGGCCTGCTGGCCAGAGTGTGTGGAAAGCTTGGCTTCCTCCATCATCAGGGGCAACCCAAGCCTCGGTCAGTGGCGGCAGCCAATGAAACTTTGTTGCCTTAAGCAGAGGTCTCGGCTGGGGTGTTCGGAAAGCTTGACTTCCTCCATTGCCAGGGGCACCCCAGGCTTTCCTCCTGCTCTCTCTACGGCCACAGCCATCTCAGTTGGGTTAATTTGAATACTTGCTCTTATTGGCTAGTGGGTGTGGCTGGTGGGCGTGGCTTGTGGGTGTAAGGGAGGTATGGTCAATTTGCATATTACTCTTCTATTAGATAGAATTAGTAGGTTTTTTAAAAGATTTTTGTTGTTTTGCTGTTTTAATCCTTATCCAAAGTTATGCTTATTAATTTAAGAGAGAGAGAGAGAGACATTGTCTCCCTTACACACTCCACTGGGAATCAAACCCACAATTTTTTTGGTGTACAGGATGACACTCCAAACCTGCTGAACCACCAGGCTAAGGCAGTAGCTGTTTTATATAAAAATGTTATTTGTTAATTTTTTTCTGGATGCTTTTATTATTTACCTGAACATAAAGATACACACTGTCTGGGTTCTGGAAATCAAAGAAATCAAATTTTGGGGGCTTCCAGTCAAAATGCAGTACTAGCATTCTCCTGCAACCACATCAAAATCACAACTAAACTATAGAACAACCATCATTCTGAATAGCTTGAAATCTAGGTGATCATAAATCCTACAACCAAGGATATAAAGATGAGAACACATCAAGACTGGTAGAAGGTGCAGAGATAAGGGTCAGGTGGGTCTAACACTACCATGGGGTGGAGAAATCCCAGGAGGGATATCTGAGGTCTGGAGGCATCCTCTGATGAGTGACTCACATCAGACATCCTACTCCAGGGTTCCAGTGCTAAGAAGGGAAGTTCCCATAATTTCTGACTGTAAAAACAAGCAGAGATTGTTGCTGAGTGGAATAGAGGGTTTCTGGAATCTCAGGCAGTACTTCTTAAAGAAGCTGTACACGAATCTATTTGGACTTACACCCTCTGAGCTCTACCATCGAGGAAGAAGCTCAAGGGCATCATATCCATACAAAGAATAACTTAAATTTATGGCATCCAGATACTTCTTGGTCATTCTAGCCAGTCATTGCAGCCAATTTGCCTGAGGTAAATTCATCCCACTGATATGCCAACATCAGTCAAGGTTTAACTACAGCCCACATAGGGATGCCCACTGAGAGTGTCCAACTAGGGTGATCGGGGAGGCTGTGCCACTGGGCCCTAAAGGATACTTACTACTTTAGATAACTCTACCGAGCCCAGGACATGTGACAACTCTACTTAATACATAGAAAAAAACACATGGAGACTGCCAAAATGAGGATAAAAAGAAACATATTCCAAATGAAAGAACAAAACAAAATTCCAGAAAAAATAATTAAACAAAATGGAGACAATCTGCTAGATGCAGATTTATAAACCCTGGTTATAAGGATGTTTAATTAACTTAGGGGAAGGGTAGATGAACTTAGTGACAACTTAAACAACACAAAAAAGAACATGCAATCCATAACAGTAACTGAAATGAAGAATCATTTACAGGGAATCAACAGGAGAGAAGATGAAGCCAAGAATCAGATCAGTGATTTGGAATATAAGAAAATAAAAAACACCCAATAAGAACAGCAAAAAGAAACAAGAATTTTAAAAAATGAGGATAATGTAAGGAACCTCTGTTACAACTTCAAGTGTAGCAACATCATGCAGGTGCTGGAAGGAGAAGAGAGAGAGCAAGGAATTAAAACCCTATTTTTTAAAAATGCCAGAAAAATTCCTTAACCTGGTGAAGGAAATCGACATACTACTCCAGGAAGCATAGAGAGTATCAACCAAGATAAATCCAAAGAAGCCCACACTAAGGCACATCATAATTAAAACACAAACAGTTAAAGACAAAGAGAGAATCTTAAAAGCAAGAAGAGAAAAGAAGATAGTTATTAACAAAGGAGCTCCCATAAGAATGTCAGCTGATTTCTCAACAGAAACTTTGTTGACCAAAATAGAGTGGCAAGAAATATTTAAAGTGTTATAAAAGAAGGACCTAAAACCAAGATTACACTATACAGCAAAGCTATCCTATATAATAAAGAGCTAATATGCTAATTAGACTGAACAGCAGAACGACCATCTGGACAAACTTCTGGACAAGCCTGGGCTGCAAGGGCAACCACATCAAAATTACAACTAAACTACAGAACAACTTTACTGCGAGGGGCTGCAAGGGCTGATCCCCTTGCATGAATTTCATGCATTGGTCCTCTAGTTATTTATAATTGAAGGCCAGATAAAGAGCTGCACAGAAAAGCAAAAGCTAAAGGAGTTCATCACCACCAAACCAGTATTATATGAAATGTTGAAGTATATTCTTTAAGGAGGAGGAGGAGGAGAAGAAATATGAACAATAAATGGCAAAAAATACATATCTATCAGCAATCGAATCTAAAGAACAAAAGAAACTAATAAGCAGAATAGAAACAGACTCATAGACACAGAAAATATTTTGATATTTTACCAGATGGGAGGGGTATTGAGGGGATAGGTGAAAATGGGAAAATATCAAATTCAAATTTGTTGTTGCAGAGTAGTTATTGGGATTTAAAGTGTAGCATAGATAATATAGGGAATACAATATTTTAATAAGTATGTATTATGCCAGATGTGTTCAAGACTTATCAGAATGATGACAATTTACATAATATCTAATCACTGCAATATACATAGGAAAGAAATATAATATTGTATGTCAACTGCAATTGAAAATTTTTAAAAATGGTTAAAAAACAAGTAGATGTATTTTTTTTATTTTCTCTTTAGTTTCTATTGCCATAGGAGCTGTATCAATGAAGATATTGCTATGACATATGTCTGCTATTTTGCTGCATATGGCTTCTTCTAAGATTTTTATGATTTCCCATCTTATGTTTAAGTCCTTTATTTATTTTGAGTTTATTTTTGTGTGTGGTTTAAGTTGGTGGTCTAGTTTCTTTTCTTTTTTCTTTTTTTGCATGTACCTATCCAATTTCCCCAACACCATTTATTGAAAGGACTTGCTTGACTCCATTGTATGCTTTTGCCTCCTTTGTCAAATATTAATTGAACATAATGGCTTGGGTAGATTTCTGGGTTCTCTGTTCTGTTTCATTGGTCTGTAAGTCTGTTCTTGTGTCAGTATCAGGCAGTTTTGAGAACAGTAGCTTTGTAATATACCTTGATATCAGGTATTGTGATTCCCTCCAACATTGTTCTTTTTTCTCAAGATTACTGTAGCTATTCAGGGTCTTTTTTTATTCCAGATGAATTTTTGGACAGTTTTTTCTAGGTCTTTGAAATATGCTATTGGTATTCTAATGGGGATTGCATTGGATCTATAGATTGCTTTGGGTAGTATGGATATTTTAATGAAGTTGATTCTCCCAATCCAAGGACATAGTATGTTCTTCCATCTGTTTATGTCTTATTCTATCTCTTTTTTTAGCATCCTGTAATTTTCTGAGTAAAGGTCCTTTACCACCTTGATTAAATTTATTCCTAGGTATAATATATTTTTGTTACAATGGTAAATGGTATTTTTAGTTTCTCTTTCTGTGAGTTCATTATTGGTGTATAAAAAAGCCATAGATATCTGGGTGTTAATTTTGTATACTGCTATGTTGCCGTATTCATTTATTAGGTCTATTAGTTTTTTTATGGAGTCTTTAGGGTTTTCTATGTACAGTATCATGTCATCTGTGAATAATGGCAACTTTACTTTTATTTCCCAATTTGAATGCCTTTTATTTCTGCATCTTGACTGATTGATACTTCCACTACCATGTTGAAGAGGAGTGGTAAAGGTGGGCATCTCTGTCTTGGCCCTTGTTCTTGGGGAAAATGGTTTTAGTTTTTGCCCATTGAGTAGGCTTTTCATATAAGGCTTTTATTATATTGAAGTATGATTCCTCTATTCCCACTTTGCTGAGAGGTTTTTTTTTTTTTTTATCAGGGAAGGGTGTTGGATTTTGTCAAATGCCTTTTCTGCATCAATTGATATGATTATGTGATTTCCAATAATAGGAGTGCCAGAACAACAAGAAGAACAAGAATTAGAAAACCTATTTGAAAAAATAATATCAGAAAACTTCCCTGATTTGGGGAAGAAAAAGTCACACAAGCAAAGAGTGTGTCATACAAGAGGAATCCAAGAAGACCCACACTAGGACACATCATAATTACAATGAAAAACGTTCAGGACAAAGGCAGAATCTTAAAGGCTGCAAGAGAGAGACAGAAAGTTATGTACAAAGGATCTCCCATTAGATGATCAAATTATTTCTCAACAGAAACACATCAGGTCAGAAAGGAATGGAAGGGAATTTATAAAGTGATGCAAAGCAAGGGACTGAATCCAAGAATACTCAATCCAGCAAAGTTATCATTCAATATTGAAAGGGAAATAAGGGGCTTCACAGACAAAAAAAAGAGTTTATTAATACAAATCCAGAAATGCAAGAAATGCTAAAGGGACTGGTGTAAAAAGAATAAAAAAGAAAAAAGGAACACAGGCAAAAAAATAAAAAATGGCTACGAAAAAGTACCTTTCAATAATAACTCTACATGTAAACGGACTAAAGTCTCCAATCAAAAGATATTGAGTGGCTGATGCATAAGAAAACTTAACCCATATATATGCTGTCTATAAGAGACTCACCTCAGAACAAGGGACAAACACAGAATGAAAGTGAATGGATGGAAAAATATCTCTCAGGCAAATAGAAATGAGAAAAATCTAGTGTAGCAATACTTATATCTGACAAAATAAACCTCAAAGTGAAGGCCATAATAAGAGATAAGGAAGGCCATTTCATAATACTGAAGGGATCAATACAACAAAGGGATATATTAGTACTGTACCAGTTACCCTGGTAAACATATATGCACCCAATACAGGAGCACCCAAATTCATAAAGAAACTCAGGGAAGATATCAAGAGAGAGAGAGAGAGATCGACAACAATACAATCATAGTAGGGGACTTTAATATCCCACTGACATCAATGGATAAATCCTCTAGATAAAAAATCAGCAATGAAACAACAATCCTAAATGACTCACTAGATCAGATGAACATAATTGACATCTTCAGAATACTTCACTCCAAAGTCATGGAATATACATTCTTCTCAAGTGCACATGGGACATTTTCAAATATAAACACATATTGGGTCACACGCAAAGTCTCTTCAAATTCAAGAAGATTGAAATCATATCAAGCATCTTCTCAGTCCACAATGGCATAATATTATAAATAAACTATAATAAAACAATAACAAAATTCAAACACTTGGAAACGGAATAGCATGCTATTAAACAATGATTGAGTTACCAAAGAGACCAAAGAAGAAGTTAAAAATATACTGGAAAAGAATGACAATGAAAACACAACAATCCAAAAATCTATGGGACACAAACAAAGCAGTCCTGAAAAGGAAGTTTATAGCTCTACATGCCTACCTCAAAAAAAAAAAAAGATAGAAATAAATAAAAGAAAAAACAAATGTCTCTCAATCTGCTTATGTGATGTATCATGTTTATTGATTTGTGGATATTGTACCAGCCTTGTATCCCTGGAATAAATCCCACTTGGTCATGGTGTATAATCTTTCTAATGTAATGCTGGATCCAACTGTGAGAATTTTTTTGAGGATTTTAGCAGCAAAATAAAAAGCTTCTGCACAACAAAAGAAACCACCAACAAAACAAGAAAGTCCAATGCATGGGAGAATATTTGCCAATGTTATCTCTGATAAGGGTTTAATCTCCAAAATTTATAGGGAATTCATACAACTTAACAAAAGGAAGATAATCTAATAAAAAAATGGACAAAGAACCTGAATAGACATTTTTCAAAAGAGGACATGCAGAAGGCCAAGAGACATATGAAAACATGGTCAAAGTCACTAATTGTCAGCGATATGCAAAATGATAATGAGGTACTATCTCATACCTGTCAAAATGGCTATCATCAACAAATCAACAAAGGACAAGTGCTCGCGATTATGTGGAGAAATAGGAACCCTCTTGGACTGTTGGTGGGAATGCAGACTTGTGCAGCCACTGTGGAAAAACAGTATGGAGTTTCCTCAAAAAATTAAAAATGGAACTTGCATTTGGCCTAGTCATCCCACTTCTAGAAATATATCCCAATAAAACAGAAACACCAATCAGAAAGAACAAATGCACCCTATGTACATAGCAGCGCAATTTACAACAACTAACATTTGGAAACAGCCTTAGTGCCATCAGCAATGAGTGTATTAGAAAACTGTAGCACATTTACACAATGGAATACCATGCTTCCATAAAAAAGAAGGAATTCTTACCACTTGTGACAGTATGGATAGAACTGAAGAGCATTATGCTAAGGGATATAAGCCAATCTGGGAAAGATAAATATCACATGATCTCTCATTTGTGGAATATAATGAACAACATAAATGGTTGAAAAATAGAACCAGAGACATACTGTAGAAGCATTGAACAGACTGTCAAACCTATGAGAGAAGGCAGGGGAGGGGTTCAAGGGATAAGAGATCAAGCAAAGGACTTGTATGCATGCATATGAACATAATCCATGGAGACAGACAGTAGTGGGGTGAAGGAATGTGCTGGGGTGTTAGGGTGGCCAGAGTGAGGCCAATGGGAGAAAACGGAGAGTCATGTAATACTTTAAACAATAAAGATTTTAAATTCTGTTAAAAGAACTATATCCAAGACATGGGATTACTTTCTGGATCTCATCATAGCAATATAATTGCTCCAGTTCAAAATTCATCAGTTATTATAGCTAAAGTTTTAAAGGAAAATTTTGTATTTGAGCTTTTGTTTCCTTATTTTTTTGTATAGTGAGGCTACTGGTGCATGTAATGTTGACTTTAAAGAGTGATTTTTTAAGATCCAATATTGTGATGATTCAAGCAACTGCTAACCCTATACAAATACAAGGAATTCCTAACACTTGGTGCATTTTCTACTTTATCTGTATTTTATTAAATCTTATGGTTTATCTTAGATGAATTTTGGATATCATCACCTAAAATTTTCTCAGAAGTCTTCATCTTATTCACAAACTTATATTACCCCTACCTCCCTCTTCTCTTTCTTTATGAATTTAGTTAATGGAACCACCATCTTCCCTTGATCAGTGAGCTGGGATAAATAATAAACCTTTCTCTATTTCTTCTTACATCATTAATCCAGTAATTCCAGCAACTTTTGCCTTAATAGCTTTCAAATGTGCCCTCTCTGCTCCATTCTTACTACTTACTGATTAATATCAATCCCTTTTGAATTAGACTCTGAACTACCAAAGGTTTGCCCTTTAGAATTAGAATCTGGATTACCACAGCTGTGTCCTAACAGGTGTCCTTATGTTATTCCTTATCTATACCTTTTCCTTCGACCCATTCTCCACCCGGAGTTGTTTCTCTACAGTGAAATAATATCACATTGCTATCATGCTTATAAACACTAAAGGTTACCCATCACCTCTAGGATGATGTCTAAATTTCCCACTATGTCAGACAAAGTTTCTGCTTAGTTTTCCAATCTTACTTCCCATCAGCCCTAGTCATACCATGTACTATATGCATGCCAACCTATGGGTGATTCCCCAAATGTGTTATGACTTTTTCACCTGACCTTAAGAATATAAACTTGGGAATGGAAGAATCAATATTGTTCATAGAAATATGAGGCTTCAATGGTCATGTTGGTTTTGAGTTAAGTGAATTTACAAAAAATAGATTATTTCTATATAAAAAAACACAAAACAACGTAAAGAAAAAGTGAGGAGATTCACCTAGCTGGAGGAGAGGGTTGGATTAAGTAATAAAAATTAATGCATATAGAGAAAATGGTGACACATTGTGGGAATCTTATAAAAAAATTTGGTAGGTCAGCATGGTTTGAATGTTTATGTGTCCTGTTCCTCAATGTATATCTGATAATTATGGATCACAAATAGGTGTTTTTATAAGCACAGCTGGCTGCCTAACAACTGTTTCTAATTCCAAAGGAAATAAATTAAGTTCTGTTTTCTTTTAGTTATTTCACTATATTTTTTCAGCTCTCTCCACATAACCAAGAACTCCAGAGAGAGTCACATCCAAATCATCTCTAAAACTTCTTGATAAAGAACGTATGCTGTCAGTTTCCTTGGGTTATCAAGGTTAAAAGAGATAAGTATCAAGTTAAGCAAACACTACAAGGTACTCATGAGTCTCAATTATTTTAATTTTGTGTATCACACTCATAAAACAATGAAAATAAACAACATAAACAATAAAATAATTATGGGTGATATTAATTCTAGAGTGGCCATAACATTAAAAACATCTGTGGTAAGATTTCTCAAAATGAAGACCATTTTCTGAAAACAGAGATTAATACAAAAGATGAAGAGAATTTGTGGTTGAAAAATATAACTGACTTTTTGAGTCATTAACAACAAAAATAATTTTATATGATTTCAAAAAAAGGACCACAGTGTATCCTTTTCTTAATTCCATATTCTGCCAGAAGCAAGTAATGTGAATGGGGCAATTTTCACATGGCCCAATAAATAATAAAGGCATGGTCACATAATGGGGACAGGAGGTGACAATAAACATATAATAAACATTGCTTTAGGATCTCTGCAACTTTTCGAAGTTATTGCTCATATTCTCAAAACCTTCTTGGTTGTGTCTTTGTATTTTCATCTCAAGGTATTCTTTTCATTAATAAATGGCCAAAGTTTTGTCTGCTACCTGTCTGAAGGTTGAGCTGCAACAATAGGATAAAAAAGAAACTTGGGAGTCAAAAGTGGTAATGAAAATAATTTTTTACTTACACTATTTTAAATGAATTGTTTAGTAGAAAATATTAGATATCATATCACTTGAAAGCTTCAAACCCATGACCAAGAAATACAATGATTATCTTGCAATTGCAGGTATAATACTGTCTCTTCAAATGCTACTGAGGTAGAATCATTGTAATGCTCATTTTGTAAGTGAGCCAATATTAGTTTAAAAGAATGTTTACTATATATGACACCTTTAATACATGTTATTTTCTGTAAATTTTAAATTATAGGTTCTGGTTCTTTTTCAGTTGATAGCAGTGTGATCATAAAAAGGTTCCTTGACTACATATATCTCAGTTTTTCCATTTGTAAAATAGGGATAATAGGAAAGTTTGTGTAACTTCAAAGGGTTGTTGAGAGGATTAAATGAGCTAATACATGTAAAACCCAAGAATGCGTCAGATAGTAAATGCTATTAAATCACTGCATAAGGATTTACCTTGAATTTTAGTATTTTCCAATTAAACTTTTATGTATCCCTGATCTTGATGTCACATAATCTTGTATTCATAAGCTATATTCAAGAGTAGTCTGAAGCTATGAATATAATTGCATTGAGAATCGAATGTTTCTGACCTTTTGGTTAAAACTCTCACATTAACAACCTTAGTCAAGTTTTTTCAGAATGTTTTTATTAACTGTCCAGAAATAGTTATTTTAGAGCCTAGAATAAAACTTTACTTGCCTTGTTATCTATCATTATGTAGTCAGATTGGGTAAACTATGCTTATTTTACTTTTACCAGTGTCCATTGGTTATAGCTTTTACTAAATGGAATAAAATAGTGCTAGTTCTTGTTTCTTCTGTTGTTCTCACTGCAATTACTACTTTAGTAGCCATATTTTCTTTCAGGAAGAATCAAGATAGCAAGGTGAAAAAATTATGTTGTTCTCAACTTATAAAAAAGCTGTATTCCAGAACATTTATAATTCAGTTGTTTGTAATAAAAATAATTTTCTTATTAAAATAACTGTAAAAAATCAGTGGTAACTGTGGTCCCCAAAGTACCCCAAAGCATAAGTTATCTATACTGTGTGCATGTGCATGCTTGAGCATGTGTGTTTGAATAGGCTGTCTGTGAGAGAATAAAAAGGAAGTAGTAGGGAGCTTCAGTTTCCAGAGTCAGCAACCACATAGTACAGTTGGCTTAGAGCAGTTTAACAACTGAATTAATTTATTAATGAAGCAAATTTAGGGAAATAGAATGACCTCAGGATGGGAAAAACAGAAACTGATAGGTTTGTAGACATAGGCTACTTATGTTTTTTATATTTGCAACTTTGAAAGTCTGCAAGTGTGTGTGCATGGGCGTGTGTCTGTATGTGAGGAGGAGATAGGGGCAGGTTAGGAAGTAAAAAGGATAATGTAAAAGAAAAACATTTCTTATATAAATGGACTTAGACTAACCAGAATATATTGGGATTCAATTATATGATTTTAAAAAATAAAGATTATTGAAATCTTATTTATTATTCCACAATAATCCCCTTTTCTCTATATAACATTATTTCTTTTGCCTTCACCTACAATCCCTTTCTTGTTTAAAAAAATATATTTTTATTGATTTCAGAGAGGAAGGGAGAGGGAGAGTGAGAGAGAGAGAGAAACATCAATGATGAGAGAGAATCATTGATTGGCTGCCTCATGCACACGCCCTCATGGGTGATCCAGTCTACAACCTGAGCATGTGCCTTGATGGAGAATTGAACGCTGACCTCCTGGGTCATAGGTCAAGGCTCAACCACAGAGCCACACTGACCAAGCCAATGTATATCTTTTCTTACTGCTACCTTCTTATCACCAGTCTTAATTTTATTAAATAATCTACTATCCTGGGTTAACAGTATCTATCCAATAAACGTTTTGCCTAATCTAGATATCTTTAGAAAAGTTTTGGTTGACATAAGTCATGGGAAGCAAAACTGAAATTTCATATTTTACTTGTTTAATCATTTCACTTTTGTTGTCTTTGACTCCCAATACATCCAAATTGAGACTTAGAAACTTAAAAAAATGTAGTCTATAAATTGAGACACAGCTGCTTCAGTTTTTTCAAGCTTGGAAAACATGGCAGATTACACAGATCCTGTAGCTGTCAAATGCACCACATCCAATTACTCATGTCGTTGAGGCAAACATATCTTGGATTTAAAGTTCTGGTGAAGTCTCTTTGAGAATAAGATGCCTCTTTAGTCAATTATTTAATATTTATGATGTTGAGTGGCAGTCTTAAAGTTCTAATTTAATCTCTACTGCTCTTTGGACTCAAGTTGATTTGGCCTATTTTCTCTATCTGCTGATAGATGATGCATAATTGGTCTTGTTGCTACCTTTTGAGGGAGCTGCGGAAAATAACCTTGAGCTATCAGGGAAAATATATTATTCAAAAATTCTTACAGAAGAAAGGTCATTGGCACAACTTTTCTGCAATAGGGGGCAGTAGTAACAAAGTGTTCTTTGCTTTGATTTGGGGCAACTGGTTCTTCTTTGGAGTGTTCACCTGTGTTGTAGATTTGCAGTAGCTCAGAAAACTAGACACACAGTATAGATAAAGAGAGAAGACTGGACTCAACCTGAGACCTTCATCTTTTATTCAGTTAATGACTGTTTTTTCCCAAATTATATTGTTAGGAGGAGGAAGCTGTTGATTCGTTCAATATTATTTATTTAGTTGCATTCAATTTGAGATCTTTTACTAATGCATTCCAGAAGGATATTATAGTTCATTTCATTCTTGTCAGTTAAACACTTTCAGGAGCCTGTTTTATCTAACAAGGAATCCAGTAATAGGACACCATGAAAATATTTTAGTATTATGAATACTATCAAATTGTTATATGAATGACTGACTTTATGGAAAAGTTTGGCACACAGATGTCATCAGTCATTTAGTAGTTTAACAGGCCTTGAGCAAACTGGCAGTATCTTTGGATAGGAGATGGCTTTGTTATATCTTACATTGAAAATCCCCATAAAACATTATCTTCCACTGTAACAAAACACAGCATATTCCTAAAAAGCTAGCAATGGAATAAACTGTTTCTCTGTATTTAAACATACAGTGGTACTTCGAGATATGAGTGCCCTAACATATGAGGTTTTTGAGATACGAGCCATTGAGAGAGCGATTTTTGCTTTGAAATACGAGCAACATTTGAGATAGGAGTAATCGCGCGGATCTGCCGGCGGCACACGACCCACCAGTTTACTGCAACTCGAGCGTCTCATAGTTTCCCACCCCTCAAGGTTATGGAACGAATTAAACTCGTATCTTGAGGTACCACTGTATTTAACTTAGAAGCTATTAGACAAGGCATTGTTTTGATTATGTGGATTGTATAGATAATATATTTATCCCCCTCAAACTTGGGCTTAAGAGTTATTTCAATGAATATTAAGCAGAAGAATTAAACCAATCCATTCATCCCCATGGTAACTTGAGCAGGGAAGGAATGAAAAACTGGGTGGATCATTTTGAAATGAAAAATATGAAAACTTTTGCCACTTTAGGCAATCTTTCTTTTGAAGGTATTATACTGAAAATAGCCTCTTTTGAATCAAGACTTATTTTTTTATAAACAAAAGTATTTTTGTTGGTTAATTTTTGAGGTAATTACTACACATAATACTTTAAGAGAACTTGGATGCAAAAAGCATAACACATTTGATTATGTTCAGGCATCTGTCCCTAGAAACACCTAATGTAACTGCATATTTACAAAAGTTTGTTTATAATGGACTGTACTATATGAAAACCCTTCCTTAGTGTCTCTACTAACTAAATCATGTTTGTTCTTTTAAAATCTACCATAAAGCAGATATGGCCACTTATTTAAATGACCTTAATGCAATTTTCTCAAGTACATTGGAATCTTTCAAGGACTTAAACTAATTAAATTATTTAAATTTTATTTATAAATAAAAGCTATTTTTATAGTTTAAGAAAGGTACACTTATTAATTTTATCAGTTTTATATGGAATTATATTATTTTTGCAAAATTGTAAATAACTTTAAGATAACTCATTAACATTAGACTCTTAGTAACATACCATACTTAGTACTTCTTAAATGACTATCCATGAAAGTAAATATTAAACTTCACCAAAAAATAAATAAATAAATAAATATATTTCAAGTGTTATGATCTTGTTTTGTTATTTCTGAAAAGTGCAATACAGAACAATAATCCACACACAAGTATTTTCAACTACTTTAATACACTGGTGACATGTTGTGATCTTAACATTCAAAATGTTTCTAACTGTTCTGGAAAGCCACTGTGAAGCCATTTTATTTGTCTTCATACAGCTTTTACCCCCAAACAGTCACTTGTTTTCCTATTAAGATAAGTAGGCTGTGAGCACTTTAGAGGGCACTATGTTTTTAAATCAGACTGTATATTTTTGAACCCTCTATACTGCTTAATTATTAAATGCATATTGAAGGAATAAATGAAGATGGTACAAATGAATTGATATATGTTCTGATATTGAGTTGGTTTATTTCACTGATGGTTGATTGAAAAGTTTTATTTTTTTAAAAATTAAGCCCTCACTTTCAAAATTGTTTGAATGGGGAAAACATCTCTGTCATCACCAAAATAGTGTGTGATAAAAACATTGACCAACATGTAATAAACTAGGAAAATGTAAAATACTGAAAATATAAAGGAAAGTAGTAATTCTTCCAGAAAAATGTTTTGTTAATGAAGGCATGCAAAGTAAATACACATCTTTGTAAGCTATTGATGAATGTATTGTGAAGACTATTCCTATCCAATGAAAATGTGGTTACACATATTGCCATTATCTAGTCATGGTCCAAAGGTTGGAATGTATGTACCCAAGGCATAGTATTTATACTAAGATATTGTATTATGAGCTGTTTTATTGTTATGTTTTTGAGGAATCAATTACTCTGCATTTGAAAACTTCGAGTTTTTGATGGAAGGTAAAGTACCTTACTTTGTGGATATTTTTCATCTAAGATTAGTATAACATGTTTTACATACCCCAACTTAGGAAACATAGCTATTTGATACTCTGATTTGCACTACAAATCAAATGTTTAGCTATATTCTTTAACAAGTAAGCTAATAACCATAATTTCCTTCAGTTAGAAACATGAAATCTATAAAATAAAACACTTCATACTACTGTAAAAGGCCATTTGTGAAAACAACTGGGAAAATATCTACCTTTTTTAAATGTTAAGGCTTGTATGTTAGCAATATATTTTTATTACTTATAATTGGCCAACATTACCCTAAAGTTTCCATAAGGAGATATTATAAAACCATACTATAGAATTACAACTGTATGCTATAAAACATACTATGTAATCAAAATTGCACTCTATTAAAGAAGAGTACTAAGGAGATACCAGTTTTGTACTTTCATTTTGGTTATAAGAATATGTGCCTTATTTTAACTGTACAATTACATTAAATTACAATCCTAGTAGAAAATAAATTATTTCAAGTTGCACATTTATACACATAGACACTGCAATCCAAATTAAACTTTTTTTTTTACCATGCCTAATGTGGTATAATAAGACTAAAAATCAATTTGTACCAACTTAGTTATGTCTGGAGAAATGTTGGTAAAGTTTCATTAAAAATAAATCTTCCTGCTGTAAAACATAGTTTTTCAAACACCTAGCAATCTTTGTACATAAAATTCAGAGTGCTAGAAGAAACATTTGATAAAAACTCATTAAAAATGTAATTTTACTGCCCTGTCAGTGTGGCTCAGTTGGTTGGAGCTTTGTCCCATGCACCTGAAGGTTGCTGGTTGAATTCTTGGACAGGGCAAATACCTAAGTTGCAAGTTCAATCCTGGGTCGGGATGCGAATGGGAGGCAACTGCTTGATGTATCTCTCTCATATCTGTTTCACTCTCTTTCTCCCTTCCTCCCTCTCTAAAAATCAATTTAAAAATTTAAAATTTAATTTTACTTATTTTCAGTAGAAATAAAATAAATTTTAAGTCAAAAGCAGCAAAGGTTTGGGGGTCCTTTGTTCTCTAATAGCACATCACTGAAGTAATTCAAATTCTAGTTATTTAAATGAGAGATTAGAATAACATGGGTATTTCTGACAACTTTCTGCATAAAATGGCATTTTTGAGATATAGTTATTTTAAAATATCTTGATCCATGTTATTTACAGTTCATTTAGTTTTACTTTCTCTCTGTACATTGTAGGAAAGAACCAATACCATATCATGTACAGCTGAGAGGAGGTAGGTTAAACGATGTTGTTTGTGATTAGGCTTACATTTATAAGCTGTGCAAAACTTAGTAAGAGTAGTAGACAAGCCATCTACAGTGTAATGAAGGCCATTGTGCTATTTGTCAGTTGTATAGTAGATTGATCTTTTAACTAAAAAAACATAATGCTAGTTATAGCAGTCAAGGAATAAGTAATACTGAACACTTTATCTACTCTCTTCAATGGCTAGAATATTCAAGTTAAAAAAAATTGTTCCTATCGAATTTAGAGACACTGAATTATAGTAAATGGAGAATAAATTTAAAATCCAAATGTTTATGCACTTACCTTAAAAAATTGATTCACAGCACCTGACGATATTGCAAACTTCACATCTGGTTGTTCAGCCCCTACTATAGTATCAAAACTCAGGAGCAGAATATTTGATTTGGAATGAAAGTTTAAATTGGCAGTGTCCTTGATACCATTGTGATTCTGAAAGCTAGAGATATCTTGTAAAAGACCACATTTCTTGGCATCAAGAACATCTTTGGACTCAGTGACATGCATAAAGATAGCACAATCCACAGAGCCATCATTGCCTTTGGAAAAGATACCAAATTTTTGGTAATCGATAATTGTATAATTTCTACCAAGTGTATATGAATCAGAAAATGTTGAGATGTCAAATTTTTAGGAGTTGAAGTATAGTTAATTTCAGCAACAAAAGTGGGAGTGCTACCATAAACAATATTAGGAATAGAAGACTAGAACCAATTTCCAATGTAGGCTCAGAGAGATTATTAATTTTTCTGGCATTAGTAGAATTATGAATGTTAAGAGTATTTATGACATAACAATTGGTGTTGATGGCAAAGTTGGAGCCAATGGCATGAGTGAATCTAGTCTCATAGTTAGCATCTGAGAAAAAGTTTGTGTAAGCAATATAGCTAGGATTAATAGCACCACTACAACTAGTAGTGTTGCTGGTTGGTGTCAGTGACATTGACATTGCTAGTGGTAGAGTTGGGTCTGGTAGCATAGCTGGTTTTGGCAATTGAAAATGAGGCATTAACAGCAAAACTTGAATCTAGTGCATGGGAAAAATCTTGGAATGTAGTCAAGGTCTGAAACAGTTTGTGACAGCTGAATAGTTACGACCAGCAGCACTGATGGGTTTTGTATCAGAGTTGGAATCAGCATCCTTGTTAGAACTAAAAGCACTATTGTGACTAGTGGCATGATTAGGCCTGATATTATTATTAGAATATGGGTAATTTTTAAGGTCAGAGATATTATTGTTGGAGACAGGGCTATTATTGTTGAGGGCAGGGTTGTTGTTGGGGTGAAGGCCATTGATATTGAGATCAGATCCATTGTTATTGAAACCAGGGATGTTGGGACCCTATCTGTTATTTTGGCAGCCAGGGCCATTGTTTTGGAGGTTGGATCCATTTAAGTTAGGGCCAGGTCTATTGTTGTTAGGGCCAGCTTCATTAGTGGTGTCAGTACTATTGTTGGAGCAAATGTCACTGCCTGACCTACTGGGATTGCTGAGACTAGCACCATTGTTGTAACTAAAAGTATGGTCCATACCAGTTCCATGTTGCAGCACAGAAGTATCCTTTAGATTTGTGCCATTGTTTAAGCCAGCAATACAGTCCTGATTAATATCACTGTCTAGGCTAGAGGCATTGTCTGAATTGACGGTGTATTTCTTCTCAGAATCAGTGCTGTAGTTGGAGTTAGCATTGTTGTTAGTGTCTTTATCAATGGTAGAGTCAAGGTTAGTGCTCGAGTCAGTTCCATTATTAGAGTCACCATCACTGTTGGAATCAGCTCCACTTGTACGGTAAGCATCACCACTGGAATTAGATCCATTGTTTGTATCTGTATCATTTTCAGCATTCCTATATTTGGGATCACTATTATAGGGGTCAGACTTATCTTTGGGATCTTTCTTATCTTTGGTGTTATTTTCATCTTCAGGATCTTCCTCATCTTCAGAGTCTGTCTCACTTTCAGAGTCTGTCTCATCATTTCTCTCATCTTGGCGAATAGGTTTGTCTTTGGCATTGGCCCC
This sequence comes from Lasiurus cinereus, assembly GCA_011751065.1. Classification (NCBI taxonomy): domain Eukaryota; kingdom Metazoa; phylum Chordata; class Mammalia; order Chiroptera; family Vespertilionidae; genus Lasiurus; species Lasiurus cinereus. The sequence goes on from JAAGEH010000029.1 coordinate 16,850,567, forward strand.
ATTTTTGAGATTGTCAGCACTGACCAATTTAGACTCATAAGTATTGGACTCATTTTCAAGTTGGCTGCTAGTAAGGTTAAATTGGACCTCACTTTCAAGGCCAACAACATTGCTGATATTGATTATACTGTCTGGGCCAGGAGTACCATGGTAACACGTGGTATTTTGAGGATTCATGGGAAGGGTATGGGTATCAGTGGAGCCCATGAGATTTTGGGGAGTCAAGCAACTTTCACAATGTAAATATGAAGTTGAACCCAAGAAATATTTAGAATCCCTTTGGTGTAGAAGACAGTGAATTTCATTGAATGCTTAGGATCCATGGATTGAGATAAAGGGCTATTCCAAGAAATGTTATGTTGTCTAGATTTGGGGCTCAAACAATATTTAGAACCCAAGGGAATTTGGATATGTGGAGGGCAGTCAGGGTCTGAATCATTATCAGAATTTATGAGACATTTACGAAAATGAGAATTAGTGATTTCCTTGGAACATATTGTGGCTCTAGTGTCCGAGGAATATCTGTGAATCTTGGGGTGTATTGAAGACAGGTGCTCATGGAGGTGGGGTGGCAGTCAAGTGCTGAAACTTCAGCAGTGTAATCCTCAATATTTAGGAGATTAAAGGGATTAATTTGAGACCCAGAACTCTGAAAATTCTGCAGCCATCTATATTCTTTATCATGACTCTTACAGACAGATATTTTGTAACTAGCATTTCTTTGATGTTTTGGGCCTGGAGAAAGGTTCTGGCTGTGCATTTCCTTAAATTTTTGCTGTGAGTCTTCTTTGTTACTGGGAGTTGGAGATACCTCTTTGCATCTTACAATCTTTTCATCACTCAGGTGTCTTAGATGTTGAATTCTTGAAACTGCTGTAGAAAAAATAAAATATTAGTAAGAATAATAAAAAAAGACAATGGAGTTTAACTTTGATATTACAATACAAATCTTTGCAAAGGAAAAAATGTGATTGTCTTTAATAGGTTACTGTTATCTGATATTTCAAATGAGGGCCATGATCCTAAATTTACTGTTCAAGCACGTATCATCTTGCACTCAAGACGTAGAAAATGGGGCATGAACACTTATCTAATATTTTACACTCTTAGATATATAGAGAGCTTCTTTTTAAAAAACAACTCATTAAATAGAAAATGATTGTCATGTATGACCAAAATAAACTTTGTTTTGCATAGCTTGTTTACTACAAAACTACAATTTTTTACATTTTTATTTGTTTTTTTTCTTTATTGATTAAGATATTACATAGGTGTCCTTATCAGCCCATGGTCCCCTCACCCCCACTCATGCTCTCATCTCCTTTTTGTCTGTGTCCATTGGTTAGGCTTATATGCATGCATACAAGTCCTTTGTTTGGTCTCTCCCCTTTACCCCCACCCTCCCTTTCCATTTTGCTTCTAGAAATACTAGCAATTATTCTTTATTGACATACTGGAAGCCTGGTGCACAACATTCGTGCATGAGTAGGATCCCTAGGCCTGGCCAGCAATCAGGACCAATCAGGGTCTTCCTTCCCCCAGCTGCCGGCTGCCAGCTGGGGCCTTTCTTCCCTGGATGCTGGTTGCTGGCCAGGGCCTTCTTCTGTTCCACGCTGCCCGATAGTCGGCCATTCCTCACCGGCCCCTAGTGGTCAGTACACATCATAGCAAGTGGTCGAACTTCTGGTTGGTTGAACTCCCGAGGGGACAATTTGTATATTAGCCTTTAATTATATAGGATAATCCCTATAAGGTATATAATCTCAATGTTTGGACAAAATTTCCTCAGGTTTGATATGTCAAAATTGTAGGCTTTCTGATAGTAAGTTATTACCAAGGATCAATTTTTAAAGCTATCAAGAACTCAAGGGAACATGATTCTAAAACTTTAGATATTTACCAATATCTTAGTTTTAAAACTGAACTAAAATATTCAGTAAATGTCATAATGGGACAGCCATGCTTTACAGGTCAGTAGGCAGAAATAAAAATAAATGACAAATTTTTTAAATAATTGTTGTTGTTGAAAGTATTACATATGTCCCCTTTTCTCCCACATTTCTCCCTTCTAATTCCTTTACCCCCTGCCCCAGGCCTTAACCAGCCTACTGTCAGTGTCCATAAGTTATGCATATATGCATACAAGTTCTTTGGTTGATCTCTTCCCATCCACCTATCCACCTCTGAGATTTGTCAGTCTGTTCTATAATTCTTTATCTCTGGATCTATTTTGTTAATCAGTTTATTTTAGATTCCACATATGAGTGAGATTATGGGATACTTGTCTTTCTCTGACTGGCTTATTTCACTTAGCATTATACTCACCAGGACCCTTCATACTGTCCCCAAGAGAAAGAGATCCTTCTTTTTAAACTTGCTGCATAGTATTCATATTGCAAATGTACCACAGCTTTTTAAATTTTTTATTATTTATTTATTTATTTTAAATTAAGTCTTTATTATTCAGATTATTATATTTATTTCTCTTTTTTCCCCTTCATAGCTCCCCTCCACCCGGCTCCCACCCTTCCCTCTACCCTTACATCCCTTCCATTGACCTCATCCATAGGTGTATGATTTTTGTCCAGTCTTTCCCTGTACACCCCTTACTCCTTTCCCCCTGAGAATTATCAGTCCACTCCTTTTCTGTGCTCCTGATTCTATTATATTCACCAGTTTATTCTGTTGATCAAATTTTAATTCCCTTAATTTTTAGATTCACTTGTTGATAGATATGTATTTGTTGTTCCTAATTTTTTTTATCTTTTACCTTTTTCTTCTTCCTCTTCTAAAAGAGTACCTTTCAGCATTTCATATAATACTGGTTTGGTGTTGATGAACTCCTTTAGCTTTTTCTTATCTGTGAAGCTCTTTATCTGCCCTTCAATTCTGAATGATAGCTTTGCTGGATAGAGTATTTTTGGTTGTGGATTCTTGCTATTCATCACGTTGAATATTTCTTGCCACTCCTGTCTGGCCTGCATCATTTCTGTTGAGAAATCAGCTGACAGTCGTAAGGGTGCTCCCTTGTAGGTAATGAACTGTTTTTCTTTTGATGCTTTCAATATTCTCTCTTTGTCTTTTGCTCTTGGTATTTTAATTATGATGTGTCTTGGTGTAGTCCTCTTTGGATTCTTTTTTTGGGGTTCTGTGTGCTTCCTGGACGTGTAAGTCTATTTCTTTTACCAGATGTGGGAAGTTTGCAGTCATTATTTCTTTAAGAAGGTTTTCAATATCTTGCTCTCTCTTTTCTTCTGGCACCCCCACAATTCTGATGTTGGTACGCTTCAAGCTGTCCCAGAGGCTCTTTACATTATCTTCATATTTTTGGATTCTTTTTTCTTCTTGCTTTTCCAGTTGAGTGTTTTCTGATCCTTTATATTTCAAATTTGTACTTGATTCTTGCCTTTGTCTAGTCTGCTGTTAGGTCTCTGTATAATATCTTTTATTTCAGCCAGTGTATGTTTAATTTCTAGTTAGTCTTTTTTCATCTCCAGTTGGTCCTTTTTCATCTCTAGTTGGTCCTTTTCCATCTCTAGTTGGTTCTTTTTCATCTCCCCTTGGGTCTCGTTAACTTTATCCATCTTTTCTAGGATATTCTTGAAAAACCTTATAACCATGGTTTTGAACTCTATATCCAGTCATTTGTTTTCCTCCATTTCTTTTGTTTGTGATCTCTTCCTTTGTCTCTGCATTTTCTCTATGCCAGGAGAACTTCTGTGTTGGATTCAGCCTTATGGAACAAGATTTGCAAAACTGCAAAAGCCTCTCTGTTGAGCTTGGGGTGGGTGGAGTGTCAGGGCTTAAAGGACCACCTTGCCTTCCAATCGGCCCCGCCCTCCACATTCCCTGAGTTTCACGTGACTGGATAATCACTGGAGCGGTCCCTGTGCGTGCGCTCACTCTCTCCCAGTGCCTCTGAACTGCTGCCTTTCCGACTCCTCTGGGCTCCGGGACCATATGAGTCTGGGTCCACAGGGTTTCGCCTGAAACTGGGGTTTAGTGGAGTTAGAAGTGGCACAGTTGGGAGACTCTTATCTCCTACCCACTTGTGAAAGCCAGTGGCACAATCAGCAATTGGTCTTCTGTGTGCAGTGCTGTGTGCACCACCAGACTTCTGCCCTTTCACAACTCCCCAAACCTTCATGCACTTCTCCCTTTTCATAGTCCAAACTCTCCCCATATGAGTTTCAGCTGGATCTGGGGTTCAGTGTCATAGGATAAGGGGTTCAATGCAGTTGGGAGTCTCCATCTCCCTCCCGCCAGAGAAAGCCAGCCAGGTTCTCCAGCACCCGCTCTCTCCATGCATGCATCTCTGTACCTCAGCTTTTTGCAGCTCCTCTGGGTCTCTGTGAGCCCCTCTCTTTCCTTCTATTTGTAGAATTTCCACTCTGCCAGTTTTCCTGTGGTTCTGAATGATGTCCATTCTGTCTTTTAGTTGTAGTTTTGAAATTGTTGTGTGAGGTAGCAGTGTAGGTGTTTACTTATGGCGCCATCTTGGATTCTCCTTACCACATCTATTTTAAATGCACTCATCTACTGACGGGCACTTTGGTTGTTTCCAGATCTTAGCTATTGTAAATTGTGCTGCTATGAACATAGGGGTACATACATTTTTTTATGACTGGTATTTTGAGTTTTGTAGGATATATCCCTAGAAGTGAGATCACTGGGTCAAATGGAAATTCCGTATTTAATTTTTTGAGGAAATGCAGTATTATTTTCCGTAATGGCTGTACCAGTCTGCATTCCCACCAGCAGTATATAAGGGGTCCCTTTTCCCTACATCTTCACCAACACTTATCCTTAGTTGATTTATTCATGATAACCATTCTGAGAGGTGTGAGGTGATTTCTCTGTCATTTTAATTTGCATCTCTTTGATAATCAGTGACTTTGAGCATTTTTTTCATGTGTGTCTTGGCCATCTATACATCCACTTTGGAGAGGTGTCTATTTAAGTCCTTTGTCATTTTTTAAAAAATCAGATGGTCTTCTTTTTGTTAAGTTGTATGACTTCCTTATATATTTTGGATAATAACCCTTTATCAGATGTATCATTACCCAATATGTTCTCCCAAACAGAAGCTCTTTATTTTAATGTAGTCATTTTATTTCCTTTGCCCTAGGAGATATATCTGCAAACATATTGCTATGAGAGATGTATGAGATTTTGCCTATGGTTTCTTCTAGGATTGTTATGGTTTCATGACTTACATTTAAGTCTTTTATCCATTTTGAGTTTATTCTTGTGTATGGTGTAAGTTGGTGGTCTAGTTTCATATTTTGCATCTGTCTGTCCAATTTTCCCAACACTGTTTATTAAAGTGATTGTCTTAACTCCATTGTATGTTCTTGCCTCCTTTGTCAAATATTACTTGAACATAATATTTTTGGTTTATTTCTGGAGTTTCTATTCTGTTTCATTGATCTATATGCCTGTCCTTCTGCCAGTACCAGGGTGTTTAAAGCACAGTGGCTTTTAATAAAGCTTGATATCTGGTATTGTGATCGCTCCAACTTTGTTTTTCTTTATAAAGATTATTGTACTCTTCTGAGTATTTTTTGGTTCCATAAAAATTTTAGGAGTATTTATTCTAGATCTGTGAAATATGTTGTTGGTTATTTATTGGCAATTTAATAGGGATTGCATTAGACTTGTAGATTGCTTTGGGTAGTAGGACATTTTAATATTAATTCTACCAATCAATGAACACAATATATTTGTCTACTTGTTTATATCTTTATTTCTTTTTTCAATGTCCTATAGTTTCCTGAATATGGGTTTTTACATCCTTGGTTAAGTTTATTGCTCAGAATCTTATTTTGTTGTTGTTGTTGCAGTGGTAAATGGGATAGTTTGCTTAGTTTCTCTTTCTGAGAGTTCATTACTAGTATATAAAAATGCCATTAATTTTTGGGTCTTAATTTTGCATCCTGTTACATTGCCAAATTCATTTATTAAATATAGTAGGGTTTTGGTGGAGTCATTAATGTTTTCTGTGTACAATATCATGTCATCTAGAAATAATATATATATTTTTTACTTCATCCTTTCCAATTTGGATGGGTTTTATGGTTTCTTTTCTTGTAAATGGCTTAATTTAAAACAGTAGATGTCCTTTACCATTTCCTCAGTGTTTTAAGACCATTTCCCTATATTTTGGCTTTAAGCAAAAGAGTAATACTTGGGGAAGTATCTAAGAATGCTGTGTGGTAGTTTCCACTTAGAAATTGATACATTTTATAAAAATGGAGATAGATCTTCATATTCAATTTCTCATAAGGTCATATAGAACCCTCAATATAAAGTTTTTAATTGCACAGGCATCATATTTAGTCATTTATAAGAGAGATAACTTTAAGAAGGCCATTATAAAAAGTATTCAGTAGGGTATATAGTATGTATGACTTCACCTATAATTAATCATTTTTACTGTATAGCTCTCATACATATATTTCTAAGAAAAAGCTCATATTCTTATAAATACATGGAATCATTATGTTGCCCTTGATAACATGATAGCTTTTAATTGTGATTATATGATGTAAAAGACATAAGATCTTGGTAGTCTATGTTTTTATGCTTTATAATAAATATTAGAAATACAACAATAAAAATTTTATCTCAAGTCAAATGTCAACAAATATTAAAGGAAGGTGGTTACTATTATATTTAAGGGCTCTGTTCTTTAATAGCATGTATTGCATATTTTACTCATATAGTACTATTTTAAATTAGTGACAAAAGCTCACAGTCTGACAGAAAAAAATTGGTTAATTTTTAGACTTTCACATTCAAGATAATAGTGGCATGAACTAAACAGTGAAAACAATCTGGATGGAAAGCAAAATAGAAGTATATGGGTATTAAAGGTGTTCAGGGTTTTTCAATTCAATGCAAAAATACTGTTTGAAATAGAATACAACATATATGAGTTTGTATCACTAAATCTTTTTAATATCTTAACTGTGATCAAGAGTGAGCCTCCATACTTAGTGATATAAAAATGAGATAGCATACTCAGGCTGCTTTACGGAGATATAGAACTTAAATTACAAGCAAGAAAGTATCTCTCATTTATACGCCTGAAGATATATCTCTGATTTCCAAAAGCAAATGGTTATATTCATATGAAAAAGTTAAATAGCGCATCTGTAATGATCATTTTATTTATATGTGATGATCTGTACCTGTAAAGTTTGGTGTCGCTATAGAATCAAATGTATAGGTTATATGAAGATTGCTATCAGAGATCATCTAAAGTCTTTATTCTTCTTATGACTTTAGATGAAGGGGTAAAATTAATAAATGACAACAAAATAGAATCTTAATGACATCAGAGAAGAATAGCTGTTTCTATATGATTTAGAGAACTCAATACTGGTCTTGAGTCAAAGAGCCTATGTTTGAGAATCTGGTTCTGTCATATATTACTCATATGATTTGGAAAAATTATACAATATTCACAAGCTATAATTTCTTCATCTTTAATACAATTATATTAATGACTTCCTTTTATTTTGTGAGGGTTAAATGACATACTCAATAAATATTGGGCATTTTTAACCTCCCAATATAGGAGAATATAATATTGAGATTTGGGGCTAGTTTTTTACCCTTGCGAATCTTATATTCTTAGTGACTAGTAGTGAATTTTACACTATTATGTTAATTATCCCAACTTTATGAAAGTTAGAAAGGATATGACTACTCAATTATAAGGAGAAAATATTAGGAATTTTTTTAAATTTCTGTATATTTACCTGACTAGTATTCCAAAAAGTTCAATAGCTATTTTCCCCACACTCTTTTATAGATTGAAAATAAAGCTTATCATAAAATATGTTATTAGAAATAACATTTAGTTAAATATATTTTTAAAAGATAGCTATCAAAACAAACTATGATTATGACAAAGATTCTTGTAAAGTAACAATTATATTAATAATAACTGCTAATAGATAGCCTGCATGATATGTAATTGCTACTGATGTTATTAACTTTAAAATAAGACTTGATATTCACATTAAAGGAGAAAACTATTTTCCCAGCATTTTATTTTTATTTATTTTTAAATTTAAATATTGTGGTGATGAAGGAGATAACTTTCACTTGGTGAAATAAAATACTAAGTTAGTAGACTAGGTAAAGTAGAAAGGAGAATAACTGAAACAAGCAGTGTTTGCTAATTTTTAAAAAGTAGTTAGACATAGAGTTAGACATTAAATTTAAAGATTGTCTTAGTAAAGAGATAGTAATACTTTTACTGAAAGTTGTTTTATCCCCAAATTTCCATGATTCCCCAAAATATTTTTACTAAACATTTTAATGAAACATCAGTAAGTATATAATTGCACTCCATAGAAATCAGAACACAAGTGTAATTGAATTTTGATTTTTTTGTTGTTATTGGTAATTTTTAAAATATCTTACCTTTAAAAAGTACACAAGAGGACTGATATCACTGAAAATGGAGAAGTAATGGTACTCCAGGACTGCATCCTTCTGTAAAGTAAGTAAAGAAGTGGAAAAAGCTGTTAGAATACACTTTATTCAGAATTCTGGAATAAAAAACTTACCAAAAAATAACCCAAATAAAAAAGGAAAAGCGTGGTCAGTTTTAAACTGTCTAATTACCATCTTTCACTTCCCAGATCAGTGGTGGCAATGAGAAAAAGAGCCTGTAGTCAATGGTGCAATTTGCTAGTATAAGAGGTAGCAATATATATGTTTCATTCTCAAAGAATTGTAGCTGTGGGTTTTAACATCTCTGGAAGCTTCCTGATGGACTAATGCAAGAGCTTGCTTTTGTTTTGCCCAACTTAAAGCATCCCCATGAATGGCCAGTTTCCTGGACAGCTTTTGCTGAAAAAAATTTTAAGACATAAGTATGGTCCAACACATTCTGGGGCAAGAGCCAATCAATGGTTTGGACGATGAAAAGACCAAAATGCCTGAGAAGGAAGAGGTTGTAAAGAGAGGTATAAAGGTGGAATAAGGATTTTTAAAATTCCCACATATGTTAGGAATCAAAAAGGCTACAAGGAAGGTCAAGGAATAAATCAAAAGCAAAAAATTAAAAATTTAAAAACAAATGAAACATAACATACCAAAACCTGTGGAATACTTCAAAAAGAAATTCTGAGAGGGAAATTTATAGTAGTAAATGCATATATTTAGAAATTAAAGATCTCAAATAAAGAGCCTAACGTTTTACCCTAATAAAGTACAGAAATAACAAATTAAGATCAAAGTTAGCAGAAGATGGAAAATAATTAAAATCAGAGTGGATATAAATTAAATAGAGAGAAGACAAACAATAGAAAAGATCAAGAAAGTTAAAAGGTCTCTTTAAAAATACAAAAACAAAATTCACAAACCTTAAGCTTCAGAAATGAAACTGAAGATACTACAACTGATATTATACAATAGAGATATGTGGGGTCATAAGAAACTACTGTGAACAAATATATGCCAAAAATTTAGATAATCTAAAATAAATGGATAATTTCCTAGAAAATCACAACCTTCCAACACTGGGTCAGCAAGAAACAAAATATTTGAACAGACCAATAACAAGTAAAGAGATTAAATCAGTATAAAAACTCCCAACACATAAAACCCTAGGACTAGATAGCATTGTTGGTGAATTCTACCAAATACTTAAAGAAGGAGTAATACCAATAATTCTCAAACTCTTTAAAAAATTTGAAGAGAAGGAACACTTCTAAACCTATTTCATGATGGCAGAATTACCTTGATACCAAGTCCAGATAAGGACACTTTATTAAAATAGAACTTTAAACCCGTATCTCTGATGAATGAAAATGTAAATATTCTCAAAAATATTAGGAAACATATTTACAGAATACATTAAAAGAATTATACATCATGATCAAGAGGTATTTATCCCTTGAATACAAGGATGATTAAGCATATACAAATAAATAAATGTGATTCACCATATCAATAAAATGAAATATTAAAATCACATGATTAACTCAATAAATCCAGAAATCATTGACCAAATATGACATCTTTTCATGATAAAAAGCTACAACAACTTCTGGGAATATATCCTAAAAACCCCAAAACATCAATCAGAAAGAATATATGCACCTCTATGTTCATAGCAGCATTATCAAGTGTCCATTAGTAGATGAACGGATAAAAAAAAGTTGTGGGAGATTTACAGCATGAAATACTATGCAGCTGTAAAGAAAGAGGGATCTCTTACCCTTTGGGACAGATAAGCCAATCTGAGGAAGACAAATATAACATGATCTAACTTATTTGTGGAATCTAATGAGCATAATGAATTGACTAACAAAATAAGACCTGAAGCATGGAGGCATGGAACAGACAGACATACCTCGATGTGGGGTTTGGGGGGACAATAAGAGATAAATCAAAGAACTTATATGGTTATAGGCATATCCTATGGAGATGGGCAAGAGGGTAGTGAAGATATAGGGGTGGGTAGGGGCTGGGAGGAGGGGCATAGAGGGGGGAAAAGGGGAGATATCCGTAACACTATCAATAATAAAAAGTATACTAATAAAAATAAATGACCAAAGTATCTGAATAGATATTTATCCAGAGAAGATCTTAAACTGGCTAATATATATGAAGAAGCCCAAAAGAAATCCAGAAAGATATATGTACCCTTATATTTTTTGCAGCATTATTTACAATAGCCAATATATGGAAGCAACTTGAGTTCCCATCAATGGACAAGTGGATAAAGAAGTTTTAGTACATATATACAATGGAGTATTAGTCATATTAACAGTTAAATTTTACTCTTTGTGCTGGAAGCTATCCATTATCTATACTATCATGAAAGTGCAAACAGGGAACCCAGAAGGCTGATTTACCTTGAGCTTTGGCAAGGTCTAAAAGCTATGCACCGATTGTTCTGTTGAGACAATGGTGGCTCAAGCAATTTCCTGAGCTAATAGTCTCAAAGTGAATCTTTACTAATGTTTACTGATCTTTAAGTTAGTCTGTCTTCTATCAGAACTGCCTGCTTGACTAAGGGCAAGATATGTATTCTAAAATTGAATAAAAGCTAACAGAGCCTGGACCCTAGGGAAGTGGCCCCCATGATTTCCAAATTCATATTTATTGTCTAGTTTATTCATTTGTACATAGTCCTTCTCCAGATCCTGAACCCTAGGCAAGCAGGTTGCGGCTTTAACACTTTGCAACAACATAGATAAATCTTGAGGTTATTATGCTGAATGAAATAAGTCAGTAAGAGAAAAATAAGAGCCATATGAGTTCATTTATATATGGAATCTAAATAACAAATAAGCAAAACAGAAACAGATTCATAGATGCAGAAAACAAATTTGATGATTGCCAGATGGGAGGGAGGCTGAGAGGGGCTGGGTGAAAAAGGTAAAGGGATTAAGACGTACAAACTGATACTGGGATGTAAATTATTTCGTAAGGAATATAGTCAATAATATTGTAGTAACTATGTATGGGGCCAAGTGGGTACTTGAATTATCAGGAGGATCACTTTATAAATTATGTAACTGTCTTAACCATTGTGCAATACACCTGCAACTAATATAAAATAATATTGAATATCAATAGTAATTAAAAAATGAAATTAAAAAAGATACTAAAAAAAGATATTCATTATCATCAACCATTGGGAAAATCAAAATCAAAATCACAGTATCACTTCACATCCACTAGAATATATATATCACAGATAAATAATAAGTGTTGGCAAAGATGTGGAGAAACATGGAACTTTCATGCACTGATGGTATGAATGTAAAATGGAACAGTTACTTTGAAAACAACTGCCAGTAACACAGAAAGTTAAACACAGAGTTACCATATGACCCATCAAAAATTTCATATATATATATTCAAGAGATATGAAATCATATGTCAGCACAAAACCTTGCACATAAATTTTCATAACAGTATTAGTCTATAATAGTTAAAAAGTGAAACCAATCCAAATTTATATCAAATGACGCATGGATAAATATTGAGCAGTAAAGGAATGAAATGCTGATGCATGCTACAATATGGATAAACTTTTAAAAATTATGCTAAGTGAAAGAAGTCTGTCATAAAATACTGCATATTGTGTGATTCTATTTACAGTATTTGTGGATTTTGTATTTGCAAATTCACCTACTCACTAAAATTTTTAGTAACCTCAAAACCATTACTCATTACACTTTCATGATCATTTGCAGACATGCTTTAGAGTAGCAAAAGATATGAGTCATCTCTCAGCTGAGATTGACAAAGCCAGCACTCTGGTTTCTTGTTTCAGCTCTCATAGTGTAAACAGGGTTTTGTTTTTTGTTTTTTTGTTTTTTTCACAACCTGCTTAGTGCCACAGTTTTCACATGTTTGATGGTGATTTTACTGTTTTAAAATGGCCTCTTAAGCATAGTATTGAAGTGCTGTCTAGTGTTCCTAAGGAACATTATTTTGCCCAGGAGCAATTATTCTTCATATGCTAATTCTGTTTGCAGCAACTTTATAGAATATAACTATTGCAAATAACAAGATTCTACTATATGTGACTGTTAATGAATAAGGATTTCTTTTTAGGATGACGAAAATGTCCTGGAATTACATATAGTAATAGTTGTATACTTTAGTTCACACACAAAAGCATTGAATTTTAAGCTTTAAGTAGGTGAATTTTATCTCAATAAAACTTTGAGGGTAATTGATATATTTGAATATCAATTGGATAATAGATGATACATAATTTTTAAAAATGGAAATAGGGTAGCATGGTTTTGTGTGAAATATCTTTGTTGTTAGGAAATGGCATGATGAAGTATTTAGGAGTAATACATCAAGTCCAAAAGTTCATTTCAAATGTTTCACAAATTTTAAAAGACTAGAAAGGGCAAGAAGGAAAGCAAATGTACCAAAACAATAGCAGATATAATATATATATGGATATTCATTGTGCTTTACTTTCAAATGTTTTTATTTATATTTGAATTTTTTTCAAAATTAAAAAGTTGGTGGGGGAGACTTTTTGCACATTAAGTATTGAGAATACACCCTTTGTTCTATTTTTTTAAAAGCTACAACAAATTCGACATAGAAGGAACATATATCATCATCATAAAAAGCCATATATGGCTATGGAGACAGGGCAATGGGGGAAGGTGGTGGGGGGATGGGTGAGGGCATGTACTGGGGAATGGGGAGGGCAATAGGGGAAAATAATAAAAAAAAATAAAAAAATAGAAATCAAAAACGCTTATTGGATATAACATTGTCAAAAATGTTCTCTCATGGAGTAGCTTTCTTATTGTTTTGTTGGTGGTTTCTTTCACTATGCAGAAGCTTTTTATTTTGATGTAGTTTCATTTGTTTATTTTCTCCTTGGTTTTCATTGCTCTAGAAGCTGTATTGGTAAAAATATTACTATAACATGTGTCTGATATTTTGCTGCCTATGGCTTCTTTTTATGGTTTCCCAACTTATGTTTTTGAGTTTATTTTTGTGTATGGTGTAAGTTGATGATCTACTTTCATTTTTTTTCATGTATCTGACCAATTTTCCCAACACAATTTATTGAAGAGACTGTCTTGACAAAAAAAAAAAAAGCCATATATGGCAAACCCACAGCTAACACAATGTCCAAAGGAAAAAAATTAAAACTTTTCTTCTAAGATCCAGAACAAGACAATGATGTGCACTCTCACTACTCTTATTCAATAAATACTACTAATCCTAGCTAGAGCAACTAGGCAAGCCAAGGAATTTAGAAAGGTAGAAGTAAAATAGTCATTTGCAGATGACATAATTTTATATACAGGAAATCCTAAAAACTCAACCAAAAATTTATTAAACTAATCAATGAATTCAATAATGTTTTAGATAAAATCAAAAGTGAAATTAGTTGCATTTCTATACACTAACAATGAAACATACAAAAAATTTAAAAAATATCTCATTAACAATAGCATAAAAAACAATAAAATATTTAGGAATAAATTTATCCAAGAACTGAATTTTCTGTGCAAAAAAATTTGTTGAAAGCAATAAAATAATCCCCCCCAAAATGGAAAGACATCCCATGTTAATAAATCAGAAAAAATTACATTGTTAAAATGTTCATAACAACCAAAACCATCTACACATTTACAATTACTTTTAAAATTTAAATAAAATATTTTTACAGAAATTAAAAACAATTCTAAACTTTGTATGAAACTAAAGAAGATCCTAAATAGCCTAACATCATAAGAAAAGAACAAAGCTGAAGGCATCACACTTCCTGAATTCAATGTAGATTACAAAGCTATAGTTATTCTGGAATAGACTGACAGATCTCAGAAGGAAGGGTGAAGATGGGCTGGGAAGAGATTAACCAAAGAATTTATATGTATATATGCATAATCCATAGACATAGATAATAGTGAGATATAGGCCTAGGGTGGGACAGGAGCCTACTGGAGGGGAACGAAAAAGGGGGGATGGGAGATGTCTATAATATTCTAAACAGCAACAAGGTATAGTAATTGAAACAATGTGATACTGCCATAAAAATAGACACACAGACCAATGGAATAGCATAAAGATTCCAGAATTGACCTATAACATATTGTCAATTAATGTTCAACAAAGGAGCTCAAAGCATCCAGTTCGGAACAGTATATTCTATTCAACAAATGCTGTTGGAAAACTAGATAAGCACAAGCAGAAAAATAACATAATACCCTCTCCAGGAACACTAACAAAAACAACTTCAAAGAGATAAAAAATTACACATAAAATCTCATACACTAAAACTCCTAGAATAAAACAGAAAAGAAGCTCTTAAATACTGGTGTTGGCAATAATATTTTGTGTATGACACCAAAAGCACAAGTAACAAAAGCAAAAATCAGTAAGTAGGACTACATAAAACTAAAATAATTTTTCACAGCATAAGAAACAATGAACAGAATGAAAAGGAAGCCTATAGATTGGGAGAAAATATTTTCAAACAATATATTGAATATAAGGTTAATATCTAAAATACATAAATAATTCACTAAACTAAATAACGAAAAACAAACAGTCTGATTAAAAAATGGGCAGGGGAACTGTATAGATATTTTTCCATAAAAGACATCCAAATGGCTAACAGGTACATGAAAAGATGTACAGCATTACTAATAATCAGGGAGATGCAAATCTAAACAGAATGAGATATCCCTTCACTCCTATTAAAATGGCTATCATTAGGAAGATAAGAGATAACAAATATTGTCAAGAGTGTGGAAAAAAAATGAACTCTTGTACACTGTTATTTGAAATATAAGTTGATGAAGCCAATATAACAAACAATATGGAGTTTCCTTAAAAATTTTTAAATAGAACTTCCATATGATCCATCACAAAGAAAATGAAAGTGGGATATCAATGAGGTGAGATGCACACACTCCCATATTTATTGAATCATTATTCACAATAGCCAAGATAGTAAAACAGCATCAGTTCTCAGCAATGGGTGAATGGATGAAGAAGATATGATATACAGTATATACAGAGGTGCATAAAAGTAGGTTAAATTACCAGCCATGATTATGTAAAACACAAATGATAAGTAAGGATATAATATAATAACACTAAGGATAAGAAGAAAAATCTCAGAGGATGAGTGGAAGGGAAGAGATCAACCAAAGAACTTGTATGCATATATGCATAACCATGACACAGACAATAATGTGGTGAAAGCCTGGGGCAGGAAAGAATGGAGGAGGGCTAGAAAGGTTCAATGGGGGAAAGGGGTGATATATGTAATACTTACAACAATAAAGATTAAAGAAAGATAAATAATACCATAAATAAATAATACAAGAATAAAATTTGTTTCATCTACTCACAACTATAAACCTAGTTTTGTCCACCCTGTATATATACACACAATAGAATATTATTGAACCATGCAAACGAAGAAAATCTTGTCATTTGCAACAACATGGATTGACCTTCAGGGCATTCTGCTAAATGAGATAAATCAGATAGAGAAATAATATCACATATATTTGGAATCTTAAAAAAAATAGAACTCATATAAATGGAGAGTACAATGGTGGTTACTAAAGCCAGGGGGTTGGGAAATGAGATGCATGTTGTTTACAGGTACACATTTTCAAATCGTAGATAATAAGTCTTCAGAAACAACTGCTCAGTAAAGTGATTATAAATCATGATCTTATAGTATAAACATGAAACTTTTTATGAGACTAGATTTTATTTCCACTACAGAAAAAATAATGATGTCACATGACAGTGGTGTAACCTAATGCTTCAATGGCAATCATTCTATATAATAGCCTATATAATAAAAGGATAATATGCAAATTGACTGAACAGCAGAATGACTGGTCACTATGATGTGCACTGACCACTAGAGGCAGATGCTCAATGCAGGAGCTGCCCTCTGGTGGTTAGTATGCTCTCACAAGGGGAGCACTGCTGAGCCAGAAGCTAAGCTTACAGCTGGTGAGCACAGTGGTGGTGGCTGGAGCTTCTCCCACCTCTGATGCAGTACTAAGGATGTCTGTTTGATGGTGTATGCCCCCAAGGGCTCCCAGACTGCGAGAGGGCACAGGCTGGACTGAGGGACCCCCCGAGTACAGGAATCTCATGCACTGGGCCTCTAATATTGCAATAAATAAATATTTCAAATCAAATGTTGCACATCCTAATTTTACTAAATGCTATGTGTAAAATATATTTCAGTTTAAAAAAAGGGGGGGTGGGCTACACAGATGCCAAGACTTGACATATGCATGTGAAAACTGGATCATCTTAACTGGTCTATCTTCTAGTTTGTTCATTCTTTCTTTTCCCTAGTTAAATCTGATATGGATGCCCTTTAATTTATATATTTTTAATTTCTGTTATTCTATTTGTCTGTTCTTCACCAAAAGGGGCTTGAGAATACCTTAAGTTTTCACCCATAGATAACCTTCATGCCCTGCACAGACAGACAGTGAAGGCTAAGGCAGAGTTGACACTAATAAGGGTTCTAGAAATAATTGTTGAGTTTATATGGTTTAGTTATATACTTTTCTCACTTAACAGCATATTATGAGTGCCTCTGTATTTAAACAATGCTATTTCTACATTTAATTTTATGAATATGCACTATTACATTGTATAGGTAGACCATAGTTTATTTATCCAATTCAATTTTGATTTGATTTTGATCAACTCAAATGAATATTAACCATATTAAATGTGTATATAATAAATCTGATATATTGGAAGCCAAAGGAAAGCTGAATTAAAGACACTAAAACTCTAATAATTTTAATAAACTTTTCTTAGAAAAAGATACTTACTTTTGCATTTTCCTAAACTCCTAAAGTTAGTGTTATATCATATTACTAATATAAAGAAATCAAAGTGTAGGCTTTGCTTTTTTTAAATTAAATTTCAGTTATTCAGATTATTACATTTGTTTCTCTTTTATCCCCTCCATAGCTCCCCTCCACCCAGCTCCCATCCCTCCCTCTACCCTTACATCTCTCCCATTGACCTCATCCATAGGTGTATGATTTTTGTCAAGTCTCTCCCTGTACACCCCTCACCCCTTCCCCCCTGAGAATTATCAGTCCACTCCATTTCTGTGCTCCTGATTCTATTATATTCACCAGTTTATTCTGTTGATCAAATTTTTAATTCACTTAATTTTAGATTCACTTGTTGATAGATATGTATTTGTTGTTCCTAATTTTTTATCTTTTACATTTTTCTTCATCCTCTTCTAAAAGAGCACCTTTCAGCATTTCATATAATACTGGTTTGGTGTTGATTAACTCCTTTATCTTTTTCTTATCTGTGAAGGTCTTTATCTGCTCTTCAATTCTGAATGATAGCTTTGCTGGATAGAGTATTCTTGGTTGTAGGTTCTTGCTATGCATCACGTTGAATATTTCTTGCCACACCTGTCTGGCCTGCATCGTTTCTGTTGAGAAATCAGCTGACAATTGTATGGGTGGTCCCTTGTAGGTAATTAAATGTTTTTCTCTTGCTGCTTTTAATATTCTCTCTTTGTCTTTTGCTTAGTATTTTAATTATGATGTGTCTCGATGTGGTCCTCTTTGGATTCCTTTTATATGGGTTCTGTGTGCTTCCTGGACATGTAAGTCTATTTCTTTTACCAAATGTGGGAAATTTGCAGTCATTATTTCTTTACATAGGTTTTCAGTATCTTCCTCTCTCTCTTCTTCTGGCACCCTCACAATTCTGATGTTGGTACGCTTGAAGCTGTCCCAGAGGCTCCTTACATTATCTTCACATTTTTGGATTCTTTTTTCTTCTTGCTTTTCCAGTTGAGTGTTTTCTGATTCTTTATATTTCAAATTTTTACTTGATTCTTGCCTTCCTCTAATCTGCTGTTAGGTCTCTGTATAATATTTTTTTTTTTATTTCAGTAAGTGTATGTTTAATTTCTAGTTGGTCCTTTTCCATCTCTAATTGGTCCTTTTCCATCTCTAGTTGGTTCTTTTTCATCTCCTCTTGGGTCTCGCTAACTTTATCCATCTAGTTTTCTAGGATATTCTTGAAAAACCTTATAACCATGGTTTTGAACTCTATATCCAGTCGTTTATTTTCCTCCATTTCTTTTGTTTGTGATCTCTTCCTTTGTCTCCGCATTTTCTCTATGCCAGGAGAACTTCTGTGTTGGATTCAGCCTTATGGTACAAGACTTACAAAACTGCAAAAGCCTCTCTGTTGAGCTTGGGATGGGTGGCGTCTCAGGGCTTAACGGACCACTTTGCTTTCCAGTTGGGCCCGCCCTCCACAACCCCTGAGTCTCAGGTGACTGGGTAATCGCTGGAGTGCTCCCTGTGCATGTGCACTGTCTCTCCAGTGCCTCTGGACTGCTGCCTTTCTGGCTTCCTTGCGCTCCGGGACCATATGAGTCTGGGTCTGCAGGGTTTCGCCAGAAACTGGGGTATAGTAAAGTTAGAAGTGGCGCAGTTGGGAGGCTTTGTTTCCACCCCACTTTTGAAAGCCAGTGGCACAATCAGCAATCGGTCTTCTGCGCTCAGTGCTGTGTGGACCACCAGACTTCTGCCCTTTCACAACTCCCCTATATTTTCCGTGCACCTCTCTCTTTTCACAGTCCAAACTCCCCTCGTATGAGTTTTGGCTGGACCTGGGGTTTAGTGTCATAGGATAAGGGATTCAATGCAGTTGGGAGTCTCTGTTTCCCTCCCACTGGAGAAATCCAGGCCAGGTACTCCTCCTGCACCCACTCTCTCCACGCCTGTGTCTCCATATCTCAGCTTTTTGCAGCTCCTCTGGATCTCTGTGAGCCCCTCTTTTTCTTTCTTGTTGTAGAATTTCCACTCTGCCAGCTTTCCTGTAGTTCTGGATGATGTCCATTTTGTCTTTTAGTTGTAGTTTTGAAATTGTTGTGTGAGGTAGCAGTTTAGGTGTTTACCTATGCCGCCATCTTGGATTCTCTCCAAAGTGTAGACTTTTCCCTATTTTTATTCAGCTCTATCTAATTTCCCACAAAATTAATGTCAAGATAGGAAATATTTCCAGCTAGATATTAGATGTTTAGGTTTAAGGATGTTGGATTATTAAGAGATATGTAACAGGTAATGTGGTATCCTGAATGTATATGGAGGGAGATTCTAATTTTATTTTACTTAATGGATTAAATTTGCTTCACAATTCATTCTCCCTTCTCTTCACAAATGCCTTTATATTGAAAACACTAAAATATGCATGCCTACTGTAGGTGTATGAGAGAGAGAGAGAGAGAGGATGAAGAAGAAGAAGAAGAAGAAGAAGAAGAAGAAGAAGAAGAAGAAGAAGAAGAAGAAGAAGAAGAAGAAGAAGAGGAGGAGGAGGAGGAGGAGGAGGTGGAGGAGGAGGAGGAGGA
>JAAGEH010000029.1:16870575-16980289 GCA_011751065.1 Lasiurus cinereus
TTTTTTTTTTACTCAACTTTACTATTACATCTAAAAGCAAAAGGTGTAAAAATTTTAGGTAGAAGACAGGTGTCCAGAAAAGTGTTAACATAGCAGACTTGACACTGCCATCTTTAAAAAGGCCAGCTTGTACTCTTGGTTGATGCAAGGAACTTAGATTTAGGGAAGATTCCCACTATTCACAAAAGTGATAGGAGTGGCTCAGTGTGCCTAATCTGTCTGTACAAAAAGTATGGTTTATGCTGAGCACTTCTTACCTCCTAAGAGTTTGAAATTGTGGTATATGGTAGGCAGAGAATACCTATTATTACTAGCTCTCAATGAAAATTCTAGATACTCCTATAGCTGGTGTGGCTCAGTTGGCTGGGCATTGTCCCATGTACTCAAAAGATGCAGGTTTGATTCTAAGTTAGTGCACATGCACAGGTTGTGGGATCAATCTTTGGTAAGGGCTATGCAAAAGGTAACTGATTGATGTTCCTCTCTAACATCGATGTTTATCTCTCTCCCCCTCTCTCTTCCTCTTTAAAAAAATCAATAAAAAGAGGAGAAACCAAGATGGCAACATAGGTGGACACCTAAGCTGCTGCCTTGAACAACAATTTCAAAATTACAACTAAAGGTCAGAACAGACACCATCCAGAACCACAGGAAATCTGGCTGAATGAAAATTCTACAACTATAAGTAAAGACAGTGACTCATGAAGACTCAGAGGAGCTGCAAAAAACTGAGGTATGGAGACACACTTGTGGAGAGGGAGGGCGGAGCAGGGTCTGGCTGGCTCCCTCTAGCAGGAGGTAGACAGAAAGTCCCGACTGCACTGAACCCCAGCTCCAGGCGAGATTCATACAAAGGAGTCCAAAGTGTTGTGAAAAGGAAGGAGTGCAAAGAAACTTAGGGGAGCCACGAAAGAGAGAGGTCTGGGGGCACGCGCAAGTTCATGCAAAAGTGCGTGCAAAAGTGCATACACAGAGCGCTGACTGCTGATTGTGCTGCTGGCTTTCTCTAGCAGGAGGGAAACAGAACCTCACAACAACACTGAAATCCAGGTCCAACTGCACTGAACCCCAGTTTCAGGTGAGACCCTGTGGACCCAGACTCATAAAGTTTCCTAGAGTGCATGGAAACTCAGTGGAACTGGAATGGCAGAGGTCTGGAGGCAAGTGCGCATGCACAGACACAGCTGATCCTCACAACCAATTGGCTTAGAGGTCAATTCCCCCCAGTGATACCAACAACAATCAAGAATTAACTACAATGGGACTGTACACAGTTCACAAAGGGGTGCACAAAGAGTGTCCACCTCAGGTAACTGGGGAGGCATAGATACTGGGCCACATAGGACATATAGCACACAAAGCTACTCTACCAACTCAGGGAAGCAGCAAAATATTTGGAGAAAAAGAACAGACCACAAATGAAAGAAATGAAGGAAAACAAAGGACTGGATATAGAGTTCAAAACAACAGTTATAAGTTTTTTAAAGAATTTCCTAGAAAAAAAATAAATTTAGTAAGACCCAGGAGGAGATGAAAAAGAACCAACTAGAAATTAAACATACACTGACTGAAATAAAAAATTTTATACAAAGACGTAAGAGCAGACTAGAGGATCGCAAGAATCAAGTCAAAGATTTGAAATACAAAGAAGCAAAAAACACTCCACTGGAAAAGAAAAAAAGAAAAAAGAATAAAAAAATGTGAAGATAGTGTAAGGAACCTCTGGGACAACTTCAAGTGTACCAACATCTGAATTATGGGGATGCCAGAAGAAGAGAGAGAGCAAGATACTGAAAACCTATTTGAAGAAATAATGACTGAAAACTTCCCCCACCTGGTGAAAGAAATAGACTTACAAGTCCAGGAAGCACACAGAACTGCAAACAAAAGGAATCCAAAGAGGACCACACCAAGACACATCATAATTAGAATGCCAAGAGCAAATGACAAAGAGAGAATATTATAAGCAACAAAGAGAATAACAGTTAATTACCTACAAGGGAGAACCCACACGATTGTCATCTGATTTCTCAACAGAAACTATGCAGGCCAGACTGGAATGGTAAGAAATATTCAAAGTGATGAATAGCAAGAACCTACAACCAAGGTTACTCTACCCAGCAAAGCTATCATTCAGAATTGAAGGGCAGATAAAGACCCTCACAGATAAGAAAAAGCTAAAGGAGTTCATCAACACCAAACCAGTATTATATGAAATGCTGAAAGGTATTCTTTAAGAAGAGGAAGAAGAAAATGCTAAAGGTAAAATTATGAACAACAAATACATATCAACAAGTGAATCTAAAAATGAAGTGAATTAAAAATATGATGAACAAAATAAATTGGTGAATATAATAGAATTAGGAGCATAGAAAGGGAATTGACTGACAATTATCAGGGGGAAAGTGGTGAGGGGCAGGTACACAGGGAGAGACTGGACAAAAATCATACACTTATGGATGAGGACAATGGAGGGGGAGGTAAGGGTAGAGGGTGGGGCAGGAGCCAGGTGGAAGGGAGCTATTGGGGAAAAAAGAGGAACAATTGTAATAATCGGAACAATAAAGATTTATTAAAATAATAATAAAAAATCAATAAAAATTAAAAAAAATGAACCAACAAACAAAAATCCCCTACATACTAAATCACTAATAAGCCTCCCTGGTAGGCATTTCACACATGTTGTCATAATCTATTGTTGAAGGAATTATATGCACCCTCTGTGATTCCACTGGGAGAGGACTTTTGGAACTTGCATCTGGTTTCATCTAGACTTTGACCTATGCACTTTTGCCCTTCCTTTATTTTTCTTTATATCTTTTCATGGAAATACATTAGAACCATGAGCACAATAGTAAGCCAAGCCCTATAGGTCCTCCTAGAAAATCATCAGTCCTAGGCATTGACTTGGAGACCTCTGACAAAGTTAATGTCAGAAGTAGGATTTACTAAAAATAATGTTGACTCATTGAAATATGGAAAATGCAATTTGGGGGCAAAACAAAAGATAAAAGTGTAGGTGATAAAATTTTGGTGCCTCTATGTCTAAAGAATCATCCATAGTATTAAATAGCAGCTGGTAAATTGTTGTGAGAAGTAAAAGTTACATATGGAATTTAAAAATTCTTAGAGAGTTGACTTGCTGGGTTAACTGGCTACTTTTGACTACGCTGCCTAAGTGTGTGTGTTTGTAGGGGGGAGCCGCGGGGGGGGATGGAGTGGGTACAGATACTATCTTTGGTTTTCATTCTTTCCCCTTTGTGAGAGGCTAAAGAATCCCAAAATTCTCAAATTCCCAAATGTGAGCTTTTGGTGGGCCCAAAATTTTAAGTTTATGTTACTTTGTCCCTCAAACAAGAGGAAAAATAAGCTTTAATCAATTCCAAGGACTTTAGCAGAGTTTTAGATAAACTTGAAAAAAAATGAAGTAGTGAACACTCCAGTCATTTCCTCAGTCTAACTGTTGTTGTGTCAGCAGCCCTCCTCAACTTGCTTTCTAACACATATTTCCCTTAGTTGTAATGTTTTCCTTGTAAATTATAAATTTCTTCCAGGAGCTTCATTAATCTGCTAATGAGGAAAATAATATTTAATTTTCCTTTTATTTTGTGCTCATCTTACCTGGATATATCTTAAAAGTGATATAAAATGTTAGGTTCCTTAAATGTAATAAGTTCTAGTAAAACTCATCTAAATCAGATTAAAGCATTGTACACACACACACACACACACACACACACACAAATAATGGGACACAGCTCTCTTGCTTTTCGTTACTGGTGAGCAGTTTGAATATTAAGTGCTTTGAATATGGGAAATAGAAGAAGTCTCCAAAGCTGAAATTTATTATTGTTATTTTTTCCTATCAGAGTCTTTGGTAAAAGGGAGATAATATAGTAAAAAGCCACATTGAGATTGGTTCCTACCAGTCTCAGGGAAGAGGTCTGTTATGGGCTGGTCCCACACACACCTGTGGCAGATAAATATCAGGAGCTATATATCAGCTATTATATCCTCAGAAAATATACCTCACATACCCTGAGGAGTGAGGGGTTCCAGCCCCACACTAAGTTTCCCCTACTCCAGGATCCCAGTGCCAGGAAGAGGGGCCCTCATAACTTTTGGCTGTAAAAACCAGCGAGGTTTGAGGCTAAGGGAGACAGAAGATGTTGGGTTCCAGGATTTCCTCGTAAAAGGCTGGTGGGGCACAGCCTAACTTGTACTCACTCCCTCTGAGTTAAAGAGTAGGGGCAGCAGCTTGAAAGACACCAGATACATATGGGGAGGAAGTGAATTATCTGGTATCAGGGTGAGAGTTGGGGGTGCCAGATTTCTCCAAGACAGAAGTTTTGGCAGTGGCCATTGTTTCTTTGATGAGCCCTCCTCATACAGAGCCAGTAGGCATATCTGAAAATCTATCAAACTGGCTCACACCGTTTTCCCCACCATTGTGATTACCTGAGATCCTGCCCCACCCAACTTTCTGGCCCACCCAAGCTGTTTCCAGTGGCTTTTCATATAAATGGCCTGTCCTGAGTCATGCTTCATATTTTTCTCAAAATCTATCAAACAAGCAGCATCTGGCTTCAGTAAGCCCTATACATCTTGTTGAGTGGCTCCAGGTCCAGTAATAGAGGCAGTTGGCCTTGGTTCACAGCGTGGCCTCTCCTGGGCACCTCCGAACTGAGCACAAGTAGAAGCCATCTGCAGATCACTTTGTAGCTCAAGTCAAGTGGCTCCAGAACAAGCATACCCAATGTATAGCTTTAGATCACATCAACGTTAACACCCAACTGCCTCCATACGTGACACACTCACACATTCAAGTGGCAGAATCAGTGGGCACCAGAGTCCCACTGAAGCAAGTCCTACTCTGTGGGGTGGGACTTTGCATAGCTGATTCTCCAAGGTGGTTGGAGGTGGTGGCTGGTGGTCATAGCCAGTCCTTATAGTTGATTGGCTCAAGGTAAACTCCTCCCATTGATGTGCCAACAGCATTTAACACTTTAACTACAAGAGGAAGTTGTACATAGCACAAACAGGGGTCATATCTCTCACACCCAGCTTGGGCAATTGGTGAGGCTGTGCCAGTGGACTTTTCAAGACACCTATTACATTAAGCCACTATATCAAGTGTGTGATATATAACAATTTTATCTAATACATAGAAGCAAATATAGAGAGACTGCCAAAATGAAGAAATAAAGAAACATGTCTCAAATGAAAGAAGAGAACAAAACTCCAGAAAAAGAGCTTGATAAAGGGAAGACAAGCAATCTACTAGATGCAGAGTTCAAAACAAAGGTTATAAGGATACTCAATTAATTTAGTGATAACCTCAACAGCATTAAAAAAAAAAACAAAACTAGTCAGAGTTGAAGGATACACTAAGTGAAATGAAGAATAATTTACAGGAAATCAATAGTCAAGTAGTTGAAGCTGAGAATCAAATCCGATATTTGAAATAAAAAGAAGCAAAAAAGAAAAAACCTACTCAGAACAGCAAAAAGAATAAAAAAAATGAGAATACTGTAAGGAGCCTCTGGGATAACTAGAAGCACACCAACATACACATCATGGGGAAGCTGGAAGGATAAGAGAGAAAGAAATTGAAACCTATTTCAAATAAATGATAACAAAAGTTACTCAACCTGGTGAAGGAAACATACATACAGGCCCAGGAAGTGCAGAGAGTCTCTTAAAAGATGAAGCCTAAAAGGCCCATACCACGACATATCACAATTAAAATGCAAAAGGTTAAAGACAAAGAGAGGATTTTAAAAGTAGAAAGAAAAAGCAGTTAGTTACCTACAACAGAGCACCCATAAGATTGTCAGATGATTTCTCAACAGAAACTTTGAAGGCCAGAGAGATTGGAAAGAAATATTCAAAGTGATGAAAAACAAGGGCCTGTAACCAAGACTACTCTACCCAGCAAGGCTATCATTTAAAATTGAAGGAGAAATAAAGGGCTTCCCAGACAAGAAAAAACTGGAAGCTCATTACATCCAACCCAGTATTACATGAAACATTAAAAGGGAAGAAGAAAAATAAGGAGGAGGAAGAGGAAGAGGAAGAGGAGGAGGAGGAGGAGAAGGAGGAGGAGGAGGAGGAGGAGGGGATGATGGTGAGGAGGGGAGAAAGAAGAGGAAGAAGGAAGAAACGATACAAAATATAAACAATAACCTGGTAATAAGTACATATCTATCCACAACTGAATCTAAAAAACACCAACAAAATTAATAAAGCAGAACAGAAACAGACTCATTGATACAGAGAACTGTTTGACGATTATAAGATGGGAAGGGAGTTGAGGGATGGGTGAAAAAAGTGAATGGATTAGCAAATACAAATTGATAGTTACAGAATACTCATGGAGAAGAAAAGTACAGCATAGGGAATACAGCCAATAATATTCAAATAATTATGTATGTTATCATATTGTTATGGAATTTATCAGATTTAGGTTATGTCGAGTGATTGGATTGTACACTGAAACTAATATAATAATGTATGTGAACTGGAAATGAAAATAGTAAAAAAAAGGAGCAAGTTTTAATAGCTAATGAACATTTGTTACATTGGATGTCTGATCCTTAGTGTGTGATGATTTTATGACATAGTGTACATATTTTTGAGCAGGTCAATTTGAATGCTAACACTGACAAGATAAAAGGGTCTTAGGAAAGCCTTGCTTGTGACTTGGACTTGAAATACTACCACCTGGCCCTACACACTGTCATGACTTTGCTGCTGCTGAAAGAAAGCCACTGTTTTTGTTTGTTTGTAATCCTGAATTCACAGACATTGTCTGGACTTGACTCTAATATGAAATCTGATACTTTCTGCTCTAAAACTGTTTTAGTTTCACCACTAGCTGTGCTAAACTGAAATATGGTGAAATCTCTTTAAACAATGAACAGAACTCAGATTCTGGAACTGTTTCAGATTTATGATACCCTTCTGCATGGCCATAAACTAGGAGAGCATCATGGATGATGGCTGGATTATCTGGGTCATATACATATGTCCACAGAAAAGAGCTCGTCCTCTGATAATATCATCTATAACTAAAATGCTAATAACATCTACATTTTGATACAGGGACTAATTGCATTTCCAATTTGTTATTACAGCTCAAATTGTAAATTTGCTGAGTGAACACCACAGAGTAATGATCTCTCCTCTTACTACTGGTAGGTATGATTCTGGACTTCCTCTTAAGCTTTCTCATGGCTGTTTACTTATTGGCTTCTAGCCTATTTGCAGTTTGCAAAAATGGCCTGATAGTCTGACTTTATGTCCTTCACCTTCCTCAACCTTTATCTTAATATGGAAATTTGCTTGTGAAATGGAGCTGTCCCCAGAAAATTGATCTTTTCTAGGCTGCACATAAGTAAATGATCAGGATAAAAAGGGTGGGAGATTATGTAAACCAAGTTTAAAAATTCAGGATTTTATCCTAATTCCTGAACATAATTTCTAGTCAGGCTTTCTATAATAATAAAAGCATAATATGCTAATTAGACTGAACATCCTTCAGGACTAAGCCGGGGCTACGAGGGAAGCCCAGGTCCCAGGGTCCTGCTGGTGCCGCTGGTGCCGCTGGTGCCGGAGGGAAGCCCGGATCCTGGGTGTCAGAGGGAAGCTGGTTCCTGTAGCTGGGGGATGGGAGGCCTACTCTTTGTTTAAATTAATTAATTGATTAATTAATTATTTTTCCCCTTATTGCCCTCCCCAACCCCCCATACATGCCCTCATCCATCCCCATTTCCGCCCACCTTTCCCCATTGCCCTGTATCCACTGGCTATCCCCCCACACACATGCATACAAGTCCTTCGATTGATCTCCTATAGGCCCCTCCTCCCCAACTTCCCCTGCCTTCCCACTGTAGCTTGATAGTCTGTTCATTGCTTCTTTGCCTCTGGGTCTGTTTCCAGCCCCCCCCCCCCAATTCTTGTCTTTAAAAACATCTTGACCCTGTAGGCTAGAAATAAACCTACCAGAGCAAAAGAAAAATGTTTGAGTCCCAATTTCAATGTCCGATAGCTTTGAGACCCAGTTTCAATGTCAGACAGTTCCTTATGTGTACATGTCATCAATGGTATCTGGATACTGGAGAAATGGTGGCGATGCCGGTCCTGCATTGGGCCTCAAGTATAAAAATATTTTTTTTTAAAAATGCTTTTGTACCTTTGCATGCTTCCCATCCAGACAAAGGATTGAGTAAAAGTAGGGAATTACTGAAAAAATATAAATATTATTTATTTTGTAACAATGGGGATAATACAAACCCTGATACCAATAATTTTTTATCAGTTTTGTTCTTTTTTCATCTCTCTTTTTCTTTTTTTATTATTTTAAGTATTACAAATAGTAGTACATATGTCTCCTTGCCTTTTTTTGACACCAATAATTTTTATCAAAACTGTTCCTAAAAGCTTTTTCCTCTTTCTGATTTTTAAGTGCCTGTGAGCTATATGAATTCAAATTGACTGTTGAGCTTACGATCACTCCTGACAGTGCTGATTATGATATATTCTGGGGTGGCCCTAGCTACTGCACTTTCCACATAAAACACCTCCAAATATCATACAAGGTGCTAAGGAGGATAAACTGATGTCATGGATAAATGAAACTGTTCTGAATTGACTACTTTCAGGCAATCTTTCTGAATCCAAGGTAGAACTGAATTGGACTAAACTAAAATTACTAGGGCAGAAAGTCCTATGGAGGGAAGCCACAGTGGAGTTCTTGTTAACCTGTATTGTTGGGCTAATTGATGTCATGTTTGGGGTGTGTTTCCAAGGGTTCAATGTGTATTTTCCATGATTATATTTATTGTATATTTACCCTATTATTATAATGGCTCAGCTCTCCGAGTTTTTCAGGTTAACTCCAACTTATTAGGCAGAGTTATGTTATGCTAGAATTGATTCTTTGGGCCAGATGAAACAGGTTAACAGAAACTTATGGAGGAGATGATCTGTCTTTCTATGATAGATGTTTCTGATTAGTGGGATTTGTCTTACCTAAATCAAGGAACTATAAAGGGCATAACTGGGATTAGCACTGCAGGTCGATACCATTCTACTAATAATTTTCCTATAAAAACACCCAAGCTAAGAACCAATGGGATGGACTATGTAGAAAAGGATTAATATACAAATCATGAGACTGTTATACTTAAAAAGATCTGCTTACAAGATTAACCCTTGGGTGGAATCTGGAAACTTGAATTTGGGGAGGATTTCTAACATTCCCAGAATATATGAGTGGTTAACTAATCCTAAATTACTTGTACAAATGATGTGGCTTATGGTGAACACCTGTTTTCTTTCTGAAAATCTGGTAATTTGGTATATGCTTCACTGAGGGTATTCATATGACAAATATCCAGGATAGTCCTAAGGGATATTGAATTCTGGAATGACAGAGGTGAGGTGTTCCATGGAACCATTTCCATGAAACTTTTAAAAGTTATTTTTAAAACATAAACAATTTTAAATCTTTGGAAATAGCCTCATGGCCATATGATAAATAAATAAAAACTTTTCAAGACAATCTTCTACAATTCAGTAAAGGAAGGGTTTGTGACACTTGAAATAAGAATGATCTATCTCTCCCTTCTCCCAATACAGCAAGATGAAAACTGTATTCCAGTGAAGTAAAGCAAGAACACAGAAATACTTCTCCCCCAACTCCCAGTTTGGTGGCTTTCTTCTCAATAGGAGCAGATGCCAGCATTTCCTATCCTAACTCGAGCTACCAGTTCCAGGAGAGTGTGGCCAAGAGGTGAGGACTTTCTTCTTCCTGCCAGTACCCAGTCATGAAATAGAGAATCGATCTTGGCCAAGGTGCTGCTGAGATTACCAAGGCCCCATTTGTCTTTGTCTTTGACAGTGGTTCCATGCCCAGGTAAGCAAGCCAAGAAAATCCAATAGTTCTTAGCCACAAATAAGCATATAATAACAGCAGAGTGTTGGAAACTGTAATGTGGAGTTGCTACATTACATTAGATAAAAGGTCTAGCATCCAGCAAAAATTTGACAAATACAAAAAAATGTATGAACCAATTACTTGGGGAAAAGAGGCAACAGAAAACATCTATAAGAACAGCCAGATGTTTAGTTTAGCAAAATAAAGACTTCAGAGTAGCCATTTATAAATGTATTTAAAAAACATGTTCAAAGTCACTAATTATCCAAGAGATGCAAAACAAAATGACAATGTGATACCATCTCATGCCTGTCAGAATGGCAATCATCAACAAATCAACAAACGACAAGTGTTGGCGAGGATATGGAGAAAAAGGAACCCTTGTACACTGTTGGTGGGAATGCAGACTGGTGCAGCCACTGTGGAGAACAGTATGGAGTCTCCTAAAAAAATTGAAAATAGAACTCCCATTTGACTCAGCAATCCCACTCTTAGGAATATATCCTAAGAAAGTAGAAACACCAATCAGAAAGGATGTATGCACCCCTATGTTCATAGCAGCAGAATTTACAATAGCTATAATTTGGAAACAGCCTAGGTGCCCATCAGCAGATGAGTGGATCAGAAAACCATGGTACATCTACACAATAGAATTCTATGCTGCCATTTAAAAGAAGGAATTCTTACCATTTGTAGCAACCTGGATGGAACTGGAGAGCCTTATGCTAAGTGAAATAAGCCAGTCAATGAAGGAGTAGCATCACATGATCTAACTCATTTGTGGATAATAAAGAACATTATAAACTGATGAACAAAAGGATAGATAGAGAGGCAGTAAAGCATCAAAGAGACTGTCAAATTACAGCAGGAAGATTAAGGAGAGGTGGGGTAGATAAGAGATCAACCAAAGAACTTGTATGCATGCATATAAGCATAACCAATGAACACAAGACACTGAGGGGTTGGGGTATGTCTGGGAGGTGAGGGGGCAATGGGAATATATGTATACATGTAACACAATAAAAAAATTGAAGAAAAAATAAAACCCAAAGTAAACTATGATTAAAGAAGTAAATGAAGGTATGATGACAATATCATCGCCCAGATTTAAAGCCCTTAAATTTAAATGGTCACCATATTGCTTGCATTCATTTGGTAATACTTATTTTAATAATAAGTTATTTCCTATTAGGTTAGAGTATAAATTAGAACCATTTTCAAAGTCCAGTTGTCTTGTTTTGTAACAGAAACTTCTTTAATTTCTTTTTTAAAATGTTCAAAATTGCAGTTTTACTAAGATGGACATTTAAGTATGTGTTTTTTTCAAATGTTTAAAATATTTAGAACATTTAATATTTAGTTGGTATCACTTAAAGTTACCCATTTAACATTTATGTTTGGTGTATTTAACATTTAATAAAAGCAAAGTTTACAGTACAAAAAAAAAGAGAGAGACAATATCATATTAAATAGAGAACATGATTAAAGAGAAATAAATTATAAAAACAAAATTGGAAGTTCTGGATTTTAAAAGTATAATAAGTAAAATAAAAAGTCACTAGAAAAACTAAGATGGTGGCATAGGTAAATACTTGAAATTTCTGCCTTGTACAACCACTTCAAAACTACAACTAAAAGACAAAATGGACATCATAGAGAACCACAGGAAGGCTGGCTGAGTGGAAATTCTACAACTAGAAGGGAAGAGAAAAGCACACTGAGACTCGGAGAAGGTGAAAAAGTAAAGTGCAGAGGTGCAGAAAGGACTGGCAACTGAGTAAATTGTCTTTTTCACAATCGGGAGGAAGACATAAGTTCCCAACTGCTCTGAACTCCAGTTTCGGGCAGGACTCAGGACCCAACTCATACGGGGAGAAACTGGACCTTCTGGCATTGGGCAGAACTTGAGGACGACTTTGTCTCAGAGGTGCTTGCAGTAATTACCAAGGGACAGTGAGACCCTGAGCCTCTTAGGGCAGGGTTGAGGATTAGCCATAGCTGTTTGCTCCACCCTATTGATTCCCTGAGACCACCTTCCTGACCCAAGCTGTGTGCAGAGGCTTTTGCATATGAATGGCCTGGCCCTTTGCAATCTAAAATTACCTAACAAACTACAGCTGGGTCAGAGAGACCAAGAACATCCAAAAGAAGGCCAAAGGCTCCACAGCAGTTTGCATTGCTTCATAGATGGGACTTATCTGGGCACCTCTAAACCCCAAACAAAGAAGAAGAATTTTCAGATCTCTCCATAGCTCCTGCTGGGCGGTCTTGGAGATCCAAGAGCCAGTGTACCCAGTGGTTGTAGCAATAAATGGTTAAGCAAGCAGTCCAGAGATAAATGGTTAAATTGGGAACTACTGAGGAATCCCCTTATGGCTAGGTTTGCAACACTTCCTCCCCTAAAGCCAGGCCTGCAAACTATTCCTCTTATCTTCGGCCAGACCACAACACCTGAACCACAACTTCCTGAGTCCTTTAGACTAACTAGGTCAAGCAGCCTTACTAGCAACCTCCTGGGTTAGCTGGTCCCTTGCTGCCTGAGAACCAATTAAAGATTGCCAAGCCAACAGTATGAGCCAATAGGGGAAGGCAGAATGGGTATAAAAAGAGGGACTGCCCCTCTGTTGGCGCTCTTACCAGGCGTTTGCCAGGCTGCTGTGTCAGCTAAGGTTTGAGCCCAGATTCAAATCTGTAATAAATTTATGCCTGTTTGAATTCAATTAGTCTTTGTGGTCTATCTTGTGGGGACTCGCTCCGTTACAGTGGTCAGAGTGGGACCATCCAGATTACAACTTCTTAGATCCAAAAGGGACACACTCAGGGGCAGATTCAATGAGCACCAAAGTCCCACTGAAGCAAGTCTTGCCCCATAAGGGTGTCTCCTGCACAGAAGTTCTCCCATCATAGACACAGCTGATTCTCAAAGCCAACTGGCCTGGAGGTTAATTCCTCCTAGTGATATCAACAACAATAAAGGCTTAAATACAACAAGATTGTGCTTATAGCCCACAAACGGGTGCACCAAGAGTGTCCACCTCAGGTAATTAGGGAGGCTGAGCCACTGGGCCCTGTAGCACACCTAGCACACAAAACAATTCCATTAACACAGGGTAGCAGCCAAATGTGGAGACAAAGAAACAGGTCACAAATGAAAGAAATGGAGGAAAGCAAACAACTGGATATAGAGTTCAAAATCACTATTATAAGGTTTTTCAAGAATTTTCTAGAAACTGCCAATAAATTTAGTGAGACCCTTGAGGATATGAAAAAGACCAACTAGAAATCAAACATACACTGACTGCAATAAAGAATAATATACAGAGATCCAACAGCAGACTAGAAGATCATAAGAATCAAGTCAAAGATTTGAAATACAAAGAAGCGAAAAACACCCAACCAGAAAAGCAAAAAGCAAAAAGAATCCAAAATTATGAAGATAGTAAGTATCCTTTGGATAACTTCAAGCATACCAACAACAGAATTATGGGGTGCCAGAAGAAGAGAGGGAGCAAGATACTGAATACCTATTTGAAGAAATAATGACAGAAAACTTCCCCTACCTGTTGAAATAAATAGACTTACAACTCCAGGAAACACAGAGAACCCCAAACAAAAGGAATCCAAAGAGGACCACATCGAGACACATCATAATTAAAATGCCAAGAGCAAAAGACAAAGAGAGAATATTAAAAGCAGCAAGAGAAAAACAGTTCATTACCTACAGGGGAGCACCCAAAAGATTGTCAGCTGATTTCTCAACGGAAACTATGTAGGCCAGACGGGAGTGGCAATAAACATTCAACGTGATGAATAGCAAGAACCTACAACCAAAGCTATCATTCAGAATTGAAGGTCAGATAAAGACCTTCACAGATAAGAAAAAGCTAAAGGAGTTAATCACTGTCAAACCAGTATTATATGAAATGCTGAAAGGTATTCTTTAAGAAGAGGAAGGAGAAAAAGGTAAAGATAAAAATTATGAACATCAAATACATATCTCAACAAGTGAATCTAAAAAGCAAGTGAATAATAAGTCTGATGAAAAGAGTAAACTGGTGAATATAATAGAATCAGGGGCATAGAAAGGGAGTGGAGTGACAATTCTCTGGAGGAAAGGGGTGTAGGGGGGTGGCAAAACTGGACAAAAATTGGGCATCTATGGATGAGGACATTGGGGCTGGGGGGGAGTTAAAAGCAGAGGGTGGGGTGGGAACCGGGTGGAGGGGAGCTATGGGGGGGAAAGGGGAACAACTGTAATAATCTGAGCAGTAAGGACTTATTAAAAATAACATAAAAATTCACTAGAAGGGCTCAATAATAGGTTTTAACTAGTTGAAGAAATAGTTAACAAACTTGAAGATAAATCAATAGGGATTACACAATCTGAAGAACAAAGTTAGTAAATAATGAATAAAATGGACTGAGTTTCAAAGGAATGTGAATTTACTTCCAACATTAAGCTCACCATACTTGGGAGTACTAGAGGAGAGAAGAAAGAGAAAAGAGAAGAAAAATATTTACTGAAATAATGGTTGAAAATCTAATGAATTTACTGGAAAACATACAGGCAAGAAGCTCATACAAGAAGGATAGCCCTAGCTGGTTTGGCTCAGTGGATAGAGTGTTGGCCTTTTGAAGGTTCCTGGGTTCAATTGCAGTCAAGGGCACATGCCTGGGTTGCAGGCTTGATCCCCAGTTGCAGGCTTGCAGGAGGCAACCGAACAATGCTTCTTTCTCATCATTGATATTTCTATCTCTCTCTCCTCCTCCCTTCTTGTCTTAAATCAGCAAAAATATATTTTTAAAAAGATGGTAAACATGAAATCCACAATATACACATCATATATGCACATTCTGAAAATCAAAGACAAGGAGAAATTTTAAAAGCCAGAACAAAAAATCCTGGACAAAAAATCCCAATAAGATTATTGTTCTTATTCTGACTTTTTAGTAGGAACAATTGAGTCCATAAGGAAGTAAGATAAGAAATTTAATGTGCTCAGAGAAAATAATGGTAATTAAGGATGCTATATTAATCAATGCTATATTTAAAAAATGAAGGGGAACAAAGGCATTCTCAGATAGACAAAAACTAAGAGAATTTGGTGCTAGAAGACTCATCCCATAAGAAATGTAAAGGAAATTTTTAAGGCAGAAAGCAAATGACTTCAGACTGTAACTTCAATCCACATGTAAAAACAAAGATCATTAGCATAGATATGTAAATATAAAAGGGAGTATCAATACATCTTTTTCTTTCTTAATTGATTTAATATCTATTTTATAAAATAATATGCATATAATGTTATTATAGAACTATAACATATCAAAATGTAACATATTTGCTAATAACAGGACAAAGGAGTTGGGTGGCAGCAAAACTGAATTGGGCTAAGGAAATTGATCTAGAACACTGGTCGCCAACCTGCGGTCCACGGACCATTGTTGGTCTGTGAGGTCCAAAAGATTGGCGACTGCTGCTCCAGATGATAAGTAAGCTTCAGAAAAACAAACAAAGAAAATAAAAAATTATAAATAATAAAATTAATATAATACTAGTTATAAATATTCTAGATTTCCTTTCTGCTTACAGATTTTTTAAAAATAATAAACTTACATAAAGTAATAATTATAACAATGTATTAATGTGAGTTTAACATGAATACTTGTCATGTGTATAACATTATCTAAAAAGTTAAAAGAAAAAATAGGAATAAAATGTATATATCTCACTGGAATTAAGTTAGCATAAATCTGAAAAAAATGTGATAATATGTACATGGTGTGTCATAGAAAAATCATTAAAAATAATAAAAAGTGAGGAAACCATGACAAAAATTTAAATTGCTTCATTAGAAAATATCACTTAAAGCAAAGCAAAGCCATAAAAAAGAAATAAAAGAACAACAAAAGACAACCAATATATAAATGAAAAATATGATGGTATACATAAATCCAACTATAACAATAGTAATATTACATTTGTAATCTAGGCATCAGCATAGATAGGAAAATAAGATTCATTTATATGTTGTCTAGAGGAGTCACTTTGGAATCTAAAATACAAATGTATTGAAAGAAAAAGATGGAAAATATATATTATGCAAACACAGAAAGATGGAGCGCCTATGCTAATATCATAATAAATACTTTAAAACAAAACACTCTACTAGAGACAAAAAGGGACATTTAAAAAATGCTAAATAGCCCTATGAGGGATGGCTTCTCATTATGGCAGACCCTAAAGATAAGGTGCTGCAGGATTACTGCAAGAAACTGCTGGTTCACAAAGAGATTGACAGATGCCTCAAGGAGTTAAGGGAACAATTAAGAGAATTTGCCAAGCAGTATGAAAAGTCTGAAAATTATCTGAAGGTCCTACAAAGTGTTGGGCAGATTGTGGATGAAGTACTTAAGCAGTTAACTGAAGAAAAAAATATTATTAAAGCTACAAATGGACCAAGATATGATGTGCATTGTCATCAACAGCTTGACAAAAGTAAGCTGAAGCCAGGAACAAGAGTCACTTTGGATATGACTATATTTACCATTATGAGGTATTTGCCAAGAGAGGTGGATGCATTGGTTTACAACATGTCCCATGAAGATACTGGGAATGTGTCCTATTCTGAGATTGGAGGGCTATCAGAACAAATTCAGGAATTAAAAGAGGTGATAGAATTACCTCTTACAAACTCAGAATTATTCCAGCATATAAGAATATACCTCCAAAAGAGTGTTTGCTATATAGACCACCAGGTACAGAAAAAACACTCTTGGAACAAGCAGTTGCTAGCTAGACTGCAATTTCTTAAAGGTTGTATCTAGTTCTAGTGTAGACAAGCACATTAGTGAAAGTGCTTGTTTGACCAGAGAAATGTTTAATCATGCCAGAGACCATCATTTTTTATGGATGAAATACATGCTATTGGTGGTCGTCCTTTTTCTGAGGGTACTTCAGCTGATAGAGAGGTTCAGAGAACTTTAATGGAGTTATTAAATCAAATGGATGGATTTGATACTCTACATAGAGTTAAAACAATCACGGGTACAAACAGACCAGATACACTGGATCCTGATTTACTTCATCCAGGAAGATTAGATAGAAAAATACATATTGACTTACCAAATGAACAAGCAAGATTAGATATATTGAAAATCTATGCAGGTCACATTACAAAGCATGGTGAAATAGATTATGAAGCAATTTTGAAGCTTTCACATCATTTTTATGGAGTAGACCTGAGAAATGTTTGTACTGAAGTAGGTATGTTTGCAATATGTGCTGATCATGATTTTGTAGTATAGGAAGACTTCATTAAAGCAGTCAGAAAAGTGGCTGATTCTAAGAAGCTAGAGTCAAAATTAGACTATAAT
Organism: Lasiurus cinereus; assembly: GCA_011751065.1. Classification (NCBI taxonomy): domain Eukaryota; kingdom Metazoa; phylum Chordata; class Mammalia; order Chiroptera; family Vespertilionidae; genus Lasiurus; species Lasiurus cinereus. The sequence goes on from JAAGEH010000029.1 coordinate 16,887,893, forward strand.
CTTATGTAATTTACTGTGAGGATTTTGATGGTTGCATGACAGACATTAGCTTAATGTAAAAATAAAGTTAAGGAAAATAAAAAATTAATTAAAATATATGTATTGGCAATGATCTCATTAAAAGTCATGAATAAAAATATATGTGAATAACAAAAATTAGTAACTCAGTATCTGTACTTCTAAGATTAGTACAGAAGAAATTTGTATGTTTGTTAATGTTGCATTTATTGCAACAGAAGTTATGAGTGTGTTGTAACTTTTCAAATTTGTTGTGTAAGCATTTTATAAAACATTGAAAATGGTTTGAGATAGTAGTACATTTCTATGACTTGTTTTCCTCATCCTAAAAAGTTGAATAAAATCTGTTTGATTCAGTTCTACATAAAAATAATAAACAATCAACCCATGGAGGAGATATTACAATCATGAATATAGACAAAAAATAGACTATCAAAATCCATAAAGAAAATACTGACATAAATGAATTAAAAATACAATATACCAGTACTGGTTCAAAACTTCAGTATCCCATATTACATAATGGATAGAATGATTAGGCAGAAGATTTACAAGACCATGGAAAACTTGAACAACTATGATGAAACTAGAAATCAATAACAGAAGAAAAACTGGGAAATTGCAATTACATAGTGATTTAAAAATTCACTTCTAAAACACTAATAGGGTCAATGACAAACTACAAGGGAAATTAGAAAATCCTTTGACATACAAGAAAATGAAAACACATTATACTAAAAGGGACAAAATCCAGTAAAAACAGTGATCAGAGGGAAATTTATAGCTGTTAATGCTTATGTTATACAGGAAGAAAGAATGTGAATCAATAACCTAGCTTTACAATTAAAGAACTAGAAAAAGAAGAGTAAGTTAAATATAAAGTTAGAATGAAATAATACAGATTAGATTAGAGAAAAATGAAATAGAGAATTAAAAACAAAGAAAGAATCAATGAAACCAAAAGCTACTTCTTTAAAAAATATCAACAAAATTTGTAATCCAAGCCTTTAGCTAGAGAGACTAAGACAGAGACAAGACTCAAACTATTAAAAAAAGAAAATGGTACATTACTGCAGAGCTTAAATAAACCAAAAAGAATGGTGGCATGAGGGACTCTCCTTGTTTCTCCTCTTGATGTTACAAAAGGTAGAAGAGATAATGCAACAAAGGATTTTCCCTGCTCACCAACACACAAACATGTCTGAGATAATTTGGCAGTGAAACATCTGAAAGGGGGCGGCGGGACGTGAATCAAAGTGAACAGGGTAGAAGGGGACATGAGCAGAGATGGGTGCCACAAGCACAGCCCAAAGCTCACTGTGGGTCTTGGGAGAGGGGAAGAATCAGGTTGCAGTGTTCACTCCAGGCAGCCCTGAGGAGAAAAGAGGTAGAACCAACATTCTTGTCTGAGTGGTCAGCACATACTGTAGCTGAACCCAGTGACTGAGGCAGAAACAGAACATAAGAGGTGCGGCAGCTATGGTCTAGCAGCCACCATTGTCAGGCAGAAAACAAAGCCTGGAGCCTGGCTACCTTCCCTCAACCATGCAGAGCTTGCTTTCCCTAACCTTATCAGAGCTAGTAGGGGTCTCAGAAGAAGCTGTAGCTGTGAGCATGAGTACAGAACACACTTTCTGCATCCCTAAGAACTGGAGATGAAGAAGCACTCCTCCCTTGAGTGGCAGATGAATGCCATGCCTAATCCTAGTGACAGCAGTCTTACAGCTGAGGTCTGGCAGTCACCCTTACTGGGAGAAGAAAAAAGCCACAAATGCTGGAGCCAGCCTTCTGCAGTCTACCCCACCTCCACCCATGACAGTGGAAACCAGTGGGGGTACCTGAAAACATCTTGGGCAGTGACTGGTTGCAGAGGACTGCACTGGGATTTCATGGGCTCAGAACCCTATATCTCACCACATTCCTCCAAAAGGCTGGTGCCCTAAGACAGATGTGACCTGGTCACAAAGAAGATGTCCAATTCTCCATGGAATAAAGGTAAATTTCCACCCCCCTGCACAGATCCTAGAAGCCTAGCAGTACAAGAAGTAAAAACCTGTGTTTTATCCCCACCAACTGGAAAACAAAACAAAGATCTCTTCTTATCATGCTTCTAAATAAAGTGCTAATCATTCTTTTAAAAAAGCAAATTTCATTCCCATCAATGACTAGCAGAGATATAATCCATAAAATATCATTAATAACCAAGGCATCAAGACAGTTAGGAAAGAAAATGAAAAATGTCCATGAAATAACAAAGACATGGAAAATATGATTTAAATGGCAGGAAATTCAATATAGCAATTCTGAAAAATCTCAATAAGATAAAGGAAACATTGAATATGTAGATTAATGAACTCATAAGTAAAATCAATGAACAAAAGGAGTACTTTACCAAAGATACTTAAACTTAAAAATAGAACCAAATAGAATTCTGGAATTGAAGAATTCAATAAAAGATGAAGACTGAAATAAAAAAAAATAGCAAGCTTAGGAAATAGAGCTGATCAGGAGGAAATAACTAATGATATCAAACAAGATATCCAAGAATGACAAAGATGGAAGAAGAGAGAGATTTGAGAGTAAAAAGAAAGTATGAAAGAACCCTATAAGATCAGATGTCATCAGAAAGAGGAATATAAGAATAATGTGTATACCAGAAAGAAAAAGAGGGTAAAAGAATGGAGAGTCTATTAAACAAGTAGTACAAGATAACTTCTCAAATTTATGGAAGGAACTAGATCCTCAAATCCAAGAAGGAAACAGAATGTCTAGTTACCTCAATCCAAAGAGGTCCTCTCCAAAGCACTTAGTTTTAAAATTGTCAAAAATTAATGACAAATAAAAAATTCTCAAAGCAGCCAGAGAAAAGAAGGAAGTGACCTATAAGGAAAACCTCTCAGAATTTCATCCAACTTCTGGCAAAAATTCTACAATCCAGAAGAAAATGGAACCAAATATTCAAACATCTGAAAGAAGTTATAGCCAAAATTAATATATCCAGCAAAATTATCTTTTAAATATGAAGGAAAGATAAAGACATTTCCTGACATACAAAAGCTGAGGGATTTTATCACCAGAAAACCTCCATCACAGAAAATACTTAAGGAAGTTATTCTACCTAAAACAAATAACAATAAGGACACAACACTAAGAGTAAGATCACCAAAAAACTTAGAGCATAAAAGGGATAATTTGTGACAACAAAAAACATAAAGGGGGAGGAGGGAAAGGTCTGAGCTGGCATAGGATGATGAAGATCAGATGCACTCCAAAGGAAAAAATACCTACTATATATATGCAGCTTTATTTGCTATAAAACTAAAATACCCAAACCAGGATACATAACTTAAAAAAAAAGAGGAAACAGAGGAAAGAAGTATGGAATACCATAAAACAAAAACAACAGACAGAAGCACAAAGGAAAAGAACCAATGGAGGCACAGAGCTACTAGTAAAAGATAAAATTTCTAAGGAAGTCCTTGTACATTAATAATTAACCTAATATGAATGGTCTGAATTCACCAATAAAGAGGCACAGAGTAGCAGAGTGGATTAAAACTCAAAACCCAACAATGTGCTGCCTATAAGAGACATATCTGAGCTACAAAGACAAAAGTAGATTCAAAGTAAAAGGGTGGAAAATGATTCTCTAAAGAAATATCATTCACAGAAAATCAGATGTAGCCATACTTACATTAGATAAAGTACATTTCAAGATAACAAATATAACAAGAGACAAAAATGGACACTTTATAATGATAAAAGAAATACTACATCGAGAAAACATAACATATATATCAATATATGAACCCAACCAGGCAGCACAGAAATATATAAAACAAATACAGAACTAAAGGGAGTAACATATAAAAATACAATCATATTTGGGGACCTTAATACTCCATTGATAGCTCTAGACAGATCAACTAACATAAAATTGATAAAGAAATATCGGCCTAAAATGAAACACAAACCAAATGGACATAATTGACATTTATAGAACCTTTCATCCTAGAACATTCAATTATACATTCTTCACCAGTGCACAAGGAACATTCTCAAGGATAAAACATATGTTGGGTCATAAAACTAGTATCAACAAATTCAAGAATATTGGAATCATGCCAAAGATTTTCTCCTATCACAATGCCTTAAAATTAGAAGGAAATTAAGTACCATACTACTAAAAATTACATGGTCAAGGATGAAATAAACAATTAGATAAAAAAGATATATAGAGACAAATAAGAATGAAAATACAACATATCAAACTCAGTAATATCATTACAGGCCTATCTCAAGAAACAAGGGAAATCGCAAGTAATCAACCTAACATTACATCTTAAAAGAGCTATAAAAAGAAGAACAAAAGCAACCCAAAGTCAGAAGAAGAAAGGAAATAATAAAAATTAGAGAAGAAATGAATGAAATAGAGAACAAAAAGACTATACAAAAAAATGAATAAAACAAAGAGCTGGTTCTTTTGAAATATTAATAAAATTGACAACCCCCTGGCTAGATTAAGGAAAAAACAGGGGAAAGAATCATATGAACAAATCAGAAATGCGAGAGAAGAGTCACCACAGACTTCACAGATATACAAAGCATCATACTAGAATATTATGAAAGACTATATACTACCAAATTTAATAACTTATAAGAAACAGGTAAGTTCCTAGAAATGTATGACCTTCCTAGACTAAATAGTGAGGAATTAGAAAATCTAGATACTAGTAGATCAATTATCAGTGAGGAAAGTGAAAAACATAAAAAAAACTCCCAAAAAAGAAAAGTCCAGGGCCAGATGACTTCATCAGTGAATTCTACAAAATGTTCAGAAATATTGAAAACGTATTCTTCTTAAACTGTTCCAAAAATTTTTAAGAAGAGGCAATACTTCCTAACACATTCTTTGAGGTCAATATAATCCTGATACCAAAACTTGGCAAGGATAACCCCAAAATTAAAAACTACAGTCCAATATCTCTGATGAATACAGATGCAAAAATCTTAAATGACATACTTGGAAATCAAACACAGCAGTACATAAAAAAATACATCCCAATTAAGTGGGGCTCATTCTAGGGGCGCAGGATGGTTCAACATATGCAAATCAATATAATACACCACACTAACAAAAGAAAGGATAAATAAATATGATCTATTAATAAATGCATAAAACATTTGATAAGATACACCATCCATTTATTATTAAAACACTCAATAAAATATCATATCAGCTAATATCACTCTCAGCTAATATCAAACTGAATGATAAAAAAACTGAAAAATTTCCCCCTATGATCAGGAAAAAGACATGGATGTCCAATCTCATCACTCTTGTTCAGCATAGTGCTGGAAGTCCTACCTAGACCATGAAGGCAAGAGAAAGAAAAAAAAAGGCATCCAAATATTGAAGGAAGAAGTAAATCTGTCACTGTTTGTGAATGGCATGATTCGGTGTATATAAAACCCTAATGATACCACCAAAAAACTTAGAAATAATAAGCAAATAGAGTCAAGTTTCAGGAAACAAAATCAATGTGTAAAAATACATTGCTTTCCTGTATACTAACAACAAAACTTCAGAAAGACAAGTGAAAAATAAATTCTTTTGCAATAACAACCAAAAGAATAAAATACCTAAGAATAAGCTTAACAACAAACAACATGAAAGATCTTTATATTGAAAATTACAAAGCATTCTTAAAAGAGATATTGAAAAAGACAACGAAATGTAAAAATATCCTGTGTTCAGGGATTAGAAGAATCAACATAGTTACAATGTCCATTTTACCGAAAGCAATATACAGATTTAATGCAATCCTTACCAAAATACCAATGTCATTTTTTAAAGAAATAGAATGAGAAATCATCAGATTTGTATGGAACCACAGAAGACCCCAAATAGGCAAAGCAATATTGAGGAAAAAGAATGAAGCTGAGATATCATAGTACCTGCCTTCAAATTATGCTACAGAGCTATGATAATCAAAACAGCATGGTATTGGCAGAGAAACAGCCATGCAGATCAAAGGAACAGAATAGAGAGCCCACTATAAAGCCACATGGGCAAATAATTTTTGACAAAGGAGTCAGGAACACACAATGGAGTAAAGATCGCCTCTTCAGTAAATGGTGCTGGGAAAACTATAAGGTCTCATGCAAAAGAAGGAAATTGGATTGTAGTTTGTCTCCATATACAAAAATTAATCCAAAATGGATCAAAGATGTAAAAATAAGACCCAAAACAATAAGTTACATAGAAGAAAATATAGATACCAAACTTGTGGTCCTTGGTTGTAGAGAACATTTTATGAATTTGACCTCAAAGGCAAGGGAAATAAAGACAGAAACAAATGAATGGGACTATAGCAAAATAAAAGCTTCTTCTGCACAGCAAAATAAACTAGCAACAAAACAAAAAGCCAACCAGATGGGAGATGATAATTACAAACAGTAGTTCAAAGATTTAATTTCCAAAATATATGAAGAACTCATAAAAAATCAATACCAAGCAAACAAACAACCCAATGAAAAAGTGGGGAGAGGACCTGAAATTATATTTCTCCCAAAAAGACATATGAATAGACAATAGATATATGAAAAGATATGCAACATCATGGCAATTAGGGAAATGCAAATCAAAACTACAATGAAATACCACCTTACACCTGTTAGAATGGTTATTTTTAACAGGACAAGCAATAACAAATGTTGGACAGATTGTGAAAAAAAAGGGAACCCTCGTTCACTGGTGGTGGGAATGTAGATTGGTACAACCACTACAGAAAGTCGTTTGGCAATTCCTCAAAAAATTAAGAACGAAGTTACCATACAACCCAGAAATTCCTCTCCTGGGTATATACACGAAAAACTCAACATCATGTATTCACAAAAACATATACAACACTATGTTAATTGCAGCATTATTCATGATGTCCAAGATATGGGAAAAACCAAAGTGAGCTGTGGTAGAAGAAAGGATAAAGAAGATGTGATACAGCCCTAGCCAGTTTGGCTCAGTGGATAGAGCGTCAACCTCCAGACCACAGGGTCCCGGGTTTGATTCTGGTCAAGGGCAAGTACCTTGGTTGCAGAATTCTCCTGGTCTGGGCTCTATGCTGGGCTCGTTGCAGGAGACAACCAATTCATGTATTTCTCTCACATTGATTCTTCTCTCTGTCTTTCCCTCTCTCTTCCACTCTCCCTAAAAATCAGTTGAAAAATATCCTTGGGTGAAGATTAACAACAACAACAAAAAATGATGTGATACATACACACAATAGAATACAAGTCAGCCATTAAAAATGATGAAATGCTGCCATTTGTAACAATATGGACCTTGAGAATATTATGCTTAGTAACAGAAAGTAGTAAGAAAAAAACAAGAACCATATAATTTAACTCATATGTATGATATATAACAAACTTGATTACAAACTGCAGTGTTGCCATATGGAAGGGGGTAAAGGATTAATAGGGTCCAAATATATGGTGATGGGAGAAGATTTGACTTTAGGTGGTGGGAACACAGTGCAATATAGATCGTGTAATGTAGAAACACATACCTGAAACCTATATGTTCATGTTAACCAATGCTAACCTCAATAAATTTAATAAAAAAATGAAAAAAATAAACATTTATTGGAAGAAAATATATGATAATCAAAAAGCACAAAAATGCTCAACATCATTAATCATTAGAGAAATTTAAAAATCATCAATGAAATGGTATTTCACATCCACTAGGATGGCTGAATTGAAAAGTAAGATAATGACAAGTGTTGAAGACAATGTAGAGAAAATAAAAATTTTCATATACTGTTGATGGAAATGTAAAATTGTACAATCACTTTGGAAAGCAGTTTGGCAGTTTTGTAAGCTATTAAACATAGAGTAACCATATGACCCAGCAATTCTACTCCCAGGTATACAGCTAAGATAAATAAAAACATATATTTATGTATACAAATATTCTTAGCAACATTATTCATAATAACTAAAATGTGTAATGAGATAATATGTCCATCAACTGACAAATACATTAACAAAATGTAAAACATATATACAATGGCTTATTTTATAATAAAAAGAATGAAGTATTGATACATGCTATAATATGGATTAACATTGCAAGCATTATACCAATTGAATGAATGCAGTCACAAAGGGCCATGTATTATATGATTCCATTCATATTAAATGTCCAGTATAGAGAAATCTTTAGAGATAGAAAGTAAATTGGTGGTTTCTTACAGGGGTAATAGGAAGCATAGGTGGGTGAAGTCAAACCAAAGGGTATGACTTGCCTTTTATGATGACAAATATGGTCCAAAATTGATTGTTGCAATGGCTGTATATATCTGTGAATATACCTAAAGCTATCAAATTTTCTGGTTTAATGGGTGAATTATATATTTTAAAAGCTCTTAAAAAAAAAGGAACACACTGGCACTGAGAATCTCACGAGATTCCCTGGCAGACAACTTCATAAGTGTTGGTATAACTTGGTGGATGAATGGAGTAAGTCTGGTGTTGATTATAATAAGAAAAGATTCTTGGAATCTTGCACATAGTTCTACTAGATTTCACTTAATGTACCCTTTTCCTTTTTTGATTTTATTGCATTTTGTAACTTTTTGCTATAGCAAATCATAGTCATGAGTACTATTGTGTGTTGATTTTATTAAATCTCTTTAAAGAATCATTGTAACTGAATTTTATCTGAGGTATCTGTGTCACCACATGTCCTGGTTTAAATAAGGCAAACACAAATGCCATATGATTTCACTTATATACAGAATCTAAGGAATAAAATAAATGAAAAAACGGAACAGAAACAGACTCATAGATACAGAGATCATTTTGATGGCTGTCAGATGGGAGGTGGTTTTTGGGGACTGTATTAAAAAGATGAGGGGATTACTGGTATTTACAGAACAGACATGGGGATGTAAAGTACAGCATAAGGAATATTGTCAATAATATTTTAACAAATATGTATAGTGTCAGGTGGGTACTAGATTGATCAGTGTGATTACTTTGTAAGTTGTATAAAGTTGAAACACTGGGTTGTACTCCTGAAACTAACATAATATTGTTTGTCAACTGTAATTTTTAAAATTATTAAAAATAGGAACCAAGATGGCTGCATAAGTAAACACCTACAATGCTGCCTCGCACAGCAATTTCAAAACTACAACTAAAAGAACGGACATCATCCAGAATCATAGGAAAGCTGGTTGAGTGGAAATTCTACAACTAAAAGGAAAGAGAGGGGCTCACAGAGACCCAGAGGAGCTGCAAAAAGCTGAGGTACAGAGATGCGTGAATGGAGAGAGCGGGTGCCGGAGTACCTGGCTGGCTTTCTCTGACAGGAGGGAAACGGAGACTCCCAACGACACTAAACCCTGGGTCCAGCCGAAACTCATATGGGGGAGTTGAGACTGTGACTAGGGAGAAGTGCATAGAAATTTGGGCGAGTCGCAGGAGGACAGAAGTCGGGTGGTGAGCACAGCACTGTGCACAGAAGACTGACTGCTGATTGTGCCGCTGGCTTTCACAAGAGGGTGGGAGACAAATCATCCCAACTGCACCACTCCTAACTCCACTAAACCCCAGATTCGAGCAAAGTCCTGGGGACCCAGATTCATATGGTCCCAGAGCACAGGGGAGCCGGAAAGGCAGCAGCCTAGAGGCACTATGAGAGCCCGCGCATGCGCACACAGGGACAGTTCCAGCAATTACTCAGTCATGAGAGACTCAGGGGCCATGGAGGGAGGGGCCGACTGGAAGGCAAGGCGGTCCCTTAAGCCCTGAGACTCCACCCATCCCAAGCTCAACAGAGAGGCTTTTGCAGTTTTGTAAGTCTGGTGTCATAAGGCTGAATCCAACACAGAAGTTCTCCTGGCATAGTGAAAATGCCAAGACAAGGGAAGAAATCACAAACAAAAGAAATGGAGGAAAACAAACGACTGGATACAGAGTTCAAAACCATGGTTATAAGGTTTTTCAAGAATATCCTAGAAAAGATGGATAAAGTTAGCGAGACCCAAGAGGAGATGAAAAAGACCCAACTAGAGATGGAAAAGGACCAATTAGAAATTGAACACACACTGACTGAAATAAAAAAAACATACAGAGACCTAACAGCAGACTAGAAGAAGGCAAGAATCAAGTCAAAACTGTGAAATATAAAGAATCAGAAAACACTCAACTGGAAAAGCAAGAAGAAAAAAGAATCCAAAAATGTGAAGATAATGTAAGGAGCCTCTAGGACAGTTTCAAGCATACCAACATCAGAATTGTGGAGGTGCCAGAAGAAGAGAGAAAGCAAGATACTGAAAACCTTCTTAAAGAAATAATGACTGCAAACTTCCCACATCTGGTAAAAGAAATAGACTTACAAGTCCAGGAAGCACACAGAACCCCATATAAAAGGAATCCAAAGAGGACTACACCAAGACACATCATAATTAAAATACCAAGAGCAAAAGACAAAGAAAGAATATTAAAAGCAGCAAGAGAAAAACAGTTCATTACCTACAAGGGAGCACCCATACGATTGTCAGCTGATTTCTCAACAGAAATGATGCAGGCCAGACGGGAGTGGCAAGAAATATTCAACGTGAATAGCAAGAACCTACAACCAAGAATAATCTATCCAGCAAAGCTATCATTCAGAATTGAAGGGCAGATAAAGACCTTCACAGATAAGAAAAAGCTAAAGAGCTAAAGGAGTTTATCAACACCAAACCAGTATTATATGAAATGCTGAAAGGTACTCTTTTAGAAGAGGAAGAAGAAAAAGCTATAAGATAAAAAATTAGGAACAACAAATACATATCTATCAACAAGTGAATCTAAAAATTAAGTGAACTAAAAATTTGATCAACAGAATAAACTGGTGAATATAATAGAATCAGGAGCACAGAAAGGGAATGGACTGATATTCTCAGGGATAAGGGGTGAGGGGTGTACAGGCAGAGACTGGACAAAAATCATACACCTATGGATGAGGTCAATGGGAGGGAGGTAAGGGTAGAGGGAAGGTTGGGATCCAGGTGGAAGGGAGCTATGGAGGGGAAAAAAGAGAAACAAATGCAATAATCTGAATAATAAAATATAATTAAAATTATTAAAAATAAATTTAAAAAATTTGATAGTGAACATATAAAATTATAGGTAATTTTTATTCATATACTCACCTTTGTTACCAGTTTGTTGCGTAGAGTGTTTTTCTTCAGTTTTCTTTGCTGGGCCAAATGGAGGTGACAGGAAAACAGGCCTCCAAAAATCTATAAACATATTAAATAATTATTTTCCAATTCCTAATTAAATAATTGTTGAAAGTAAAATTTATGTTATTTTATTCTGCAGTGGAAAATATTTCTGATAATATTTCTTTCAAATATATCTATTAGTCAACGATAGTCCTCTTCCTAATTTTCATGAAGTTTATTAAAGCAATATTGAAAACTAAGTTAAAAATATTTCACTAGATACTGGTAATAAATTTCTCCCATATAAGAATTCAGCACATGTTCAGTTAACTCTTTCTAAAAAAAGTTTCCAGTTAGTTTTTGTCCTGATAAATAAAATATTTTGTCCTGATAAATAAAATATTTTGTCCTGATAAATAAAATAAAATTAGCTGTAAGTACCCATTAGGGTGACCTCTATCAAAAACACACACACAAAAATAAGCTTTGGTGAAGATGTGTAGAAATTGGAACCCCTGTGCACAATAGGTGGGAATATAAAATGGTACAGCCATTATAAAAACCGTATGGTAATATCTTTAAAATTGAAAATACAATTACCATATGATCCAACAATTCTATTTATAAAAGAATTGAAAACAGGATCTCAAAAAGATATGTGTATACTCTTATCTCAACAATAGCTAAAAGTGGGAAGATACTCAAATGTTTATTGATGGATAAACAGATAAAGTATGGTATATCCATACAATAAAATATCATTTAGCCTTAAAAAGAAGAAAATCATTACACACCTATAGCAACATGGATAAACCTCAAGGATGTTATACTAATAAAAAAAAAGCCAAGCACAAAAAGAAAACACTTCATCTGAGATACTTATATGAGCTATTTAAAGTAATATAAATCATAAAGACAGAAAGCAAAATGGTGGTTGACAGGGAATGGGGGAAGGAGAAATGGAGAGTAATTGTTTAATGGTTATAAACTTTTACTTTGCAAGATTAAAAAAAAACTTCTGGAGACAGCATAACAATGTGAATGTACTTAAAACTATTGAACTATACAATTAAAATATTTAATAAATTTTATGTTATGTATATTTTATCACAATTTCTTAAAAATTAAAAAAAATGGCTAAGAGTAAGCTATGGTGAAGTATGGGGCTGAGAGTAAATAGTTATGTGTTCATGTCAGACAGAATGGAGATTGCAATTCAAGGATCCCCAAAAGACAGTACATGATATGAATATTTAAAGTGCAACAAGTTCTAAACAACATTATGACTTGTAAGGGCAGAAATTGAGAAAATGAGTTAATATTATCAATTAGCTCTGGACTCTTTTCAGGGAAAATTTTGTAAAGAAAAGATAAAATATAAATGAGCAATTGTTCATATATTTAAGAGAAAAAAATATTTTTAAAATTTTTAAATTGATTTCAGATAGAGGAAGGGAGAGAGAGAAATATCAATGATGATGGAGAATAATTTACAGGCTGCCTCCTGCATGTCCTCCTCTGAGGATCAAGCCTGCAACCAGGGCATGTGCCCTGACCAGGAACTGAACTTTGACTTCCTGGTTCATAGGTGAATGTTCAACCACTTAGCCACATGGGCTAGGCTAAGGGCTATTACTATTCAGGGTCCATAGTCACAGGAGCAAAGAGATGCAGCAAAGCCGCCTTTTCCTCATATCTCTTTACTATAAGATGACACAGAGAAGGAACAGACATTGTGTAAGCTGACTTTAAGAGGAATGTATTGTTTATTTGGGAATGAACATGAGATAAGTAGCACAAAGAACATCTTTTTTATACCCACAGCCTTAGTTTTATTCTAAGATTTAAAAAAAATCATAGCCTATCAATTTATATTTTCAGTGTATGACAGATGAAGATGGGTGAAAGCATCCAACAAAATTTTGGTTTTATGCTTGTAAAGGCATCCATCCCACCTGTGCTTGGTCATATATCAATGAATGTTTTAATAAACCACAAATTAGATTATTACAGTCCAACTACAAATATTTAAAATATGTCAATGCTTTTTATAAAAACAAGACCCAGAGAAAATATACTTTATCAACTATTTCATGTGGAATGATAGTATATTTTCAATTAGATTATAAACTTCATGAAGTCACAGATGTTTCTATGCCAATAATTATGTATGTGACATTTAGTGAAGTAGTATTCTTGAGCCACAGTTCTATCATTTTTGCAGCAGGTACAGTAATACTATATAGTATAGTAGCTCTTCTTAAATTAGAAGATCATGAGATTAAACAGGGGTTTAAATATAAATAACATAATTAAACTTGATTAATAACTCAGCATCTGGAGTCAGATAAACCTAGGATCAAATTCCAGGACAAGTCACATGAACATTTTGCCTTCATTATCCTCACTATAAAATTGGGATAGTACATATTTTATAACTTATTTTTGCCTCAGCTTACTCATTGGTAAAACAGAAATCATAATAGTGCCTATCTCCTAGGTTTGTTGTGAGGTTTTAATTATTTATTAGAGGTCTGGTGCACGAAATCCGTGCACGTGTCCCTCAGCCCAGCCTATACCCTCTCCAATATGGGAACCCAGTAGGATCGGGCCTAAACGGGCAGTTGGACATCCCTCTCAAAACCCAGGACTGCTGGCTCCCAACTGCTCACCTGCTTGCCTTCCTGATTGCCCCTAATCACTTCTGCCTGCTAGCCTAATCACCCCCTGACCACTCCCCTACCAGCCTGATTGATGTCTAACTGCTCCCCTGCCAGTCTGTTTGCCTCTAACTGGCCTCTACTGTAGGCCTGGTTCCCCCCCCCCCACCAACTGCCATTCCCTGCAAGAAGCCCAGTCACCCCCAACTTCCCTCCTTTGCAGGCCTGGTCTCTCCCAAATGCCCTCCCCTGCTGGCCATCTTGTGGTGGCCATCTTGTGTCCACATGGGGGCAGGATCTTTGACCACATGGGGACAGACATCTTTTATGTTGGATTGATGGTCAATCTGCATATTACTCTTTTATTAGATAAGATAGAGGCCTGGTTGGTACATGGATGGGGGCCAGCTGGTTTGCCCTGAAGGGTGTCCTAGATCAGGGTGAGGGTTCCCTTGGGGCATGGGGTGGGCCTGAGTAGGGGCCTATGGTGGTTTGCAGGCTGGCCTCCCAGCCATCCAAGTGGAGGCCCTGTACCAGGGATTTATTTATCTTCTACAATTGAAAATTTGTAGCCTGGAGCAGAGCCAAACCTCCTACTCACTCTGTGGCTGCAGCCATTTCTGTTGGGATTTATTTATCTTCTATAATTGAAACTTTGTAGCTTTAAGCAGAGGCCAAGGCAGGCTAAGGCTGTGGAAAGCTTGGCTTCCTCCATCACAGGGGGCAACCCTAGCCTCCTTCCTGCTCTCTCTAGCTCCGTGGCTGCTGCCATTTTTATTGGAATTTATTTATATTCTATAATCGAAACTTTGTAGCATTGAGTGAAGCCTTGGGCTTGCCAGGATGTACAGAAAGCTTGACTTCCTCCACTGCCAGGGAAACCCAAGCCTCCTTTCTGCTCTCTCTGTGGCCACAGCCATCTTGGTTGGGGTTATTTTGCATACTTGCTCCTGATTGGCTGGTGGGAATGGCTTGTGGTGTAGCAGAGGTATGGTCAATTTTCATATTACTCTTTTATTAGATAGGGTATATATATAACTGTAAATTAATATTAATTAATTACTACTATTGTATTGATAATAGCAAATTAGTATATGTAAAATGCTTAGAATGGTACAAGAGGATAACAATAGTGAATTGGCTTAGATGTAATAATGCATGTGACGTGTGCAGTATAGCACTTGACACTCGATAGATATCAGATGCTATTATTATTTTTACATTAATGGACTTTGAAAGGTGCTACATATATTTAAGATATGGTGCTTTTATGTATTTATTATACTATAGGCCCAATACACAAAAGTCATGCAGGCCATCTGTCCCTTAGCTGCCGGCACCAACCTCCTGCCAGAACCCAGGACCTGGGCCAGCCTGGCTTCATCTGGAAGAAAGTCCAGAATAATGTCTAGAAGAGATGCCAGTCTAATTAGCATATTACCCTTTTATTATTATAGACATGCTGAGCATCTTGTAAGCATCTGACAAAATTTTACAAAGCACATCAATAACAATGCAGTTGAGTCCCGGAAATTTATCAGATAGTGTTTGAAAATATTAAAAACTGAACCTAGATGAGAATGTGAATCTCTGTTCCAATTAATGCAACTCTTAAATGATTGCTAATATTATAACAGAATGATATTGAATTAAGGAAGAATTAATTTTGTGTTAGTAAGTTCAAATGCAGTGATAACATTGTTTTAAGGTTTTTCTCCTCTTCATATAAGGTAACAAACCTATATCACTACCCCACCAACATGCTGCTTTATAAAAGGATATCAGAAATTAATTTCACTACTTGATGTTTTCCAGTGGAATTACGTTTCTAATTAGAAATTAGATGTTTTTCTTCAGGAAATAAAAAAAATCAGTTGAATATTTCCCACAAATTAAAAAAAAATCATATAGTTGCTCCAAGTGAATTAATATTGGCTTGAGGATAACAGTTTGTGTTGGTAAATATGAAAATATATAGAATGCTTTATTTTTATTAAATTTATTAGTCCACCCTACTTTAAACATATGGCAAGGAAAATTTAGTATTATATAGAACAAATTCTTAAGACTTGTGCAGAAATAGCACATTGAAATAAAAAATACTGATAACAAATTAAATATATATTATTTTAAATATTTTGTTTTTAAAAACTCACTGGGAGTGAGAAAACAAGATGGCGGCATAGGTGAACACCTAAACTGCTGCCTCGCACAATAATTTCAAAACTACAACTAAAAGACAGAATGGATATCATCCAGAACCACAGGAAAGCTGGCTGAGTGGAAATTCTACAGCTAAAAAGAAAGATAGGGGCTCACAGAGAATCAGAGGAGCTCCAAAAAGCTGAGGTATGGAGACACATGTGTGGAAAGGACGGGTGGTGGAGGGACTGGCTGGCTTCCTGTAGTGGGAGGGGGACAGAAACTTCCAACTGCACTGAACCCCAGCTACAGGCGAGACTCATACGGGGGAGTCTGGACTGTCGTGAAAAGAGAGGAATGCACAGAAACTTAGGGGAGCTACGAAAAGGTAGAGATCTGAAGGCATGCACACCGCTGTGCGCAGAGAGGATGGACTGCTGATTGTGCCACTAGCTTTCTCTAGCAGGAGAAAGACAGAATGTCCCAACTGTACTGAAATCCACTTTCCACTTCACTGAACCCCAGTTTCGGGTGAGATCCTGGGGACCCAGACTCATATGGGTCCCTAAAGCACATGGGAGCTGGAGGCGCACACCTGCACACAGAGAAGGCTGCAGAGATTACCAAAGGGCACAGACCCAGGGGCTGCATAGGGCAGGGCTGACTGGAAGCCAAGGCTGTCTGCTCAGCCCTGAGACTCCACCCCATCCAAGCCGAACAGAGAGGCTTTTGCAATTTTGCAAGTCTTGTATCATAAGGCTGACTCCAGCACAGAAGTTCTCCTAGTGTATCGAAAATGTGGAGACGAAGGAAGAGATCACAAACAAAAGAAATGGAGAAAAACAAATGACTGGATATAGAGTTCAAAACCATGGTTATAAGGTTTTTCAAGAGTTTCCTAGAAACGATGGATGACTTTAGTGAGACCCAAGAGGAGATGAAAAAGGACCAACTAGAGATAAAAAAGGACCGACTAGAAATTAAACATACATTGACTGAAATAAAAATTATTATACAGAGGCCTAACAATAGACTAGAGTAATGCAAGAATCAAGTCAAAGATTTGAAATACAAAGAAGCAGAAACTCCACTGGAAAAGCAAAAAAAAAAAAAAATCCAAAAATGTGAAGATAGTGTAAAGAGCCTCTGGGATAACTTCAAGTGTACCAACATCAGAATTATAGGGGTGCCAGAAGAAGAGAGAGAGCAAGATACTGAAAACCTATTTGAGGAAATAATGAGAGAAAACTTCCCCTGCCTGGTGAAAGAAATAGACTTACAAGTCCAGGAAGCATGCAAAACTCCAAACAAAAGGAATGCAAAGAGGACCGCACCAAGACACATCATAATTAAAGTACCAAGAGCAAAAGGCAAAGAGAGAATATTAAAAGGAGCAAAAGAAAAACAGTTCATTACCTACAAGGGAGCACCCATATGATTGTCAGTTGATTTCTCAACAGAAACTATGCAGGCCAGACGGGAGTGGCAAGAAATATTCAAAGTGATGAAGAGCAAGAACCTAAAACCAAAATTAATCTACCCAGCAAAGCTATCATACAGAATTGAAGGTCAGATAAAGAGCTTCACAGATAATAAAAATCTAAAGGAGTTCATCAACACCAAACCAGTATTATATGAAATGCTGAAAGGTACTCTTTATGAAGAGGAAGAAGAAGAAAAAGGTAAAGATAAAAATTATGAACAACAAATACATATCTATCAACAAGTTAATCTAAAAATCAAGTGAATTAAAAATCTGATGAACAGAATAAACTGTTGAATATAATAGAATCAGGGGCATAGAAAGGGAGTGGACTGACAATTTTCAGGGGAAAAAGGGTGAAGGGGTGTGCAGGGAGACACTGTACAAAAATCATACACTTATGGATGAGGACAATGCAGGGGGAGTTAAGGGCAGAGGGAGGGATGGGAGTTGGGTGGAGGGGACCTATAGGGGGGAAAAGAGGAACAAATATAATAATTTGAACAATAAAGATTTATTAAATAAAAAAACTCACTGGGAGCTTAGTGAGGCATGTAACTTCTTGTTATAATTGTTATAATTTTAAAGGGAAGGTGTCTTAACCAATGTTTGGGGGATGAGTTCTTAATTTTATTTTTGTGTTTTGAGTTGCAGCTAAAATTCTTTGTGGGAAATAACTAATATGTAGAAAAACACTATCTGAGATAAAAATAGTTCCTTTATCATAGTAAGCATGCCTGAATAAAAGGGCTTAGGAGATGGAGAATTATATGATTTAGCGTGATAAAGTAAATACGATTAACAAAGTAAATGCCAACTATTTATTTAAAATTATGAAGCTTTTATAATAACTTGGAATGAAGCAAGATAAGTTAAATGTTTATATAGTTAAGTTTGGTTACTTATTTTCACAGTAACCAAAAAATGAGACAATTTTGTGAAGAATCTCTATTCACCAAATTCCAAAATAATGGGAGATAAATTCAATATACTGTTTCATAGGCCAGAATAAGCACCTTTGTTAATACTTCTTTAATTTTTCTTCTTTTATATTAAGATGGTAAGACAGATAGCTAGAGAGAGATGACTTGCCTACTTTTTAAAAGTGAATTGGAAATGGGACTAAGATGCCTTTAATCTACATTTCTGATAAAATTATCTCAGGTCCAAATCTATTAAAGCTAATGCCATTGTGGAAGTGTCATCACATTACTAATTAAAGTTGTAATACCTTAAATCAATAAGAAAAAAATAAAGTTGTAAACAAGCTGCTTTCAAAACCCACACACATTTTAGCTTACCAGGTGGACGATTATCCTTTTTGCGAGCACCAAGCCTTTGTGCTTCATTTTCTGAGTCAAGGCACTGTCTTTCATTGTCGGGTGTAATCTGATGCTCTTTATCACGGTCAGAATCCATGCCATAATTTTCTTGCTCTTCATCCAATTGAAGACTCTTGTTTTCAAACTGTATTTGTTCCCGCTCTCTCTCCATCATGGGTCTTTCCCTTTCAAACTCATTAGATTTTTCATTTTCGGAATTTGCTGGATGTTTTTTAGAATTGGAGTCTAGCTTATGTCTCTCAAAGTTATCCCAATGTTCTTTAAAGTCAACCTGACATCTTTCAGAGCTATCCTGGAATCTTGCAGACCTATGTTGATATATTCTAGAGCTATCCCTGCTTCTATCATAGTCAAAGTCCAACTGTTGCCTTTCAGAGTCAGTCAATGATTTTTCAGATTCACACTTGAATTCCTTCCAGGTTGTTTCCAGTTCAGGTTTACTCTGGCAACGTTTAGCTTTCATCATATGTTTCACTGAATCAGATGCTCTTCCTAAGCTTTCAGAATGTAAGTCCATTGTGTGCCTTTCAGACAAAAAATCTGTTCTGTGTCCTTCAGTGTCAGTACTCCACTGGTATGTTTTAGTTCCCACGAGGCAT
This sequence comes from Lasiurus cinereus, assembly GCA_011751065.1. Classification (NCBI taxonomy): domain Eukaryota; kingdom Metazoa; phylum Chordata; class Mammalia; order Chiroptera; family Vespertilionidae; genus Lasiurus; species Lasiurus cinereus. Next base: position 16,907,363 of record JAAGEH010000029.1, read on the forward strand.
TTTGCAGCCGTTGTAGCCAGGGCATGTCTTTCCAAGTCTGAGTCAACCCTGCATGGTTCACAGTCCGAGTCCACCCTATACCTCTTAGATCTAGTCTTCTCCTGGTATTTTTCTTTCCCTGTAAGATGTACTCCAGATGCGGAAGCTGAACCAATTTTATCCTTTTCCATGCTAGAGTCTATCACATACTTCTCAGACTCAGAGACAATACAGTGTTGTTTAATATCCATCAATCTTTTTTCAGAGTCTATCAGACGTTTTATAGAATCTGAGGCCATTTGGAATTTTTCTGCCTTCAGCAGGTGTTTCACCGACGCAGAAGCCATGGGGCATTTTTCTGAATCTGATTCTATCTCAGGTCTTTCATTGTCTGAGTCCATCAAACATTTTTCAGAGTCAGAATATTGCAAACATTTTTCTGAATCTGAATCACCCCAGTATTTCAAAGAGTCATAGTCCACCTGGAATTGTTCACCTTCCACTAGGTGTTGCTCTGACTCCATCAGGTCTTTTACAGAATCTGAAGCCCTCGGGTATCTTTCTGCTTCTAGCAGGTGTTCCACAGAGTCTGAGGGTATGGGACACATTTCTGAGTCTGAATCCATTCCCCATATTACTGAGTCAGAGTCTTTCCATTGTTGTTCTAAATCATAGTCCAAACCAATGCCTCTATCTGAGTCAGAATCAATCTCACATATTTCAGAACCAGAATCAGGCAGGGGAGAGACATTTTCAATTATCAGTAGGTCTTGAAGAATTTTATAGTCCAAAGACCCAGCTGAAGTGTCAGAACCTTTGGTATCAGAAACTTCTGTTTCAGATTTATCTTCCTCACGTGGCATCATAACTGCATCTTTATGACTTAAAGAAAAGACAAACATGAATATTTTCAAAATATTAATAAAATGTCAGGAAATATATTACTTATATGTTAAAAACTTTGTATAATAAAAGCTTATAGGTTACATATTTCTTGTTTTAACATTTTATTTTATTTTCCTTACCCTCCCATTCCCCTAGGTTACATATTTCTATCAAGCTGTAGAAAAAAAGATACATCACTAGCTTTATTATTTTAAAAAATTGGAAGAATATCAGTGTAAGCAGATTTTATACTCACTTGCATTTACTCTGATATTAACAGTTTCCAACACATCTGGAAGTAATTGTCTTGCAATGTACTATATTCTTGTCCCTATCCAATCAATGTGTCATTATTTTGGGAATGAATATCATTTAAAACTGTAGTGAAAAATAAATGTAAACTATTTATATATTCTACTCCAAGTTAAGTTTTTATGTACTTATGCTGGGAGCCAGTTACAGCATGTCATAATTACAAGAGTTTCATCAAAAGGGTTGATGATGAAGCTTGGGGGCTCAACAAGGGCTGAGCCACATAGGTAATCATCTGTTGGAACGACTAAAAGGCACTTCCCCCAAACCTGAATAGGATTATTGTTTGCTGCCAGTCAGCTCAGGGCATCTCAATCTACCTGTTATTGCCTCCTGTTGGCCAAACACCTGAACAGATATAGGCCATTCCACAATCTGACAATGCTTCTGTACCTTACCCTTTGAAGTGTATTATCTCCACCTTGCCTTAGGACAAATTGTGTTAATAAAAAGCAAAGGGTCCTGAGTCAAGAGAAGGTTTTAGTTCCTTTAGCTGAAGCTCCTCTGACCCTGAATGCCTTTCAAAACTACCTTTCTTCCTTGGACTCCTTATTGAATCTATGTACAGCCTTTCTCCAGATTCCTGAACCCCTTCTTAATGCTGGGACAAGAACCCCAACATTTATTTACTCTGATATTAATGGTTTTCCAACACATCTGGAAGTAATTGCCTTGTAATGTACTATATTCTTGTCCCTATCCAATCAATGTGTCACTATTTTGGGAATGAATATTATTTAAAAATGTAGTGAAAAATAAATATAAAATATTTATATAGTCTATCCAAGTTAAGATTTTATGTACATATACTTGATTATCACTGAGGCTTACCTTGGAGTGTTGAGTGTTTCTGGAGAAACATACTCAGATCTGCAAGGCACTAATTTATTTTGAAGGGATATATCTTGAAGGGAAAGTACACGTTCACTTGATGAACTTTTTGCAGTTACTGGCTGCAAAGCAAAAGAAATCATACAATTATAATGTCTCAGTTGCATTTAACATGAAACAATACATTTTTATTGAAATGGAGGGTGTTGCTTCATTAGGTGCATGTGCTTAAGTGAAGTCATAGTGAGAACCTCTTTCAAACTTCACAGAGTATATTTAAGTATAAGGGCAAACATGAAGTGTCTTCTTAACATGTACTTTTTCATAAACAAATGCTGCTCAGGTGCTATATTACTCAGTACCTTGGTTTTAGGCAACTGGCAATTGACCTAAATTGGGGCAATCAGATTTTCTTTCCTGGGGATTTAGAGTTAGAATTCAGAACATTTTTTTCTGCTTTTTATTTAAAATGAAGACAGGTGATTTCTAGTACCATGGGAACCCAATTCTGTCTTTTTCCTAGAGAAGCAGAAGAAAGCCATACATAAATGAAGTCAAAATAAGAGATCTTATACCTCTAGAGAAATAGATGAAAATACCTCCTTGGGGTCCTGATTCCAGTTCCTCCTAAGTATTAACAATACTTTCTACTTTTACATTCTCCAAGGTAATCATCATCATTGATTTAAATTCTTACCAAATGGTTCCCCCTAAAGCTTATATGAGAGAAGCCTGTTCCTTTAAAACCAAAAGTACCATCATCAGACATCAGAATTGTTATTAATATTTACTTGTTAACCTCAAAGTATAACATATATAACAAATGTATTTTAGGAAAAAATGAGTCCAAACACAGGAAAACAAAGTTAAATAATGATCAAAATGAAATTTATCTATGCAAAGTGATTTATTCCAACTTCAATGAAACCTAAACAAAATTAATAAAATTGATAGCCTTATACTGTAACATGCTATCTAGGTACAATATAAAAAAAATACTCAAGTTTTAATATATTGTAAGATTTCTTTTAGTTAATCTTTACCTAAATATCTTTTCCCATTGATTTTTAGAGAGACTGAAAGGGAGTAGGAAAGATGTATAGAGAAAAACATAGATATGAGAGAGACACATCAATTGGTTGCCTCCCACAGGTGCCCTGACCAAGGATGGAGATCAAGCCCTCAATCGAGGTAAATGTCCTTGACTAGAATTGAACTCACAACTCGTCAGTCTGAGGGCTGACACTTTAGCCACTGAGCCAAATTGGCTAGGGATGTAGGATTGATTTTAATACTAATTTTGTATCTCTTTCATCAGATAACTGTGAGACTGAAATGAGATACTGTCCAAGGCAAAAAACAAACAAACAAAAAAAAAAAAAAAACCACACACACACACACAAAAAAAAAAAAACAACGCTCACTCTGAAAACTGGTAAAGAGAAAAAATGCAAATAATTGACAGATAATAAAGAGAATGGTAACTTTTTTTTCAATATGAAATATTTTGACACACTTCCTGGAGAAGATAGATAGCAGATAATTTTCATGTGCTTATAAACACTGATCTAAAAAGTACAATACTCACATCTTTGACTGTATTCTAAAATCATAGTAACAGCTTTTCTATCACAATGCTCTGTCACTAGTTTTCATTATTTTTAAAGTCAAGACAAAAAGTAAAAGATGAGAAAAAATACAAATTTATTTGACTAGTCATATTCCACACTTAATCAAATGATACCTGTCTTGATAAATTGGTAATAAATGTTGTTTCGTGTATTTGATTTATCAGGATACCCAGACTCCTGAGGAACTATACAAATAATATTTCTAATTTTTGTAAAAGAACCTACAGAAGCTACAATTCTATTACAGTGATAAAAAAATCTAGATGAAAATATAGTACATATAGAATTTGCATTGGATATTTAGGATTGGTATACTACGTAAAGCTTTGGGAGCTTTGACTATATCAAAGCTTTATAACTGTCTTTTGGGACATTAAACCGAAAATCTTCCTTAGAAGGGATATTTCCAAAGATGATATAGCATACCAGAAAGTTTAAGTGTTCTTCCTAATAACACCATTTTCTAGAGGTGACACTTTTAAAATAAATATTTTTTAATAATTTTAATTTTCACTTCAGTTAACATCAAAAGAAGGGAAATTACATTTCTAAATTCATTAATTAGAACTCTGAAAAAAGTACTTCTCTTTATCTCTAAGACTATGTGTTCCAAAGATTTGTAATTTTGTAAAAGTTCTGTGACGTTCTTATTGAGAGAAAAAATTGCTGTGAAAACCAAATTCAAATAGATTGTTAAGTAAATATAACTCCAACTAATGAATTTGTAAAAAGTTTCTCCTTTCCTCTAAAGAATTAATTTACAATTTTATACTGTATACTAAACTAATTTGCAGTTAAGCCTGCAAAACTCTATCCTAAGGTTTGTATCTTTATATCTCCTTTATTTGTTTCTGCTATTTTAAATTACATCTAGCGAACTAAGCTGTCATTTCATTTCATAATATTTTAAAATATTTTTATTTCTATTACAGATGATGTTCAATATTATTACATTAGTTTCAGGTATACAGCATGGTGATTAGACATTTATATAACTTATGAAGTGATACCCCGATAAGTCTAGTATCCCCCTAACACCATACATAGTTATTACAATATTATTGGCTACATTCCTTATGCTTTACTTGAGTGGGGTAAAAAAGGTAATGGGGTTAAGAAGTACAAATTGTCATTTCATAATCAACAGATTAGTTTAGTCATTAAAACTAAGAAATTAATTAGATCATTTCTAAATTTGGTGATATTGTTAGTATGGCAACACACCTATAATATATAATTGCATGCTATCTAGCCATTGTTCTTCAAGAAATGGACTTATGAAGTATATAAGCCTCAGTGTCTGAGAGATGACATTAACTGAACTCCCATATTCACAGGGAATATGAAGATAACAAAAAAGTTCCATTAATGACCTATATTATACTTCACAGAAATTTTTCCCTCTATATCTGTCTTTTAGTAAAAAGTGTCATATTACTTACGTTGTATGATGTTAGTCTTTAATAAATTTGCATGCAAATAAAACAAAAGCATGTTATTTCCAAAATTTTAAGGATTTTAGGGGGAATTTATGAGTAGAAGAGAGAGAGCATGTTAAGGAGCCTCTTTACTCTCTAAAGGAATTAAGGCACACTACTCATGAAACTTGAGTCTCCAATAGTCCTCCTTTATGTAAGTTATACCCACCTCTATACATTAAACTTTTCTTTGTAAATTTACTTTGTGAAAGCCTCAATTCCAAGAATGTCCAATTATAATTTAATGTCAAGGAAAGAAGGCAGAATATCTAAGTATTTTCAACAAATCCAGTTTCAGAAACAATGAGCCAGAGGGTGGGCTGGCAAATTATAAGCCAAATCCAGATGCCCCTTATATATTATTGTATGACTCAAGAGCAAAAGATTTTCACATTTAAAAACTGCAAAAAGGTAAAATGTAAATATGTTTAGACAATGTTTAGGCATAGGTAAAGACCTGAACTTGTTGCCTTGCACAACCATATCAAAACTATAATTAAAAGACAAAACAAATATCATCCAGAACCATGGAAAGGCTGGATGAATGGAAATTCTACAACTAGAAGGAAAGAGAAAAGCACATTGAGTCTATAGGAGGTGCCGAGGGGTGGAAGTGCGGAGGTATGGAGGCACGCTTGAAAGGGGCTGACAATTGAGTATGCTGTTGTCTTTTTCAATCAGGAGGGAGATACAAACTCCCAAATGATCTGAACTCCAGTTCTGGGCGAGACTCTGGGGATCCAGACTCATATGGGGAGAAACTGGACTGTCTGGCATTGGGCCAGAACACGAGGGAGATTTCTCTCAGAGGTGCTTGCAGTGATCATTGTTCCTGCACAGCACCGTGGGACATAGAGACCCTGGAAACTCTTCCAGGCAGGGATGACGGTAAGCCATTGCTGTTTGCTCCACCCTGGTGATTCCCTGAGACCCTGGCTCACCCAATTTACAACCCAAGCCAATCTGTGCACAGAAGATTTTGCATATGAATGGACTGACCTTTTGCAATCTAACAAACTGCAGCTGGGTCAGAGAGCCCCAAAGCTCCCTCCCCCACTGCAAAAAAAAAAAAAGGCCCACGGATCCACAGTATCTTGCATTGCTTCACAGCAGAGGCTCATCTGGGCATCACCAAACCCCAAACAGAGAGGAGGAATCTTCAGATCTCTCTATAGTTCCTGATGGGTAGCCTCAGGCATTGGTTGACTTTGCACCTCCTTGGAGACCCAAGAGCCAGTGTATCCAGTGATCAGAGTTAGACCATCCAGATTACAATTCTTCACATCCGTAAGAGACACACTCAGGGGCAGACTCAGTGAGTGCTAAAGCCCCAATGAAGCAAGTCCTTCCCCATAAGGGTGACTCCAACATAGAAGTTTTCTCATTGTAGACACAGCCAATTGGCCTGGAGGTCTATTCCTCTCATTAACACCAATAGCAATTAAGGCTTAATTACAATAAGACTGTTCACAGAGTCCACAAAGGAGTGCACCAAGAGTGTCCACCTCAGATAATTAGGGAGGCTGAACCACTGGACCCTATAGGACACCAGGCGCACAAACACAGGGAAGCAGCTAAAATGCAGAGACAAAGAAACAGGACATAAATGAAAGAAATGGAGGAAAGCAAAATACAGGATATAGAGTTCAAAAACCATGTTTATAAAGTTACCAAGAATCTTCTAAAAACCTCTGAGAAATATAATGAGGCCCTCAAAAATATGAAAAAGGACTGATTAGAAATTAAGCATACAATGACTGAAATAAAGAATAATATGCAGGAGAAACCAAGATGGCAGCATAGGTAAACACTTAACCTGCTGCCTCGCACAACAATTTCAAAACTACAACTAAAAGACAAAACAGGCATCATCCAGAACCACAGGAAGGCTGGCTGAATGGAAATTCTACAACTAGAAGGAATGATAAAAGAACACTGAGACTCACAGGAGCTATGGAAGGCAGAGTTACAGAGGCAAGGGCAGGGAAGGGCTGGCAACTGAGTACACGGCTGGCTTTCTCAATCAGGAGGGAGAAAAAAGCTGCCAACTGCTCTGAACTCCAGTACTGGGCAAGACTCTGGGGACCCAGATTCATATGGGGAGAAACTGGACTGTCTGGCAGTGGGAAAAACTCGAGAGTGGCTTTCTCTCAGAGGTGCTTGGAGCGATTACCACGGGACACTGAGAACCAGGCACCTGTAAGGGCAGGGCTGATGGGAAGAGTTTGCTTCACCCTGAGATCCTGCCCCATCCAAGCTGAGCACAGAGGCTTTTGCAAGTGTTGTCTCATAAGGGTGTCTCCAACACAGAAGTTCTCCCAGCATAGACACAGCTGATCCTCAGAACCGACTGGCCTGGAAGTCAATTCCTCCCAGTGTTACCAAAAATAATCAAGGCTTAATTACAATAAGACTGTGAACACAGCCCACAAAGGGGTGCACCAAGAGTGTCTATCTCAGGTAATTAGGGAGGCTGAGCCACTTAGCCCTATGGGAGACCTAGCACACAAAGCCACTCTATCAACTCAAGGAAGCAGCCAAAATGTGGAGACAAAGAAACAGGTCAGAAATGAAATAAATGGAGGAAAGCAAACAAATGGATATAGAGTTCAAAACCATGATTATAAGGTTTTTTTAAGAAGTTTCTAGACAAGGCCGATAATTTTAGCAAGACCCTCGAGAATATTAAAAAGGATGAAATAGAAAGTAAACATACACAGACTGAAATAAAAAAAATAATATATAGAGATCCAATAGCAGATTAGAGGATCACAAGAATGAAGTCAAAGATTTGAAATACAAAGAAGCAAGAAACACTCAACCAGAAAGGCAAAAAGAAAAATGAATAAAAATTATGAAGTTAGTGTAAGTAGTCTCTGGGACAACTTCAAGCATATCAACATCAGAATTATGGGGTGCCAAAAGAAGAGAAAGAGCAAGATACTGAAAACCTATTTGAAGAAATAATGACAGAAAACTTCCCCCACCTGGTGAAAGAAATAGACTTACAAGTCCAGGAAGCACACAGAACACTGAGAAAAGGAATCCAAAGAGGACTACCCCAAAGCTCATCATAATTAAAATACCAAGAGCAAAAGACAAAGAGAGAGTATTAGAAGTAGAAAGAGAAAAACAGTTAATTACCTACAAGGGAGCACCCATACAATTGTCAGCTGATTTCTCAACAGAAACTATGTAGGTCAGAAGGGAGTGGCAAGAAATATTCAAAGTGATGAATAGTAAGAACATACAACCAAGGATACTCTATCCAGCAAAGCTATCATTCAGAATTGAAGGGCATATAAAGAGCTTCACAGATAAAGAAAAGCTAAAGGAGTTCATCACTGTCAAATCAGTATTATATGAAATACTGAAAGGTCTTCTTTAAGAAGAGGAAGAAGAGAAAGATAAAAGATAAAAAATATGAACAACAAATACATATCTATCAACAAGTGAATCTAAAAATTAAGTGAATTAAAAATTTGATCAATAGAATAAACTGGTAAATATAATAGACTCAGGAGCACAGAAAGGGAGTGGGCTGATAATTCTCAGGGGGAAAGAGGTGAGGGGGGGTGCAGGGAGAAACTGGACAAAAATCATACACCTATGGATGAGGTCAATGGGGGGGAGGTAAGGGTAGAGAGAGGGGTGGGAGCTGGGTGGAGGGGAGCTATGGAGGGGAAAAAAGAGAAACAAATGTAATAATCTGAATAATAAAGATTTAATTTAAAAAAATTTTAAGGAAAAATAAGGAGCTTCCAAAACAAGGAAAAGCTAAGTAGTCTATTACTACCAAATCAATATTATAAGAAATTTTAAAGGTAATTAATTAAAAATAAGAGGGAAAACATAAATATGAATAATACAATGGCAATAATTATGACATATCAAAAATTACTTTAAATGTAAATTGGTTAAATACTCTAATCAAAAGACATAACATGGCTGAATGGATAAGAAAAGAAGACTGATCCTCATGCTGCCTGCAAGAGACCCACATCAGAACCAAAGATACACACAGACTGAAATTAAAGAGACTGAAGTAGAATATTTCACGCAAATGGAAATGAAAAAGAAAACTGGGATAGCAATACATACATCAAAAATAATAGATTTTAAAACAAAGACAGACAACAAAAAAAGAACATTTCATAATGACAAAGGGATCAATCCAAGAAGACAATCTAACCCTTATAAACATTTAAGCACCCAAGGTAGGAACATCTACATATGTAAAGCAAATATTGATGAACATAGAGGCTGAATTCAGATTGATAACTTTTTGTTGGGAATTTTTGAATCAATGTTCACTGGAGATATAGGTCTATAATTTTCATTCTTTGTAGTATCTTTATCTGGTTTTGGAATCCTGATAATATTAATCTTGTAAAATAAGCTTAAGAGCTTCCCCACCTCCTTTTGGGACTATTTTGAGAAGGTTAAGTATTAACTCCTAGTTACAGTCATAGTAGAGGACTTTGATATAACATTTATATCAATGGGTATATATTTCTGACAGAAAATTAAAAAGAAAACCGTGGCCTTAAATGACACAGTATACCAGGTGAATTTAATTTATATTTTAAAAGTATTTTTCCTCAAAGCAGAAAACTATTTTTAATTGCACTTAGAACATTTTCCAGGATAGACCACATGTCAGAACACAAAACAAGCCTCAATAAATTTAAGAAGTTTTAAACCATATCAAGCATCTTCTCTGACCATAATAGTATGAAAATGGAAATCAATACAAGAAGAAACTGAAAGATATATAAACACATGGAGGTTAAATAACATGCTACTAAAAATGAATGTTAACAATGAGATAAAAGAATAAGTCAAAAGATACCTTGTGACAAAAGAAAATGAACACACAATGTCACAAAAACTTCCAGACCCAGAAAATAATAATATAATATCACAAAACCTATGAGACACATAGCTGCTATATGGACCTACCTCAAGAAACCTACACCTAAAGAAACTAAAAAAAGAACAATAAACAAATTCCAAAGTGAAAAAAAAGGAAGGAAATAATAAAGATCAGAGTGGAAATAAATAAAATAGTATAAAAACAAAATACAAGAGTTCAATGGACTGAAGAGCTGGTTGTCTGAAAAGACAAACTAGATTGATAAACCTTTAACCAGACTCATGAAGAAAAAGAGAGCACAAAAATAAATAAAATCATAATGGAAGGAGAAGTAACAATTCATACCACAGAAATACAAATAATTATTTAAAATACTACAGAAAATTACCCGCTAACACATTGGACAATCTGAAAGAAATGAATATATCCCCAAAAAATATACAATCTTCCAAGATTGAATCAAGAAGAAACAGAAAATATGAACAGACCAATTACTACTAATTAAATTGAATCAATAATTTAAAAAAATTCAACAAACACAAGTCTTTGATCAAATAACTTCATGGGATAATTTTATCAAACATTAAAAAAGAGTTAACACCTATACTTCTCAAAATAGTCCCAAAAGGAGGCAGGAAAGCTCCTAAGCTTATTTTACAAGATTAATATTATCCTGGTTCCAAAACCAGATAAAGACACTACAAAGAATGAAAATTATAGGCCCATATCTCCAGTGAACATTGATTCAAAAATTCCCAACAAAAAGTTATCAATCTGAATCCAGCAATCCATTAAAAAGATCATAACACAATGAACAAATGGGATTCATTCACAAATGCAAAGTTACTTCAATATATATATGTCAATTAATGTGATATGCCACATATAAAAATGAAGGGAAAATCATATGATCACACTAATGGATTCAGAGGAAGCATATGACGAAATCTAGAATCCATTTATGATAAAACTCTTAACAGCGTGGTGATAGAGAAAAAATACCTCAAAGGTAACAATAAAAGTAATATATGACACCCACAGCGAACATCATACTCAAAGGGGAGAAAACTAAAAGTATTTTTTATTGTGATGAGGAAAAAGACAAGGGTGTCCATTTTCACAACTTTTATTCCACATAGTATTATAAGTCCTAGCCACAGCAACCAGAAAAGGTAAAATAAATAAATAAAAGGCATCCAAATTGGAAAGTAAAAAAGTGTCATTATGTACTAGTCAATGGCATACCATATAAAGAGAATCCTAGAAATGCCAATAAAAACTATTAGAACCGACAAATTCAGTAAAGTAGCAGGATACAGAATTAATATTTGTATATCAGTTGCATTTTATACACCCTTAAAGGACTATCAGAAAGAGAAATTAAGGAACAATTCCATTTATGATTATACAAAAATATACCAGAAACAAATTTAAACAAGGAAATAAAAAACCTGTGCTTGAAAAATTATAAGACATTGAAGAAATGAAGAAGATACAAATGAATGGAAGAATATACCATGCTTATGGATAGGAAGAAATAATATAATTAATATGTGCATGGTACCCAAAGTAACCTATAAATTTAGTGCAATCCCTATCAAAGTACCAATGCCTTTCTTCACAGAACTAGAACAAATCATTCTAAAATTTATATGGAACCACACAAAAACCTGAATAGCTACAATAAACTTAACAGAGATGAACAAAATTGAGGCATCATATCACCAGACAGCAAACTATACTACAAGGCTATAGTGATCAAAATTGCATTGTGTTGGTATCAAAAACATGTCTTGATGGAACAGAATAGAGAGACTAGAAATTAACTTATACCTATCTAGTCAATTAATATTTCACGAAGAAGGCAAGAACATACAATGAGATAAATACAGTCTGTTCAATTATGGTGATGGGAAAACTGGACAGACTCATACAAAAAAATGAAAATGGAGCACCTTATTATAACATATGCAATAATAAGATCAAAATGGACTTGAATGTATGGCTTGAAACCTTAAAATTCCTAAAGGAAGACATAGGCAGAAAACTCTGACATTTCTCTTAGTAATATTTTTTTCTGATATATTTCCTCCGGAAATAATATCAAAATTAAAAATAAACAAATGAGACTACATCAAACTAAAACTTTTTGCACAGCAAAGGAAACCTTCAACAAAATAACAACCCACTGATTAGAGAACATATTAGCCAATGATACATATGATAAGGGGTTAATATAAAAAAAACTATAGAGAACTCATACAATAAAAATAAACAATTTAATTAAAAAATAGAGAACCTAAATAGACACATCTTTAAAGAGGATAGATGGCCAATAGATATAAGAAAAATACACAATGTCACTAATCATCAGACAAATGCAAGTTAAACCCACAGTGATATATCACCTCACACCTTTCAGAATGGTTATTATGAGTAAATCAGAAAATGGTAAGTGTTGGTGATGATAAGAAGAAAAGTGAACCCTCGTGTCTTTTGGGGGGAATTGCAAATTTGTGTTGCCACTATGGAAAACTGCTATAGAGGTTCCTAAAAACAAACAAACAAACAAATAAACAAACAACAACTACCTAATGAATAAGCAATTTAACTTCTTGGTATATATTTGAAGAAATCCAAAACACTAAATCAAAAAGTTATATGCACCTTTATGTTCATTGAGACATTATTTGCAATAGCTAAAAAAATTGAAAGCAACCTAAGTGCTCATGAAAAGATAGCTAGAAAAAGAAGATTTGGTATATATACAGGGTATCCTAAAAATTTTATACACATTATGTCTGTAAATTCTTTTAGATTTTGAAAATGAAATATATTTTAATAAACATTGCTTTTATAATTATTCAAAGTGTGTATACATTTCATATATACAAATGAAATCTTACTTGGCCATAAAAGATGAAATCTTACCTTTTGTTATAACATAAATGGACCTAAAGGGTATTATGTTAAGTAAAGTAAGTCATACAGAGAAAGACAATTACCATATTATTTCACTTATACATGGAATTTAAAAAATAAAATACATTAATAAAACATAGAAACAGACTCATAGATACAGAGAACAAACTTATTGCTGCTAGGTGGGAGTTGGATTAGGGGGCTGGGTGAAAAAAGATGAAAGGATTAAGAAGTTACAAATGGGTAGTTAAAAATATTCTTGCGATATAAAATACAGCATATGTAATATAGTCAATAATGTCATACCTATGAAAACTGTCAGCTAGGTACCAGACTTATCAGGACTTCATAAATTTTATAAATGTTTAACCATTATCATGTACACCTGAATCTAAAAGAAATTGAATATCAACAAAAGGGTAATTGGTAAAAGGTTGTCAAAATAAGATATTTAATAAAAAAAAAATTAGAGAGCTCTCATGAAAATAGCTGCTTTATTTTTACATATAGAAAAAAATTAAATAGAAAGAAAAGAGATTAAAAATGGTGGCAGAGTAAATGGATGCTGCACAGACAAGCTCCTGGAACAAATGGGAATTACAACTAAAATACATAAAAACTTCGTGAATAATCAATGGAAGACTTACATGAGAGAACCCTGGTACCTGAGGACTGAAAGTGGAGATCGCATAGAGAATCACATAGAGAATGCCCACAGACAGCAACTGAAGTTCTGGAGAGATATCTCATCTGTGGGGGGTTGCCACTGAGAACTCTGGGATCTAATCCCCAAGCTTTGCCCCCCATCAGAGAGCACCACAACTGAGAAGTGTTCCCTCATAACATCTGGCCATTAAAAGCAGCAGGATTGCTGTTTGCCAGGGAATGATGGCTGAAAATTCAGGTACCCTCTTAAAGGGTCAATGCACAAAGTTCACTGTGGAGCCACCCACCTTGTGCTCTGGAAGAGGGAGGGTGGTGTGGATTGGAGCTGTGTGAGCAGAAGCCAGGAATGGGGACTCCAGAGTTAGAGCTCAGAAGGCAGACACCCAAGTTTCCAGTGCTGAGTAATTTCCTCACATGTCAGAGGAAATCTTTCCCACACAGATATTTGCCTTTTTTGAGGAGAAGACAGTTGCCCCACCCTATTGTAAAACACCTTGCCCTGAGACCACTTAAGAGACTAAAACTAACATTAGGCTCCAGGCAGAAGCATCTTCCCCAGCCTGTTGGAGACAAAACAAAACAAAACAAAACAACAACAACAAAAAAAAACCTCTCTCCACACCTGATGACAATTGCCTGGGGTCAATTCAAGCTGGAAACCTATCAGTCTGTAGGCAGAGGTGGTCTCTGGAGGCTTTGAGTCTTTGCCTGATCTAATTAATCAGAAATACCATTTGACACTGTCCTACACTAGAGATCGAAAGTTGTAGAGGATCTACCCAATACATAGTAACAAACCCAAACAACCAAAATGAGGAGACAAAGAAACAACCCCCAAATGAAATAAAAAGATAATTCTCCAGAAGAAGAGATAAATGAAGCAGAGATAAGAAAGTTACCTGAAACAGAATTCAGAATAATGATGGTAAAGATGCTCAACAGCATGACGGAAGATATAATAACTATGAAAAAAGAACAGCTGGAAATAAAGAATTATATAGCATAAATAAAGAAAACATTGGAATGAATACACAGCAGATTAGGGGAATCTGAGGATCAAATCTGAATTAGAAGACAGGATTGAAAAACTCACTCAATTAGAGAACCAAAAAGAAAAAAAAAACAATTGAAAAACCAGACAGATTAAATGAATTGTGGTCCAATGTGAAATATAACAATATTAGAATAGCAGATGTTACAGAAGAAGCATAAAGGGAGAGAGAATGTGTTTCAAGAAATAATTGCAGAAAACTTCCTTAATCTAGTAAAGAAAAAGTCACATAAGTTCAGGAGGCACTGAGAACCCCAAGAAAGAAGAGCCCAAACAGGCCCACAACCAGACACATTATAATCAAAATGTCAAAAATTAAAGGCAGCTGAAACCGGTTTGGCTCAGTGGATAGAGCGTCGGTCTGTGGACTGAAAGGTCCCAGGTTCAATTTCAGTCAAGGGCATGTACCTTGGTTGCGGGCACATCCCCAGTAGGGGACATGCAGAAGGCAGCTGATCGATGTCTCTCTCTCATTGATGTTTCTAACTCTCTACCTCTCTCCCTTCCTCTCTGTAAAAAATCAATAAAGTATATTTTAAAAAATTAAAGACAAACAGAGAAACTTTAAGGCAGCAAACTGTTACCTACAAAGAAGTTCCCATGAGGCTGACACCTGATTTCTCATTAGAAACTATATAGGCCAGATAGGAATAGCATGAAGTACTCAACATAATGAAAAGTAAAGATCTGAATCCAAGATTACCATATCCAGCAAAGCTATCATTCACAATACACGTTCAAATAAAGAGCTTCCCAGATAAAATAAAAACAAAAACAAAAACAAAAAAATCTGAAGGAGTACATCATCATCAAACCAACATCACAAGCAATACTGAAGGACTGCTATAATTAGAAGAAGAAATAGAGAGATACCTAGGCATACAGAATTAAAATGGCAATAAATAAGTACTGTATTTATTGATAATAGCCCTAAATGTAAATGGATTAAATACTCCAATCAAAAGGCATAGGGTAGCTAAATGGATACAAATACATAACCCAACTATATGCTGTGTACCAGATACCCACCTCAGAAAAAAACACACACACAGGATGAGAGTGAAGGCTTGGAAAAAAATTTCCATGCAAATGGAAAAGAAAAAAAAAGCTGGAGTAGCAATACTCTTATCAGACAAAATATATTTTAAAATGAAGGCCATTAAAAGTGACAACAGAAAATGGTGGCAGAGTAGACGGACGCATCTGGAGCTTTATAGCTGGGCAGAGGGAGAGAGAGCGGCTGAGAGTTGCATTGGGAGTGTTTGTTGGCAAGCTAGGAGTCAGTTGTCCTCCAGCGGGAAACTGCTGGAAGGGGCTCTCCCAGCCAGGCAGCCCCACTGCCACGGGGTTTTTGTCCGCTGGAGCCACCAGCGAGAACGCTGAGCCCGAGCCATCTTGCAGTGGAAGGTGGATGTCTGCGGCAGTCTGAAGCCTTCGGCTGGGCACCCATCGAGCAGCCAGGAACCCGGGGACCCAGAACTCCACTCTCCAATCGGCACAGACACGCGGTGGAATCAGAGATCCACAGAGCACACGGACAGGTCAGATTGTGCCTGACTTAAAGGGGAGGTGGATGTCTGCCGAGGTCTGAAAGCGGCGGCTGACGGAGGCACCCACAGAGCAGCCAGGACCCAGATCACGGCTTCCCAGGTGGCACAGACGCGCAGGCGGAGGATTCAGAGATCCACACGGTGCGTGCGGAAGGGTCAGATTTCGCCTGGGCCAGGTGCCTTGTGTGCTTTACCTGGTCGTGTTGTAGTTTGTGCCTTTCAATCAATGTAGGAGAGAGCACTACATAACCAGACACCCAGAGAAGAAAGACCATGGGCAGAAAAAGAAACAGCCCACAAAAGACAGAAAGGCAGGTTTCACCAGAAAAGGAAGTAAATGAAATAGAACCACAAATAAGCCTACCAGAGAAAGAGTTCAGAGAAATTATCATAATGTGGTTGAAAATAATGGAAGACAAATTTGACAATATGAGTAAGAGCCAAGAGGAAATGAAGAAGAACCTAGAGGAGGTGAAGAAGCATGAAGAAGAAATGCAGAAGAAACTAGAGGAGGTGCAGAATAAACAAGAAGAAATGAATAATGACATCACTGCTATAAAGAACTCAATAGAAAGCATCAAAAATAGACTAGAAGAAGCAGAGGACAGCATCAGTGAGCTAGAAGACATGGTAGGAAAAAATACCCAAGTACAGCAGCTTCTAGAAAAAAAAGTTAAAAGGGAAGAGGAGAGTCTAAGGGAACTTTGGGATAACATGAAACAAAATAACATCTGCATAATTGGAGTTCCAGAAAGAGTGGAAACGGAACAAGGATTAGAGAACGTGTTTGAAGAAATAATGACAGAAATTTTCCCCAATACAGAAAAGAAAAAACCCACACAAATCCAAGAAGCTCACAGAGTCCCAAGCAAAATGAACCCCAACAAACCGACACCGAGGCACATTATAATTAAATTGGCAAACACCAACGACAAAGTAAGAATCTTAAAAGCAGTCAGAGAGAAACAGAAAGTTACCTACAAAGGAACCCCCATAAGACTAGCTACTGACTTCTCAACAGAAACTCGTCAGGCCAGCAGAAGAGAATGGAATGAAATATACAAAGTCATGCAAAGGAAGGGTCTGAATCCAAGAATACTGTACCCTGCAAGATTCTCAATCAAAATTGAAGGTGAAATCAAAAGCTTCACAGACAAAAAAGGACTAAGGGAATATATTACCACCAAACCAGCAATGCAAGAAATTTTAAAAGGTCTGATGTAATAAAAAGAAAGAGGAAGCGAAGAAGGAACTCAGGGGTAAGGACTAAAAATGGCAACAGATAAGTACTTATCAATAATAACTTTAAATGTAAACGGATTAAATGCTCCAATCAAAAGACATAGGGTAACCGATTGGATAAGAAAACATGATACATATATCTGCTGTCTGCAAGAAACCCACCTTAGGAAAAGAGATGCACACAGATTGAGGGTGAAGGGATGGAACATGGTATTTCAGGCAAATGGAAATGAAAAAAAGCTGGGGTTGCAATACTTATATCTGACAAATTAGATCTCAAAGTGAAGGACATAACAAGAGATAAAGAAGGCCACTTCATAATACTAAAGGGAACAATCCAACAAGAAGAAATAACTCTGGTAAACATATATGCACCCAATATAGGAGCACCTAAATACATAAAAAAACTCTTGGAGGATATTAAGGGAGAGATTGACAGCAATACAATCATGGTAGGAGACTTTAATACCCCACTGTCACCATTGGACAAATCCTCTAAACAAAAAATCAGCAAAGAAACATCAATCCTAAATGACTCACTAGACCAGATGGAATTAATTGATATCTTCAGAACATTTCACCCCAAAGCCACAGAATATACATTCTTCTCCAGTGCACATGGGTCATTTTCAAAGACAGATCATATGTTGGGTCATAAGAAAAGTCTCTTCAAATTCAAGAAGATAGAAATCATATCAAGCATTTTCTCTGACCACAGTGGCGTAAAACTGGAAATCAACTATAATAAAAACAATAGAAAGAAATCAAACACATGGACACTAAACAGCATGCTTTTAAACAACGACTGGGTAACCAGAGAGATCAAGGAAGAAATAAAAAACATCATGGCAACAAATGACAATGACAACACAACAATACAAAATTTATGGGACACAGTGAAAGCAGTCTTGAGAGGGAAGTTCATAGCCCTACAAGCCTACTGCAAAAAACAGGAAACAATGGTAATAAATCACCTAAACCTACAACTCAAAGAGCTAGAACGTGAGCAACAAGAAAAGCACAGTGTACTCAGAAGGAAGGAAGTAGTGAAGATCAGAGTGGAGATAAACAACTTGGAGACCAAAGAAACAATTCAAAAGATCAACAAAACAAAGAGCTGGTTCTTTGAAAGGATAAACAAGATTGATGGACCCCTAGCCAGGCTCACCAAGAAGCAAAGAGAGAAGACCCAAATAAACAACATCAGAAATGAAAGAGGAGAAATAACAACAGACCCTGTGGAAATACAAAAGTTTGTTAAAAAATACTATGAACAACTCTATTCCAACAAATTGGACAACCTGCAAGAAATGGACATTTTCCTAGAAAAATATAACCTCCCAAAACTCAATGAGGAGGAAGCCAAACATCTCAATAGTCCAATAACTATGGAAGAAATTGAAGCAGTAATCAAAAAGCTTCAGCAAATAAAAGCCAGAGTCCAGATGGCTACACAGGAGAGTTTTACCAAACATTCAAGAAAGAATTAACACCTATCCTCCTCAGACTATTCAAAAACATTCAAGAAGAAGGAATACTACCAAACACCTTCTATGAAGCCAGCATCACCCTAATACCAAAACCAGATAAAGACAACACAATGAAAGAGAATTATAGGCCAATATCTCTCATGAACATAGATGCCAAAATCCTCAACAAAATTCTAGCAAACCGGATCCAGCAGTACATCAGAAAGATCATACACCATGACCAAGCAGGTTTCATCCCAGGAATGCAGGGATGGTTCAATATCCGCAAATCTATAAATGTGATACATCACATAAACAAATTGAGAGATAAAAATCACATAGTCATATCAATTGATGCAGAAAAAGCATTTGACAAAATCCAACATCCTTTCTTGATAAAAACTCTCAGCAAAGTGGGAATAGAAGGATGATACCTCAACATCATAAAAGCCATATATGATAAACCCACAGCTAACATCATACTCAATGGACAAAAACTAAAACCATTTCCCCTAAGAACAGGAACAAGACAAGGATGGCCACTCTCACCTCTCCTGTTCGACATAGTACTGGAAGTATTAGCCATTGCAATTAGACAAGAAGAAGAAATAAAAGGCATCCAAATTGGAAAAGAAGAAGTAAAGCTGTCCTTATTTGCAGATGACATGATATTGTACATAAAAAGCCCAAAGGACTACATTCCAAAACTAACTGACTTAATTAATGAATTCGGCAATGTAGCAGGATACAAAATTAATGCTAAGAAGTCTGTGGCATTTCTATACACTAACAGTGAAATTATAGAATAAGAAACTAAAAAAGCAATCCCATTTACCATTGCACCAAAAAAATTAAGATACCTAGGAATAAATCTAACTAAAGAGGTAAAAGACCTTTATGCAGAAAACTACAGGACACTGAAAAAAGAGATAGAGGAAGATGTTAACAGATGGAAGAGCATACCATGCTCATGGATTGGGAGAATCAACATCATCAAAATGTCCATACTACCCAAAGCAATCTACAGATTCAACGCACTACCCATTAAAATACCAACGACATATTTCACAGACCTACAAAGAATTCTTCATAGATTCATCTGGAACAAAAAAAGACCACAGATAGCTACAGCAATTCTGAGAAAAAAGAATAAAGTAGGTGGGATCTCCATTCCAGACTTCAAGCTATACTACAAAGCAACTGTTCTCAAAACAGCCTGGTACTGGCACAAGAACAGACATATAGATCAATGGAATAGAATAGAGAACCCAGATATCCACCCAAACCACTGTGCTCAATTAATATTTGACAAAGGAGGCATGAACATTCAATGGAACCAAGATAGCCTCTTCAATAAATGGTGTTGGAAAAATTGGACAGATACATGCAAAAAATTGAAACTGGACCACCAACTTAGACCAAATACAAAAATAAACTCAAAATGGATACAGGACTTAAACATTAGAAGGGAAACCATAAAAATACTAGAGGAATCCACAGGCAGCACCATCTTAGATATATGCCAAAAGAACTTCTTCACTGATACTGCTCCAAAGGCAATGGAAGCTAAACAAAAATAAACAAATGGGACTACATCAAAATAAAAAGCTTTTGCACAGCAAAAGAAACCATCAACAAAACAACAAGAAAGATCAATGCATGGGAGAACATATTTGCAAATGCTGTCACTGATAAAGGTTTAATCTCCAAAATCTACAACCAACTTATACAACTTAATAAAAGGAAGATGAAGGATCCAATAAAAAAATGGGCAACGGACCTAAATAGAACCTTTTCAAAAGACGACAGAAGGAAGGCCAAGAGACACATGAAAACATGTTCAAAGTCATTAATCATCCGAGAGATGCAAATCAAAACGACAATGTGATACCATCTTACACCTGTCAGAATGGCAATCATCAACAAATCAACAAACGACAAGTGTTGGCGAGGATGCGGAGAAAAAGGAACCCTTGTGCACTGTTGGTGGGAATGCAGACTGGTGCAGCCACTGTGGAGAACAGTATGGAGTTTCCTCAAAAAACTAAAAATGGATCTCCCATTTGACCCTGTAATACCACTCTTAGGAATTTATCCTAAGAAATTACAAACACCAAATCAGAAAGGATTTATGCACCCCTATGTTCGTAGCAGCACAATTTACAATAGCCACAATTTGGAAACAGCCTCGGTGCCTGTCAGCAGATGAGTGGATCAGAAAACTGTGGTACATCTACACAATGGAATTCCATGCAGCCATTAAAAAGAAGGAATTCTTACCATTTGCAGCAACCTGGTTGGAACTGGAGAGCCTTATGCTTAGTGAAATAAGCCAGTCAATGAAGGAGAAGCATCACATGATCGCACTCATTGGGGAATAATAAAGAACATTATAAACTGATGAACAAAAGGATAGATACAGAGATAGTAAAGCTTCAAACAGACTGTGAAATTACAGCAGGAAGATTAAAGTTAGGTGAGGTAGATAAGAGATCAATCAAAGGACTTGTATCTATGCAAATAATCATAACCAATGAACATAGACACTGGGGGGTTGGGGTATGCCTGGGAGGGAGGGAGGGCAATGGGGAGATATGTATAAAAAATTAATAAAAAAAATAAAAAATAAAAAATAAAAGAGAGAAAAAAAAGTGACAACAAAGGTCACTACATAATACAAAAAGGATTGATCCAACAAGAGGATATAACCCTGGTAAACATATATGCAGCCAAGAAAAGAACACCTAAATCTATAAAAAAAAATATAGAAGACTTTAACAGAGAAATTGGCAACAATACAGGCACAGTAGTGGACTTTATCCAGACAAAAACTTAAACAAGGAAATAATGACTCTAAATGTCACACTGGATCAGATGGATTTAATTGGCATTTGTAGAACATTTCACCCCAAAGCAGCAGAATATACATTCTTCACAAGTGGACATAGGTCATTCACAAATTAGACCACATATTAGGACACCAAACAAGTCTCTAAATGTTCAAGAATACTGAAATCGTATCAAGCATCTTCTCAGGTCACAATGGAATGATATTTAAGTGAACTCTATTAAAAATATTCAAACTCATAGACCCTAAATATCATGTTTTTAAACAATGAATGGGTTACCAATGAGATCATGAAAGAACAACTTGCTGGAAAAAAATGAAAATGAACACACAACTACGCAAAATCTCTGGGACAGAGCAAAATCAGTCCTGAGAGAGACATGCATATCGCTATAGAATGCCTCAAAAAATAAGAAAAATCAGCAATATATTATTTAACTCTACAACTTAAAGAACTAGAATAATAATCACAAAAAAGCCCAAAGTAAATAGAAGGAAGTAAATAATAAATATTAGAGCACAAATAAATAATATTAAGACTTAAAAACAATGCATAATATACATGTAACAAAGAGCTGGTTCTTTCAAAGGTAAAAGAAAATTGATAAAACTGTATCAGTGAAGAAACTGCTTCAGCATAGGTCTGAAATTTTGCTGCCTATGAATTTCTCTAATAGTTTTATGGTTTCCCATCTTATGTTTAGTTCTTTATCCATTTTGAGAGTTATTATTTTTTTTGTGTGTGTGTGTATATGGTATAAGTTGGTGGTCTAGTTTCAATTTTTTTGCATGTATGTATCATTTTCCCAATACCATTTATTGAGGTGACTGTCTTTACTCCATTGTGTGTTCTTGCCTCCATTCATAAATATTAGTTGAGCATAGTGATTTGGGTCGATTTTTAGGTTCTCTATTATATTCCATTGGTCTATATGTCTGTTCTTGTGCCAGTACCAAGCTGTTTTAAGAAAAGGGACTTTGTAATACAGCTTGATCTGGTATTGAGATACCACCTATTTTGTTTTCCTTTCTCAAGGTTGCTGAAGCTATTTGGGGTCTTTTTTTTTATTCCAGATGAATTTTTGGAGAGTTCATTCTAAGTCTGTGAAATATGCCACTGGTATTTTAATGGGGAGTGCATTGAATCTATAGATTGCTTTGGATAGTACGGACATTTTAATAAATGTTGATTCTACCAATCCATGAACATGGTATGTTCTTCCATATGTTTATGTTTTCCTCTATCTCTTTTTTCAGTGTCCTGTAGTTTTCCAAGTACTGGGGCAATGGAGACTAAAGATAAAATAAACAAATGGGACTGCATCAAAATAAAAAGCTTCTGTACAGTAAAAGAAACCATTAACAAAACAACAAGAAAGCCCACTGCATGGGAGAAAATATTTGCCAATGTTATCACTGATTAGGGTTTAATCTCTAACATTTAGAGGGAACTCATACAACTTAACAAAAGGAAGATAAACAACCCGACAAAAAAATAGGCAATGAACCTAAATAGATACTTTTTTGAAAGAAGACATAAGGAACGCCAAGAGACATATGAAAACATGCTCAAAATCATGAATCATCTGAGAGATGCAAATCAGAATGACAATGTGATACCATCTCATACCTGTCAGAATTGCTATCATCAACAAATCAACAAACGACAAGTGCTGGTGAGGATGCAGAGAAAAATGAACCCTCCTGCACTGCTGGTGGGAATGCAGACTGCTGCAGCCACTGTGGAGAACAGTATGGAGTTTCCTCCAAAAACTAAAAATGAAACTCCCATTTGACTCTGCAATCCCGCTTCTAGGAATATACCCCAAGAACTAGAAACACCAATCAGAAAGGATATATGCACCCCTTACCATAGTTAAGATTTGGAAACAGCCTAAGTGCCCATCAGCAGATGAGTGGGTTAAAAAACTGTGATGTATCTACACAATGGAATACTACAGTTCAGTAAAAAAGCAGGAATTCTTACCATTTGCAGCAGCATGGATGGAACTGGAGAGCATTATGCTAAGCAAAATAAGCCAGTCATAGAAAGATAAATATCACATGGTCTCACTCATTTATAGAATACAGTATAATGAAACATAAACTGATGAACTAAAACAGATCAGAGATAGAATAATATTGATCAGACTGTCAAACCTTAGAGGGAAGGGAGAGGAGTGTAGGAGTAAGGGGGAGAGATCAACCAAAGGACTTGTATGCATGCATATAAGCCTAACTAATGGAATAAGACACCAGAGGGGTGAGGGCATGAGTGGGGGGGGTTGGCATGTAATTGGGGGATGAAGACCCATATGTAATAACTTAATCAATAAAGAAATTTAAAAATTTAATAACTTAATATTTATAGTATCATGTAATACATAAGTATTAATAATGAACTACAACATTTTCTAATGAGTGATGACTATAATCATATTGCATTAATTTCCCTTACACACAGGTGCACCATTTCTCTCCACTTATGCTATCAACAAATATTTTAGCAGCTGATTGCTACATCATTAGTCTTGGACTGATTTGTTTGGAGTGCACATCAGGAAATATTTCACTCTTGGAAAACAAGAAAAATAGGTTTATTTGCATTACGTTAATTTGTGCTGGTGGGAATGTAGACCAGTGCAGCTATTATGGAAAACATTATGGCATTTACTCAGAAAATTAAAAAATGGACCTGCCATTTGACCCAGTGATGCCACTTCTAGGAATTTATCCTAATAAACCCAAAGCACCTAACTGGTTTGATTCAGTAGACAGAGCATCAGCCCATGGACTAAAAGGTCCCAGGTTCGATTTCGTTCAAGGACATGTACCTTGGTTGCAAATACATCCCCAGTAGGAGGTGTGCAGGAGGCAGCTAATTGATGTTTCTCTCTCATCAATGTTTCTAACTCTCTATCCCTCTCCCTTTCTATCTGTAGAAAAATCAATAAAATATGTTTTTTAAAAAGAAAAGAAACCCAAAGCACAATCAGAAATCTCTACGAGTTCAAGTATATTGAAATCATATCAAGCATCTTCTCGGATAACAAGTGAATGAAATTAGAAATCAACTACAGTAAAAACACTCAAAAACTTTAAAACACATGGAGGATAAAAGCATGCTATTAAACACTGAATATTTTACCAATGAGATAAAGAAAGAAATAAAAAAAAACATTCTGGAAACAAATGAAAATTAAAAAAAAAACCCACTGAGAATCTCTGGGACACACAGAATGCAGTCTTTAGAGGGAAGTTCAGAGAACTACAGGCCTATATTAAAAAGCAAGAAAAATTAATAATAAACAGTGTAACCCAATAATTTAAAGAATTAGAAAGAGAACAAGAAAAGTTCCAAGTCAGTAGAAGGAAGGAAATAATAAAGATTAGAGCAGAAGTAAATTACATAGAGACTTAAAATATTATTTAAAAAAATCAATGAAACTGAGAGTTGGTTCTTTGAAAAGATAAACAATATAGATGAACCTCTAGCCAGACTCCTAACAAAACAAAAAGAGAGGAACTAAATATATAAGGTAAGAAATGAAAGTGGAGAAGTAACAACTGACACTACAGAAATACAATGGATTGTAAGAAAATACTACGAACAACTACATGCCAATAAGCTGGAGAATGTGGATGAAATGTACAAATTCCTATAAAAATACAATCTTCCAAAAACTGAATCAGTAAGAATCAGAAAAACTGGATAGGCTAACAACAATTGATGACATTGAAGCAGATAAACAAAACAAAACAAACAAAAAAACTCCCAGCAGACAAAAGCTCTGGTTTGGATGACTTCACAGCAGAGTTGTACCAAACATTAAAAGAAGAACTAATAACTATATTTCTCAAATTATTTCTGGAAATCCAAGAATAAGGAACAAGTCTAAGCTCTTTTTATGAGTCCAGCATAATCCTAATTCCAAAACCAGATAAAGACTCTACAAGGAAAGAGAATTATAGAGCAATATCTCTGAAGAAAATACATGCCAAAATTCTCAACAAAATATTAGCAAACCAGATCCAGAAATATATTAAAAAGATCATATTCCATGGCCAAATGGGATTGATTCTAGGGTTGCAAGGCTGATATAGTATTCACAAATAAATATATCACACAAACAAATTGAAAGACAAAAATCACATGATCATATCAATAGATGCAAAGAAAGATTTGACAAAATCCAACACCCATTTTTGATAAAAACTCTCTGCAAAGTGGGTATAGAAGGATATTATCTCAACATAATAAAGGCCTACAGCAAAGAGTATACTCAAGGGGAAAGAACTGAAACCACTTCCTCTAAGAAAAGGAACAAGACAGGGATGTCCATTTTCACCACTCTTATTCAACATAATACTGGAAGTGCTAGCCACAGTGATCAGACAAGAAAAAATAAAAGGCATACAAATTGCAAAGACAGAAGTAAAACTCATTATTTGCAGATGATGTGATACTGTATATAGAAAACCCAAAGACTCCACCAACAAACTAGTAGATTTAATAAATGAATCTGGCAATGTAGCAGAATGCAAAATTAACACCAGAAATATATGGCATTTTTATACACTAATAATGAACTTTCAGAAAGAGAAACTAAAAAAAATCCTGTTTACCATTGCAACAAAAACTTAAGATACTTAGGAATGAACTCAACCAAGGGGTAAATGTCTTGTACTCAGAAAACTACAGATAGAGTCAGATAGAAACAAGTGGAAAAATATACCATGTTCATGGATTGGTAGAATTAACCTCATTAACATGTCCACACTTCCCAAAGCAATCTATAGATTCAATTCAATTCCTATTAAAATACCAACAGTATATTTCACAGATCTATAAAAATAATTCCAAAAATGTATATGAAATAAAAAAGACCTCAAATAGTCACAGCGATTTTGATAAAGAAGAATAAAGCTGGAGGGATCACAATACCAGATATCAAGTTATAATACAAAGCTACCATAATCAAAACAGGCTGGTATTGGCATAAGAACAGGCATATAAAAGAATGAAACAGAACAAAGACCCCAGAAATTGACTCTAGCTGTTATGCTGTTTATATGTGACAAAGGAGGAAAGATAAGTGGAAAAAAATGGGAATATTTGTAATATTTTCAATAATAATTAAAAAAATCTGTGGTTCACTGGAGAGTCTTATGCTAAGTGAAATATGCCAGTGAATGAAGGAGAAACACCACATGATCTCACTCATTTGTGGATAATAAAGAACATTATAAACTGATGAACAAAAGGATAGATACAGAGGCAGTAAAGCATCAAACAGAGTGTTAAATTACAGCGGGAAGATTGGGGAGAGGTGGGGTACATAAGAGATCAACCAAAGCACTTGTATGCATGCATATAAGCATAACCAATGAACACAAGACACTAGGGAGTTAGGGTATGCCTGGGAGGGGGGGGCAATGGGAAAATATGTATACATGCAACACATTAATAAATATGTATACATGCAACACATTAATAAAAAAAGAAAATAAAGAAAATAAACTGTGGTTCATTTATACTATGAATTCTATACATTGCAAAAAAAGAAAGATTTTGTATGTGTTGAGACAGTATGTAGGGTCTTGGAGAGTATTATGCTAAGCAAAATAACCCATTCAGAGAAAGACAAAGTATTACATGGTATCACCCATATGTGGATCTAATGACATAATAAACTGATGAACAAATAGATCTAGAGACATAGAAGCATGGAATGGACTGATGAATCTCAGAGGGAAGGTGTGGGTGGGTGAGTTGAAAGAGGTCAACCAAAGAACTTGTATACATATGAACACAGAAACTAGTATGGTGAAAGCCTGTGCTGGTGCTAGAGTGGGGTAGAATTGGTCAATGGTGTAAAAAAATGGATATATGTAATACTTTCAATAATAAGGGATTTAAAATACATTTAAAAATATTATTGTCTTTGTGTTTAGTTTTCAACCGTTTGATTATGATTTGAATTCAACCGTCTTGATTTGAATTCCTTTAAGTTTATCTGTGGGTGGTTCATTCAGCCTCTTGAATCTTTAGGTTTGAGTCTTTTGCTAAATTTGGAGGTTTTTGAATCCTCTCCTGTTTCTCCTGTCCTTTCAAAATCCTATTAATGTGAATATTATATCTTTTCTTATAATTTATAAAGTATCTGCTGTCATGTTTATTGTGTTTTTCAGTTGTTTTTCTCTGTTAATTCAGATTGGTTAATTTCCCATTGTTCCACTTAGTTTACTGGTAACTTCCCTTCATCCCTTTCAATCCACTATTGAGCAGATCCATTTAGCTTTCTTTTTTAGTTATTGTATTTTTCAATTTAAAAAATTCCATTTTGTTCTTTTTATATCTTATATTTGTTTGGTAAAATTTTCTCTTCTTTCATTTGTTTCTAGCATGTTTGTAATGATTTGTGAAAGCACTTGTACAATGGCTTTTTAAAAATCTTTGTCAGACAATTTATCATCTCTGTCACCTAGTAACATGGTGTTGGTGTCTTTGATTGTCTTTTCTCACTCAAGTGAGAGATTCCGGTTCTTGATATGAGTGATTTTTTAAAATTTACACCCTGAAATTTTGAGTATTATATTATGAGACCCAGATTTTGTTCAAAACTTTTATTTTAGCTGACTTTTGCTAATACCATTACATCAGAGGATGAAATAATGCTGACTTATTACTACTGAATGAAATGCTGACTCAATTGTGAACAGAAATCCAGGTTCCCTTCTAGATCTCTATTTGCATATGAGGTGGGGGTAAACCCTTATTACTTCCCACAGATATAGGAGTTCTGTCTTTCTACCATGCATCTGCTACTAATGCTCCAGCTGTGAGCAGAGTGCCTCATCACTGCTCCATAAGTAGCTCCCATTGACACTGGGGAATAATCAGGTGGCTTTATCTTTCTTAGAAAGTAGTAAAGTTCTGACTCTCCACTAGGCTAACTCTTATATCACTCGCATTTGGAAGAAAGAGGTGCCTGGTCAATGCTGAATGAGGTTAGAAGCTCCCATGTGGTCTCTGCTGACACTAGGAGGGGGAAGTGTTTTTACAGCTAGGCAAGGATGAAAGTGCAAGAACCCCTCACTTGACCTTCTCTGACATCACCCCAAAGTGTGGTGGCTAGGGAGCCTTTCTATAGCCTGGTAAGGATATAATTCTAGAGTTTCCACTTGGCATTTGCTGGCATACATAAGGTGTTAGAGGTATTATGTGTTCTGTGATTTTTGGTTAGAGAATAGCAATTACATTAACAAATGGTTTCTGTCTTAATGAGTTGCCTCTGTCTTGGTCCTTTGTCTAGAAAAAAGATAATTTTGTTGGGCTATTTTCTTTTATTTGCTCCCAGTGATATTTCTGTTTTTTTTTTCAGCATATTCTGCTCCAAGTATAGGATATTTGAGGTTAAAATAAACCTAGAGTACTTGCTATTTCTTGGGTCCTCAAATCTCTAGCCACTCTGCTTTCTTTTCTCCACTCTGTAGTTCTTTTACATGTACTCTTATAATATCCAGGGTATGTCTATTTTAATTCTACTTTCAAAAAAGACTTTTAGCTTATTTTATAGGTTATTAGGTGTTATTAAAACAAAAACATGTTTGCATGTGTTATATATAAGGAGAGTGAGTGTTATATCTGGGTATTTTCTGAGGCACCCCAACATTTTCAGACCCTACACCATGTATTTCTTTATTTCAAATTTGGAATTTATTTCTCAATGTAGCACTATATGGCATCCTATCTAATAAAAGAGTAATATGCAAATCAACCATCACTCTACTACACACACAATCCACACCCAACAGCCAATCAGGAGTGAGTATGCAAAGTAACCCAACCAAGATGGCTGTAGCCACAGAGAGAGCAGGAAGCTTGGGTATCCCTGACAATGGAGGAAGCCAAGCTTTCTGCACACCCTGGCTAGCCCAGGCTTCCACTCAAGGCTACAAAGGTTCAATTAAAGAAAATAAATAAATCCCAACCAAAATGGCAGCAGCCACAGAGCTGAGAAAGCAGGAGGCTTGAGATTCTCCCAGTGATGGAGGAAGCCAAGCTTCTGCAGCCCTGGCCAGTCGTGGACTCCACTCAAGGCTACAGAGTTTCAATTATAGAAAATAAATAAATCCCAGATACTAGGGCCTCTGTTTGGGTCGCTGCGGTGTGTGGCTGGCCTGCAAACCACCAAAGGCCCCTTGCCCTTGTCCAGGCTGCCCCATGCCCCAAGGGAACCCCAACCATGATCCAGGACACCCCGCAGGGCAAACCAGCCAGTTCCCACCTGTGCACCAGGGCTCTATCCTATCTAATAAAAGAGTTATATGCAAATTGACCATCACTCTAACACACAAGATGGCTACCTCCATGTGGACACAAGATGGCTGCCACAAGATGGTCAGCAGGGGAGGGCAGTTGGGAGGAACCAGGCTTGCAAGGGAGGGCAGTTGTGAGGCAATCGTGCCACTAGGGGAGAGCAGTTGGGAGATAGGAGGCCTGCAAGGGAGGGCAGTTGAAAGCAATAAAGCCTGCAGGGGAGGGCAGTTAGGGGTCAACAGGCTGGCAGAGGAGGGAAGTTGGGAGTGACTGGGCCTGGAGGGGAGAGCAGTTGGGGAGAACCAGGCCTGCAGGGGACAGCAGTTAGGGGGGACCAGGCCTGCAGGGGAGGGCAATTAGGGGCAATCAGGCTAGCAGGAGAGAAGTTATTCATCAACCAGACTGGTAAGAGAGTGGTTAGGGGGTGATCAGGCTGTCAGGCAGAGGTGGTTAGGGGCAACCAGGAAGGCAGGCAAGCGAGCAGTCCTGGATTGTGAGAGGGATGTCCGACTGCCTGTTTAGACCCAATGCTACTGGGATTAGGCCTAAATGGGCAGTCGGACATCCCTCTAGGGGTCCCAGATTGAAGAGGGTGCAGGCTGGGCTGAAGGACACACCCCCATGCCCAAATTTTGTGCACCGGGCCTCTAGTACTTAAATAAATGCTACTGATTAAAAGAAATGGCATAAAACTGTATCCTGCCTGAAAAATGAATGAAACATAGTAGCTGCATTTTGCATAATATCTAAGGAGTAGCATTATTCTTTATAGAGCTTGGAAATGAGAATACTTTGTTTTACCTTACACTATAAGATAGCCTTTTGATCCTTATTATGGGACATTTTAGGCAGAAATGTTCAGCTAGGATTTATACCAAAATATTTGGAAAGACTTAATTTTGACTTTGCCAAGAAATTTAGCACTAGAGTCTAAGCCTTAAATGAAGTCAAAGTAATGCAGTAACCCTCTCCTCTGAGTATATTGAGAAATTGATTTGCTTCTTAATTCAGCATCATCGCTCTTGATGAAAAGTGCTTAAGTGTTACAACAGTTTTTACTGGCTTGTTTTTCTGATTAGATCTTTGAAATCCAATCTTATTAACTATTTCTGACCTTTCTATATGTTTTGGAAATTATTACTCTGGGTTGTACCTTAATTATAATGAATAGAGCCATATCTAATTAGTAGGAAGACACAGAGATTACTTGAGAGAAAATCAGGTTAGTTCTGGACTTGTAAGGGCTATGGAACAATCTTGTTCCATTTACTTTCAATTCTCACATATCATAGATTAGCTTAAGGGTTTGACAAACAGAAGGTAAAATTTTGCATACAAGGTAATATAAACATTTTTATCTTTATGTGATATGGAAATTACTCTTTGGTTCTGAAAAATACAATATATATTTCTCAAATAGGACAAATGTGTGAATTTAACTCCAAGATGAAAGAATATTGGAAGGTAGAACTATCTTAGTGATTGGATCCAGAAAAGTGACCAGAAATACAACTCTCACAAGGAAGAAATTGTGATAGAATTCTTATGTTCAAAGAAGCTGTTATAATTAATTAAAATGTAAAGTGTATTTAGATATGAAGAAATTTGAGATAGTTCTTTGTTTTGGTCCAAACTGTTGAGACATTTGAAAACTATACCTAAAACATATCTTATTCCCATATCATGCAATATATTTTTAAAATAGTTTTTATTGATTTTTAGTGAGAGAGAGGAAGGAGAGAGAGAGAGAGAGAGAGAGAGAGAGAGAGAGAGAGAGAGAGAGAGATAAAGGAGTGAAATTTCAATCTGCTGCCTTCTGCACACCTTCTATACAGGATTGAGCCTGCAACTCAGACATGTTCCCTGATAGGGAATCAAGTTGACAACCTTTTGGTGCATGGGACAACCTCCAACCAACTGAGCCAACTGGCCAGTGCATCAATAAAATTAAATGAGTTATTTCCCCACCACACACACATTTTTAGGGATCTGGAGTTCAGAAATATGAAGTCAAGTAGATTTTTGAGATATTATAAACAACTACTATATGGAAATTAACTTTTTAGCCTTGATTATATTATAACACAAAACTTATACCAAGTTTTGCCTGGCCACAGTGCCTCAGTGGTTTAACTTACATCTATAAACCAGGAGGTCATGATTTGATTTCCGATTAGCGCATATACCCAGGCTGCAGGTTTGAAACCCCAATCGTGCAGGAGGCAGCCAATCAATGATTCTCTCTCATCATAGATGTTTCTACCTCTCCTCCTCCCTTCTTCCCTTAAATAATATATATATATATATATATATTTTTTAATTTATTAAGTTTTAAATGTGAACAAATACAACTAAATATTATACTTTTTGTTACCTTTATTTAATCTTTTCATATATTTATCCCCCCCATTATTCATAAGGTTCTGTGTTATACATGCATATTTAAAGATGTCCGATATGCCCCTCAGGTCTCTGCATAGCACACTGAAATATTGACAGGTTACTATTAAATATTCATGGCTTTTCACAGGAAACCTCTATAAATAATTTAACAAAATTCTCAATGGGGAAATGTGTCAATATATTCAACCTTATTTCAAAACTCTGAATGACTAAAGTGTGGTAGGAGAGAAACTCAACTGAGGCTAAGTAATTTTTATTTTGACACAAGAAGGGCTATATCACAAGGGAATTAAGAATCCAGGGGCCATACTGCTTCTCTGACTCCATCATTGCTCTATTATTTGTTTTCTACATCAAACCCAAGTGGCATTTCCAGAGTGAAAATCATACATTTTGCTGATTAAAATTCTTCAGTGACATCCTAGCCCTTTAAAATCAAGACCAAACTTCTTAAAACATGAAATATGAGGCTTTTGATAATCTAACTCCTTTCTGCCTACTCTTTAATGTCACTTCTTTCCACCATCTTCAATCAATTGTTGTCAAGATAACTCACACTTATCCTTCAGATCTCTTCTTAAAGATCACTTCCTCAAGGTCTTTGTCTCTGACTCCCTCAAACTAGATTAAAATCACCATTTACACTCTCTGATATAAGTCTGTATTTTTCTTTCAGAACTCTTGCTTATATTGCAATTGTTGACTGTATGTCACCCTATGATAAAGAGAATTCTATAGGGATGTGATTTTTTTCACCGAGTTAATCTAAATATGTAGCCTAATTATTAGAATTAATAGGTGCTCAATAAATATTTTGTAGGGGGATTCCAAAAAGGAAGTGCAGTAATGGAAGCTACACTGATAAACTCCCAGGACCAAACTGGAATTACAACTAAAATACAGAAAAACCATCATGAATATCAACTAAAGACCAGCTGGAGAGAATCGTTATAACCAAGGACAGAAAGTGGAGACTGCATAGAAACTGGTATGAATTGTGGAGGTCCCAAAGGGCTGGCCGGGTTCTCACAAATAGCAGCTGAAGTTCTGGAGGGATATATCAGCTATGGCGGGTTCCCACTGAGATATCTTGGGACTAAACCCAGCCCAGAGAACCATAAGTGAGAAAGGTACCCACATAACATTTGGCTGTGAAAGCATCAGGGTTACTGTCTGCCAGGGAGAGAGTGCTGGAAATTCAGCAACCCTCCTAAAGAGCCAATGCGAAAAATCTTGTGTGTAGCCACTCAACATAGCATTTGAAGAGGGAGAGTAGAGTGAACTGGAATTTTTTGAGTAGAATGCAGGATTGGCACTCCTGAGGTTAATCTCAGAAGGTAGACATCCTTGTTCCCTGTGCTGAGTCATGTTCTGATACTGTAGAGGACATCTTTCTCAGGTGAATCTTTATCATCTAGGCTGCTTTTCCCCCTCCCAATTAGAAAATCCCTTGCCTCATCCTGTGTAGTTTCTGAGACCCATTAAGAGACTGAGAATAATAACAAACCTGTAGGCAGAAATAATTGCCCCACCCTATTGGAAAATCAATTGCCCTACACTGAGGTCCATAGTCAGAGGCTGTTCAAGACTAAATAACAATCAGATGACAGACAGAAGCTAGTCTCTGGAAGCATTAAGTCTTTGGCTGATTTAATTCTGGGCCAGGGGCTAGGAAAAGCAGACCCTGGTGCATATCTTGGTCCTTTCCAAAGGCACCCTGCCCAAGCAGAGTGAACCACAAGCTGTAGATTACTGATAGCTTCAAAAAGAGTACCCATGGCCAGTCAGAAACAGTGTCTGACATTGTCCTAGAGATTTGGAGTTGTAGCAGACCTACCTAATACATAGACATAAACACACACAAGCTGCCAAAATCAGAAGACAAAAAGACAAGCTCCAAGTGAAAGAATAAGATACTTCTCCATAAAAAGAGCTAAATAAAATGGAGATAAAAATATATCAGATATAGAGTTCAGAAAAATGATGGCAAGGATGCTCAAAACATGAGAAAAGATACAGTAACTATGAAGAATGGTATAGAACTAATAAAGAACACAGTGGAAGGAATTCACAGCAGATTAGGGGAAGTGGAGGATCAAATCAGTGAATTAGAAGACAGAGTAGAAAAATAACTCAATTAGATGACCAAAAACCAACAAACAAAACTCCAAAAGCCAATTAGAAAACAGGAGTACAGCTTAAGGGAGCTATGAGACAACATGAAACATAACAATATTCACATCATAGGAGTGCCATAAAGGGAAGAAAGTGAACAAGAGGTAGAGAACATGTTTAAAGAAGTAATGACAGAAAACTTCCTTAACCTAGAGAAGGAAAAAGTCACACACGATCAGGAGGCACAGAGAGTCCTAAGCAAGAGGAACACAAATAGCCCAAACCCAGACACATCATAATTACAATGCCAAAAATTAAAGACAAGGGAAGAATCTTAAAGGCTGTAAGATGGAAGCAATTTGTTAACTCTACAGGCCAGAAGGGAATGGCATGAAGTATTCAAGGAATGAAAAACAAGGATCTGAGATGAAGATTACCATATCCACCAAGGCTATCATTCAATATAGATGGTATAATAAAAAGCTTCCCAGGCCAGAAAAAAGGGATAAAGGAATATATCATCACCAAACCAGCATTGCCAGAAATGATAAAGGGACTGCTGTAATGAGAAGAAATAGAAAGAAAAACATAGATATAAAGAATTAAAATTGCAAATAAATAAGTACCTATCAATTATAACTTTATATGTAAATGGATTGAATGCTCCAATCAAAAGATATAGGGTTGTTGAATGAATACAAAAACATGACCCAGATATATGCTGTATAGAAGAGCTCCACCTCAAAACAAAAGACTCACACAGGAGGAGAGTGAAAAGCTGGACAATGTGGATTAAATGGACAAATTTCTGAGAAAAGACAATCTTCCAAAACTGAATCAGAAAGAATCACAAAACCAGAATAGGGCAATAACAATTGATAATATTGAAACAATAAAAATAACAATATAAAACACAACAAAACAAACAAAAAAACACCCTCTAGCAAACAAAAGCCCTGGTCCAGGTTGATTCAGAGTAGAGTCTCACCAAATATTCAAAAAGAAACTAACACCTATAGTCCTCAAACTATTTTAAAAAATCCAAGAGGAAGGGACACTTCCAAGCTCTATTTTTGAGGCCAGCTGTATCCTAATTCCAAACCAGATAAAGACACTACAAAGAAGGGGAATTATAGGCTAATATCTCTGATGATAAAATCCTCAGCAAAATATTAGTGAATCAGATCCAGCAATATTTTAAAAAGATCATACACATGACCAAATGTGATTTATTTCAGGAATGCAAGGCTGATACAATATTCGCAAATCAACCAATGTGATATATTACATAAACAAATTAAAAATAAAATTCACAGGGTCATATCAATAGACAGAGCAAAAGCACCCCACCAAATCAAACACCCATGCTTGATAAAAACTCTCAGCAAAGTGGGACTAGAGTGAAGAGTGATCATACATCAACATAATAAAGGCCATATATAACAAACCTACAGCCAACATATTTAATGAAAAAAACTAAAACCATTTCTTCCAAGAACAGGAACAAGAGGGTATCCACTTTCACCTCCCTTATTCAACATAGTACTTGAAGTGCTGTCCAGAGTGATTGGACAACAAGAAGAAATAAAAGGCATCCAAATTGGAAAAGAGGAAGTAAAACTCTCATTATTTTCAGATGCCATGATGTTTTACATAGAAAACCAAAATTTATCCACCAAAAAACAATTAGATTTAATAAATTAATTTTTCAATGTTGCAGGTTAGTAAATTAATACTCAGAAATCTATGGCATTTTTATATACTAATAATGAACTTTCAGAATGAGAACCTAAATTAAAAAAGTCATTTACCACTTCAATATATATATTCCTAAGTATATATATTACTTAGGAATAAACTTAACCAAGGTGAAAGACCTGTACTTGGAAAATTATAGGACATTGAAAAAATGAGATAGAGGAATATATAAATAAGTGGAAGGATATACCATGTTCATGGATTGGTAGAAGTAACATCATTAAATTTTCCATACTATCCAAAGCAATCTAAAGATTTAATGCAATCCCCATTAAAACACTAATGGCATATTTCACAGATATAGAACTAATACTCCAAAAATTTATATTGAAAGAAAAAAGATCCTAAATAGCTGCAGCAATCTTGAGAAAGAAGAACAAAGTTGGAAAGGATTCAATATTCGATATCAAGTTATACTACAAAGCCACTGTAAACAGCCCAATACTGGCACAAGAACGGGCATATAGATGAACAGAACAGAACAGAGACCCCAGAAATTGACTCAAGTGATTATGCTCAATTAATATTTGACAAAGGAGGCAAGAACCTACAATGGAGTCAGAACAGCCTCTTCAATAAACAGTATAGGGAAAATTGCACAGATAGATGCAAAAGAATGAAACTAGACCACCAACATACATAATACACAAGAATAAATTCAAAGTGGATAAAATCCTTATATAAGTCATGAAATCATAAAAATCCTAGATTAAGCCATAGACTGCAGAATCTCAGAAATCTCTCATAGCAATATGTTTGTAGGTACATCTCCTGGGTCAAAGTAAACTAAAGAAAAAATAAACATATGGGACTACATCAAATAAAAAGCTTCTGCACAGAAAAAGAAACATCACCAAAATGAAAAGGGAGCCCACTGTATGTGGGAAGATTGTTGGCAATGATACATCTGATTAAGGGTTAATATCTAAAATACGGAACTCATACAACTTAACAAAAGGAAGGCAAACAATCCAATTAAAAATTTGGCAAAGGACCTAAATAGATATTTCGCTCAAGGGGATATACAGATGGCCAAGAAACACGAAAAAATGCTCAAAGTCACTGATCATCAGAGAAATATAAATTAAAATGACAGTGAGGTTTCACCTCACACCTGTCAGAATGGCTACCATCAATGAGTCAGCAAATGACAAATGCTGGTGAGGATGTGGAGAAAAGGTAATCCTAGCACACTGCTGGTGGGAATGTAGACTGGTACAGCCATTTTGTTAAAACAGTATGTAGTTTCCTCAAAATATCAAAATATGGAATTGCCATTTGACTTAGTTACCCCACTTATAGGAATATTTCCTAAACACAAAACACCAATCAAAAAGAATGTATCCCTCCCCCAATGTTCAAAGCAGCACAATTTACAATAGCTAAGATCTGAAAACAGCCCAAGTACCCTTCAGTGGATGAGTGGATAAAAAAGCTGTGGTACATTTATACCATGGAATATTATGGAGCAGTAAAAAAAAAAAAAAGAATCTCTTCCACTTTGAGACATCATGGAGAGACCTGCAGAGTATTATGTTAAGTGAAATAAGCCAGTCAGAGAAAGATAAGTATCACATAATCTCACTCATATGTGGAATCTAGTGAACAAAATAAACTCATGAACTAAATAGATTGAGACATAGAAGCATGGAACAGACTGATGAATCTCAGAGGGAAGGCAGGGGTGGAGGATGGATAGTGAGAGTTTAACCAAAGAACTTATATGCTTATATGCATATATGCATGCTCATGGACACAGACAATAATGTGGTGAAGGCCTGGGGGGGTTCAAGGTGGAGTGAGTCAATAAGGAAAAAAGGGGACATCTGTAATATTTTTCAACAATAATGATAAATTAAAAAAAATAAAATGGCAAAGGATGAATGGATAGTTTCCCTAAGAAGACATACAAACAACCAATAGGTATTTGAGAAGCTGCTCAATACCAATAATCGTCAGTGAAATGCAAATCAAAGCCATAATTAGCTATCATCTCACACCTATCAGAATAGCTGTTAACACATTGTCAAAAGATTACAAGTGTTGGTGAGGATGTAAAAAACAAACAAACACCCAAACCTTTATATAATTTCGGTGACAATATAAATTGTTCCAGCCATTATATAAAATAGTATGGAGGTTCATCATTAAACTAGAAATAGAACTAACATATGATCCTTCAATCCCATTTCTGAATATTTATTCAAAGGAATTGAAATCAGAATATTGAAGAAATATCTGCACTTTCATATTCATTGCAACATTATTCAAAATAAGTAAGGAATGAAAACAACCTAAATTTCCATTGATAGATGAAAGAATAAATAACGTGTTATATAGCTTGATTTGAATATTTTCAGCCTTACAAAAGAAAACTCTGCTTATCAAGTGTTGCTCAGTAGTTGAGCATCAACTATGAACCAGGAGGTCAAGGTTTGATTCCTGGTCAGGGCACATCCTAGGGGTGTGTGTGTGCAGGCGGCAGCCAATCAATGATTTGATCTCATCATTGATGTTTCTATTTCTCTCTCCCTCACCCTTCCTCTCTGAAATCAATAAAAATATACTTAAAAAAATAAAATCCTGCCATTTGTAACAATGAGGATGCCCCTGGAGGACACAATGCCAAGTGACAAGTCAGATGGAGGAAGGCAAATACTGTATGATCACACTTATACGTGACATATTCACCAATGATACATCTGATAAGGGGTTAGTATCCAAAATCAACATCAAAAAATAAAATATTCTGATTAAAAATGGGCAAAGGACCTGAATAAATACTTCTCCAAAGTGGACATACAGATGGCCAATAGACATATGAAAATATACTCAATGTCACTAACAGTCAGAGAAATGCAAATTAAAATCACTATGAGATATCACCTTACATCTGTCAGAATGGCGGCCATCACTAAATCAACATACAAGTGTTGATGAGGATGTGGAGAAAAGGAAAGGTTCATCCACTGTTGATGGAAATGCAGCCACGGTGGAAAAATGAGTATGGATTTCCTAATAAAACGGAAAATGTAACTGCCTTATGACCCAGTGATTTCATTTCTAGGAATAGATCCAAAGAAACCTGAAATACAGATTCAAAAAATATATGCACCCTCATTTTTATTGCAGCATTCTTTTTATTAGGCAAGATTTGGAAGCATCCCAAGTGCTTATCTGTAGATGCGTGGATAAAGAATCTGTGGTACATTTATACAATAGAATACTACTTGATCATAAAAATATAAAGAACACTTACCTTTTGCAACAGCATGGATGGACCTGGACCCTATTATGCTAAGTGAAATAAGCCATACACCAAATAAAGAAAAATGACATGATTTTGCTTACATATGGAATCTAACAAACAACAAAATAAACAAAATAGAAATAGACTCATACATAAAGAATAGACAGCTGTCAGAGAGGAGGGGTTTAGAGGGCTGGGTGAAAGGGGTAAAGGGAGTAAGCAACAACAGAAAACAACAACAACAAAACAACAACAACAAACCCTGAAACTCATTGACACAGATAACACTGCTGTGATTACCAGAGGGAAAAGGAGGTGGGGGCAGGTGAAAGAGGGTAAAGGGGGTATAAATGGTGATGGAAGGAGACTTCACTTTGGGTGGTGAACACACAATACAAAATACAGGTGATATTACAGAATTGTATACCTGAAACCTATGTAACTTAATTAACCAATGCCATAATGTCACCCCAATACGTTTATAAAAATAAATACTCAAACTTACAGAAGTAGAGAGTAGAATGGTGATTGCCAGAGGTTGGGAGGAGTGAGAAATGGAAAAGTGATGGTCAAAGGGTACAAAGTTTTAATTATGCAAGAAAATAATTTCTGGAGATCTGCTATACAGCATAGTGCCTGTAGGTAATAATAGATATTTTAAAAAGGTAGATCTTATCTAATAAGTGTTCTTAATATACACAAATGTACACACAAATGATAATAAAATAGACAAGAGGATACTCATAGAGGTGATGGGTAATCTATAGTCTTCATGGTGGTGATGATTTCACAAGTGTAAACTTATGGTCTTGATGGTGGTGATGATTTCACAAGTGTAAACTTATCTCCAAGTCATCAAGAGTATACTTGAAATATGTACATCTTTTGACATGTAAACCATAATAATATTGATTTAAAACACAAAAATACAATAGGAGAAATTAGGTGT
The DNA here is from genome assembly GCA_011751065.1 of Lasiurus cinereus. Taxonomy (NCBI): domain Eukaryota; kingdom Metazoa; phylum Chordata; class Mammalia; order Chiroptera; family Vespertilionidae; genus Lasiurus; species Lasiurus cinereus. Next base: position 16,947,901 of record JAAGEH010000029.1, read on the forward strand.
GATGTATTTGGGAACTCTGAATTGTTTCCATAACTTTCCTGTAAATCATAAACTATTCAAAAATAGAAAGATTATTTCAAAAATAGAAAAAATATAAGAATTACTATAGAAATATTTGTTGTCACAAAAGTGAGCATAAATACTTTTAAGTTCAAAATATGCTGCGGGTTTTTCTACAGGGTGGGACAAAAGTAGGTTTACAGGTCTGCGTATGCAAAACACAGAGCTTATTATTGATTATTATTTATTAATGATTGCATTATTTTTCCATGCGAACAACTATAAGCCTACTTTTGCCTTATCCTGTATAATCTAAATTAAAATAGTAAACTGTGCTGTAATTCTACACAAACAATAAACAATGCAGGGGACTCTAAAATAAGAAAATTATTAAAATTGCCTGTTAATTTTATTTCTTTGCATTTTTCACAATACTGCACTTAGCACAGTACACTACTCAAAGATTTATAAATTGTTAGAATGGAAGGAACTCTGGAGAATATCCTCATTTTTCATAGCAGCCACTTAATAAGTACCTGTGGATAATTTTTGTCATATAAAGGAAAGACCATCAAAAAACTATTAAAGAACAATGGAGAAGCATTAGAAAAATAATTAGTATTCCCACTCTTCTTCCTTCCTTATCAATCTTTAAGGATTTAAGTTACAGGCTTATAAATAAATGAGACAGTAGATGAGCTAAGAAGTAATACAAACTATTTTAAAAAGCCTTGAGCAAATTGTGAAAATGTGTGATAGAAGTGTAAATAGGAAAAGACAAATAAAGAACAAACTGTGTCCAGAGACCTATAACCTTTATAAATAGTATATATAAAAGTGACAGCTATCTCTTAGACAATTATGAAATTGTCTATCTAATTTATAATAAATGAATGAAAACCACAATTTTCTATGGAAAGGGAATTCTCTCTAGAATATTCCTAAATAGGGTAATCACTGCAGTAGGCAGCCCCTAAGATGTCTACCAGTGATCCTTCTCTCCTGATAGTCATGTCTTTGTGCAATTACCAAACCAAGATTTACTTCTAAAGAATGGGAATATGACAAAATTATGGAATGTCCGTTCTAAGATTAGGTTCTAAAAAAGACTGAATTCCATTTTGCTTTCCCTTTCTTGCCTTCTTGTTTGATTATCCTTATGGAATTCAGCTACCATGTTGTGAGTCCTATAGAAAGGTTCTCATGACAAAGAACTGAGAGAAATCTTTGGCCATCAGCAAGCAAATAATTGAGGCCTTGTATTAAGTCCAAGGATTCAGTGTAGCTATAAGAAATACATTCAATTAGTTTAAAAAAAGATGTAACACATTTACAGAGTACTATAACCAATAACCACAGAGAACATACTCTTCTCAATTGTATATTAAGCTTCCATCATGGTACATCATATATTGATCTTTTGACAAATTCGAAAATATTGAAATGTTGGGTCACAATGGAATTAAGAAATTAACAAGGTAGCTAGAAAATCACCAAGTATTTTCAAAGTAAGTAACCCATTTAAATAATCTGTGATGTCAAAGAAGAAATCATCAGGAAAACAGTAAAATATTTTAAAGTGAATTGTAATTAAAACAATATTTCACAGAATGAGAAACCATCAATTTGTATGGACCCACAAAAGACCTCAAATAGCCAAAGCAATCCTGAGAAAAGTGAATGAAGCTGGAGATACCATGTTACCTAACTTCAAATTATACTACACAGCTATGGTAATCAAAACAGCATGGTTTTAGCAGAGAAACAGACACATAGATCAATGGAATAGAATAGAGAGCCCATCTACAAAGCCACATGTATATGGACAGATAATTTTAGACAAGCGAGCCAGGAAAACACAATAAAGATAGTCTCTTCAGTAAATGTTGCTGGGAAAACTGGAAAGATAGATGCAAACAAATGAAACTGGACTACAGTTTGTCCCCATATCCAAAAATTAATTAAAAATGGATCAAATGCCTAAATATAAGAGCCAAAACAGTAAGTTACATAGAAGAAAATATAGGTACCAAACTTATGGACCTTGGTAGTAGAGAACATTTTATGAATTTGACCCCAAAGGCAAGAGAAGTAAAGGTAAAAATAAATGAATGGGACTATATCAAACTCAAAAGCTTCTGCACATCTAAAGAAACTGACAACAAAATAAAGAGCCAACCAGCTAGATAAGAGATGATAGTTGCAAATAGTACCTCTGATAAAGGTTTAATTTGCAAAATATATAAAGAACTTATAAAAATGTCAAACAAATAAATAATTCAATGAAAAAGTGGGGAGAGGACCTGAAAATACACCTCTCTCAAGAAGACATGGACAGCCAATAGATATATGAAAAGATGTTCAACCTCACTGGCAATTAGGGAAATGCAAATCAAAATTAGAATGAAATACCACCTCTCACATGTTAGAATGGCCATTATCAACAAGACAAGCAATGACAAGTGTTAGAGAAGTTGTGGGAAAAAGGGAGTCCTCATTCACTGGTGGTGGGAATGCAGGCTGCTAAAACCACTATGAAAAACAATCTGATGATTCCTCAAAAGATTAAGAATAGAAATGCCATACTACCCACCAATCCCTCTCCTGGGTATATACCCAAACAACCTGAAATAATGTATTCACAAAGATATATGCACCCTATATTCATTGCAGCATTATTCCTAGTGCCCGAGACATGGAAACAACCAAAGTGTCCTGTGATAGAGGATTGGATAAATAAGATGTGGTACATATATACAATGGAATACTATTCAGCCATAAGATAGGATGAAATAGCACCATTTGCAACAACATGGATGGAACTTGAGAACATTATACTAAATAAGTCAGTCAGAAAACAATAAGAATCATATGATTCCACTCATATGTGAGATATAAAACTGAAACTCATGAACACAAACAACAGTGTGGTGGTTGCTAGAGAGAAAAGGGGTTGGGAGAGAAGGGGGTCCAAATATAAGGGAACAGGAGAAGATTTGACTTTCGGTGGTAAGTACATGGTGCAATATAAAGATCTTGTAACATGAAAACCCACACCTTAAACCTATATGTTCATGTTGACCAATGTCATCTCAATCAGTTTAATAAATTAAAAAAACACATTTCAAAATGTGTACAATATAGATAAATCAATACTTAGAGGGAAATTTATAGCTATAAATCCCTACATTATAAAATAAGAAAGTTTAAAATAAATTAAGTTTTCATCTTAATAATCTAGGAAAAGGAAAGCAAACTACACCCAAATTAAGGAGAAAGATAGAGGTAAAGTACAAATAAATGAAGTAAAAAAGACCATACACATAAAAAAAGTAAGACAAAAATTGGTTCTTTGAAAAGACTAATAAAATTGATAGCCCTTTTTCAAGAAGGATTAAAAAAGTAAAAATACAAATTATTAGAATAAGAAATATCAATATCAATAAGAAATAATATAATAATGAGTATTATAAATAATCTTGAGTCAAAATATTTGGCAATATGATGAAGTGGATAAATTTCTTGAAAACAAACAATGAAAACTACCCAGTTGCCAGTTCCCTGCAACAAACTGGTGAAAATCAAGAAAACCTTATTTGCAAATTATTGTGTCTGTCTGTTTTCATCTGTCTGGTATTTACGTGGCTCACTAACACAAGGTGATCATCTCTGTTGTGTTTAATTTGGATCTCAGGAGGGAAAAACAGTGGGCATAGCTCATGAAAATAGCAAGGTATACTATAGACCCACAAATGCCTTAGGTAAAGGATTACTGGTGGGCAAACTGCGGCTGAGGTTTGCCACTCTCTTGACTAATGAGTTTGCCTACCACTGCAATAGGACAATTAAGGTCCAGAGAAGAAGTTGGAGTGAGAATCTTTGGGAAATTGGGACTTTCAAAAGCAGTCATACGTAACAGGGAAATTTAGAAAGCCACTCATCCACGCAAGGTGGAATTCTCAGAAAATATCTGAGAAGACCTTAAATTTCACTTTTGGTTGATATCCATGCTCAGAGAAAGCTTTACTAAGTATTTAAAGCATTGCCCCAACACAGAGACAATTTACAAAAATTTGGAGAGGTAGGCTTTGTGTTTTATTTTGCTATTATTTCACTTATTCCTTACTTTTTGGTGTGTGTGTGTGTGTGTGTGTGTGTGTGTACATTTTTATTTGTTTGCCTCAGCTTCTGATATTCAAGAAAATCTCTGTGAAATCATCGCATAAACAAAGCTAAGGGAAAGAGACTTCAGGTATCACCAATGACAAAGACTAGTCTTTCCATAAGTTTGAACAAGTCTAAATAAACAGGTGACTACAGTCTTCAAAATAAAATAAAATATACAGCAAACTCTATGGAAGGAGAACAATCTGATACCCAGAAATAACACATTTTAAATGGTGCAGCCACTTTGGAAAACAAGCTTCTAGTTTCTCAAATGGCCAAACATGGAGCTACTATATTATTCAGAATTTCCACTCCTAGGTATACACGCAAGAGAAAATAAAAACTATTACCTTGCAAAAATGTCACATAAATGCTCATAGTAGCATTACTCATGAGAGCCAAAAAGTAGAAACAATTAAAATGCCCACCAACAGATAAATCTGTATACCTATATAATAGACTAACCAACAATACAAAGGAAAAAGTAGAGATAATTTCTACAACTTGGATAAAATTGAAAAACATTGTGACAAATGAAAACTACAGATACAAAAGACTACCTATTTATATGAAAATTGTATAACACAAATCTATAGAAAATAGATTACTGTTTTCTAGGGGCTAGCAGAATGGTCGAATGGAGAATAACTGACAATAGGTATAGGGTTTTTTTTTTGAGGTGATGAAAATTTTCTAAAATTGATTTTTGTGATTGTTGTGGGACTCAGTATATACTAAAACCATTTTTAATATATTTTATTGATTTTTTTTTACAGAGAGGAAGGGAGAGGGATAGAAAGCCAGAAACATTGATGAGAGAGAGACATCAATCAGCCGCCTCCTGCACGCCCCCTACAGGGGATGTGCCCGCAACCAGGACACATGCCCTTGACCGGAATTGAACCTGGTACCTTTCAGTCCGCAGGCCAACGCTCTCTCCACTGAGCCAAACCGGTTTCGGCTAAAACCATTTTTATTGTATAATTTGAATTGGTGAATTCTATGATATGTGATTTATATTTTAACAAAGTTGATAAAAATTATTGTAGTAGTGTGCTTTATTTAAATGCATAAAATTGAAAAGCTCGTTTCTTGTACTTGCTTCCACAGATGCTATACAACTTTCCTTTCCCAGAAGGATGGGAAGTGTATATAGAATAGAGAACAAAATAAGAGTAATTCCATATTCTAGAAGCACCGAATTTAGAGTTGTTGGCTTAAATTCTATGTGTCAAAGACAAAATATAAAAATAACCTAATACCAAAATATAATTTACTCAAAACTTCCTATCTACTCTTCTATTGCTTTCTTTCTTTTTTTTAGGTGTTTAGAATTTTTTAGTTTTATAATTGCATATTAAATCACCTTTTCAAGGAAGTGAATCAGACCCTGGAAAGCTAGTTGTTTACAAACAAATATGACAGCATTTTTGTAAACTATGTGTTTTGATAGTTGAAAGGCACTGCTACCTTTTACTCTTTGATTTTTAAATTTGTTTTCTTCATTGATTAAGGTATTACATGTGTCCTTATCCTCCCAACTGCGTACCCCCTCCACTCATGCCCTCATCCCTCTGGTGTCTGTGTCTAGTGGTAAGGTTTACATGCATGCATACAAGTCCTTTGGTTAATCTCTCCCTCTTACCCCCACCCTCCCCTACCTTCCCTCTGAGGTTTGATGATCTGATCAATGCTTCTCTGTCTCTGAACCTGTTTTTCTTTTGTAAAATATATTTTATTGATTTTTTTACAGAAAGGAAGGGAGAGGGATAGAGAGTTAGAAGCATCAACGAGAGAGAAACATTGATCAGTTGGCTCCTGCAGAGCTCCTACTGGGGTTATGCCTACAACCAAGGTACATGCCCTTGACTGGAATCAAACCTGAGATTCTTCAGTCCACAGACCAATGCTCTATCCACAGAGACGAACATGATAGGGCTCTGGATCTGTGTTTGTTCATCAGTTTATGTTGTTCATTATATATATTCCACAAATGAGTGAGATTATGTGATATTTATCTTTCTCTGATTAACTTACTTCACTTAGCATAATGCTCTCCAGTTCCATCCATGCTGTTATAAATGGTAAAAATTCTTCCTTTTTTACCACAGCACAATATTCCATTGTGTAGATGTATCACTGTTTTTTATTCCACTAATATGCTGATGGGCACTTAGGCTGCTTCAAAATCTTAGCTATGGTAAATTGTGCTGCTATGAACATGGGGGTGCATATATCCCTTCTGATTGGCAATTCTATTTTCTTGGGATATATTCCCATAAGTGGGATCACTGGACCAAATGGGAGTTCCATTTGTAGTTTTTTTGAGGAAACTCCATGTTGTTCTCCACAGTGGCTGCACCAGTCTGCATTCCCACCAGCAGTTCATGAGGGTTCCTTTTTCTCTGCATCTTCACCAGCACTTATCATTCCTTGATTTGTTGATGATAGCCATTCTGAAAGGTGTGAGAGGGTACTGCATAGTCATTTTGATTTACATCTCTCAGATGATTAGTGACTTTGAGCATGTTTTCATGTGTGTCTTGGCCTTCCTTATGTCTTCTTTCAAAGTATCTATTTAGGACAGTTGCCCATTTTTTTGATTGGGTGGGTTATCTTCCTTTTGCTAAGTTGTATGAATTCCTTGTAAATGTTGGAGATTAAACCCTTATCAGAGATAACATTGATAAATATATTCTCTCATGCAGTGGACTTTCTTGTTGTTTTGTTGATGGTTTATTTTGATGTACAAAAGTTTCCACTGCCCTAGGAGTTGTATTGGTCAAGAAATTGCTTCGGCATATGTCTGAGATTTTGCTGCCTATGGATTCCTCTAATATTTTTGTGGTTTCCCATCGTATGTTTAAGTCCTTTATCCATTTTGAGTTTATTTTTGTGTATGGTGTAAGATGATGGTCTAGTTTCTTTCTTTCTTTTTTTATTTTTCTTTTTGCATGTATCTGCCCAATTTTCCCAAAACAAGTTATTGAAGAAACTGTCTTGATTCCATTGTATATTCTTACTTCCGTTGTCAAATATTAATTGAACATAGTGATTTGAGTCAATTTCTCCAATGCAGTTCAGTTTCGGTGTGTTTTGCTTCCCTGTCTTCTAATTTGCTAAGTTGGCCCTACCCTTCTCCTAGTCTACTGTTGAAGCTTTCCATGTTTTTTTTTTTTGTGTGTGTGTATGCAGCTATATCACTCTTTATTTCTTCTTGATTCTTTCATAAGTTGACTTTTTCATCCATCTGGTTTATGAACTGTATGACTCTTATTCTGAATTCCTTTTCTGACATATTGTGTGACTCTGTTTCACTTAGCTGCTTTTCTGACAATTCCTCCTTTTCTTTCCTTTGAGGGTTTCTTTGTGTCTCCATTTTTCTCTCACCAAAGGTTCTAGGTATCTAGTTATGCAGGGGCTGCTCCTCAGGTGGCTGTGACTCATTGGGTAGCTGCTGCTCCTCCAGTGGTTGTGGCAGTTGCTGATCTTGAATTGATGGTAGCTCCTCTGGTGGACACTGCTCACAGTAGTGGTGGCTCATCTGGCTGATAGGGCAAGTAGCTCATGCAGTTGCTGCTCCTCTGACAGGGTCGGGCTTCTTGAGCATCTGCTGCTCCTTGTACAGGGGTCAGCTTCACACAGGGCTGCTGCTCCTCAGACAGGGGGCTGCTCACACAGCTGCTGCTCCTTGAATAGGAGTGGGCTGCTTGGGAGGGCTGTTGCTCCTCAAACAGGAGTGAGATGCTTGCACAGCTGCTGCTCCTCAGATGGGAGTGGTCTGCTCACGTGACTGTTGCTCTTTATGACTTTATGCTCTAGGTCCAGGTCTTGTTACCTTCCTCCACTTGTACCTCAAGCCACACCACAAATTCTACCTTCTCTGTGAAAGTTCCTATCACAAGTTATGTATTTTGAAACATATATGATATGGACCACTTAGTTTTGTGTGCTTAATAATCTTCACTTATGCCTTTTATTCCCAGTGAGATTTTAAACTTTGTATGTCTTTCGCATTAAGTCCTCTTTGTAGCATAGTATACAGCAGTGTGGTATGTAAATGTTCATGATTTCATCAAAGTTTTAAATGCAAGAGGAAGACATCTTCTATGGAGTGTCATGTTTTGTAGCCTGAAGAGACAGCTATTTTTTTCCTAGATAATTACTTGATGCTATACTTTGTGACTCACTAACAAATTAGAAAAATATAACAAAATATAATAGGGTCAATAAAATGTTGAGATGAGTATACAGCTGACTGAAGAATAGACATGAAAAATGGTTTTCAATAAATAAGTTAGTTTAGGAAGACACTATTAAGTGCTCCCTGTGAGGGTCACTCATGGATTCAATGTTATCACTTTTATCTGTGATCTAGCAAAAAGATTACTGAAAAATTTTACAAAGATTATTGAAAAAATCAAATTATATAGAATGTGTTGGTAATAGGTACGTTAAAAACAGAATGAGCATAAAAATGATTACAGTACGTAAGTTGAACTTAAAACAAATAATAACATGTAGGAAAGATACATACAGAGATGATGGAGCAAGTTAATCAAATGTGCAAATATAAGATAAAAAATAACCCATGCATACAAAATGAAATCCAAAAGTCACAATGAACACCAGAAGGTGATAAAGAAAACTAAGTAGATGTCATGGGAACCAAGATGGCAGTGCAGGGAAATGCTGGTACTTGCTAACTCTCACAACCACATCAAAATTTTAAGTAAAATACAGAAGAACCATCATTCAGAACCACCTTAAAGCTGGCTGAGTGGGAGTCTTATAGCTAGAGAACTAAGAAGAAAGCATATAGAGACTGGTAGGATGGACAGAGGCAGGAATGGGCTGGTCCAACAACCACCTGAAGCATTGTTTTAATAGGGAGGGATATATTATCTGCAGAGGCCTCCCATGAAGAGCAAGAGGTCCCAGCCCCACATTAGATACTTAGCCCAGGATTGAAGTTATGGGTAGAAAAGTCCCAGTAACTTCAGGCTACAAAAGCAGTGGGATTGTGTCTAAGTGTCATGGAGGCTGCTGGAGTCCCAGGCAGTTCCATTTAATTGACTGGCACACGGACATACATGATCCCACTCTTTCTATGCTCCAGCACTGAGGCAACAGCTTGGGGGGAAGGATCCAGGGACATATAGGGAGGAACTAGATTGTCTGGCATCAGAGAAAAAAATTAGGTGTGACTTCATCCTAGATGACGGTGCTCAAAGGGGTCATTGTTCCTAAGTTGAGACTTCCCTATTGCAAAGCTGACTGGTAGCCATATCTGAGTTTCCATTAGCCTGGCTCAAATTTTTTGCTCTGCTCTAGTGATTCTCAGAATCATCCAGTTTGCAGTCCTAACGAAGCTGTTTGTAGCAGCTTTTTCATAATTGGCCCACCCTGGCATATGCTTCATACTTTCATAAAATCTTTCAAACAAGCAGCAAGTGGTATCAGCATACCTCTTACCTATCAATAAGAGTCCCAAGACAGCTTAGCTTCACCTGGTTACTTCGAAACCCAAGACAAACAATTGTCTGCAGACCTCTCTGTAGCTCCAACCTGGTGGCCCTAGGCAGTGGCTGAATTTGTACCTCATGGGAGGCCCCAGAGCTAGTGCACCTGATAGACAGCTTCAGACCATACCAGACTACAACTTTGCACATCCATGAACAACATACTCAAAGAGCAGACTTAGTAAGCACCAAAGCCCCACTGAAGCAAGTACTGCGCCATAGGGCTGTATCTTGGACAACAACTCTTTCTTTGTTTTTTATGATTATTATTTTTATTGTGTTACATGTATACATATCTCCCCATTCCCACCCCCAGGCATACCCCTACCTCCCAGTGTCTGTGTTCATTGGTTATGCTTATAAGCATGCATACAAGTCCTTTGGTTGATCTCTTATTTACCCCACCTCTCCTGTAGTCACAGCTGGTCCTCAAAACTAATTGGTCTAGAGATCAATTCCTCCCAATGACACCAACAGCAATCAAGATTCAGCTACAACAAGACTGTGCGAACAGCCCACCCAGAGGTGCAACTAGAGTCTAGCTCAGGTGACTGGGGTGGCTGAACCATTGGGCCCTAAAGGATAGCTACTACACAAGGCCACTCTATCAATTCCAGGAGACATATAAGCTCTACCTAATACATAGAAACAAACACAGAAAAGCAGCCAAAATGCAGAAACAAAGAAACATGCCACAAATAAAAGAATAGATTAAATCTCCAGAACAAGTACTAAATGAAAGGAAAGCAAGCAAATTACTAGATACAGGATTCAAAACAATGGCTATAAGGTTGATCAAGGATCTCAATGAGAGCTTCAAGGGACTTAGTGAGACTTTCAAGGATCTTAGTGAGAATTTCAAAGACAGGAAAAAGGACCAGTTAGAAATTAAGCATACTCTAAGTGAAATAAAGAATAATTTATAGGGATTCAAGAGTAGAGTAGAGGATTCTGAGAATCAAATCAATGATTTGGAATATGAGGAAGCAAAGAAACACCCATAAAAAGAGCAAAAATAAAAAATAAAATAAAAAATAGGAAGATAGTGTAAGGAGCCTCTGGGTATGTTACCATTGTTTCCTGTTTTTTGCAATAGGCTTGTAGAGCTATGAACTTCCCTCTCAAGACTGCTTTCACTATGTCTCATAAATGTTGTATTTTGTTTTATCATTGTCATTTGCTGCCATGATGTCTTTTTTATTGCTTACTTGATATCTCTGGTTACCCAGTCATTGTTTAATAGCATGCTGTTTAGTCTCCATGTGTTTGATTTTTCTGTATTGTTTTTATTGCAGTTGATTTCCAGTTTTATGTCACTGTGATCTGAGAAAATGCTTGATATGATTTCTATCTTCTTGAATTTGAAGAGACTTTGCCTATGACCCAACATATGGTCTTTCTTTGAAAATGACCCATGTGAACTGGAGAACAATGTATATTCTTTGGCTTTGGGGTGAAATGTTCTGAAGATGTCAATTAATTCCATCTGGTCTAGTGAGTCATTTAGGATTGATGTTTCTTTGCTGATTTTTTGTTTAGAGAATCTATCCAGTGGTGACAGTGGGGTATTAAAATCTCCTACTATGATTGTATTGCTGTCAATCTCTCCCTTAATATCCTCCAGGAGTTTTTTTTATGTATTTAGGTGCTCCTATATTGGGTGCATATATGTTTACCAGAGTTATTTCTCCTTTTTGGATTGTTCCCGTTAATATTATGAAGTGGCCTTCTTTATCTCTTGTTATGTTCAATGGTAATAAATTTCCTACCACTACATCTCAAATAGCGAGAAATAGAGCAACAAGAAAAGCCCAATGTATGCAGAAGGAAAGAAATAGTAAAGATCAGAGCAGAAATAAACATGGAGACCAAAGAAACAATTCAAAAGATCAACAAAACCAGAGCTGGTTCTTTGATGGACCTCTAGCCAGGCTCACCAAGAAGCAAAGGGAGAAGACCCTGAAAGAGGATAAATAACAAAAAACACCGCCAAAATACAAAAGATTGTAAAAAATTACTATGAACAACTCTATTCCAACAAATTGGACAACCTGCAAGAAATGGACATATTCCTAGAAAAATATAACCTTCCAAAACTCAATCAGGAAGAATCTAAACATCTAAATAGGCCAATAACTATGGAAGAAATTGAAGCAGTCATCAAAAAGCTTCCAGCAAACAAAAGCCCAGGACCAGATGGCTACACATGAGAGTTTTACCAAACATTCAAGGAAGAATTAAAACTTATCCTCCTCAGATTTTTCAAAAATATTCAAGAAGAAAGAACACTTCCAAACACCTTCTATGAAGCCAACATCACCCTAATACCAAAACCAGATAAAGACAAAACCAGGGAAGAGAATTATAGGCCAATATCTCTCATGAACATAGATGCCAAAATCCTCAACAAAATTCTAGCAAATCGGATCCAGCAGTACCTCAGAAAGATCATACACCATGACTAAGTAGGATTCATCCCAGGAATGTAAGGATGATACAATATCCGCAAATAAACCTGATACATCACATAAACAAATTGAGAGATAAAAATCATATAGTAATATCAATTGATGCAGAAAAAGCATTAGACAAAATCCAACACCCTTTCTTGATAAAAACTCTCAGCAAGGTGGGAATAGAAGGATCATACCTCAACATCATAAAAGCCATATATGATAAACCCACAGCTAACATCATACTCAAAGGGCAAAAACTAAAACCATTTCCCCTAAGAACAAGAACAAGACAGGGATGCCCATTCTCACGTCTCCTGTTCAACATAGCACTGTAAGTATTAGCCATTGCAATTAGACAAAAACAAGAAATAAAAGCCACCCAAATTGGCAAAAAAAAAGAAGTAAAGGTGTCCTTATTTGTAGATGACATGATACTGTGCATAAAAAACCCCAGGGACTCCATCCCAAAACTAACTGACATAATAATTGAATTCAGCAATTTAGCAGGATACAAAATTAATACCAAGAAATCTGTGACATTTCTATACACTAATAGTGAAATTACAGAAAGAGAGATTAAAAAAGCAATCCCATTTACCATCACACCAAAAACATTAAGATACCTATGAATAAACCTAAATAAGGAGGAAAAAGACCTATATGCAGAAAACTACAGGACACTGAAGAGATAGAGGAAGACATAAACAGATAGAAGAGCATACCATGGTCATGGATTGGGAGAATCAACATCATTAAAATGTCCATACTACCCAAAGCAATTTATAGATTCAATGAACTACCCATTAAAATTCCAACAATGTATTTCACAGACCTAGAAAGAACTCTTCAAAGATTCATCTGGAACAAAAAAAGACAGCGAATAGCCACAGAAATCCTGAGAAAGAAAAAAAGTAGGTGGGATCTCAATTTCAGATTTCAAGCTATATTACAAAGCAACTGTTCTCAATACAGCCTGGTACTGGCACAAGAACAGACATATAGACCAATGGAAAAGAATAGGGAATCCAGATATCCACCCAAACCACTATGCTCAATTAATATTTGACAAAGGAGGCATGAACATACAATGAAGCAAAGACAACCTCTTCAATAAATGGTGTTGGGAAAATTGGACAGATACATGCAAAAAAAATGAAACTGGACCACCAATTTACACCAAATACAAAAATAAACTCAAAATGTATACAGAACTTAAACATTAGACAGGAAACCATAAAAATACTAGAGGTATCCACAAGCGGCAAAATCTCAGACATATGCCAAAGGAACTTCTTCACTGGTGCTGCTCCTAGGGCAAAGGAAGCTAAAGAAAAAAGAAACAAATGGGACTACATCAAAATAAAAAGCTTTTGCACAGCAAAGTAAACCATCAAGAAAACAAGAAAGCCCACTCTATGGGAGAACATATTTGCAAATGATATCAGTGATAAAGGTTTAATCTCCAACATCTACAGCCAACTTATACAACTTAATAAAAGGAAGATAAATGATTCAATAAAAAAATGGGCAACGGACCTAAATAGAACCTTTTCGAAAGATGGCAGAAGGAAGGCTAAGAGACACATAAAAACATGTTCAAAGTCACTAATTATCCAAGAGATGCAAATCAAAATGACAGAATGGCAATCATCAACAAATCAACAAAGGGCAAGTGTTGGCGAGGATGTGGAGAAAAAGGAATCCTTGTGCAATATTGTTGGGAATGTAGACTGGTGCAGCCACTGTGGAGAACAATATGGAGATTCCTCAAAAAACTAAAAATGGATCTCCCATTTGACCCAGCCATCCCACTCTTTGGAATATATCCTAAGAAAGTGGAAAAACCATTCAGAAAGGATTTATGCACCCCTATGTTCATAGCAGCACAATTTACAATAGCTACAATTTGGAAACAGCCTAGGTGCCGGTCAGCAGATGAGTGGATCAGAAAAGTATGGTATATCTACACAATGGAATTCTATGCTGCCATTAAAAATAAGGAATTCTTACCATTTGCAGCAACCTGGATGGAACTGGAGAGCCTTATGCTGAGTGAAATAAACCAGTCAATGAAGGAGAAACACCACATGATATCACTCATTTGTGGGTAATAAAGAACATTATAAACTGATGAACAAAAGGATAGATACAGAGGCAGTAAAGCATCAAACAGACTGTCAAATTACTGCAGGAAGATGAAGGAGAGGTGGGGTAGATTAGAGATCAACCAAAGGACTGTTATGCATAACCAAAAACACAAGACACTGGGGGGTTGGGGTATGCCTGGGAGGGGGAGGCAATGGGAAGTTATGTATATATGTAATACAATAAAAAAAGTTAAAAAATAAAAATTAAAATAAAGAACGAAATAAACTGATGGATGAAATATATCCAGAGGCATGGACATGAAAACCTGGAACAGACTGATAAATCTCAGAGGGGAAGGAGGGCAGGAATAGATTATCCAAAGAACTCATGTGCATGTATACATTACCTATGGACACAGACAATAGAATGGTAAAGTCTTGGGGCTGGGTGGGAACCAGGTGAAGAGGGACAATAGTGGAGAAAATGGGGGACATCTGTAATACTCTCAACAATAAGTTTTGTTTAATTCCATAGAGTGGATATTCTATATACTAAGATGTAATATGCAAATTGACCATCACATCCTTGCACAAGATGTCCACCCCCATGTGATTACAAGATGGCTACCACAAGATGGCTTGCAGGGGAAGGCAGTTGTGGGCAATCAGACTAGCAGGTCAGGTCAGTTAAGGGCAACCGGGCCAGCAAGGGAGGGTAGTTGGGGGTGCCCACACAGTCAGGGGAAGGGCAGTTGGGGGTGAACAGGACTGAAGTGGAGGAAGGGAAGTTGGGGGAGACCAGGCATGCAGGAGAGGGCAGTTAGAGGCAACTAGACTAGCAGAGGAGAGCAGTTAGGGGTGATTGGGCTGTCAGGGAAGGGCAGTTGGGGGGACCAAGCCTGCAGGGGAGTGCAGTAATGGGTAACCAGGCCAGCAGGGAAGTTAGGGCAATCAGGCCAGCAGGAGAGGGTATATGGGGCAATATGGCCAGCAGGGGAGCAGTTAGGTGTTGATCAGGATGGCAGAGGAGTGGTTAGGGGGTGGTAAGGCTGGCAGGCAAATGGGAGCCAGTAGTCCCGGATTGTGAGAGGGATGTCCGACTGCGGGGTTGGGCCCAAACCGGCAGTTGGACATCCCCCGAGGGGTCCCAGATTGGAAAGGATGCAGGCTGGGCTGAGGGACACCCCTCCAATATATGGATTTCATGCACTGGGCCTCTAGTTATAGATACTTTATCAGGAAACCTTCCCTTAAATCAGAAATTAGCAAGAGATGTACAAAAGTTCTGAAACTAATTATGGACAGTACAATTGGAGAATAAAAACATTACAAAGGAAATCATAAAAGGAACTAAGGAGTTATGATGAAAGGTTGTTTTAGTTATGTATCTGTGGAATAGATGACTGGGGGTGATTTACTGGTTTTCAGATCATAAGGGATTCTAGTTTGATAAAAGGCGTACAACTTCTGGAATGATTCATTCATTCATCAAAAACTTACCATCTCTTTCCATTTCTATACATGTAAGTGTGTGTGTGGAGGGGTAATTGGTGTGTACAGTTTAGTATTATTATGTGGATTGCATGAGATAGGATATGTAAAATGGCCACCTCAATATTGTCTCAAGTAGCCCCATGTCCCAAATGCTACAGGGCCAAAGGGAATAACCTATATAAGAAATACAAACTTTGTATAATGAAATAGGGAACAATAAGGACTGTGGCAAACTAGATGATTTATGCTCAATTATTAAGCAGACAGGCATTATTTCAGATTGTTATTGTTTATAAATGATAAACGAATATTACTAGGTATTGATTTTTCAAATGAGTTATAAATCCAGAATTTATTGAAATTTTCTTCATTAAAAATGTTGACAATTTATTCAAGTGAAAAATTATGGATGATTATAGCCAGTAGATTGCCAAACTACACATTTTGATGTAGGCATTGAAAAAAGATTTAATGAAAATGATAAAAATATTTCAAATCCATTTGAAAATAGGTTTGGGTTATCATCTTTGACCTAAGATGTTCTAATAAGGCTTGATTCACATATAGATTTTCATAAATAAATATGCCTATATATTTGACTCCTCCTTTTCCTTTTTTGATAAACACCTCAAAGAACTACAACTGCCAGATTATTAAATCATATTTGCCCTTCACATTATGGTATGGTCCACACTGATTAGACAAACTCAAGAGTAGTTTGGGGTCCAAAGCAATATAAAGAAATTGTAAAATAGTTAATCTTTAATTCTTCTATTATGTAGTTAAAGTGAGTGTCATTATTTTTCAGTGAAAATACCAATCTTTCTCAGTATAAATGGCCTCTTAAAAGGAGATATTTATTATTTTACTACTGCCCTATGGCCATTCATAAACCAAGGTAACTCCAACATCACTTAATCACGTGGTCCTGCCTTGGTTTAGATAGTTCAATCCCTATAAGCATTTCTGGCAGGAGAGTAGAAAAACAAATAGAATTATGTTTTGGAGTGAGCTAATTATAGAAATTCTGAAGACAAGTGATAGGCAATATAGAAACAGTATTAACATATTAAAAAGAGCATGAGCTCTAGAGCCAGACTGGCTGTTATTTTTTTTTAATGTGTCACATGTATACATATCTTCCCATTTCGCCCCCTCCCAGGCATACCCTAACCCCCCAGTGTCTTGTGTTCATTGTTTATGCTTATATGCATGCATACAAGTCCTTTGGTTGATCTCTTATCTACCCACCTCCCATAACGTTCCCACTGAAATCTGACAGTCTGACTGATGCCTTGCTGCCTCTGTATCTATCCTTTTGTTCATCCGTTTATAATGTTCTTTATTATCCACAAATGAGTGAAATCATGTGGTTTTTCTCCTTCATTGACTGCAGACTGGTTGTTATTTAATAGCTAATTGACTTTGTGCACATTATTTAGATTATGTGGTTCATCTATAAATGGGGGAAATTGTAATATCTATTCATCAGTTTGCCAAATATTAAAGAAATGATCTCTTATAAGGTGGTTATTATAGTGTTTAGTACTTAGTAAAAACTCCATGAATTATAGCTATTATTATTACTTAGACCTACATTGCATTGAGTGCTTCTTTGGCAACAGATGACTGTACATGTAAATACACTACAAAAGCATGTGGAATAGGAACTTTAAGTGGTGTGTGTGTGCGTGTGTGTTGGGAGTTTCTTAAAAGTAAAAATTTATTTCATTGTCCTAGTGACAGGCTTAGTGATTAGATAAATTATTTCACTTCATATACCCTTAGGTTTACATCTTTAATAAAGAGATTGTAAAAAGACAGACAAGCCAGTCATCTTTACCACATGTATATGGGCTTTTACTTTAATACTCATTTAGACACATAGTATCAGCTTCCATGCAAAAAACACTTATACAATGTGTGGAACAATGAGGAGGAGTTGACATAAACAAAATGACTCCTGGTGAAACATTCTAATTAGATGTTAGTTAGCAACCTTTTTAATCCCCATCACTTAACTCTTAAAGATTAACAAACAAAATGAGGACTCTTTTATCCACATTTTGCCCTTGAAGGTGTCTACTTGGCACTGCATAAATCCCCTTTTCAAGGAAGAACTTAAGATTTATTTCTACCTTTTAAATATTTTATTTAAATGTTGATGATATGTCTTCCCTATGTAACTATAGTTAACTGTGCATTTTACATTATAAATCAATATTATAAATTATATAATGAGAAAATTGTCAAAATGTGTCTCTTCATTACAGATTGAATTTATTAGACAAAATGATTTATTAGTGCTAAATATGTTATATTTCAATTCATATTTTATGGGATTGAAAATGAATAATTTCTAATATCTCATGAGTAATTGCTTCTCTTAAGGTAGCCAAAACGTTTTATTTTTCCTGTACTTATATATTGTTTGATAAACATGTTTCCAAAATGATTTTAAAAAGGTTCCTTGTAAGTGAAAAAGTATGCCAATGTGAAAAACTCGCTTTACCAATGAGAGAATAGAGGTTGGATAATCTAATTACTTTATTTTTAATGTTCTTTATTGAATTTATTGGGGTAACATTGGTTCACTCTTATTAGAGGGGGTAGGAGCATTCTAAAATGTCCCTGTGCGTTTATGCCCTGGAAGAATAAATGATGCCATAATATTAGGACTAAATTCTGAGCTTCCTTTCCATTGGACAAATAGAATGGATATAGCTGACTAAAAGCCCCATAACCTATTCCGTTTATCAGAATTTGCTTGGACTTTTGTTATCTTATTCTCTGAACTTAGAGAATGAAATAGTACCTTTACTTTACTCACACTTGTTCATGTGTTTCTGATATGCCTTTATTCTGGAATCTTGATAATCCATTCATCCATCCATCAACCCATTTATACATTCTTAAATATATTTTATCATCCATTCATCTATTCAACAAACATTACATTCAATGTTCAAGATATTATGGTATTTTTAGTAATAAAAGTCAGTAAGAAAACATGGCACAGAATAAGTAGAAGAGAGTGTGATGACTTATTTGACAGTATTATTTGCAAAATACCACATGGTTACAAAGAATAAATTGATTAATTCTACCTTAGGTTGCCATACAAGATATCACAAAAGAAGCAATGTATGAACTGAATGTAGAAGAATGAATTAAGAATTATTCAGAAGCTGAAACCAGTTTGGCTCAGTGGATAGAGCACTGGCCTGCGGACTGAGGGGTCCCGGGTTCGATTCCAGTCAAGGGCACATACATTGGTTGTGGGCACATTCCCAGTGGGGGGCGTGCAGGAGGCAGCTGATCAATGTCTCTCTTTCATCGATGTTTCTGACTTTCTATCTCTCTCCCTTCCTCTCTGTGAAAAATCAATAAAATATGTTTTAAAAAATAATTATTCAGAAAGAGAAGGAAGGGGAAGGAAATCTGAGCACTGGGAAAAGTATAAACAAAAGTTACCTAGAGTGAAAGCATATGGAGTCTTTGCAGATATAGTAATCTAGTATGGCTAGTAGAGTCCAGGATAGGACTTTGCAGGAAATGAGTTTGGAAATTTGGTTGGAATCATATTTTTGAGGGCTGTGTATACCATTATAAGGACAAAAGCTGATAAAAGGCAATTGAAAATCAGAGAAATTAGAAAAAAATAGAAGGGTACAATCTATATAATAAAAGCCTAAGTGACCATTATCATGGAACAGAGAGACCTGTTGCTATGATGCACACTGACTACCAAGGGGCAGGCGTTCAAACAGGAGCTGCCCCAGGTGGTCAGTGGGCTCCCACAGGAGGAGTGCAGCAAACACAGCCTCTGAGGCAATGCTAAGGAGCAGCAAGCCGAACAGTAAGGAGCCTGCAGCTAAGGAGCTGTGAGCCAAGTGGTAAGGAGCAAGCAGGTCAGGCAGTAAGGAGTGAGGAATCCTGGATTGGTAGAAGGATGTCTGACAGCCGGCTTAGGCCTGAGGTGATCAGGCCTAAACAGGCAGGCAGACATCCTTCAAGGGGTTCTGGAATGCAAGAGGGCATAGGTCAGGCTGAGGGACCCATCCCCCCCAGTGCCCAAATTTAATGCACCGGGCCTCTAGCTGTTAACATTTCTACTGAAAGGAGAGTAAGCTGGACACAAATTACTAGCTAATGTTTCCTTGGAAAAGAAGTAAAGAGCCAAAATAATTATCAATACCATTTAGGCTGTTTGTTCAATAAATTATTGAATGAATGAATGAATGAATGAATGAATGAATCTTTATTCTTGTAAGATTACTGAAAGAAAATCTTAACTTGAATCCATGATAGCATAAATATATTTGAGTTCAAATAATATGGTAATGAAACAAATACTATCTAGGTCCCTGTATTCAAGATATATGAGGAATATAATTTAAGTGGTGAAGTTTTTTTTATCTGTTCCCACAATAGTTAACTTCTCAGTGTTCACAATTGAGAATTTAATCCACTCACCATTGATAAATATCCAGCTGAATGCACATAGTCAGGTCCATGTTCAAATGAGAAAGTCACTGCTTTACATTCAATGGCAACTGGCTAAAAACAAAAGCAAAAAACCCATTAAATTTTGAGCCTAATGTACTATAAAAAGGAAACCATGATTGGTTATAAAAGGGTCAGACAAGGCTATAAAATTAGCCTCTTAATATTTTATGAAAAAACATCAGATTATAAAGAGTACATATGTAAAATGGGATTATAGAAAGAGTTGACATCTTTTGAGTGCTTCCTATTGAATGTCTCTCATTATTCTATGTTAACTCTTAATTTTCACAACAACCTTATGAGTTAGGTACTATTCCTATGTACATTTAACAGATGAAGAAATCAAGGCCTGGATAATTAAATTGACTTGACTAACCTCACACAGCAAGTAAGTAATGTAATTGGAATTTGGACTGAAGCAGTCTAGTGCTGTAGCCCAGACTTTTAATCACTAAGCCAGCTGAACAAATATATTGTATTATAATATAAATGTATTTATTTAATAATCCTTGAATAGCACTTATATATGCCAGACTCTCTGTCTTTAGTGCTTTAGAAATATTTACTCACATCTCTTATGACTTAGTGCTTTATTAAATTGCATCACAATGTGGGCAATTGGAGAAATATACTATCTTAAATAATAAAAGGCTAATATGCAAATTGATGGAATGACTATGATTTGATGTGCACTGACTACCAGAGGGAAGACACTCAATGCAGGAGCTTTCCCCTGGTGGTCAGTGTACTCCCACAGGAACAGCATCACTCAGTCAGAAGCCCTGAGCCAGGCTCATGGCTGATGAATGCAGCAGCAGTGACGGGAGCCTCTCCTGCCTCCGCAGCAGTACTAAGGATGTCCAACTGCCAGCTAAGCCATCACTCAGACATCTCCTGAGGGCTCTCAGATTGCAAGAGAATGAAGGTAGGGCTGAGGGACACCCCCTCCCCCCACGAGTGCACAAATTTCATGCACCAGGCCTCTAGTGTATAAATATATTGGATCATCTTAAATCTCTTCAGTTCCTGGAAAAATGAAATATTAGTACACTTTAAAAAGTAGGTATAAATGGAAAGAAGATTTGTCAAAAATGGGACATTTATGTGTGTGAAAATTCAACTAGAAGGCAGTTAGATTAGATCATTTCTCCTACCACTTAAAGCTAAGTTTAAGATATTAGTATCTAAGATTATAAAAAAGGTTTTAAAATTAAGACTAAGTAAGTCAGTTCATATAAAAATTAATAGCATTCAAACCAGTAAATGACAATATTATAAAGTAGATAATATTTGTCTCAGATACTTTTTGATTCCTTTTCCTAGTCTTTCTCCAATACGTATTAACTTCCTATTTCCCTTAGTCTTCCTTAATGCCAATTCTACGGCAGTTGTGATTTCTTTCATGTTACAAAACATGATCTGATACATGTATCATAGTGTTATGGATTCTAAGAACATTTTAAAAGAAGGGTTTAACATTGAAAGAGTATGCTGATTATGTAAACAAATACATAATAGGATTAGCAGACACTTTGGTTGGTCAAAATACTTCACTGACAAGTAAGGTTAATCAGAGAGCAACAGTTGTTCTATGTTATATTTTGTGATCAACTATTCTACTATCTGAGCAGCAGTTAAGTATAAAGAGTAATAGCATAGTATTTGGACCCAGTGGTTTTTAATCCTGACTATGATAATTATAAGCTGTGTACCTTTGGCAAGTTAAACTTTTTAAGTCTGTTTCCTCATTTGTAAAATAAGGATACTATTAATACCTTCCTCACATGGTCCTTATGCAAATTATGTAGAAATAATGTGAATAAAGTGCTTAATATATAGAAACCACAAAATAATGCTAATCAGTATTTGTCTTCAGAATATGAAAATTATTACAAAGTTAATGAATATAAATATTATTTGTGAAGGATATTCATTCTTTAGGAAAGGCCTTAAAATGTTGGTAGGGTCTCCTCTACTGTGAAAACTGAGGGGTAAAATTCAAAGATACCTTTGGGAATTCAAGTCCATTTGTCTTGATGAGTGAGTACCCATGCCATTCATTAGAGTATTTCAATTAAGACTTAAACAAACTTAACATATTATAAAAAATAATTCATAAGTCTGTTGATTCTTTCCTGCTATTGACATTAGCTAGTACTGTATTATCTTTCAATTCAGTTGTTAAAACTATCCTCATCTATTTAGCATAATGACAGTTAAATTTAATTATATTTGTTGACTTTGATAGTTACAGTGATTTAATGATATATTTTATGTTTTTAGCAGGGTTTCTAAAAAAATTCTAAGTGTTAATTGATTAGAGATAATTTGATAGGTAAAAATACTCTTTAATCAGCTGAAATTAAAATTGAGGGTTATAGCTTTGATAAATAAATCTAAGAAGGAGCTATTTAAACCATTATTTTAACACTTTTGATAAAAGTGAAGTCATGTATTAATTACTTCACTAAAAGATAGTGGCAGAACTAAGAATAGCAACACAAGATCTTTACTATTCTAAGGTAGAATACTTAAAACAATACATGTAAATGCAAGAAAGAAAAAACACTTTTTAATGTTAGAGTGGGCTATATTTTATCTTATTTAAGCTTGATACAATGGAATATTTGTATTCTTTCATTATTTTTTATAAATTACCCCATGTTGAAACAAATGGCATGGTTTAAAATTAAATATTAGGTCTGTGCATGAATTAGAAAAAGTCAGAAAGGATATATATTAAATAGTTAACAGTGACTACCCCTGGGAGAGGGTTTTTCACTTTTTACTTTAGCAATTAAAAATTATGGTGGCAAACCAACATAATCAAGAAAGCATTTGAAAACAAACTCTGAAGTGTAATTTTATTTGATAAAAAGTTAATTCATATTCAGGCCAAAATTAAAAGTGCTGTGAATCCTATTAAGTGTACCATATATAAGTATATACTATTAAATATATTATGATATATTATGTTGTATATTATGCATTAATCACATATTTTATAATATAGTTGAATATTATGTTTATAATGTATACTATATCATATATAAAATAGATTTCTAACCACAAAAATAGGCAATTTGAAGACTACAGGTTATAATTTTCATACATACCAAAAATTTCAGTGACAAAGTTTTCCTTTTATTTTTTATTTGTTAAAACTATATTTTATCTATCTTTTACAGAGAGGAAGGGAGAGGGATAAAGAGTTAGAAACATTGATGAGAGAGACAAATCGATCAGCTGCCTCCTGCACATCCCTTACTGGGGATGTGCCAGCAACCAAGGTACATACCCTTGACTGGAATCGAACTTGGGACCCCTCAGTCTGTAGGCCAACACTCTATCCACTGAGCCAAAACGGTTAGGGCCAAAGTTTTGCTTTTAAAAATGGGTAAGAATTTTAAAGAAAGCTCTTTTTTCCTTTTTTCTTTCTTTCTTTTTTATTAAAATGTTTTAATGTTGACATTATTGCAGACTTCCTCTATCCCTCCCTCCATTTGCCCAACTCCACCTATACCCTCATTCCCCTTTTTTGGCCTCCACCATACTATTGTCTGTATCCATGTGATATGCCTATACAATTTCTCAGCTAATCCCTTCACCTTGTTTAGCCAATCGCCCCCATACTTTCCTGTTTGTTTTAAATGTATTATGTTAACTAATAAATACACTATACTACAAAAGAGGAAAATGATTTTTTCTTAAAATTTTATTACAAGATTAGTTTCTCAATCTTAAGAAACATGTACTATCAGTAACCAAAAACATACTTAAAAGAGACACTTGGAAATTAATTTACATCTAATGATATTTATAATAAGTGAAGAGACACAGAGAACATTTTTAAAAGAAAAATCTATTTCTTGTTACTAAGCACTAACCAAGTTTTCACAAACCAACCACTAATTTTATTGCCAGCCTCTTATGGGGAGAAACTATATGGTATTTATTTTTGCTCCTTATTCCCAGTACATAGTAGGGATTCAATAAATGTTTGTTGAACTAAACTCAGTAATAAAGTCAAAGAACTGAAATGCACTGATATAAAAAGAAATGCATCATAAGATTTGGGAACACTGTAGTAGGAGCTTTTAATCATGTAAACATAATAAGAAATAACCTTGCAGTGGAATTTGGAACAGGACACTAATGCCATATAGGTCCACAAAATGTTAATGTATGTGAATATGATTATGAAACCCAAATAAATTTTAAGAGCTGAGAGAACCTGGAAAAATGACAACCTAAATGTGCCTCTTTACAGAAAGAGCATTAAGATACAGAGACTGTAAACAAATCACTAAAGGTCACACAGCAAATGATATTACAGAGATCAAAACTTTATTTTTAAAATATTTTATTCATTTTTAGAGAGAAAAGAAGGGAGGGAGAGAGGGAAGGAAGAAGGAAAGAGGGAGTAAGAGAGAGATAGAGATAGAGATAGATAGATAGATAGATAGAGAGAGAGAGAGAGAGAGAGAGAAAGAGAGAGATAATCAATTTGTTGTTCTACTTATATATGCAATCATTGGTTGCTTCTTATATGTGTCCTGACTAGAGATTGAACCTGCAATCTTGGTGCAGTGGGATGATGCTCTAACCAACTGTATGCTACCCATCCAGGGCAAGAGTTCAAAACATTAGTTACTATATTTTCTGAACCAAATATAATATGTTACGTGGTTTGACAAAGGATAAATGAATATAAGACAGAATGTGGTAGTACCAGAAAAGTACAAATCAGCATTACAGGAGTCAAATCAAAAGCAAGTTTTTTTCAGAGTAGTGATATTGTATAGTAATTAAGAATAAGGACCCTAGAATCAGAACACAGAAGTCCAAATCCTATTCAGCTACTTTTTGCTGTGTAACCTTGAGCAAGTTAATCAATATCTGTGTATCAAGTTTCTCATCTATAAAATAGGGATGGTAATTTGGTCTATGCTAAATATATCTTGTTCTGCTACAAGGCATGTTTATTTACTGCAAATTAGCTCATATAAAATTGGTAAAAATGCAATGCTGTCAGAATAAATTTGAAATTGTGTTAATACAATTTTATTCAGTATTTTAGTTTTTTGAAGCTGACAGGAACAAACTTTACTGAAATTAAAGATAAAGCTTTAGTATTATATAAAGACATTAAGAAAGTGTTAAATATATCATAGAAATACCTTCCTTTCCTGCCATTAGTGTCTTCAAAAACCAATACATTTTACACTATATTAAGGTATCTAGGGATCTGGAAGTTAACTGCTTTTTTTTTTTTAGGGTGGTAGCAGGTTCCCCTTAGATAATATTTTTAACATAGACAAAATCAATACCTATTAAAAGAAAATTTCTGCAAGGCCTGATAATCTTGAAAGAGATAGGATGAGCCCCAAGGTATAAGGATGTGAATGATGGATTATTTTAAATTGTATATGTTAATGAAACTTAAATATACTAATATTTTATTAGGGTTATTTTTCTTATTATTGAGATTATGGCTATAAAATTCTATAGGTTTTGAATGGTCTGTCCCAACCTTATGTTTCCTATATTTTTATTATTTTTATGAGATTTAAATAGAAAATTTGATTTTTAAAAAGATTTTTTTAAATCAACAACTACATGGTATTATAGCAATAATGCAGTTATTCAATAAACATTAGTAATCATTATTTTTGAAAAGGAATAAGTAGAAAAGGCTTAATAAAGGATATTAACTGGGTTAAAAGAGTGGTTAGAAATTAAAGAATTAAAAATTGTTAAGAATGGGTTTAAGCGGAGAAAACAACTTGAAAAGTTGCATAGATGGAAAAGAAAGTAGTATAATAAGGATGATGAGTATTGTATTTTCTTGGTGGAGCACATAATTATGGAAAATGATTTTAGAAATGTGGATCAATCCCGAAGTGTATGGTGGCAAACAATAAGCCTTATTTTAGTCTCTGAAAAAAGATTAACCATTTGACTTTTTTTCCCCAAGGTGTTTATTGGTCTACTCTAGACTCAGGTAAAATTATTTTTGTTAACACTGATACCACTTTTGACATATCAAGTATTTATTTGACTTCACGATTTTCATAATGAAAATTAACTATTTGCTTTAAGTACTTTTGAAAATTTGTAAGTCATTAAACTTGTCCCTATTTACCTAAATCTAAAATATGCAAATTAAACAGGATCCAAACACATAGATATATGATGTATTTAAATCCATAAAAAGAACTTCAATGAAAAGAGTAAAAAAAAAAATACCCAAATCAATAAAGTTCTATCCCCCTAATCCTAGTCACAGAAAACTTAAATACCAGTATTTTCCTGCTCCACTACATACCCACCAGCTTTCCAGCTCCTTCTTCAACTTTTAATTGCTGACTTTACCTTTTGAATTTCAATTGGATCTTTAGTGTTGCCAATCCAACTTTTTAAATCCTAATTCCCATTCCCTCAAAAGCCATTCCAAACCTTTACTTATCTTTTCAAATCATCCAAACCACTCTTTTGCCCTTACTCTCAGAACATGGCCATGCTTTATGAAGATAGAGTGACATAATCTTTGCTGATTCAACAATATATTTTACTGTATAATAATATGAATGAGTAAACACCCACATTCTGTTTAATGACCATGCTGGATAAGAATACAAATGGGGAAGTCTATTTTGGTTAGTATTACATTATTCAAAGATTAAGTCGAAAGCTAATAGACCTATCCTATAATGAAACATGAAAATCCTTGAGCCATATATGCCTATCTCCTTCCCTTCTAAATTATTTAAATTTCACATCAAACCTGTTAACTGGATGGTCTGATGCATATCATACTGAAAAGAAAATAAAAACTGTCTCCATTCCCCCATAATTCTGATTTCATTTTAAAATCTAACATATCTAAGAGTTTACTGTACCAAAAAGCATTAATGTATAATAAAAAGAAGTCAGCTGGTTGACAATATTTATTCTAATAAATTTGACGTAGTATTTTTTTAAATCTTTAAATAGCAGCACCCTACTTTGTCCAAAACTGCACACTTAAATAAAGTTTTTAATTTAAATGGGTATATTAGATTTTATGGGTTTACTATTATTTCTAAATGTCAAAATAGGCAATTCATTGTTTAAAAAATTATCAAACTTGGCTTCACAGGTTGATTTGTGTCTGAACTTTTTTCTAAGTTACTTGGTTGATAACTTTGAGTTGAAATGCTATACTCATTCATATATTCAGTGAATATGAATGGGGGTAATATAAGCAAAACTGGCCAGGAAGAGACGTAAAAAAATATTGCTTCTTTAAAAGAAACAAGAAAACTGGAAAAATGATCAGAATCAATATTGTTTTTATGATTCTGTAAAGTAACCAAAGATTTGCAGTAAGTAGGAAAAATTTATTCAAGAAAAATGGTGGAATCTCACTAAGAACAGAAAAGCCTGTGTCATTTTCATGTGTCGTATTCTCACTCCCCTGTGTGTGGTAAACCAACAGCATGAAATCATGGTGAAACCAATGTTCTAGTAGTCTCCAGATGAGGAAGAATAGGGAAGGAGCTCCTTCAATGCCCCATTCCCAGAGAACATTCACTATTTGACTTATCTGATGGTTGCATGGAAGACCCCACTGACAAGGCAATCTTTATTTGATCTTACTGGATTAAAATACACTTTGTGTGAAGTGAGTGAAGCCTTTACCTAGGATTATTTGTTGAAAACAATTACAGGCCAAAGTTAGCATTATCTATCTGAGAGGGTATGATAAACTAATCAAAATGCTTTAAGAAAAAAAACACTTGGGAATGAAATGTTCCTAGAAACGTTGTTAAGTTACAACATATTTATGAGGAATTTAAAAAGCCATAAGAGACATAGAGTTATGCATATGCCAATAGAGGTCAATATGCTTAAAAAGAATCTTAGAAAATCTTAAGCTAGTCATAAAAGATAAAATAGTGCCATTTGTGAAAACATGGATGTATCTTGAGAATATCATGATAAGCAAAATAAGTCAGACAGAAAGTGCTAAGAAGCAAATGACTTAGCTCACATCCTATATAATAAAAGCCTAATATGCTAAGTGCCCGATCATCTGGTTGGTCATTCAACCAATCAAAGCATAATATGCTAACGATATGCTAAGGCTGCTCAACTGCTCTCTATGATGTGAACTGACCACCACGTGGCAGACTCTCTGACTGGTAGGTCAGCTTGCTCCTGGGGTCTAGCTGATTTGAAATACAAAGGAGCAAAAAATGTCCAACCAGAAAAGCAACAAGAAAAAAGAATCCAAAAATATGAAGATAATGTAAGTAGCCTCTGGGACAACTTCAAGTGTACCAACATCCAAATTATGGGGGTGCCCGAAGAAGAGAGCAAAATATTGAAAACCTACTTGAAGAAATAATGACAGAAAACTTCCTGGTGAAAAAAATACACTTACAAATCCAGGAAGTGCAGAGAACCCCAAACAAAAGGAATCCAAAGAGGATTACACCAAGACACATCATAATTAAAATACCAAGAGCAAAAGGCTAAGAGAGAATATTAAAAGCAGCAAGAGAAAAACAGTTCATTACCTACAAGGGAGCACCCATGTGACTGTCAGCTGATTTCTCAACAGAAACTATGCAGGCCAGACAGGAGTGGCAAGAAATATTCAACGTGATGAATAGCAAGAACCTACAACCAAGATTACTTTGCCCAGCAAAGCTATCATTCAGAATTGAAGGGCAGATAAAGAGCTTCACAGATAATAAAAAGCTAAAGGAGTTCATCACTGCCAAACCAGTATTATATCACAGAAATACAAAGTTTCATACTAGAATACTATGAAAAACTGTATGCCACCAAATACAATAACTTGGAAAAATGGTTAAGTTTCTAGAAATTTGTAACCTTCCTAGACTGAATCATGAAGAACTGGAAAATCTAAGTGGACTGGTCAACAGTAAGGAAATTGAAACATCTATCAAGAAACTTTCCCCAAAAGAAAAGTCCAGAATTAGATGGCTTCATTATTGAATTCTACCAAATATTCAAGGAAGATGTGATATGTATCCTTCTCAAAATTTTCCAAAAATTGAAGAAGAGGCAACACTGCCTATCACATTTTATGAGGCCAGCTTAACTCTTACACCGAAACCTGAGTAGAATAACAGAAGAAAAATAAAACTACACACCAATATCTCCGATGAATACAGATGCAAAAATCCTAAATAAAACAGTAACAAATTGAATACTAGTACAACCATACATTAAAAAAGTAACACATCATGATCAAATGGGGTTCATTACAGGGGCACAAGAATCTAACACATCAGATCAACAAAACAAAGGATAAACATCATTTAATCTTATCAGTTGATGCAGAAAATGCTTTTGATAAGATACAGCATGCATTTATGATTAAAATACTCAATAAAATAAGTATATAAGGAAAGTACTTCAACATAATAAAGGTGATATATGACAAGCCTTCATATAACATCATACTCAATAGTGAAAAACTGAGAGCTTTTCCTCTAAGATTTGGACAAGACAAGGATGTCCACTCTTACAACTCTTACACAACATAGCATTGCAAGTCCTAGCCAGAGCAATCAGGAAAGAGAAAGAAATAAAAGGCATCCAAATTGAGAATGAAGAAGTGTCATTTTTTGTAGATGATATAATTTTTAAATATAAAACCTGAAAGACTCCACCATAAAACTATGAGAAACAATAAACAAATATAGTAAATATTCAGGGCACAAAATCCACTGCATTCCTAAATATGAGCAATGACATTTCAGAAAAGGAAATGGGAAAAATTATTTTGCAATTGCAAACACAAGTATAAAATACATAGGAATAAACCTAACCAAGGATATGAAGGACCTATATACCGAAAACAACAAAGCTTTATTAAAAGAGACTGCAGGGGGGAGAATCCAAGATGGTGGCATAGGTAAACACCTACACTGCTGCCTCGCACAACAATTTCAAAACTACAACTAAAAGACAGAGCAGACATCACCCAGAACTACAGGAAAGCTGGCTGAGTGGAAATTCTACAACTAGAAGGAAAGAGAGGGGTTCACAGAGACCCAGAGGAGCTGCAAAAAGCTGAGGTACTGAGACAGGCGCGGAGAGAGCAGGTGCCGGAGTACCTGGCTGGCTTTCTCTGGCAGGAGGGAAACGGAGACTCTCAAAGGCATTGAACCCCTTATCCTAGGACACTAAACCCCAGATCCAGTCGAAACTCATACGGGAGGAGTTTGGACTATGAAAAGGGAGAGGTGGATGGAAATTTAGGGGAGTCGCAAAAGATCAGAGGTCTGGTAGCGTGAACAGCACTGCGCGCAGAGACAGACTGCTGATTGTTCCGCTGGCTTTCGCGAGTGGGCCGGAGGGAGAGAGACCCTCCCAACTGTGCCACTTCTGACCCCACTAAGCCCCAGTTCCAGGTGAAGCCCTGGGGACCCAGACTCTTGTGGTCCCAGAGTGGAGGGGTGCTGGAAAGGAAGCTGTGTACAGGCACTGCGGCCAGTGCACACATACGCACAAGGACCGCTCCAGCGATTCCCCAGTCACATGAGACTCGGGGGCCGTGGAGGGTGGGGCCAACTGGAAGGCAAGGTGGTCCCTTAAGCCCTGAGACTCCACCCATCCCAAGCTCAACAGAGGCTTCTTTGGTTTTGCAAGTCTGGTATCATAAGGCTGAGTCCAACGCAGAAGTTCTCCCAGCATAGTGAAAATGCCAAGTCAAGGGAAGGGATCACAAACAAATGAAATGGAGGGAAAAAAATGACTGGATATGGAGTTCAAAACCACACTTATAAGGTTTTTCAAGAATATGCTAGAAAAGATGGATAAATTTAGCGAGACCCAAGAGGAGATGAAAAAGACCCAACTAGAGATGGAAAAGAACCAACTAAAATTTAAACATACACTGACTGAATTAAAAAATAATGTACAGAGACCTAACAGCAGACTAGAGGAAGACAAGAATCAAGTCAAAAATTTGAAATATAAAGAAGCAGAAAACACTCAACTGGAAAAGCAAGAAGAGAAAAGAATCCAAAAATATGAAGATAATGTAAGGAGCCTCTGGGACAGCTTCAAGCGTACCAACATCAGAATTGTGGGGGTGCCAGAAGAAGAGAGAGAGAAAGATACTGAAAACCTATTTAAGGAAATAATGACTGAAAACTTCCCACATCTGGTAAAAGAAATAGACCTACAAGCCCAGGAAGCACACAGAACCCCATATAAAAGGAATCCAAAGAGGACTACACCAAGACACATCATAATTAAAATACCAAGAGCAAAAGACAAAGAGAGAATATTAAAAGCAGCAAGAGAAAAACAGTTCATTACCTACAAGGGAGCACCCATGTGACTGTCAGCTGATTTCTCAACAGAAACGATGCAGGCCAGACAGGAGTGGCAAAAAATATTCAACGTGATGAATAGCAAGAACGTACAACCAAGAATAATCTATCCAGGAAAGCTATCATTCAGAATTTAAGGGCAGATAAAGAGCTTTACAGATAAGAAAAAACTAAAGGAGTTCATCAACTCCAAACCAGTATTATATGAAATGCTGAAAGGTACTCTTTTAGAAGAGGAAGAAGAAAAAGGTAAAAGACAAAAAATTATGAACAACAAATACATTTCTATCAACAAGTGAATCTAAAAATTAAGAGAATTAAAAACGTGATCAACAGATTAAACTGGTGAATAGAATAGAATCAGGAGCATAGAAAGGGAGTGGACTGACAATTCTCAGGGGAAAAGGGGTGAGGGGTGTACAAGGAAAGACTGGACAAAAATCATACACCTATGGATGAGGTCAATGGGAGGGAGCTAAGGGCAGAGGGAAAGGTGGGAGTTGGGTGGAGGGGAGCTATGGAGGGGAAAAAAGAGAAACAAATGTAATAATCTGAATAATAAACATTTTAAAATATAAAAAAATAAAAAAATATCCTAAAGAAACACACACAGAGGAAAAAAAAAAACACAACCCCAAAAACCATAGGCTATATACTTATGTGTATAATTCAATAAAAATTTTCTATTAAAATAAAAGAAAAAAATAAATAAAAAAGACTGCAGAGGTAAGATACTTTTAAGGAAAAGAATAAGGGGGGAAAAACCGATACAAAGGCAAAGAAGCAATGAACAG